>BSBM01000049.1:2772500-3461666 GCA_027924585.1 Larix kaempferi | reverse complement strand
GCACTGGTGATATTTTTCAAGAAAAAGGATGTGTTGTGGAGACTTTGTATTGAGTATCATCAGTTAAACAAAGCCACTATAAGAAACCAATACCTTTTTCCAAGAATAAAAGACCTTTTTTACCATATGAAGTGGGATACAATATTTTCAAAGATAGACTTGAGGATAGGGTACCGTCAATTGAGGATTAAAGAGGAGGATAAACCCAAGAAAATGTTTACGACGTGGTATGGTCACTTTAATCTTGTCGTCATGTCATTCAGATTGTCAAATGCATCATGTGTCTTTATGAACCTAATGAACGATGTATTTTTGAAGTATTTGGATAAGTTTGTGTAAGTGTTCTTGGACGACATCTCAATTGATTCAAGGAATGTCAAGGGGAACGAAGAGAACTTGAAGATGGTTCTGAGATGTTTGAGAGAGCATACGATGTCATGAAAAATTGTCTAAGTGTTCATTCTTTCAGACGGAGATTCACTATCTTGGACATGTCATCGTGGGAAATGGCATACCAATGGATCCATCCAAGATTGAGGCAATCTTGGAGTGGCCAGAATAGACAAATGTGCATCACATGTAGAGATTCATGGGATTAGCAGGGTGCTATCGTAGATTTGTAGAGGGGTTTCCTAGGATCGCAGGTCCCATCACTATGATACAAAAGAAGAATAATAAGTTTCTATGGTTTGAATGTTGTGAGCAAGAATTTACATAGCTTAAACAACTATTGACAACAACCCCAATATTGAAGGTACGGGACATAGAGAAATACTTTTTGGTCTGCACTGATGCTTTGAAAGAAGGTCTTTGGGGAGTATTGATGTAGTAATATAGGTTGATTGCTTATGATTCTAGGAAACTAACATAACATGAGGAGAACTATGCAATGCATGAATAAGAGCTTGCGGTTGTAGTCTATGCATTGAGGTTATGAAGACACAACTTGGTCGAGAAAAAATTTGAACTGAATACAAATCACCATGTGTTGCAGTATATTTTTACTTAGAGTGACCTCAATGCGAGGTAGAGGAGGTGGTAAGAGATGATGGGAGAGTAATATTTTGACATCTCGTACATCAAGAGGATGATGAACAAGGTAGCATATGCCTTGAGTCACTGAACTTGCATATTCTCAATATTGACACTGAAGACAAATTTGCGAGAGAATGTACCCAAGTTACAACTGACAGATAGTTGGTATAGTGAATTCAGGATAGAACTTGGAAAGGAAACCATGAAGGTTCCTAAGTATTAGGGTTGTGCACTTGAATATGATGGGTTTTTGTGGTACAAAAAATGGATGTATGTGCCAGCAAACAAGGAAGTATGAAAATTTATTCTATCTGAAGCCCATAGGGTGGTGTATATGGCCTATCTAGGGGTTAAGAAGAAGAATGTGGATTTACAAATTTTATTGTTTTGGCACGCTATGAAGAGGGATGTTGTTTATTATGTGGCAAGGTAGTTTGAATGCTAGCTAGTGAAATTTGAGCATCGCCATCCGGCGAGATTATTACTGCCTCATGCCATCCCATAGTTAATATGGGAGGTGATATCGATGGATTTTATTGTTGGATTACCGATTACCTCTAGGAGGCTTGACTGCATTTTTACTGTGGTGGACACATTGACCAAAAGTGCACACTTTATCATGGTAAAGGTTACATATCATGCGCTTGAGATAGAGAATCTATTTGTGAATGAGGTAATGTGATTGCATGACATACCTTGGAATATCATTTCTAATAGGGGGTCAGTATTTACTAGGATATTTTGGAAGAGTTTCCAGGAAACATTGGGAAAACAACTGAGCTTCAACACCACATGCCATCTTGAGATGGATCTTCAAATCGAGAGAGTAAACCATGTTTTATAGGACATGCTACGCATGTATGTGATGGACCAGTAGAGTTGTTTGGAGAAATATCTACAATTGGTAGAATTTTCTTACAACACCAGTTATCATAGTTCAACATCCTTGAGTTAGGATCGTCTTCAAGACAAGGTCCTTATGGGTCCAGAGTTGATCCAGGAGATGGAAGAATAGATACAATCCATCCATCCACAAATGAAAGAGGCCCAAGAAAGACATAAAATTTATGTTGATGCACATCGGACAGACAAGACCTCTAAGATTGGGGATATAATGTTCTTGCGGGTGAGGTCGTAGAATAACTCTATCAAATTTGGAAAGGGGGACAAATTGTTTCCATGGTTTGTGGGACCATTTGAAATTATTCAGAGATTGGGACTAGTTGCTTAACATCATGCTTTGCCATCATCACTTATTCAGATGCATGATGTTTTTCATGTTTATGTTTTGCAACATTATATGTTGGATCCATCTCATGTCATTGACATGAGTAATTTGCAAATATCAGAAAGGGGAACCTTCGTGGCTGAGACGATTCATATTCTGGAGTGGTAAACTTGAGAGATTTGGAATCTATTAGTTTTGTTAGGGAAATTTCCTATGGTTGGGGTGAGGCCACCAACATAATGAGGTTGGAAAGAACGAAGGTTTAATGTTCTGCAATAATAAAAAATAAACAAAAGTTCAGGGATTAAGAGGGCATGTCTCTCACAAGTGAAGGTTGATCTTAGCCTTCGCCTTGAGGTTTCCTCTTTTTCTCAAGTCCAATAACCCGCCAAACCAAATCAAAGACATTCCTCGAACCAATTTGACTACACATAAATATTTGGCATCCAAAAGAACATAAACTATTGATCTAATAAACATCAATTATGAAACCAAATCTAAGATAAACACATACAAAGTTGTTTGGAAAGGGAAAATATATATTATTTCATTAAATAATGAAGCAAGTACATAAGGTTACCTTCCTTCAATCGAGACACTTCATGAAACCTCAATTTTGGATCTCCTACTTCTCTCCTCCAAAGACCCCAACCTATGATCAGATGTATAAGGGTTTAGGAGCAGCTAGGGCACAAGTGATGGGGATGGGTGTCAAAATTTCTCCAGCATAACACTACATGGGATAAGTGTCCAATTCATGATCCCTATCCCTCTCTTTTATAGTAAAAGAAGAAGATAGGGTCAAGGAGGGAGCAATTAGAACCAATGAGGCAATTCCAAAACCACCCAAACCACCCATTTTTTGATATTTATTATATTTTTTGGATTTTACGTGCACACATTGGTGATCTATGGATCAAGGTGCACACAACATGCAAGTGAGCCATGTGCAACTTTCGTGTGGGTGAAAAAATGAGGGAAAACTACCATTTTTAGATATTTTCAGGAGGTGTTTTGGTCTGCAAATGTGTTCATAAGATCCCTAACTATTGAATGGACCATGAATAAGTTAAGGACATCCTATTAAGGTGCCAAATATGGATCTTCCATCCATAGTGTCCTTTTGTGTGACCCACAACAGATTTATGAAGTGTCGTTCTAGAAGTGTTGTCATGGAAGCACAACATGCAAGTGTCGTCACAAACAGAGAAGTGCCAAATTTGGTTATAGCAATTAGTCAACCAGGTTGAGGTCGAGTGCGATAGTTATAATCCCAGTTTTGTGACTTGGGAGGATGCATCAAATATGCATGAACAATTTTATTATTTAATTAAGAAATTTAGGACAAAGTTTCCTAAAGTGGGGGTGTATTTACTACCCCATTTTGTCATTTGACTTTAACAATGTTGTGACATTATTATTTGAGGGAATTTAGTTTGGAATGATTCAATTATGTGTGGATTAAAACCTATATTTTTATGTCATTTTATTATTTGAGAGCACACATTTTGAATGACCCAAACATGTGTGGAGCTCATACTTTGATTATTACAGACAATTGTTTGAAAACTATCTATTGTCAGATCATGTTATGATGATGATTAGTATTGTGTTATTCGACATTGAGAAATTATTTCAATGATGACTGAATGTTTATGTGAAATGAGATGATGATCGAATATTGTATAATATGAATTTATGAAATTCATATGATTATGTTATAGATAATTTGTACTATGATCGGTCATCAAGTGTGATAGGATAGACAGGTACATGTGATGCAAGGACGTGTTGATATTCCATGGACTCCAGACTAAGTCAAGAATCATTGATAGGTGATGTTAGAGTGATATATATGTTTATATTCTTATTTTATTTTAAATATTTGAAGCACATGATGTTTACGTGTAGGTGCTAGATTGTAATTACCAATTAGTACACATTAGGTAATGGGGCTTATTTGAATATGATGTAAGACTAGCATTTCCATGCGACAAGTTGAGAGAGAGAGGGAGTATTGCTCGTCAGATGCATGTTTCCGTGAAGGTAGGACATGAATTCAGTCACTCACGAGGCACTTACTAGGGGGCACACAATAAGGACAAGGCCTTTCTCTCTAGGAACCACCAGTCTCTCCAGATTGAGTTAATGATGTCTCATTCATCATAATAAGTCCCCGCCAAAGGGGGGTATTTGAAGGGCATGCATGGAGCATCAAACCCTTGATATCCCTAGCGAAACGAGAATGCGGCAGTGAATTAAAAACACTAAGTGGGTGAATATTTGAATGGCATGCACAAAGCATGATACCCACGATATTCCTGCTGCAAAGCGAAAAGAAACCATTGAATTAAATGATTAATGGGGGGCAATAAAAGTATTCTAAAAATATTTATAAAAAATTCCATTGAATTATTATATGAAAATAAATCTTTGATTATTTAATTTAATTAAAAAATTTGTGAATAAATAAAAGTGAAAAAATAATAGTTAGCTAACTCAAAATTAGAAAAGATTGAAGAAATATTAAATGAGGAAATTATGGAAACTAGAACTAAAGTGAATTTGAGCTAAAAATAAAATAATTAGAAAAACTTGAGAGAGCTCAAAAGGGTGAGTAATAAAATAAAAGAAATAAATTAATAATTCCAAAGTTATGCATGTCTCGAAAAGTTATAGAGAGACGAAGAGAGCATATCACTTTTACCCTAGTGCTAAATGATAAAGGTTCTGCTGCACTTTTGAGGTGTCTATTGAAGGGTGTGGTTCACATTGGTATGGAATAGGTTGGGAGCCTCATAGAAGTAGTCTACATACTGATGGTTTTTCTATCTTTTTATTAATTCAGCCCTATTGTAGCTTGGGGTCCTAGGGGATAAAGAGTACATATTGGGTACGATACGGTAGGGAGGTTTCCAATGGACTTCCAAAGACTGGAAATCGATGTGCAATCTTACGGCGGCTATAACCTCCAGCACATTACAACCTGGTTACAGGTTGTTAATGCAGTTTATGCTTTACTGATTTCTGCTCGTGAAATGGTAATAGGTTTGAATTTTATGAGATCGTAATATGTTGAGATTTATAGATTAATATATCTATAGAATTACGAATCAGGTTAATGAGTGTTTGTTGTTAGGTTTCATAGGTTTGTTGTCTGTATATAAAATCGTTGAAGAATGTAAGAATTCCAATGTGACTATCTATTGGTTTTTAATACAACCTAAATATGCTATAGTACAAAATTTGACCTGCAAGTTCAAAGGGCATCTGGCACTATTATACTACACGGTGGGGATGTTTAAGATGTTTTTTAAAAGAAAAAACTAGTATTCCGTTTTAAAATTTTATTTTAGATTGATTTTATATGTTTTAAAAATGCTTAATACAATTTTTTAAGATGAAATTAGCATTTCGTCTCAAATATCTATTTTATATTGCTTTAAGTTTTTTAGTTACTATTTTCCTACATGGAAAGTGATTTTATGATTTTACGAGGGAGGGAAACAAAAATTGGTTCTCCATGAAGATTTGGCAAAGCATCGTAGGTTGTTATCTTCTTTATTTTCATCCTCTTCTTTCTGATACCGGTGAGATGAAATCAATGTTAGAGGTGATTGGTTTCATACACTTTTGACATGAAATCGATCTTTGCTTGCATTTGCAATATATTTTACTGCGTTTTTGGTTACGATTTCTATCTTCTGAACTCTAGTGTTAAATTTAATTACAGGAAGGAACGAAGTTATCTATTTTGTTTTCCATAAGCTTTTATGGCTCGCGGTGGAAAAACGCCGCCATGATGACAGCGTAGACTAGAATATTAGAGTAGCACATAGAGACAATAAGATCGACCATCATCTTACAGGTTTATCCACATTTTCCTTCACATATGTGTATTTTCTACTTTGAATCAAGTAATCACGATCTCATTCGATTGATAAGAAAAAAAAATGAACAAAACTTTTATTGTTGAAATGTTGTGCTTAGAACCCATTGCTAAAATCACATTTTAGACCTGCTGAATTTACATTTAAATATGTGCCCAGATTTGGGGTTTTGGGTCCCAATTTATAAGTTAGGTATCCGGTCCCTTAAGATTTGATGTTTTGCTACCTCTGATTTAATGTTATAAAACATTGTTGATTGAATTCTAAATGCAAGATTGTTAGGTATTTTAATTCGGTGTATTGGCCTCCAATTTAAGATAGGTGAGAACCCATTTTATACCGATTTGTGTTGCATCATTACCCAAGATATCTAATTCAACCTACCATATAGATCCATCAAGTGATGTCCCAACTTTTAAGAGGGTCGAAGAAATTCTATCGATTAGATCAACTAGAAACCGGACCTCTTAACTTAGTAAGATTATCTTTTGCGATTAAAACCTCTGGATAGAATTCCTACTCGTTGCAACATTTACTCCCACAAAAAAAAACCCTGCATCCTTAAATTGTCGGTTGACACGCCAGTCAGTAATAACTGCAGCGCAAGGATGATGAAAACCTTTGGATTCAGGTCTAGTTAGTGTCTAAAATAAAAAAAAGTTGGTCATGAATTTGAAGGAGTATCCTGATCTGAATTTTCTAGATGAAATATAGATATACCATCGTATTAATTTCACTGTGCACCATTGGGAGTACCCCCAATTCATCGTGCTACTGTAAAACGCTGGTTTAAGGCGTTATTTCCAGGGATTTTTATTTGTTGTGTCATCTGTTTAAATGACATCTTGAAACCTCCAAAACTACCGATCATTGTTGGTTACACTAGGCACAGAGCCTTATGCCTGAGGAGAATGGTCACATTGTGGAGTTGTGAGTGAATAGTCTGTATAGTAGCTAGTGCACATAATGTTTCCATACTTGACAGCTCTATAGACACTAGAATAGATCCTTTGGTAAGAGGAAATTGACAGGGTACCTGTCATATTTAGAAGCTAATGGAAGACTTTTGTCGGTTTATGTTATGTGACCTGGTCTGGTGTGGTCGGTTTTCCTTGGCCACTAGGGATATAGAAGGTCCCTT
Organism: Larix kaempferi; assembly: GCA_027924585.1. Taxonomy (NCBI): domain Eukaryota; kingdom Viridiplantae; phylum Streptophyta; class Pinopsida; order Pinales; family Pinaceae; genus Larix; species Larix kaempferi. The sequence goes on along the minus strand of BSBM01000049.1, from coordinate 3,454,372 downwards.
TTTGTGTATCCCTGAAGCAATTTCCTGCAGCCCATTGGTGGGATAGTCATCAGAATAAGTTACCAACGTGGACAACAGCTTCAATTTTCTTTATGGAATGATTTGGTGGAAAAAAGCTTGCAGCTGATGCTAAAATTCCCTTTGACCTGATCGATCAAACTTGTTTCCTGCCTCCATTCCCTAATTTATTCTTCTTATCCTTTAATAAGGAGCTAGTTCATCAGTATTTGGAGGACTGGACAAAACAATAAGGAGCTAGTTCATCATTATTTGGACTGGCCAAAATTGCTTGCTTTCTGGGATCGAATTCATGTCTTCATAACAGGTAATAAGGGTTACATTCCCATTACACCTGTCTGTAGCTCATCTTTTCCAATCAATAATTTGTTAGCTCATTCTGCTGGTGGGTAGAGATCACCTTTTCTAACATTCCTAACGCTAGAGTGTGAGGTGATCATGTGTGGATACATGAACTACACCTTCGCAGATCTCTTGGAGGGAGAAATATAGGGTCTAATCCCCTCAATAAGTGAATTACGTGTAGAAATCACGTTGAACATAAGTACGCCTATATCAAAAGTGTAAATAAGTCATAATCGATATGAAAACAAGTATTTGAAACATTTGGGTAAGTTGCAGATGCATTAGGTGGGACCATTTTTAGTTGCATACATTAAAAACTTAGGTGCAGTCCACCTTGTTTAGCTAGCGGTGCTCTTATACCATAATGGGTGAATGGTGCTTGCGGCTTGAAGCCTTGTGTTTGAGCCTCTTTAATATTATATGTGATACTCTTGTAAAAGGGATCTGAATCTCTGTTCTTTATATAGGAAAACAACCCTTTCCTGTAACTGACTGGATCCAAAATGGTTTTAATATCCTTCCTTCATCTTCTCGAATCTCACGAAATATTCTCCATCTCCTTCGTTAATTATTTTGATGAGTTGATATACCATCTCCCATGGAACGGTTGCACCATAACTTTACTACTAATTATCGGTCAAACCCTTTATCCAACAATCAAATTCTTTTATTCTCAGACTGCTCAAGCTATCTTCTTGTGGTTCACATCACATCCGTACATAAAAAATGTATATTAAATAGAAATAAATATATCATGAGAATGAAATGCATCAACGAATTCTTAAAAGAATTATATAGATAAATATTCAAAGGAAAAACAATATCAAATCTTTTTCTAGACTGAGATTCTTGTCATTATCTCCACTTTAAATCGATAAATTTGTAATCACGAGCGATAATTTTTGAGTTTTCATTGTGGTCCTTTTACCAATGAAGCACTTTACCATGTACTCGTAAAAGCTTGCGAACTAATGGAACATTTTCCACGGTCTGGCATACTCTCATTAATTCTGACCAGGGAATTTAGGCACTCGTTCAATCGATCTAACAACATAGAGAGAGGATAGCTTATTTCAACAACGGACTTATCGTGGAAAACTGCGTACTTTGCTATGAGTTTATTTTTTACATGCCATGTTATATGTGTTACCAAGCCATTAACTGATGTGCAACATATAAATTCTTCAGTGGTGAAAAAAACATGGCGTTCCATTTGAGATCCGTGTTAGTAGATTAAATTTATACAGTCATAGGTTTAACAACTTTTGCCGCAAATTTTGGTCACGACACATTGTGATCTAATGACTTGTCTCTGCAATTTAATGGAGGAATTAAGTGATTCGAGATAACATAATTTCAGTGGTGTATGACAATTCAAGATAAAATGCAAGCTGATGGCATATGTCTGCTATGGACATATGGCAGTTCCCCTATGATCATTAGGCCATACAACTGCAATTTTTCCCGTAGGCCTTCCCTTTGACTCAAAATTCATGTCATCCATTAAACCCTCAATCTTTTAATTGTCATTCGATTTAGAGAATTCTTCAAATCTAGTGGTATTTAATGCATGGAAATTTAACGATCTTCTCTTTGTAAAGTTGGAACATTTGCAATCTTTCTTTTTTTTAAGCTCTTTTGCTACATTATACTTTACATAATCTGTGATTCTCAAAGGCCTTAATGCATGGATCCCTTTTATATGCTATTGGAGTGGTTGAATTGAACCTTAGTGAAGTGACCTGGAATATGTTGTATTTTATATTTAGTGAATTCGTTGGTATGAAAACAATCCATTGGCGATCTATCTGCTTTGCTTTCACACAGCATTATAATATGCCTGCAAACACATATTCACATTTTAATATAATGCAATCCGGTGAGATATTCATTATATTGGCCTTGCATAACAGATCTTGTAAATCAATCCAGAGTGAAATACAATGAGTATTTCATGTTTCTTGTGCTCATTTCTTTAAAAAAACTCTAAAAAATACAAATATTCTTTTTGTATATGAAGTTGCACGGAACTAGCTCAATGCTAGAGCATCTGTATTATAATGCAAAAGATTGGTGGTTCGATTCCACTGTGCCCTATGATAAATATTTGCATTCTATCACTACTACATAGATGAGGCATTAAAACAATATTTGTGTAAATTGTCTCAACTTAATACAAAAAAATTGTATATTGACTTAAATATTGTCTTTAAGTGAGTGTCTTCAACTATTGTCTTAAATTATTGTCTTAACTATTGTCTTAAATTGACAATAGCTAAGACAATAATTCAAGACACTCTCTTACAGACAATATTCAGGACAATACACAATTTTTTTTAATCTTAACTTGAAATCATTTACACAAATATTATCTCAAATATTGTCTTAATACCCCCTCTATGTAGTAGTGTGGGGGTATTTGACTAGATTTAGATCTACAATTTCCATATGAAAATCAAAGCCCTACTAATTATGAATGCAAGAAGGGATTTCAATGGTTGTTGTTTGAAAGGAAGAAAACCTCAAGTATCATTGTTTCTATTTGGTTATTATCACATAGCTTGAGTTAACCCAGTAGCGCTTGGCTCAATATTCTCAACCCATATTGTGGAGGTCCGTAGTAATTAGTTATTACATATTTTCCCCTAACCATTGAACCTCTTAGCATGCTTCCGATCTAGTAGCCATATATCTGCGCGATTTGACTGAGATAATCCTCCTGTAAAACCACTATAAAGGCGCAAGATCAATCAATGACTAATTCTCCAAATGGGCAGGAGTTAAATCTTACTCAGACTTGCGAGCAAGCTTGTTATCAATTGTACATATCAAATGCATAAAATTAACCTGTGAAACGTGAGAATCAAGTCGTAGTTATACATTGGTGGAATAAGAGAATTATATATAATTGATCTCGATGGTTAAATTGGTGGAATAAGAGAATTATATATAATTGATGGTTCATCATATATAATTGTAATAATTAAAAAAATAATAATGTTAAAGATCGATTCGGGGTTGTAATTTCCATTTAAGATGCTGCTCATATAAATAGGAACTATTTATATGCATTGTTCAACTAACTCATAATCGGATGAAAATGGTAACCGAGTTGGATATTGAGGTAATGTGAGATGTATGACTATATTCAATTACGTCATAAGATGATAGAGAATGGTGTAGAGATTTTATCAACATGAAATTGATGTATATATCGATAAATGGCTATAGTTGGACGTAAAGTTCAAATTTTCTAAATCAAGGAATTAGATCGTTCTTAGGTTGATTATTTTGGTAGGAAAGGGGTTTATTGCGTCGAGAGGCACTCTACAACCCAGTATGAAGGATATCTTGTAATGTGTGTCGAGTAACATTACATGAGTGTTACAGAGAAAAAATTCCTGTGGCATGGGGCAGACCACAACAGACAGATGACTGCTAGAACACTACTCAATTCTCAAAACAATGCTAAGATAATGGAGAAAAGACCAACCTTCAACCGGATGTTCGAAGTAGATCCACGTTGTGCTTTCAACCTCTACACTTGAACCTGTAGATTAGTCTCAACAACAAGTACAAGCAACTGCATATAATATGTGAAAGACATTAGCATAATCAATAACATGGTCCATGATATCATAAGAAAATGTAACCCAATGTAATTTAAACAACATTCACAACATCAATTGGACGAGAAAATGAGTATTTCCATTAATAATAACAAGAAGTACATGATACAACCTCTTGCTGGCAACCAATCTGAACCAAGAACTAGGTATCTCCACTTGTGCCTCCACCACTTCAATCCCCCATGCAATGGAAAACTCAAACTGGGAAAGGTGTTTGGTAGGTGAACATAAGGAGTTCACAACAACAAGGATCAATGAGTGTAGACTCAAGTCACGGAAAAAATCCACTAGAGTTATGTTCCTCTCTCTTTCTCCTCCCTTCCATACACCATAAGAACTCAATATATAGCCTTCCAAAGGTAAGTGAAAGGTCAAATTGAGTCGTTTCAGGGTATATGGAGGGCCAAAGGTCACCTTGAGATCGCTCTGTGGGAGTAAAAATGGAGTTTTTTACTGTTTTTTACCATGTAACTCGATGTATGTGGGATAATTAGGTGTAGCCTGCGTGTACGCTGGCTATAATGGAACAACAAGCGTACAAGAACAAAAATAGGGAAACTTTGTTCTTGATGGGAAAATAATGGATCTGAGTCAATACAAAGGATATTGAAGGCCAATCAATGATGATGCTCACAAGGTGGAAAAATACATTGTAACAAATTCCCCCTAATGTGTGAGGTTAGAGAAGGTACTACGATGGCTGAAATACATTATAAATCTCAGAAGTGGAGTGATGGAGACACAAATGGAAAAAGTAGCCCACTCGTCATCATACAATACTATCTATGGATATATGTCGGTACAATACTACAATCTGATACAATGGCAATGATAGGCAGTATATAGTGAATACATGTCATAGGTGGTCATACCCATGACCCATACATGAAGATATTGTATCATGTTGAAAAGGAAACAACTGGTGCAATACTGGAGGTACAAACTACTGATGTATGAGAAATGAGATCTCATAAGTACAGTCACGATCATGAGTAGCATACTGAATACTACTAATGCCTGGGGTCTTTTACACAAATTATCAACGGTGCAAGTCCCATCAAGTGAGTAAAGGTTTTGAATTTGAACGTGATGTGACATTGTCTGATTACTAGTCAATGATATATACCGTTAATAGACGTGAGATAACCCACCAATAATGAAAATGGGAATCAAGGCATGGAGTACAATCATCAAAGTGTGAATAGATGTGTTGAGGTCGAACACTAAGATGAATCCATCGATCAAGGGACATTGATGTATTCCCAAAACTGTCGATGGCGAGAGAACCTACCACTAATGACTGCAAGCCTCAAGGTACTCAACCGACTCTAATTCTCAATTCCGGAATAAATGAGTTGAAGTCGACGGAACAAAACTCACTGGAAGGAGGGAATTAAGGTATCCCCCATCAACCAACATGAGGTAACAGCTACGCTAAAAGATTTGGAAGAACTCGGACAAATGAACTGACTTAATAAGGATGGCCGACATGCAATAGTCAAGAGATCTGAGGAGTGGTTGACTCTGGTTTCAGGACTTCCTTTGAACAAGAGCATGAGCAGATGGATAGACTCAGGAATCATGGACTCAAGTGCTAGACGATAATAACACTGTGCGATGCAGGAGGCATCAACAAAGGGCTCCATAATAACTGGAAGCTTAACCATTCGGTGGAGTAAAATCTGAGAAACGAGTACAGCTCCTAAGGTCCTACTATAGTCCCAACTCATAATGGATGGAGTGGAATGAATGCTCTGTTCAAAGGAAACACAACAACTGCCAACAAAATAAAGTAAATATTGTCTCGTCTAGATTTTTGGAATATTTGACTTTTTTGGTCTTTTCATATTAGGAAATCTTGAAATTAATAAAATTGCTTATAGTACAACAGGTGAGGGAACGAGTGTTAGCTAGCAAGCAAACTAGTCCTAAGCAGTGGAACATACCTATGAACAATGCAAGGAATCATGTGCAAGATGTTGACACTCGGGGGGGTGTCCCCTTAGGGTAAAGGGTAATCAAATTGCGAAAGGAAAATGAAATATCTGCTTGGCTCGAATGGGAAAGTGCTTAGGCACATGGATAATGATTGAGTAAGCGGGAGCTGGCACAAGGCTCAAGCGGCTGGCACAAGGCTCAAGCAGCAAGCAGGATAATGAAATGCAATCACAACTCGATATACAATGGGGGAATCCTTATGGGAGATAGACAGCATAAGACAAAGTAGAGTATGATCATTTATCACAAAGTTATGGCGTAACTATGAAGGACTCCCAATCCTAAGGAGAGATAATGGCATGGGCGCCAAAATGCATAAAAAGGCTCTATCTAGGGAACCCATGGTCTGAAAAGCCCTACTGCCAAATAACGACACTTATATAACAATGTGAAAGATCCGTGTCAGTTAAAAAGTGGGGTCGCACCTAGGGTTAACGTCAAATGTTCAAAGGTCAAATGCATAATGCAAGTGAAAATGACATCTAACCTATATGATGGGTGTAAAATATACCTGCCATAGGCGCGAAACAGTCAAAAATTAACTCCCGTCAGGAAAATTTGTTTAAAATGGTACTCCAGACGACATATTAGTCCAAAAGAGCTTAAAATGACAAAAACTATAGAAAAGTGGGTTTTAAAAACTATAAATAGTAATAAAAAATTACAATTACTATTCCATTTTCACATTTTACCCAAATAGGAGTTTTTGGTTAGTTTACACCTCATATTTCAGTTGCTAATTCTGGAAGCTACGGGCATCCATTTCACGAGTCGTATGGAGCAGGTTAATCATCTCATCCTCCTCTTCCATTTCATAGATTTTATTTCAATTTTTAGTGGTCCACATTTTTTATTAGCCCAACCCTACATCTCTACGGCGCTGCAGGTGGTCTATAGCTTTGCGGGTCGTGGGTAAGGCCTCCTGGACGCAGTCAACGCATGCTTTGACCGCGTACGGATGCGACTGTGATAATTTTTTTCCCGCGTACAAGGCCGTGAATGTGGTTTTTTAATGTGTAAAAGCTAAAAAAATATTTTGTTTTGCCTCCAGGATGGTCCTAGAGTGGAGGAGAGGGAACATGATGTTGTTGATGAGCATACGCGCCAATATCTACCTGTGCAACAAGCAATATAAGCGTGTGGTCCCTACAAATTCAGGAGCGTTGGGGGTTTAAGGGCCCAAAACCAACTGCTCGGTCGATTGATTGATTACTGGGATGTAGACACGTAGAACTTTAACCTAGATGGTCAACCGATCTCACTAGAGGTCGATGGCATATACTTTATTACAGGGTTGTCCTGTCGAGGGGATGTTGCTAGTTTCTGGTCCCACAATGTAGGTGGTGAGATCACCATTAATTACTATATAGACCGTTACTGTATTCCCGGTAACCAAAAGGTGGGGAGTTAGATACCCATTGGGGGCATTATGAGCTTGAGCATGAAGATAATAGTGCTCACCCTCGTGAGGATAACAGGTTCAGCAGCTTTACATCAAGCTTCGAGTCCAGTGATGTTCTACGCAGAAGAGTGCATGAGACCTATAGTGTACAATTGATGCACAATGTTACTAGTGTCTATGAAGACCCAATTAACGGAGTGTAATCTTGGACACACTGAAGAACTTCGGTTTCGGAAATATACTCTACAATTTCTTCAAGAGAGAGTTCCAGGGCTTAGTCTGAGGGTTGAAGTCCCTCCGCACAGTCTCTGTGACCCATCCCTGACCCGGTGGGCAGAGGTACTGACACGACATGGTGGTGGCTAACAAGAATCACCATATTCATATGAGTTCTTCCACTGGTGGGATTGAAAGTTCATCACCTTCGATGACTACACACATGAGGGGATAGACTACCGGGGCAACCGCGACATGCCGCTCCCTCCAGGGGCCGCATTCAGAGACATCGATACGTTATTCTTTTTATGTTTTGTGTATTTAATCTTTTGGATTTTTTACTATAATGGAAAAGAAAAAATATTTTCGCTGTAGTATCACATATTGACATTCTACTGTTTGCTCGCAGATGTTGGTCCGCAAAGACCAGAGGGATACTCGATACATCATCGTCAAGGTAGGGGTGGAGAGGTTGTTGGCACTGCAACAGAGGGCACACTAGAGACAGTACGGGTCAACCTGACCCGCATGACTACGAGAGTACCGCTCATCGAGGTGGAGCATCTTCCAGAGGTAATTCAACGCCATGTTGTAGGAGTATCGGACACCTGGGTGCGGTTACTGCGGTGCATAGCCAATGTAGTACATTACTATGTTCAGGCACATCCTTCCGAGGCAGGTAGGCCTCCCCGTAGGTATTAGATATCTTAGAGTCCTATATTTTTGTATCAATTATGTATATTTTTGAGAGCTACAGGCTCCAGTTTTGTACTATGACACCACATTTTGGACTTCTTATTTATGAAAAAATATGATTCTCCGGTTCTACTATATGTGTATGTACAAATGTGTAAATGAATGTTTATTTGTGTGCTTCTTTATTGATGTGACAAATGCCAATCTAGGACATAATTAGCATATGCATCAGATACATGATTAAAACATATCGGAACATGAATGTACATAATGGAAACAAAATTATGCTCCAAGAGTCTTAACCTTAAGAACCTCCGTAGTAATGTACGATCCCTCACGCGATACTATCCATTCAATTGAGACACAACCAGTTGCGAGTCCAGGAGGGATTCTAAATACTGGATACCATGAGAAATGGCATCCCGAAGTAGCTCAACTACGACACTATACTCAACCACATTGTTGGATGTAGGACCTAGACAGGCACCTCCTCAAGACACAATCTGATGGTCAAGTGAATAAATAACCCACGTAGCAGAAGCAAGTCACTGCGTATGATGGCTAGCACCATATACAAATCCCAATAATAGAGGAGATTCCACTGACATATTTCAACCAAACAGATGCGAATCAGCAGATCCGAAAAAACAAAATAAATCCAAGCTATGTACAGAAGCAACTATACAATAGTATACAAAAGCATTAGCTCGAGCTAGAAGCTCGAGTGTAATACTGCTTGAGGTAGAGCCCATTTCTAGGCTCCTTCAAGAAATTCCCCTCATAGTCTTCCAATTTGTAGGCTCCTTTCTCAAAGACATGCCTCACTATGTAAGGACTGTGCCACATGGGGTTAAACTTTCCTTCCCCCAGGGGTTCCTTAGCTTGGTCATACAAGAGGACCAAGTCACCTTCAACATACTGTCGGGGGAGGATAGACCTATCATACTGAACCTTGACACGACGTTTGTTGGAATCTATAGCCACGGCGGCATCTCAACACTGCTCGTCAAGCTGCTCGAGGTGGATCAAACATTGCTCAACATATGAAGTGTCAGGAAGGAGCTCTATGGCTCGTTTCAATGAAGGGATTTCCCATTCAATCAGCAATATAGACTCCACACCATGTACTAGCTGAAATGGTGAGAAACCGGTGGAAGTCTTAACTATGGTTCGATATGCCCACAAAGAAGGATATAACATTATGTGCCAGTTGCTCTTGCTTTGCTGGATGGTACGTTGGAGAATGTTCTTTAAGGACTTATTAACTGCCTTGACCTGACAATTCTCTTGGGGGTAGTAAAAAGATGAATGATCTTGACGAAACCCAAGCTTGAGTGACAAATCCTCCATCATTTTGTTTTGAAAGTGACTGCCATGGTCAGCGACAATCTCTTTCGGAATACCGAATCGAGCGATAATCTTATTGAACACGAAGTGGGCTGCAGTAGAATCGTCATATTTTACGGTCGGCGTGGCCTCAGCCTATCTGGAAAAGTAGTCCACAACCACAATGATATGGTGATGTCCCCCAGCCGAAGTTGGTTTGAAATCCATGAAATCCACCCCCCACTTAGTGAAGGGACCAACGGTGATGACTGGGTGAAGGGGCACAGGATGCGAGTCTATATTTCGAGAAAACACCTGGCAAGGGTGACATCTCTTGACAGTGTTCATGCAATCTTTGAAGATCGAAGGCCAGAAGTAACCTGCTCGCATGATACGTTGGGCTGTCGCAATCCTAGATAAGTAACCACAACACGCCCCACCATTGTAGTCATTCAACACTAACTACGCTTCTTTATGAGTCAAACAACGACGAAGGATAGAGTCCTTTCCCCAATGATACAAAGTGTCGCCGACGATGACATAATCTTTAGTGTGATGTCTCACACGCAGTCGCTCATCCCGTGAATAGTGCGAAGGGAACTTCAAAGTTTGGAGATATATGATGATATCCCCATACCAAGGGTCCACTAACAAGATAAGAACATAAATGAAAGTAACATATTAAAAAATTAACAACAATGTATGAGTAATAATCATGATTATATGATTATATGAGTAATAATCATGATAGTTGAGGGATCTACTTGTGCCCTGGACTCTTGAACTTATATGATATATCGATGCCATTATCCACACTACACAGTTCAGATAAGTTATAATTTATAATCTCCCAAGTATATTCCCTCACTGCTTAATGAAAATGGGTTGTGGTAGTCTGTCAACTCTGTCCAGATATTAGTTAGTGGACAATGATCCTTATTAATGAATCACTACTCCACTTGAGTGATAAACCAGTGTCACCTTTCAAGGTTGTTGAATACTAGAGTTGGGAGTTAAACACAAGCCGAAGACTGAATACTGAACTCTTGGAGGATTTACTCAACAATGAAAATTGTAATCAATAGTCGAGCAATTGAAAGTGATAGTCAAGCAACAAGTGGGGCAGCTTGCAAATGATATCGGTTGACTACAAGTGACCTCTTCCACAAACATGTATTATACATGGAAAAAAATGGAAAAACAACTTGACTGGCTTATAGATGACCTCATGGTCTTAGTTGGGCACATGGACTAGGAAGACTTGCTGGATGCACCTTATCGATCTTTCGTTGAGTGCATGTTTCCAAGCAGACATTGGTTGAGAGTACTTGGGCACACATCTGGGTGCACTTCATTAGGTACAAATGTGGGCACACATTTTTTGGATTATAGCACAACACCATTGGACAAAGACATCATTAGACAAGTCAAGAAGAGGGAAAAATGCACCTTCAGGCACAAATGAAGTTGGCCAATTAGGCACTTGTGTCCACTTTGACTTGGAGGGGATTGCACACTAACTAAGAAGGAGTGCAAATGCAAGGCCAATCTCATATAAATAATAAAAGGAAACGCCAAATGTTCTAAGGAAATTAAGCATTCATCTTTGGTCATTCACACAAGTGCTCAAAGACCTTCACAATAATGCCAAGTTCATAAGTTGGCATAGTAAGGTGAAATAGGATATGTTGAGTGAGAATTCAAGACCTGTAGGAGGTAGGAATGTGGTGGCACAAGTTGAGTGAAGAAAAGAGAAATAAGATAGAACCTTTAGGAATCAAACCTACAGACACTTCAAGGGTTGGACTGTGCAAGTCTGTTGAGCATAAGAAGAAGGGTTCTCATGTGTCAAAGAGGTATGGAAGGAAAATCTATCCCTAACTGGAGGCAAAGTCAAATGGGATGGTGCAAATTTGATTGAAGGTTTGAAGAACTAGATGGAATACATAGTTGTAGCAAAATATGAGACTATTCCCTCTACAGTTACTTGGGCTTTCTCAATTACTGGAGTGCCACTCTTTTCAAGGATAAAGCTTACTTTCCATTGGAATTTTCTCCTTTATCAACTATACCTATAATGACATTAGGAAGACTCCTAAAAATAAACCTGAGACAAATAGCCACATCACAGATTGACATATCTAGTGCAATATGTTTCTTTGACAGAACAAGTCAAGGAAATCCTGAGAGGTGTAGAGCTGGAAGTGGATTGTTTCTTTCAAATTCCATTATTTTCTCTTTTAAAGTTGGGGTATGGTAAGGGTTATGATAATTAAGCAAAAATGAAGTCCTTGTCAACTCTGTTCAGAATTGCAGTGAAGAAAGGATTAGCCTTTGGGTATATGGAGATTCAAAGTTGATCGTTGAATGGGTATATATCTGTATTCAATCAGTTCTTGATCAGATAAAGGTTCCAATTGGCATATTTAAATTCATTTCTTTCACTCCTGTATATAGGGAACACAACATGTGGGCTAACAGTCTCTCAAAGAATGGTTTAGAAGCTTCTAAAAAATACATGGTTCTAGTAGGACACAGAGAGGATGAGATGGTTCGACAATGGATGATAGTAATTTATGACTGTCACGATAAATGGTTTCTGTATACATGTCTTGTTGCACTTGTGAAATGTAACCATTTGTCTCCTTGAAATATAAAGTTGAGATTTTTTCCTTTGATCATTTGATGACAATGTTCTAAGCTATAGCTACTAGATCACTAATGTTATATGTGTACGAAATGGTTGATGATTTAGTTATCATAATTAATCCAATATTTAGATCTATGTTTTTACCATGAATTACACGGTATGCCTAGTACGTCAAGGGACACAACCAGGTATGTCCCTATCCCATTTATTTGCATCCCCATCAAACAGGGATGTCTAAAATTATTCCACCCAGTGGAGTATTTCTAGATGTGCATGTTTTCTAGGTAATTCTTTTATTGAATGAAAAAATAAAAACCTGAAATTAAATTGTTTTCCGATTCTTATCTAGTGGGTCCAACCAATCTTCCCACACACTATAAACTGTAAAAGAAACCCCTAATCAAAACATAACATCATTTTGAAGAGTGATTCATGTTGTTAACCAATTGTCTGGAAACTTGACAACTGAACTCATAACAACAAAAGGATATTTGGTATTTTTCCATAAGATTCAACACATTGAACACAATGGAGAGCATTCAAAACTTGGATTTTATCCTTCACATGGGAAAAAAATTGTGACAACGATGGTTTTTAGCTATTTGCCACTAGAATGATGGGTAGAAACTTGTAACAAAATTTATTTTTCGTTGAACTTTCACTAAAATCAACCTGGAAATTGTTGGAGAGGACATTTTTCAAGCCATAATTACCTAGTATGTCAAGTATATCAAGGAACACAACCATGTATGTCCCTGTCCCATTTAATGGAATCCCCCGCAAACAAGAATGTGTTTCTAGATGTCCTTGTTTGCTAGGGCATTTTTTATTGAATGAAAAAATAAAACCCTGAATTTAAATTGTTTTCACATTCATGTCTAGTGTGTCCCACCAACCTTACTACATACTACAAACTGTAAAAGAAACCCTAAATCAAAACATAACATGATTTTGAGGAGTGATTGTTGGTGTTGAGCATTTGTTTGAAAACTTTATGACTAAACTCATAAAGGTAGAGGGTTGTTGGCATTTTTTCACAAGATTCAACATTGAACATGGTGGAGAGCAATCTAAGTTTGAATATCATCATTCAATGGACAAAAAAATGTGACAACAGTGGTTTTTGGAAATTTCACACTAGAGCAGTGGGTGGAACCCTATAACAATAGTTATTTGTTGTTGATTTCACACTAAAATCAACCTGGAAATTGTTGGAGAGGCCATTTATCGAGCCCATGGGATATTGTTGATGTCATAAATAATAATTCAATGTAATTTAGTATGTAACTTATTTGCAATTCCTTTTTTGTTATTAATCATTAACCATTGATGAAAAAATCCTAGATTTTTTAATATTTAATCAACATATTTTTCTATATTTGGGTGGTATCCCCTATGTTTTGGTTCCCTGATGTCCCCTAGGCCATGCCATCACTGAAATTTGGTGGGTTTTTGCAAACATATCAAGTACATGTCCCAACATACCTGCATCCACACATACCAAAAACTTGGTGGAACATTTTTAAGAATCAAGGAACCATCTATGATTCACCCCTATTGAATTCTACTTGGAATTACTGGAGTTATTCTTCTCTACCTTCCACCATTCATTTTTCCAATTTTGGAGGTAGCAATTGCCTCCTTTAAAGTAATGGCTATCAGCATTAGTTATGGAGTTACAAGATTGTTTAATCCCTCAAGGGATGCTAAAGTAATGCCTGCAAAGATAGGGTTGTGCCTTGAAAAAAGTGAAGAAAAGAAAAAAGGTAAAGGTAAACATAAGAATGCTTCATCGAACAAAAAGAGACATAAAAGCATAGAATTAACAAACAGGTTCCCTGAACAATATTTTCCAGAAAAATCAGATGAAGATGAATATCTTAGTGGTCTTAACAGACTAAAAGATACAGTTACAGATTTGATGATTGCACACACTTCTAACTTGCCAAAATATTCAATATCTCTTATGTTAGTTTTCTTATCTGATCTAGACATAAGAAGATTTATATGGTTGTCCACAGAGGGAGACATTTGGAATGCTTTGAATCCTAGCAATCCATGTTTGCACACCTTGTTATCTCTCGAGATTTCTACTGACCTGTTAAAGTTGGTCCTTGGTAGTGATTGAGGCTTATCAGTGACATATTGTTGATGCTTTTCAATATCCACCAATCTCTAAATATCAACATAATGCAACCTATGTTTGAAGAGAAACTTAGAGATATTTCACCATTGCATAGTGGTTACATGGGCTTGGCCCCATTTCTAAAGGCATTCTTAAAAAATAGAAAGGTTGTGAGCTATTGACTAAAAGGGATTGATTTCACTTTAGCCTAAAAAACACCTATGCCTACTTGAATGTCGAAAACTATGAATGTAGCAAAGGATGAACCTCACACTAAACCTACTCCAACAACCAAAAGGGCTCAACAAGTTCAACTTGAAAGTGAAGAGATTGATAGTGAACATGAAGATGCATGAAAAAAATAAAAAAAATAAAAAACTAAGGAGAAGCAACAATTAAATGAAGGGAAAGGAAAGAAAAGGAATTGTTAAAAAGGAGTTCATAAGATTTACAGTCACCTATATAGTGTACTCTCGGTCATGTTGATGTCAGAAATTTTAAATTGCTCAATTGTATTCACTACACAAATGTGCAGAAAGGTGAGGCAAGCGGGATCACTTAGTAGATTTGAGAAACATACTTTTCCATGGAAAATATAATGGAGAGAACCAAAGATATAAACTTTTGTAGTGAACCACTCACCCAAAAATCCCAACTTGTCACTGAGTATTTCTACTGCCACTGGAGGGGCAAGTGTGGACTATATTAAGATGAGACAAGATAAAATAAGATAATTTTATTAATGTCCCCAAAATACCAATAAGGTAAGTCAATGGAGCATAAAAGTAGATTAATAGTGATCAACTGTAGGAGTCTGAGCCATATGTTAATGTCAAGCAACCCATTTCCAGTAGTGGTGGTGAGTTTGATTATTGATCATTCATCATTGATTATTATTTTTTGGATTGTGGAGGCTATTTAGATAATAGAGACTCATTGATATTGTATTTTGTTTCATAATCTGAGATAAGTACTTTATAGAGCACTCGGTGTCATTTTGTATCTTCCAAATGATGAAACATGCGTACAAAAAGAGATGCAGTATGCTCCTTTCCTGAGGCTGACAGTAGGTACACATAGGCTAGTATTCAAAATATGAAGGTTGCTGCTGAGATAGAAGTTCAAGCCTCTCTACAAATATTAACTAGAGGTTGTTACAGCCACAGAACACCAATTTCTACTCGAGGCAACCCAGATCTCATTGTTTAGGGTTACTACAATTGCGAGTGACATTTTCAAATGATTAAGATCAATGTTTAAATCCTATACAACACCCAGAATTGACCTTATTTCTATCGCTACTGCTGGAAAGAGGGACTGTTGTTTTCCATAACTTGCTAGTACAAGAAGACTATTATTCCAAACAAGCAATACCTATAGGCCTCCTTATGCTATCACATGCCCAGACACCTAAATTACAAAATTCAGAACCTGGGATCATCTAAAGTTATCTTGCTATGATTGTTGAATACAATACATATCATTTGCTATTTAAGGTGATTGGGAGATCAGATGTGATTATATTCTCAATAAATCTAGAATTTAGTGAATATTAACAGGTAGCAAAGCATAAGGAGGCAGAGTATATGAATACTCAAAGGGATTCTTTATTTGAATCCCATATATTAATCCTTTTTTACATTTTATCTATAAGACCTGATTTTATGTGTACGCTTCGTTCTCCCTCAATATGAGAATTAGCCTCACAACAATTTTTCATTGAAGAAGCCTAAATGTTTGACAATTTCACTTGTCCTGAGCTTTTGGAGATAACACACAAATTAAAACCATAAAAAATCCTTGATATATCAATGCATTGCAATTATTTCATATAAGATAAACAACAGAAATAATTGAAATTTTCAAAAACTGATCCTATGGCTATATTATGTAGCCTAATATTAGTTATGTATTATCCTTATATCCCATAATATAGTTAATACCTTATATTAGAGGTACTCTATTAACTGGAAATAATATTATTCCCTATAGCTTATTAACTTAAATATTACTCTCTTAGGTCACTATAGTTCCCAACTATTATACTCCTTTATTACCATATTGCTACTATCATAAATTAACCTTAAACGAATGACCTAGTCTAGCTAATACACTTATATCCAGTAAAGAGATCATTACCTAGTTGTCCCTCTAATAGGTATAGTTGGATAAGATCTTCCACCATCATATTGATAGCTAGAGCTTATCCAAGATGCCAAATCCGACTCTGCCCATTAACCATGGTTGTGGGTGGTCTCCGCTTATGAGGGTCCGATAAGCTTAGGTTGCTTTAAAGAATAGTAGGTGGGCCTCTGTCTTAGTATCCCTAAGCAATATATTAAGTAGTAACAAGTTTAGTTAAAAGATGTCAATTGGTTGTGCTCTACATGATGCCTTGAGTTTTTGGGTGGGCAAGAAAAATACGTGATGCCTATAAGTAAGTCAACCCTATTTTGAAATAAATTAAAAAGGTGTGTAATGAGAGGGATATAATACCATAATAAGGGTACCTATAATAAGGTTACTATTATAGGTATTATGGTATACGGTTCGTAATATATTTAGAGTAGCCAAGTTATAGGTCCTTACTAGAGTTAATAAATTTATCCATTCAAAATTTACCTTATACGAGCAATAAGTTAATATACTAATAAGGGGATTATTTAACTGCTAAGCTATAGTTACATATCTTAGCTCATTACCCTAGCTCAGTTATGCTGACATAAAGGAATTGTCCATATAGGGGATATAATTAAGGTATTTATGAGTTTCTTACTCAGTTCTAGCTTGTAAGGTTTTGGATGGGAGTAAGTTTCCAGTCTCAACCTCTGTACCGTCCTTTCTGAAATCAAGTTATTCCGGCTACCATTGTGAAATATGACATATACAAGCTTTGTTCCATTAATCCATACTTGAGTTTGGAACAATATTTCCCGTGCATCATCCTCTTCCTCCTAGGTTACCATGGCTTTGGGTCCCTCTGGGTTTGTGACCACTTCTTCTTCCTTCTATTGCTATGTGGGTTGCACCATTAGGTTATTGCCCTTTTTGTTGCTCCAACATTCTTCTGTAGAGTTATAAGTCGAATTATAAGAGAATCTCATACAAAGATAGTAGTAGAGACTTGTACTCATAGTAGAGATAGCAAGATGAAGAGTAGGAATAGTAGGAAATAGGAAAGACGGGTTTCTAGGAATAAAATGACCCCCTAAGCATGCATTCAACAAGTATCAGGGTCACAACAAGAAAATCTTATTCTTAAGCTCTCAGTGCGACTAGAACCAAGCCAAGAAGAGCCAGTAGCAAGCCACTAGCCATAAAGCAATGATAAGGGCCTCGCTCGAATAGAAAAGATCCTAGGTGTGATAATCAGTAGGAATAATACGTGGAAGATTCGAGTTTTCCTGCCTGGGGTGATTACCTGCATGAAATGTGTAGTTGATGCTTGTGTGAGTGAGTTCCTTTACTACTTATTGATAAAAGGTGGATTTAATGGCCTGTAGCGGATGGGATTTCGGTAGAGGATAGCAGGTGTTAGTTTTTCAGAATTTACTTCAATCTGATCTAGGAGCTTAACTGAGAGAACAACATGTACAACATATCTACAACATATCAATCATGGACACAGTAATGCAAGCACACAAGAGACACATAGTTTACTTGGGGAAAACCATAAAGGTGAAAAACCCCAATAACTTCCTCAGAGATAGATAGAGCAATGATACAACTAGAATACAAGAGATAGTCTTCTCCTAGCAGCAGAGCCTCCTCCTCACAAGTGCGCCACTTTCCGAATGAGAGAAGTGTGTGAATGAATGATCAAATAGAGATCTCCCAATCTCTATTTATACTTATTCTGTCCTGCCCAATAAACTAATGGGGCCTACATGTCTAGATTAACCCATGGTTAACTTAATCCAGGCTGACCCCACACTTGGTGGTCTAATAACCCTTTGACCCACATGGCCGACCCCCAATAGGGTGGTCTAATAAACCTTCGACCCACATGAATTATACAAGGCCGACCCCAACAAGGTGATCTTATAACCCATCAAGTATAAGTTACGACACTTACAATATAAGTGACGACACCGTGACGCACCTGCAACAATTAATTAATAAGAATATGCGAAATAGCAGAAATGACAGAACTCAGAATCACTTTTATATTGATCACAGGACACTTCGAGGGGGAAACCTCCTATGAGCAAGCTCAATACAAATAACTTCACGGTGCCTTCAATGACCTCAACACACACTTATATACTAAGTCTATTCCCAATACTATGAGTCAAAACCATGGGACATATAATACTACGGGACGACTTACAAAGCATATGCGTCCAATACTATGGGTCAATACTATGGGCTAATATAAACTACGGATCAACAAATACTACGGGACGACTTACAAAGCATATGCGTCCGACAACAATATACTAACATAGTAAAGAGAAGGGTTGACATAGGTTCCTAACATCCCCTCTCCCTTAGAAAAAGCTTTCTCCTCAAACCTTTGGTTGGAGAAATTGCTGCAGAATCTGAAGGAGTGGTTCCCCAGTAGCATCCTCAGGTTGCATTTCGGGCCACTGACGCCTTTGGAGTGTCAAGGAGGATTGCTTGGATGGATGTAGATGAAGAAGAACCCTAGCAGCTGCATGGAAAATGCGCTCAGAATGGTGCTGATCGGCTTGTTGTTTCAGGCGAATTATGGCCATGTGAAGATTGTCCTACAGAATGAGAAGAATCTGATCACGGTTTCGAAGAATTGAGTCAATTTCCTGAACTGGGAAGCTGCTAAAGTTGTATGGAAGAAGAACTGGCGGTGTTTTTCCATAGACTGCTTCATATGGTGTCCTTTGAGATGTGGTATTGTACCACTAGAGCGCTGCTAGGAAATCCATAGAAATAGTTGGCCAAAGCTGTGTAGGGATGGGCAAGGGTTTGAACAATCCCGAAAGGAGTGTTGTTTCACCCTTGTTGACTTGGAAAGTATCATCTTCAGCCACCATCTGTTGAATTGTCATTTTTAGTCCCTGCCAAAAGAAGTTACATTGTTCCGGGTCATACATTTTGCAGAACCCAGAGTGCCCTGTTGATGAAGAAGCATGGAGTTCATAGAAGAGATAGCCCTATTGAACAGATTGCAACCAATTTGGAACAAGTAGAGAAAGAGATGTAAGAGAAACTGGGTCATCAAATGTGCGAGAAGGAGCATCTTCCACCATATTGTCCTTACCCTTCTTGTAAGTGATCACATAGGGATAACCCATGAGTTGGATAACCCATTTCAGGTGTGTTGGGGAGGAGACCCATTCTTCCAGAAAATTTTCCAGACTCTGGAGATCAGTCTTGATGCAGAAAGAATTCCCTAATAGGTATGGATGCCACTTCTATACTGCATGCAAAATAGCCATCATTTCCTGCTGAAAGATAGATGTGGCTAAATTCTTACCGGAAAGGTCTCTTAAAGGTAGCAAGCGCATTGGTTCAACAAAGATACCTACATATCTATCCAAGGAAGTAGTGGAGACTCTTGATGGGTGCATTTGAATGGAATTGAGTTGAGCGATGGCACCATGTGAATTCTTCTTAAGAATTTTTTTCCAAGCAATGTGAACTGATGATGCAGAGAGACCCTGGTTGTAAGCCAATAAATTTGTGTTGTGCCCCATTGACTTTAAACTGCATCCAAAGTTCAGCAAAATCCCATAAGATGGGGCCAAGTGTGCATAACCATTGAACGCCCAAAACCACATCACATCTGCCTAAGGACAAGGAAAACATGTCATAGCATAGGTTATAATCTTCCATAGAGATACGTACATTGTGACACTTCCACTTGCAAGGTAAGGTGCCCCCATTGGCAACCATGAATTCAAAGTTGGAGCAAGAATGGACAAAACAATCAGCCTGTTTGGCAATCCGAGGGTCATTGAAGTTATGAGTACTACCAGAATCAATGAGTATGGTAAGAGGGATCTTCTTGAAGTATCCCCTGACCCGCATTGTTTGTGGGGTGGTGACGCCGGTTACAGCATGGAGAGAGATCTCGGGTGGGTCGTCCTGAGATGGGGTGTCAACAGGCGGGTGTTGAATGTCGACCTGATCATCTACTATATCTGTAGCTTCTTCACCAAGTTCTAAGGCAGGCGGAGAATCCACATCCAAGAGATAGATCTTTTGTTGAACACATCTATGTCCTCGAGTGAATTTCTCATCACAATTATAGCAAATCCCCTTTTCTCGGCGTGCCTGCATTTCTATTTCAGACAAATGCTTGATAGGAGTTGGTTGAGGAGCAGGCGTGATGGGAGGTCGTTGGGAACCCATATTTCTGAAGGGAACAAAGGTGGGGTTGGAGCGTTGTTGAGCTGCGATCTTGTCCTCGGCCAGCTTAGCCAACCCTAGTACTTCCATCATTGTGTTGGGACAAAACATTTTGACCTCTGAGTAGATTTCATCCTTGAGACCACTGATAAAACAACTCCTGTAGAATTCATCAGACAATCCTTCTATGTGATTGGCCAATTTCTCAAATTTTGTCTGATACTCTCTCACTATGCCAATTTGGTGAAGTTTAGTGAGTGCTCCTGTGAAATCATCAAAAGCACTAGGACCAAATCGTGGCAAAATGAGATGGCAAAAATCTGTCCAGTTTGGCTCGGGATGAGCTTTGATGTACCAACGGTACCATTGAAGGGCTTCCTGTTCCAAATGAAAGGATGCAAGTGGAACTTTCTGGGCATCATAAGTATTATGTAGACTGAAATATTGTTCTGCTCAATATATCCATCCAGTCGAATCAGTACCATTGAAGCAAGGAAAATCAAGCTTCGGCCCACGAAAATTGCTAGAAGAAGAGAACCCGATGGCTGCAAAAGATTCTGGCTGTCTGGTATTGTTCATGGCTTAATGCTTAAGATGGAGGCTGAGAAATTTTTCATCCAGATCTTGGAGTTTCGTTTGGATGGTTGCAAGTGCTTCCTCCATGGTGTGTGCTCCTGCACGGGTGACAACCATAACCAAGTTTTTTTTTTTTTTTGGTGGAATGGGTAGAAAAACACAAACAAAAGCTGATTTAGTAAAGGGAAATTTGGATTGGGGAAACAATCTGATGGGTAATTGGGGTTTGACTAGATTTTGGACACAGTCGAAAGGACAAGAAAGAAAAAGGGGGATTTCAGAAGTGGGGTGATAGAATGAGAAATTTTGGCAGAGAAGGACAAAGAAGCAGAATTCAGAAAGGAACTCTGTGGTAAAATTTGAAGGTGATTGGGTGAAATCTGAGGAAGTTATGGCAAACCCTAAAAATAGACAAATGTGGGATTTTGGGCTTTGGGAAGGGGAATTGGGGATAGGGTCCTCAGGAATGAAAGATGCAGAATGGGATGACAGGGGTTCCCCGAAAATTTCAAGGGAAACAGAGTGACAACCATAACCAGGTTTTTTTTTTCTTTTCTTTTTTTTTCAAGGCGCAACGGCGCGGAAGGGATCGAAAACGGCTAGATCTGAAACAGCGACTGGATCTGGATCGACTTTCAGAATAGATCTGAAATGGCTGGATCTAGAGCGGAAGTGATTGGCAACAGTTCAACTGAAAATAGATATGGACCCTAGGTATTTGCGGCTTCCTAACAGTTCAGGGGTTTCACTCAGCCACCAATGTTGTCTAACGAATTTCGTATTGGGGAAGTACCCCTCACTCCACAGCTCAGGTAAAACTGATAACCGTTTTGCCACAAACGACAACTCTTGGTTTACCTCACAGGTGGGAACTAGTCAATCAAGTAGGGGTCATTTCCCTTTTCGCTGGCAGGTCCTCTCAATGGGCCAGCTACTTTGGGGTTCCTGTGGTACTCCTCACAATGAGTTTTAGGGCTTATTCCCAAGTACTTCCCACAGTTAAGCGGATAGTGATTATTCCCAAATCCGAACCTGCAACAAATGCGAAAAAAAATTTGGCAGAAATTTCACCCAGCGAACCCAAGAAAGTGCTCAAATACCAAATGTGACACACCTGCAACAATTAATTAATAAGAATATGCGAAATAGAAAAAATGACAGAACTCAAAATCACTTTTATATTGATCACAGGCCACTTCGAGGGGGAAACCTCCTATGAGAAAGCTCAATACAAATAACTTCACGGTGCCTTCAATGACCTCAACACACACTTATATACTAAGTATATGCCCAATACTATGGGTCAAAACAATGGGACATATAATACTTCGGGACGACTTACAAAGCATATGCATCCAATACTATGGGTCAATACTATGGGATAATATAAACTACGGATCAACAAATACTGCGGGACGACTTACAAAGCATATGCATCCGAAAACAATATACTAACATAGTAAAGAGAAGGGTTGACATAAGTTCCTAACAGACACTTCCGTATAGAGGAATAATAACATCTATATAGGAATACAAACACTTCCGTATAGAGGAATAATGCCATCTCTATAGGAGTACAAAATACATATATGAAATACATGGGAGAAATACTTTCCGAAATTACATATAGATCAACACTCCCTCTGAACTAGGAAGGTATTTCTCGACACAGGTATTCTAGTACAAGTCTTCTTCTCTGGATCATCATCAGCGAATCATCATCCTTGAATCATTGTCATCGTCACTGCTGTTGCTATCTCAATGAATCTCTGAATCTACTCGTCATAGGAAGTTCTATAGAGCCAATCCTTTTTCATACTGGATGTAGGCCCACCACCTGCAGGTCTTCATCATCACTGGCCATACTGTGGAATCCTCAGGACTTATTACGTGCGTCAGAAAACCTTAAAAGAGTCTCTTAACTAGCAAGAACCCTAAAGATCATCTGAGGCCTTTTTCATCCTGTCCAGATCTCCAGGACTTATTACATGTGACTATCACAAAACCTTAAAAGAGTGTCCCAGGAACATTTATGTGCATAGCACGACCGGTAAGAACTCTAAAGAGCATCCCAAGAACATTTATGTGCCTAAGCACGACCGACAAGATCTCCAGGACTGATTATATGTGACCTCTACTACAAACCCTCGAAAGAGCATCCCAGGACTCATTACGGGCACACAGCCCAACCTATCGGATCTCCTAGGTCTTATATGTAGCAGCCCACCACAAACCCTTGAAAGAGCATCCCAGGACTTATTACAGGCACACAGCCCAACCTATTGGATCTCCCTGGTCTTACATGTGGCCCACTATCACAAACCCTCGAAAGATCATCCCAGGACTTATTACGGGCACACAGCCCAACCTATCGAATCTCCTAGGTCTTACATGTGATACATAGTGCCGGTCCTTTTTCATACTGGATGTGACCTAGAACAAATCTAGGATTTCCTTTGCACAACCTGTCCACGGCCACAGAGTATCATCCCAATACTCATCATACATCATCCTGATGTACACATGATCATCCTAATCATCATCACTACAACATCCTGCTGCATGTCATCTGGAGCAACATCCTGAAGCTCGTCATCTATGATCATCCTGATCATACACTGCATCTACCTGATGCATACCAAGTATCTACCTGATACATATCATCATACATGATCCACCTGATACAAATACAAATACATGATCCACCTGATCATACTTGATACATATCAACATACATGATCTACCTGATCATACAATGTATCCACCTGATGCATATACAGATACATGGTTCAAGCATCCAACATGATGCATATACAAAATACATACAAATGATCCAACTGATCATATCCAGCATCAAACATGATGCGTACATATACATATACATATAAATGATCCAACTGATCATATCCGACATCCAACATGATGCATACATATACATATAGAGCAGTAACTGGAGCATCATCCTGATGCTCATCATCCATGATCCTCCTGGTCATCATAGCATCGTCTTCTTCAGATCATCTCATCGTCCATGAAGCACAGCCTAGATGCACATCATCCAATACTTACACCACCAACATGGGAGGACATAGCTACCACCATTCGAGGAAGGCTCCAGCCCTTACTTTTTCACCATGGGAGAACACATCTACCACCATGTGAAAAATGGCTTCAACCCTTACATCTACACCATGGGAGAACACATCTACCACCATGTGAGAATGGCTCAGCAATTACATCACAACCATGGAAGAACACATCAACCATGTTAGAAAAGCTCATGTGCATATGCATCTTCTAGACTCATCACTTCCCTTTGGAAGGAACCTTGATCTGAAGTGCACCAAGCCTCTCTCTAAAGTACTCAAACTGCACTCTGGCCAACGGCTTGGTCAATACATCTGCAACCTGCTCATCCATCACAACATACTCTACTTCGGCTGTACTCAGTGCTATGCAGGACTGCTTCCTGCTAAACCAAGAGATCACACCTGATCCCATACTGAAGCAGCACCCTTAAGTGCTCTTCCTATCTGCAGCACTACCTGCCTAATCTGAATCAACATAACCCTGCAAGTTAAACTTTTGATTCGCATCATACTTGAGCCCATAATCAACCATACCCTTCAGGTATCTCAAAATATGCTTTACAACAACCAGGTGAACACCTCTGGGATCCGTTAGTAACTGGCTCAATGTGTTCACCACAAAGCAAATATCTGGTCTAGTGTTCGTCAGGTACATCAAGGACCCAATCATCTAACGATAAGTGACATCAACCAGATCAGATGAAGCATCACACAGAAGCTTTAGGTTCGATGCCATAGGTTTGGCCATGGCCTTGCAATCCATCATCCCGAACCTCTTCAGGATCTCTACTGCATACTTCCCTTGTCCAAGGAAGATTCCATCTGCACTGTGCCACACCTCCATACCTGGAAAATAGTGCATCATCCACAAGTTCTTCATCTCGAACTTGGTAGCAAGCTTCTGCTTCGTGTCGGCAGTCATTCTATCTTCACCTGTAATAAACAAGTTATCCATATACAAAAGTAATATCACTGGATTGCCTTCCTCAACCTTGTACTAAAGGTTGGAATCCGCTTTAATCTTGGTAAATCCCAAACTGGATAGAAAGTTGTCTATCCTACCATACCAAGTTCTGCACATATATGACTTCCCGTCATGTGTCTCAAAACCAAGTGGCTTCTCCACATACACTTCTTCTTCAACTACACCATTCAAGAAGGTTGTCTTGGTGTATCTTCCACTTCATCACTGTAGCGAGAGCATGTACTGATCTAATGGAAGTGTATCTGTCTACAGGAGCAAAAGTCTCTATGCTACCACCTGCAGCATGCTTGATCTTGTAGATCCTCTTCGAAGTCACTACAGACTACCCTTTAGGTCTTGGGACTGCATCCCAAACATCTTCATGATCGACTGGTACTCCTCGATCATGGCATTATTCCTAGATCCTGGGAACTTCAATATCTTCAATATTTTCAATAGATAACTTTGTTGCTTGAACAAATGTTGTAGTCCTTTTGTAGGTGATGGTATACGATCTTTCCTACACAACAATTTAAATTGCATGATTAGAAAACATCTCATAGTTTTCAGAACAAATTCTTACACATAAAGAAATATGTCATACAGTCATGCAATCATCTTGGCCAAGGCTTTAATACAACATTTATCCATATCCCATAACTTTCTAGATGCCTTCCAATCTCTACCAAAACATTGTTAAGAGTGTGCACAACTCCCAACATGTCAGCAAAGAGGTTTCATTCTAGATAAGTAGCAATGAAATGTTGTACAATTCTATATGCCACTTACCCATGTATATTAGTAGTATATTGTTCATCAATGCAACTATTCTAATATGCATAATACACAACCTAATTCTAGGAACATCAGTATATACATTATTGAACAGTATTATTTAAACAATAAAATATCCAAGGAATGAGAATTCAAATACTTATCTTTGTTTGTTTGTTGGGTTGACTCCCTCTCAGTCTTTGCTTCTTTTCTGCAACTCCATTCTGATGTGGATTGTGAGAAGTGGTCAACTCCCTCTGAATATCTGTATCCTTGCAGAAACTACTGATCTTTGCTTCCTTGCAGGAACAACTGGAGTGTGCTCCTTCTTGATCTTTGCTTCCTTGCAGGAACAACTGGAGTGTGCTCCCTCTTGATCTTTGCTTCCTTGCAGAAACAACAGGAGTGTGCTCCCTCTTGATCTTTGCTTCCTCGATTACTTGTCCTTGAACTTATATCCATCCTTAATCACTATGCATGCTTATTAGTATAATCATTGTGTTATCCTCGAGGTCCCATACATAATCACACATTTATTAGTATAATCTTAATACTATCAAAACACAGTAAACCTAAACATGTATAGTCATGATCATTTCAAACACAAATAATAAACATTAGTATTCAAGGTTTCAGGGGAGTCTTCTTTTACTCATGCATATTCTTATTTGATCATAGGACTCTTCTGGTTAGTTAAATCATCAATCAAGATAAGAGACATAAAATGCATAAAACCTTGATTACTTACATTTCTAACTTTATGAATAAACATAACTAATCATACCAAGTATACTTATATAAGGGATCCTAACACAAGGTAGGATTCTAACTTGATATAGGAAAAACATACCTAGTCATGTCTAACATACTCACATGATGTCTTCTTGTTCTCTTCAATGACTTGTGCTAGTAACCTACATATCTCATAGGTTAACCATTATAGAACCAAGTTATACATACCTCGCAAATAGATCTTCTAAGTGATTCATGACAATGGAAGAATCTTTGTCCTCATTTCATCATGATCATATGTTCTTGAACTAGAACATGATTTGTCTTTCTTGGTGTACCTTTCATGTTAGCGAACAACATAAACCTCATACAACACCATAAAGTATTAGTACAATCACAAGTGTCAACACCCTAATCAATGAATATCTTCTATCATGCATTCATAATTTTATTAAAGTGATACGACAAGTCTAAATTTAATCAAGATTGTACTAACCATAATAATATGAAGACAAACATACCATAAACTTAATCATGAACAAATCTCGAAACATACCTGGATAATTCATACATGTCGAGATTGCTTGTAATCTTCTTATGAAAGGCCTTAGCCTCATCTCCCTCTGAAACATGAACTTCTTCACTTATGCATGTGACCAATCCATTCTATTCTAGGATTAACCCAATCCACTTGATTTGCAGGAACTGGATCTGGAGCTGGATTAGGGTTTGTCAGAGAAACCCTAAAAAATAAAACTTTGAATTTCAAACTTCCGAAAGGATAGAAATATGCGCCTTGATGAGCTGATCAAGCTAGTATACTCAGAATTTGAAAACTGCAAAGTTTCACCCCTCAAATTTGCCTTTGAAGCTTCCGGATTCACTGGACATGACCCCAAACTAGGGTTTGATAAAGCCC
This sequence comes from Larix kaempferi, assembly GCA_027924585.1. NCBI lineage: Eukaryota > Viridiplantae > Streptophyta > Pinopsida > Pinales > Pinaceae > Larix > Larix kaempferi. The sequence continues at coordinate 3,426,583 of BSBM01000049.1, read as the reverse complement.
ACCCTTATGCCCAATTAAAAGGTTCGATCCAAAGCTCTAAGCTTCTATTCTTTTGAGGAGTTCCAGCCATGGTAACAGATTGCAAAAATTCCCATTTTTGCAAAAGCACTAATTTTCACTTTTCTGATCAAAGTCCCGAACTAGGGTCTGATCAAGCCCGGTCTTCTGCCCAACCAAAAGTTCTTATCTTGGTCTCTAAATTTTGATTTTGATGAGTAGCATTCAGTCATAGTATCCAATTACAAAAATTCCAACTTTCTCCGAAACCCTAAATTTCGGAAGCCATGAATGAAGGTGCTCAAAAATAATTATGTTTTGACAGAAATATGTACCTGATTGTTTCTAGTGTAACTCCGTAATTTTTGATTCATAAGGTCTGAAAAAATTTTCTGTGATATCCTGACCTCAAATGGATTCTCTGATCGAGAGTTATGCCACGTGTCGCAATGTGACCTGTTTATGGGATAAAATAGGAGAGTGAACGTGTACGGCGTGCCACATGTCACTGGTTCAGTTTCAGCCTCTCAAAATGTTACCTGAGAACATTCAATCCGTGCACTAGCTATCACTTTTTACGTAATTTCATTTGGAGCTTCCTTACCCAAGTTATGACCTTTCTTCCAAGGTCACCTATTTTTTACTAAAATCTGGAAGAGGAAGAAACCCTATATTGTATAGATCATAAATCACAAAGTACAACGAATTAGAAGTTGTCCTTTGGAAAAATGGTACATGGGGATCTGATCTTCGACCTGTAGAAGTTTCAGATCCGAACACTTCACCAAACTGGATTTATAGAGAAAGTTCTACGATGACTAGTTTTTGCTATATCAATCCCAAGCATCGCAAGTGCAACAAGTGTCATACATGCCATACCATGCCTTCTTTCAAGCTAGCTCTGACAGCATGTTAGTTTTTCAAAATTTACTTCAATATGATCTAGGATCTTAACTGAGAGAACAACATGTAAATCATATCAATCATGGACACAATAATGCAAGCACACAAGAGACACAGAGTTTACTTGGGGAAAACCATAAAGGAGAAAAACCCCAATAACTTCCTCAGAGATAGATAGAGCAATGATACAACTAGAATACAAGAGATATTCTTCTCCTAGTAGCAGAGCCTCCTCCTCACAAGTGCACCACTTTTCGAATGCAAGAAGTGTGTGAATGAATGATCAAATAGAGATCTCCCGATCTCTATTTATACTTGTTATGTCCTACCCAATAAACTAATGGGGCCTACATGTATAGCTTAACCCATGGTTAAATTAATCCGGGCCGACCCCACACTTGGTGGTCTAATAACCCTTTGACCCAAATGGCCGACCCCCAATAGGGTGGTCTAATAACCCTTCGACCCACATTACTTATACAGGGACGACCCCAACAAGGTGGTCTAATAACCCATCAAGTATAAGTTACGACACTTACAATATAAGTGACAACACTTCCATATAGAGGAATAATAACATCTCTATAGGAATACAAACACTTCCGTATAGAGGAATAATGCCATCTCTATAGGAGTACAAAATACATATATGAAATACATGGGTGAAATACATTTCGAAGTTACATATACATCAACAGCAGGCCATGTTAAAAAAGGATTCTTCAATCTCAAATTGATAACTCAATATAAAGTAGCAAATAATATGTCCTAAAGCATACTGAAGATATCTCAGTTTCTAACATAAGCATACTTCTTATTTATTAAAGAGTCTCTAAGATAAGTATAGTTGCTAGTTGCTAGTTCCTCTTCTGACTAACAACACTTAATATCTACCAAAGACTAAAAGCTATCCCTGACCTCTTTATCTCCTTACATGGTCAGTAGTATCATTCACTCTTTTTGGGAGGTGAATGAGCCTCTTTTCCATGACTTTAGTAATTCAAGGATTAAGACTAATATCATTGGTAGGTCGTTCTTCAACCTTAAAACATATAGTCAAAATTGAAAGCCATCATTTATCTATATGTCATCCAATCTACCAAGCATTATACATTAGCTACTCCACTGTCAGCTTAGCAAATAAACTGTTATAACTAATTTAACCATTTTCTATGTCATAAATACCTAGATAAATAAGTGATAAAGGACCTTAACTATGATGAGTATGCTTTTATCTTATTTTATCTTTATGTGTTTCTACCTATATATATATATATATATTTTTTAAATGGGATTCATCTTAGATTAAAGGTAAGGCAGATACATTCAGAGCTCAAAGAAAGAAAGGCGATAATGTAGCTGCATCTATCATAGAGGTGATAGCCATGGCTCTGAATGCTAAGTATCGCATTAGAGACAACACAAAACAAAGAGTAAGAAAAGAACCTCGAACCAAATAAAGTGAGGGGGTCGCCACCTTCTGCTAGAGTGGTTCAATCTCCTTCAGTTAGGGAATCTAGGACTGACACTCGATCTTGATATGGACCTGGATACCTAATGGGAGAAATAACTACCTCTGTCCCAACTATAGATATGGGATATTACTTTGCTATCCACAAAATATGCTCGGATGCTTATGCTTCTTATGCATAAAGATCAGTATAAGTGTGATATCATATAGAGTTTAGCAATAGACATCACTTTGGTAGATACCTTAACATGATGGTGGGAAATGCATAAAATCACGTTACATCTGTGGGAGGACATAATAGAGTCCATGAATATAGGGTTTATGATAGACATTAGGGATCCACTAGAAAATGCCAGTTCCATCTCTACCTATTAGTATATGTATTTTGGTAGTACTTTTGAACCACTCAGGCATGTGGCCAACTATAAAGCACACTGGGAAGTGAAAGGTGTTACTTTTCAACAATGGCTACATAAATCTATGCACACCTTGGTGTCATTGTTGAATAAATTGTACTTACAGGTAGAAATGAAACAACATATAAGCAACTAGATAAAACTATGGGAAAGGTTCTACGACACATTCTGACTCTATCTAATGAAGAGTATATATAATTTATCAGGGTATTTTAGTGCATTCATTATTTCCCACAGGTGGACCACCCATAGTGTCAAATTGTAGGTTCCATAGAGGAGGTACACATAGAGGGGGCATCTCCAGAGGATGCACTCATGGAGGAGGCATTCACTGAGGAGTCATCCCACGGAGGAGACATTCATAGAGGAGGCCTCCCCAGGGGATGAATGCTTAGAGATGCTTCCGTATAGGGTTATTTTAACACCAATACTCCCTTAGTAGTATACTTTGTATGTGCAAACCTGATAGAGGTTGACTCCACAGAGGAACTTTGACATCTGTAATTCAAGGAAATTTAAGTTAACTACATAGTTTAGGATACATGAGACACCGATGGTCCAAATTATTACCATGAGACATTGTGGATAAAGTAATTTAACTTTGGTATGGGATATGAGATGAAGTTAGTAGTTATAGGGGATTACAGGATGAACATATAGTCATACAGATTATAGCTATGATCCAATAATATGTTGACCTATTTCCACGTAGATTCAATGAAATGAAGGGCATGGTAAGAGAGCTTGGTAAAATTCAAATGAAACTAAAGCTAGGTGCTCAACCAAGTAAGAAAAGGACTTATAAAATGAACTAGCACTGTAATGAACTGGTCAAGAAATAAATCAACAAGATGTTGGATGCATGGCTTATTTTTCCAACATAAGAATCATATTGGATCAGTCCTATCCTGATAAAAGGAAATAAAAAAGTGGAATCCATGGATGTGTAGACTTCTTGGGATTCAGTGAGGCCTGTACACATGACCCCTTTCCAACCACCTTTAGTTATGATATTTTGGATAAAGTTGCATTGAATGAGGTATGTTCCTTCATAGATGGCTTTTAAGGTTATCACCAAATAATACTAATAGAGGAAGATAATAAAAATACCGCATTTGTTATGGAATGAGTGTAATACACCGACAAAGTAATTTTGTTCAGACTGAAGAATGTACCATTAGTATTTTCTAGAGTGGTCATCAATACATTCCATGGATATATTCATAAGTTCTGACAAGTAAGTTTGGATGATTGGAACATGTATAATTTTCTCAAAGATGTTGTGAAACTCAGGTTGATGCTAGATAGGTGTAGGTAGATGTAGTTGTCATTGAATATAAATAAATGTATGTTCTGTACTCCGTTTGACACTCTCTTGGGCCATATCTTTTGTAAGGAGGGACTATTGGTGGATCTAGTGAAGATTTATGTGATTATTAGTTTAACTACACCGAAGAAGCTAATGGAAGAGTTGTTGTAGGAAATATTTCCATTTGTGTAGATCAAAGCCTGTGAAACAAGGTTTATAGAGTTAAAATAAAGGATGGTAACAACTATGATTATATTTTTTATGGATTGACCTAAGATTTTCCATTTACATGTGGATGCACCTGGCATTACACTAGCCAACATTCCAACACAACTTGGGGTAGGTACACTGGATCACCTGGTATGCTTCACAAGTATAAAGTTATCACACATTGAGCATAATTACACCATGTTTGAACGAGGATTGGAAATGGTAATACACTCAAGAAGCTTATAAATTACCTTATGGGTTGTCATTTTAGTCACTGATCACTCTGTGTTTAAATATTTTGTAAACAAGCTAGTGTTGGAGGGTCAAATTTGCCGATGGTTCTTGCTTTTTAAGAATTTTATTTTTCAGTAGTCATTAAACTAAAAAAGAAGAATGTGGGGCTTGATCATATTTATTAGATATAGAATGGGAAAACCACGGGGATAGTTGACCAACTACCTAATAATGATCTCTTTCACATGGAATCCATTTTATACTTCTTTACAGAGATAACCAAATTTCTCAGTTCAGGTTCAATGCGTAAGGATTCTGATCGACAACATTGCAAACAACTAGTGATACACGTGGTAAATTATCAATTGATAGTAGGTTAGTTGTATAAATTGGTAGCATATTATGGGATTCTAACAAGATGTGTGTTGGATCATGAGTGATCGATAGTATTGTGGGAATCCCATAATGGCCAGAGCGGTGGATACTATGGGGTAAGGCTACTACGCATAAGGTAACATGCATAGGGATTTGGTTGCTGACTCTTTTTACATATAACATAGAGTACACCAAGTAGTGTGACATTTCCATCATGTGCGATACCTATCAACATGGGATGAAATGATGCTACAACCTATTTGTGGTCAGGGATCTATTTCACTACGGGATAGTTAAATTTATTTGGCCTATCGGGGGCTTGTTGATCTATTCCTCACAGGGCCACTGACATGATACTTAGGGACCAGGTACATTAATACCACAATAAACTATCTGATAACATGTGCAGAGGTTGTATTGACTTGATATTTCTTAGCAGAGACTACTGCATGTTCTAAGAGTATTGTTACCAAGTTTGGGTGCCCGAGGAGCTTTACCAATGATTAAGGTCAATATTTTATTGGTGCATGCACTAGCAGCCTTGGTACAGAAATTCATGATCCATCACCATAAGATAACACCATATAATCTCTATTGTACTCCCTACACCACGAAGATCTAAATACACATGCTTCTTATTTTTTACTTAGTTTTTTCGTGTACACCCATTTGAAACAGATTTTTCCAATATCTACTGGATAGGATTACATTGAGCGAGAACAGACTACCCTGAGAGAAGCTCTGCATAATGTTACACCACAAGATAGAGAGAGACATGCTTTGTGAGATGATACAAGAGAGAAACACACTTTGAACCCACTTAGCCAGTGAATCATATGTATCAGGTGGGATTTCTCATTGAGCATAACAAATTAACCCTGCGCTACAAACCCTGCGAAATAGAACTGGATTGAAGTCACTTGTATTTCTTATGATTTCCAAACTGAGTGCATTTTACAAGCATAAAATTTTTTCAAACAATGTTACAAAGATTCTATATGCTAACCTCTCATGTAAAAAATGTAGGCATTTTTACACTAAAATCAACAATGCCAATAAGCTAATGCAAGCTCCCATTACAATTTGCTCCAAACATGTTTTACTTACCTCTCTTTTGAATGGAGGATATCTTCCAAGGCCTGGAGTAGCAGTTGCAACAGTGGATACTATGTCAAGTATACACAGAGCACCTATTCCACAAGCAACTCCAAGGATTCATGTTGACATTTTGCCTAAAAATAATATGTAATGCCAAATTTGCTATAACAGCCCTAAAAAATTCCAAAAATGTGGTCAAGCCTTAAACATTCCTCTGAAATTTAATACACTGAAATACTTAGCAAAATTATCTTCTGTGTAGAAAAATGAATAAACATTCATATATACCAAGAATCACTATATGTGTGATATCCTCCTGTAGTCGATTTATTGTGTGCAAAAAAGAAAACCACAATCAACAAGATCACATAAGAATATTCAATGCACCTAAATAGAGATTTTCAAGCCTGATTAACAATAGAAATTATGTAAAAGACAAACTAGTATTTTGTATCTATAATAATCAACTACAACGTCAGCTCTTGTTAAGAATACTATCTTTTAACTAAATTTCAGTTTAGTTTCCATATAATCATCATTTATGTATCAATCTGATGCCACAATGAAATTTTAGAAATAATTGAAATCTACTTTTGTTTTGATGAATTCAAACAAGAGGTTAAGATTACCTCATAGACACAAAGATGCGCAGGTTCTTTGGCTAGCTCCAAAACTCCTTTTATAAAGTCCCTTAATCCATTACCAGGGGATACAAGATATGGATGATAACCATCTGCTTCTAACACAATCTACATACAAATAAAAGTATCACAGTCAATTTCCCATTACATTTTCCAACAATATCATGTCTAATGCTTATAACTCAAAAAATTGATAACAAAAGACATGTAAAAAGAGTTGGAAATATGTTTTCATAAAATCAATACAACCCAAGTTGGGAATCACAATAGTATGGTTTATTCGGCATGTAGAGGGGCATTTTATCACAATTTCTATATGTAACAAAATCCCTACTCGCAAGGAAAGAAGGAAATGCATTATGCTTCATACTCTGTTTTTATTGTCTTCCGACTTTGTTTTTTATTGACCGTCTCCTTCCTAAAAATCTCAACCTAGTGTAAGGAAAATAATTTGAAGTGGATAGTAACAAGTTGCAAGCATTCTTCCCTTCAATGACGTGCTAAATTGGTAAAGTTTCCATGTTCAGATTACCTTGTCCCAAATACCAAATCTGAAGAGCATACTCCAATCCATCCCCGCAAATAGGTATGTCCATATGCAAAAAAGAGTAACGCAAGTTTAGAGATATTTTACTATATACTAGCCTCCAAAATATTCCATATGATGCTTCATTTCATCTGGCTCCGAAGACTCAACATTCAGATTACCTCTGCATAAAAAAGGATATCAGTTTCTAGTCCATCCATCATATCTTACTTACCATATGTATAATAATGCAAATTTCATTAAACTTGGACTTATTCTAGTCCAAGTCACTTTGAAGATGGGGCTAAAACCGCCTTTCTAAACTCCAAAATCAAGCAAAATCCGGTTCCAAAACTGCCAAATCCAAGTTCCAAAAGTGCCAAAACTAGTTCCAAAAGTGCCAAAACCGGTTCCGAAAGTGCCAAAACCGATTCCAAAATTGCCAAAATTGATTCTGAAAGTGCCAAATCAAGGTTCCAAAAGAGACAAAACCAGTTCTTAAATAGCCAAAAACCAGTTCCAAAAGTGCAAAATCCGGTTCCGAAAGTGACCAAACCGGTTCCGAAACTGCCAAATCCGTTTCCAAAAGTGCCAAAATCCAGGTTCCAAAACCATAATTTTTCTTTTGATATTTGTGTCTATATAATATGATGGTCATTTGAAGTTGAATGTCATTAACCAACACCCCATTTTTGAATGAGACTTGAGCTAAATGAATGAAGGGGCGACCGACCCTTCTTCTGCCTACTATTATTTTCATTATAGTTCTAGACTGCAAGAAGGGTGGTTCGATCATTCTTGTGTTCACCATTCTGGATACAAGTGAATTGTCGGATATTGGTGTTCACAATTATATACTAAAAGAAGGGGTGGCCGATCCTTCTTGTTGGCAGTCGGCAGTCGGGATAAATATTGTTTACATGTTTTAACATAGGCAATGTCCCGATCCCTACCACATAATGCAGAAGTCAATAGTGGGGAAATGTTGTCCCAACCTTCATAGATTAATTGTTATTCATTTCTCTTTTAAATGAAGGGTCAACCGACCCTTCTTGTGCTTAGTATTTTTGTAGTCTTCGACATTCAAGATATACATGAATTGGCATCCTATACTTTGTAGGTTGAATATTTGCACAATTCCCTCATAAATGAAGGGGCGGTTGACCCTTCTTCTGCCCAATATTATTTTCATAGACTACTAGAAGGGTCAGATGACCGTTCTTGTGATTTATATTTATCCAGTCTTGACCCTTATGGTTATACATGAATTGATCTCTATTTTGGAAGGAAAAAATCTCACACGTGTGAGCCTCAAAGAGAGAATTGACACCATAGGAAGTGATGACATGGCACGTATCATGACATGGCATCTATGATGACATGGAATGTGTGATGATGACATGACATGTATGATGACATGGCATTGAAAGACACATGATTTTGTTCTGGTGTTATCATTAAGTCAGTGTTGCAATGCGACATCATTTTGAAAAAGTATGGCAAGTTTGTGAAACTTTGGAAATTGACAAAGTATGGAAACAATAGTCAAAACTGCTCTGAGAGAATGCCCGCCATAATTCATGGTTTCATAAAAATTCATGCACCATCATATCATGCTACAGCTTGTTGAAGTGGCTATATAGTTATACATGATTGCAGATTGCGGGAACTATTTGAGTAATGGATTTGCCACATGTGTTTCCACAACCCGTAATTCGGATTGCGGATTGCAAAAAATTTGGTTTGTTTTTATTTCGAGTTGTAGTCCCGCAACCTGCAATTGCGGATTGCGGGAACGTTGTATATATTTCAAAACAATTAAACCCCCACAACTTGTCTTCCACATTCCCCATATTAGATCTCAGTCGTCGACTTGTCTTAATCTTATGGCCTAGAATTAACCCTACGGAATTAATAGTATGTTGATTTTGTTTCTGTTTCCTTTTATTATTTTTCATCTTCAAAAATTACCTGCTGTGTGGATTTTACTGCCAAATCCATTTCAAAAATTGCCAAATCTAGGTTCCAAAACCATACTTTTTCTTTTGTTATTGCCACTTATATACAAATCATCAAATGAATCGGTGTATGCATAATATTACGGTCATTTGAAGTTGAATTTCATTAACCGACACCCCCTTTTGAATGAGGCTCGAGATAAATGAATGAAGGGTCAGCCGACCCTTCTTCTGCCCACTATTATTTTCATAATAGTTCTAAACTGCAAGAAGGGTGGTTCAATCCTTCCTGTGTTCACCATTCTGGATACAGGTGAATTGTCGGATATTGGTGTTCACAATTATCTACTAAAATAAGGGGCAGACGATCCTTCTTGTCGGCAGTCGGAAGTCCCAAGAAATATTGTTTAGATGTTATAACTTAGGCAATGTCCCGATCCCTACCATATACTGCAGAAGTCAGTTGTGGGGAATTGTCGTGCCAACCTTCGTAAATTTAATGTTTTTTCATTTCTCTTTTAAATGAAGGATTGACCGACCCTTCTTGTGGTTAGTATTTGTGCAGTCTTCACTATTCAATATATAGATGAAGTGACAGCCTATACTTCATAGGTTGAATATTTGGACAATTCCCTCATAAATGAAGGGGTGGTCGACCCTTCTTATGCCCAATATTATCTTCATAAAAGTTCTAGACTGTAAGAATGGTCATTCGATCATTCTTGTGTTCACCAGTCTGGATATAGGTGAATTACTGGATATTCTTGGATAGTCGAAGAGTATTGTAAATGTTTGCGTTTTGTGTTTCCGCAACTCGTAATGCAGATTGTGGGAACAATTTGAATAATGGATTTGCGATTCTTCTCTCAACATAGTTTGTCATTGCAGAGTCTTGATCAAATTCCTTGGTGGTATAGTGAAGAGGATCAATGGAGTTTTACGCATTCTAGGTTTTGCATGTAACCTAGTATTATTAAGAAAACTTATTTGTGTTTGTGTTAGGTTCCTTTTATCTAACAAAGGGTGTAAAATGGTCTCGTAATCTATGGTGTTTGCTAAGGGTGATTGTGTGGGAACTCTATTCAATGTTGATGCATGTATTGTTCAATGTAATAGTTATTCAATGTCTACCATGAACAATCACTAGGATCTACAACCTCACAATTAGAACCTGTACATACCTCTAATGGTCATGAATTTTAGGTACCTAAACAATCCCTTATTTTAGAAATGAAGTTACCTACAAAGGTGAAAAGTCCAATGTCTAAAATATTCACTCATTGTTTGGATAGCCAGTTAATTGGCTAATTTATAACATATAAAAATGGTTTGTCCCAACTTCTATTTTCCGACAAGAAGGATCGGTCGCCCCTTCTTTTTGTATTTAATTGTGAAAACATTTATCCAGCAATTCAGATATATCCATAATGGAGAACACAAGAAGGGTCGACCAACTCTTCTTGCAATGTCGAACTATTATGAAAATAATATTGGGAATACGAAGTGTCGGCCAACCTTTCAATTACGAGGCAATTTTCAAAATAGAACACCTTGGATGTTCTAACATATAAAAATTGTTTCTCCCGACTTCTGTTTTTCGACAAGAAGGATCGGCCGCCCCTTCTTTTCGTAGTAAATTGTGAAAACCTTTATCCAACAATTCATCTATATCCATAATAGAGAACACAAGAAGGATCGACCCACCCTTCTTGCGGTGTCAAACTATTATTAAAAGAATATTAGGAATAAGAAGGATCGGCCAACCCTTCATTTACGAGGGAATTGTAACAAAAGAAGACCTTGGAGAAAGAGCGACCGCTCTTTCTCTAAGAATATTTCCACTTGCCAACCAAGCCTTTTAAGAAAAATGTCTATAAATTTTGTTGTTTAAATCTTGATATCTAGTATCCCAGGGTGACACATAAAATGATCATATTGTGACATGTGGCATATTTGATTTGGCAAATTGAGTATTAGAAATATAGTTTAATTATAGTATTGACTCGTATAGAATTTTTTCTCCTTTGAGCACCACTAGATCCATGCTACATTTTATTCTCTATTAAACACTATGTTTTAAATATGCTTGGGCGAACTGCAAGAGGAAGTGAATAATTATAGTAGCATTTATGGTATCACAGTATCACTGCCTCTCTAGCTGTCGGTACACCCTATTATCTTGGTCATTCGCGTTGAATCATCTAGATACTTGCAATCATTGAGACCTATGGATTGGAAATATTGACACCTAAATCCTCCAAAAACAAAGGTGTTGAAGGCAAATACTATGTTTTGATGTTCTGTGCCTATGTTTCATGTTCTAATCGGCCATCAAACCCAAATGGTTTCATGCGCCTAGCTTATGAGATATTAAAAAATATAAATACCCGGCAATTGAAAAACTAGATTTATGGTTACAGATTTATGGTTTGAATAATATAAATACCTGGCAATTGAAATGTTATGTTACAAATTTAGATAGAAATATAAATACCTGGCAATTGAAATGTTCTGTTACAGATTTATTATTAAAACATAAAAATCAGTAGAAGTTATTCCTGGCAATTGAATTTACTTCGATCTTTCAACTTTTACAGAGCTTGGGCTCTTAATACATCTCACAACTAGTACGAGCTTGAGCTCACAAGCACAAACTCTTCTACTACAGGATTTATATTAAAAAATTTCTTACTAAGAAATAAAAATCAGTAGAAGTTATTCTGGGTTAAAACAGTGCAACTTCGCCGCATTACACAGAGATGAAATTTACTTCGATCTTTCACCTTTTACAGAGCTTGGGCTCTTAATACATTTCAAGACTATGAGATTCAGCTCATAAACAATGACTCTACTACAACATACTCTACTGCAGAGAATTTACACAGACAATATTTTTTCTTCAACTAGAAGCTATACTTTATCTTTGCTTCAACTAGAATCTATGAGTCACATTAGCAACAAATCCTGTTCTTTGGGATTCGACAGTGCTCGAAATTCCCATATATCATGGTGTGGTGAGGATTTGTCAGGGAACTGCTACTGAAATGCTCATATATCAGGAAGAGAGCAACCATAAGACTCAAGTATTTTTGATAAAACAACAAAGGAAACGGAATAGAGGCGGTAAAGAAGAGTGTCATGACTTCCCGAAGATTTCATTTTGTTGCGATACCGGGTATGCTTTAGTCATTATATAGTGAATTGGTGAATTGAATTGGATGTTACGGATGGGGAAGGATAATTATGATAGTATGGTGGGATGGTGGTCATAGATATCATCTGTACCGACTGTAGATTTTGCTGGAGTAATTGTACATGTATCACCCTAATCGATGCCTTGAGAAAGGAATGTATGCTGACATGGCGATGCTTTATACGATGAAATTTTTAAATGGCGGTTATCCTGACAGTGCTAATGGTGAATGATGGCTTGTATCACGCATGTGCATAAAATAATCACATCATGCTTTAGTCGAAATTATGACTTGTCACAAACACCAAGATCACCGACATCATTTACCATTAGCGCCATCGGGACAAATATTTTTTATATGTTCTAACTAAGCTTGTGCAATATTATTTTATATTATGTTAATTGTAATGTTGTGATTTCTCTGTTATTTAATTCTATAATATGTATGTTTGAAAAAATAACACATAAAATCCTGAGAACTGTTTGGAAAGAAAGAACACATAAAATTTGATTATTTTAATGCCCCTCAAAGCGATTTAGACTTTGAAAGCGTGAATTTAGACTTTGTAAGTGTGAATATCAACCTTTCTAAAGTGCAAAAATGGGTTCTGAATGTGGCAATATTGGCTTTGAAAAGTGGGTTTTTCTATTCGAGTAATGTGTTTTTTTACTACTTAAGAGCCTTAAAATTGCAGTTTTTTGTTATAAAACTATGAATTTCAATTGAAAATGTGTGAATTTGAACACTTAGCCAAATTTTTGTTCTTAATATGCAAAACAGAACAACCTTTTTCTCATTTTGGCAGGTTTGTATTTCACCCATGTGAACTCCAGAGGCAACTCTGATCCTATAAATAGATAGCCAGTTCATCACTTAGCCAGATTTTTGTTCTTTATATATAAAATACTTTTGTTCTTAGTATGTAAAATGATTTTTTTTTAATATGTAAAATACAATGAGTTATATTCAAAAATATATATTCATCATTTGACCATATTTCTCTATAAAATACTTCTCTATAATTATATTGAAGCATATAGATGGATTTATTCAGAAAGCTGTGCACATCCATTCATTACAAAAAGGAGATCCTGGGAGCATGAATAGCTTTCCTAGTATGGCTCTGTAAATTTAACAAGATGATGCAAAAAAAAATTCAAAATTGATGTAAAAACTAATCCAAGCAGGGATCTCTTCTACAAAAAATTCTGTCGCTGAACAGAGGTTTCCTCGGCAATTCTCATGTCCACAGAGGGGGATTCCTGGTAGTGGTTGCACTATGACATCCTAGCAGCGGCTACACTGTGACATCCTGGGCATCTTCAAAATTTCATCTTTTATAAAATCCTCTGTCCCCATAATTTCAATCTGATTCCGTTCCAAATCATCAATTCTGGAGTCGTAACAGGTTAATTGTTTTATTTTAAATAGAAAAATTCTTTCTTTTTGTTTGTTTAAATCGAAGCATTATTTCTTTATTCTTTTTTTAAATAGAATGAAATATCATAAAAGGGAGAACACAAGAAGGATTGACCGACCCTTCTTGCAGTGTCGAACTATTTTGAAAATAATACTGGCAATAAGAAGGCCCGCTCGACCCTTTTGTAGTGCTGAACTATTATAAAAATAATATTGGGAATAAGATGGGTCGGCCGACTGTTCAATTACGAGGGAATTGTAAAAATAGAGCACCTTGTAATTTATAACATATAAAAATGGTTTTTGAGTAATTTTTTTTATCCTTATTTTTCAACAAGACGGATCGACCGCCCCTTCTTTTCGTAGTTATTTGTGAAAACCTTTATCTAGAAATTCAGCTATATCCATAATGGAGAACACAAGAAGGATCAACCGACCCTTCTTGCAGTGTCAAACTATTATGAAAAGAATATTGGGAATAAGAAGGGTCGGCCGAACTTTCATCTACGAGGGAATGGTGAAAATAGAACACCTTAGAGAAAGAGCGGCCGCTCTTTCTCTAAGAATATTTCTACTTGCCAGCACAGTCTTTGAAGAAAAACTTCTATAAATTTGGAGACACGTGGAACGCTTATATTGTGACACATGGCATATTTGATTTTTAAAGTTAGTTTAAAGATTTTTTAAATGAATATTAAGGATATTAATGGTACCAGGCATGTTGGCTGTAGGATTTTCAAGGAATCGATTGGAGTAATAAGTGTACGATTACTCTAGCAAAATCTGTACTCACTACAGATGATATCTATGACCACCATGATCCCTCCATACTGTGATAATTACCATTGAACCCATCCAGAGACTTTGTTGGTTACAAGACATAAACATTATGTGGACTAAAAGCATGATGAGATTATTCACACGAGTGATACAATCCATCATTTATGGCGAATATTATTAAGCCTGATGTAGGCCATTTAATGCATTGGCAGCAGGCATGTTGGCCATTGGATTTTCAAGGAATCGATTGGAGTGATACGTGTACGATTACTCCAGCAAAATCTGTAGTTGCTATAGATGATATATTTGACCACCATGATCCCGCCATACTATGATAATTACCATTCCCCATCCGTCCTAGACTCCCATCCCATTCAATCCATCAACACAGTGGCCACTCACTATATATAGGCTAATCCATCAACACAATGGCCACTCACAGCAAACTGAAATGGAATTTTTCAGTTTTTTCGCCTTATGTTCCCTGGATATGCATGGATTTGTCATTATGTTCCTGCAACCAGGAGGGGACGTAGGGAGATTAAGAAATGTTCTCATATAGGTAGATGAAGAAACGTTCTCATATAATGGATCTAATGCACCATTTTCCTGCAGAGAAATTTGTGGAGATAATAAGTAGCTTGAAATCATTGAAGAATCTTGATATCCATATTCTGAAGCCTCTTCCTCTTCTCAACTTATTGGAGCAACTTCCTAACCTTGAAAGACTACATATCCACGAAAGGTTTTTCTCGGGAAAGAATTTTTGTAGTCATTATTATACACACGTCTAATTTAAGTGTTTGCTTATCATTTACAAAGTATATTTCATTGGTTGAATGCCTTTGCTTCCACTAACTATGGTGTTAGGAGCTAACCCGTCCAAGCGGGATGCCCATACCAACTGTGTTAGGAGCTAACCCGTCCTAGTGGGATACCCAAACCAATTGTTATGGTGCACTTGTCAATTTAGGAATAGTTTCTCTGTTTTTATTATGCATGATGATATGTGTGCTCATGCGTTGGCTGCAATAAAACGATAATTTTTTCATTTGTTGGAATTGGTTTCATTTTACGGCAGCGTGATAAACAGTTATTTATTTCTATGCAGGTATTCGATAGAGATGCAATACTGCAGTGTCTAGGCTATCTTCAAATCTCTGTGCCTCCAGATCATGCTATCAGCTTCTTCTAACTATGCATAATTTGTTTCACTCATTTTAAAGATGCGCACCTCACCCATTTCCACTACATTTTAGAGTCAGTCCCATGACAGTCGAAAATCTCGAGACTTTCCAGCTCCGCAGAATGAAAAAACAAAATGCTATCAATTGTTTATGTTTCTTCCTTGATGAATTTCAGCTCACCAAAGTTCAGCTCACCAACTTAAGATAGTAGTATCTAACTTAACAGATACTAAACTTGGTGATGATATAGTATCAGAGGTCGATGATGTAGTATCAGACTTAATAGATAGTAAACTTGTTATCACCATTGCACATTTTTTGCACTATTCATCAAAAAATAACTACATCTAGCCTAGAGAGCTTACCAGTCTTTGCAAGAATATTCCCTTTGTAGCTGAAGGTGGGAAAATCATCAGGGTAGGAGGCTTTCTAAAGTTTCTCCAGGCGCCTGCATCCAAGAGTAACTAGGCCAAGTTAATGGGATGGAAATTGGAATCCTTGGATGACTATGGGATTTTCAACACTTTTTGAAGGTTACCTTATACTACCACATTGTGCAGGAGGTATGATGTATTCAGTGAATGATTTGGTTTCATTATTTCAAAGACACTTGCAGCAGTCATCGAATGTTGTTTTAGTACATTCCTTCATGTCTGGAATGAGTCTAGTGCTTCTAAGTCTACAAGTCGAAGCTCCAATAAAAGTTTAGTCTTTTATTACTCCTTCAAAGGAGATGATCTGATTAAGGATAAGGAGAATATAAACGTTCGGCGACTTTAAATTATTCTGAAGTTGAATTTAAAATCAAAAAATGCAATTGAAAAGGACCTTCTGAAAGTGGTAATATTGGCTTTGAAAATAGTGTTTTTCTATTGGAATAGTGTGTTTTTTTACTACTTATGAACCTTAAATTGCAGCTTGTTGTTATAAGACTATGAACTTCAATTCAAAAAGTGTGAATTTAAAATAAAAAAAATGCAAATTTTGATTTGAAAAGTGTGAATTTCAAATCAAATAATGCAAATTTTTATTTGAAAATTGCAATTTTCATTTGTAAATGTTCTAAATTTTAAGGTGAAAAAATGAATGTCTAAAATATTCAAGTCACTTTGAAGATGGGTCAAAAACCGCCTTTCTAAAACTCCAAAATCAAGCAAAATATGGTTCTGAAACTGCCAAATCCAGGTTCCAAAAGTGCCAAAACCAGATCCAAAAGTGCCAAAACCGATTCCAAAATTGCCAAAACCGATTCCGAAAGTGCCAAATCAAGGTTCAAAAAGTGACAAAACCGGTTCCTAAATAGCCAAAACCGGTTCCAAAAGTGCAAAATCCGGTTCCGAAAGTGAGCAAACCAATTCTGAAACTGCAAAATCCATTTCCAAAGTGCCAAAATCTAGGTTCCAAAACCATACTTTTTCTTTTGAACGAGGCTCCAATTAAATGAATGAAGGGGCGGACGACCCTTCTTCTTCCTACTATTATTTTCATAATAGTTCTAGACTACAAGATGGGTGGTTCGATCCTTCTTGTGTTCACCATTCTGGATACAGGTGAGTTGTCGGATATTGGTGTTCACAATTATCTACTAAAAGAAGGGGCGGCCGATCTTTCTTGTCAGCAGTAAGAATTCGGGAAAATTATTGTTTACATGTTATATGATAGGCAATGTCTCGATCACCTCCACATACTGCGGAAGTCGATACTGGGAAAATGTTGTCCCAACCTTCGTAGATTAATTGTATTTCATTTCTCTTTTATTTGAAGGGTCGGCCGACCCTTCTTGTGCTTAGTATTTTTGTAGTCTTCACCATTCAGGATATACATGAATTGACACCCTATACTTCGTAGGTTGAATATTTCCACAATTCAGACTACTAGAAGGGTCGGCCGACCCTTCTTATGATTTATATTTTTCATTCTTGATCATTCTGGTTATACATGAATTAATCTATATTTTGGAAAGGGATTATCTCACACGTGTGAGCCTCAAAGAGAGAACTAACGTGAAAGGAAGTGATGACATGGAATGTGTCATGAGGCTAGAAAGACACAAGATGGTGTTCTGGTGCTATCATTTAGTTAGTGTTGCAATCTGACATCATTCTCAAAAAGTATGGCAAGTTTGTGAAACTTTGGAAATTGAGAAAGTATGGAAAAAGTAGTCAAAACTGCTCTGATAGAATTCCCTCCATAATTCATGGTTTCAGAAAAATGCCCGCACCAACATATTATGCTATAGCTTGTTGAAGTGGCTATCTAGTTATACATGATTGCGGATTGCGGGAACAGTTTAAATAATGGATTTGCGACATGCATTTCCGCAACCCACAACCCACAATGCGGAATACGGATTGTGAAAACTTTGGTTTTTTTTTTATTTCTAGTTGTAGAACGTTGTATATATGTCCAAACAATTAATCCCCCGCAACTCGTCTTCTGCATTCCCCAGATTCGATCTCATCCATCGACTTGTCTTAATCTTACGGCCCAGATTTAACCCGACGGAATTAATAAATATGTTGATTTTGTTTTTGTTTCCTTTTATTATATTTCATCTTCAAAAATTACCTGTTGTGTGGATTTTACTACGAGTTTTTTCCAGGGGTTGTTTTCACCATTTTTTCGAGCTTTAATGAAGGGTCGGTCGACCCTTCTTGTGATTAGTATTTTTGCATTCTTCACCATTCAGGATATACAGGAATTGACAGCCTATACTTTGTAGGTTGAATATTTGCACAATTCCCTCCTAAATCAGTTGGGAGGAATTATTCCTTGAGAATGGGGAAGCTCCCCAATTACAGACAGAGCAGAGAGAATGGGGAATCTCCCCAGTAGACATGGATCTCCCCAGTAGACACAAAACAGAGAGAATGGGGCTTCTTTGAATGCGTAGAGGGCCGAGGTACCAGAGTTGCAGCCAGCTATCCGGTGAAGGGACCTGTGAGCGAAGAATCGAGAAGGAGCCATAAAGCTGCACATGTGAGGGCAGGAAGGTGGAATCGAGGGAGGTGGTACATTGCATGAGGCACGTGTGCCATGTTACAGGTGCCTGGGTCGAGGCTCCTCCCTCACGTTCCCTCCTTGTGTCTAGCACGTGGCCCCTTTTGAGTCATGAGTTGGCATGGAATTTGATGTCGTACAAGACGTTTTTTTCATTCTAGCATTTATTTGACAGATAAATTTGGAATGGACATGTTAATCGTGACAGCTACCAAAATATTCAAAAAATCTATTTGACATCCATGAATTTACATTTCCCATCAGAAATTTTAATGCTTGTTGTACTATACCCTATACCATGTACTTCTTAGTAATTAATATTGGCCATTATGTTGTGCCGCTCTTGCATTGCTCGTTCAATTTGGATGAAAATATTTAGTTTCCTAGACATAACATCTTAATGTTTCTTCATTAAGATGTTATAGGCCATTAAGTAGAGTACAGCTGAAGAAACATTAAGACGTTATGTGTTGGAAACTATTAATCCAAACTGAATGAGCAGTGCAAGAGCGGCACAACATAATGGCCAAGATTAATTACTAATAAGTACAAGGTATAGGGTATAGTATAACAAGCTTTAAAATTTCTGAGGGAAATGTAAATTCATGGACGTCAAATAGAACAATTCAGTTATATCCATAATGGAGAACACAAGAAGGATCGACCGACCCTACTTGCAGTGTCGAAATATTATGAAAAGAATATTGGTCATCAGAAGGGTCGACCGACCCTTCTTCCAGTGTCAAACTAATATGAAAATAATATGGGGAATAAGAAGGGTCGGCCGACCCTTCAATTACAAGGGAATTGTAAAAATAGAATAGCTTGGAAGTTATATCATATAAAAATGGTTTTTCCCGACTTCTGTTTTATGGAAAGAAGGATCTGTCACCCCTTATTTTCATAGTTAATTGTCAAAATCTTTATCCATCAATTCAGCTATAGCCATAATGGATAATACAAGAAGGATCGACTAACCCTTCTTGCAGTGTCGAACTATTATGAAAATAATATTGGGAATAAGAAAGGTCGGCTGGCCCTTCATTTAGGAGGGAATTGTAACAATAGAACACCTTGGAGAAACAACAGTCGCTCTTTCTCTGAGAATATTTCCACTTACCAGCAAAGTCTTTAAAGAAAAACCTCTACAAATTTCGTTGCTAAAATGTTGATATCTAGTATCCTAGGGTGACACGTGGAACGATCATATTGTGACACGTGGCCTATTTGATTTGGAAATTGAGTATAGCGAGGTTACTAATGCGGGTTTAACCACAACACAACCAGGAAATGAAAATTCACTCATAGCAAGATTACCCTCTCGAAATTGAATAAAAAAAAAATTTCTATGGAATATGACGACCAACAAATTGGCCATATTGGTCTTTGTTTTTAAGAAGAGCATTAAAGATCCCATAATGATTAACTGTAATGAATTTCCAGGAAATTGATTAGAACCTTTCGGTCTAAGAAATGCAATTATTACATCTGTAACAAAATTACATATAGCATGCCCCAACAAAATTTGGATTAAGATGAAGTACAATTTTAATTATATTGCGTATCATGATTTGATGTCAAATCTAAACAACTTATCATTGATCTTCATCTGTCTCGCATACGGGAGATTAATGCGGACTAGTCCCAAGGTTTGCAGATGCTATTTCATGCACAAAGGTGGCGCATTCTGTATCTTGCATGTCCCTCTCTGCGAAGGTTCTCCCTGAGACTTTTTCCAAAGTCGGTTGTTTTGTCTGAATATGGAGGAGAGAAATTTGTGTCTATCTGCTCTGCAATGTCGCAAACATAGGAAGTTTGCCCAGGGGCAGTCCGGGGGAGTTGGCTTGAAGCGATGCCTCTCTAATATTTTTCATGGGCACAGCACTGGCGGTAATGATCTCTCTCATGGTGGCTTGAAAAAGCATGCTGACGACTCTGGTAGCGGTAAAAAATGGGTCCCTATCAACTTTGGTCAAGGTCAGGGAATCAGGGGTCTAGTGCAACATTCTGGCTTCGGTTTTGATTCTAGAAGCAATAATTGGAAGGTCCTCTCGACTCCTAACTTTGGGTTTATCTCGACCCCCTATGAAGCTAGCCACAATCAAAGTGGTGCTACGCAGTAGTTTCGTGCTACTAGCCTGGGAAATTGGAAGCATGCGTTGGCTGATAATGGTGGTCTGGTTAACATTGATTCTCCTCGTGGGCAGGATAGCCCTTCCCCAGAAATTCTCATGCAAGTTCTGGACCTAGAAGCCCAGGTTCGTTGGTTACAGGGTGACTTCTTTGAGATAAAGATAGCCATATCTCACCTCGCCACCTTCGTTCAAATTTCTAACGCTGAAGTCCAGAATAGAAATGGAAAGATCAAAGACTACTTCAAGAAGCTGGTTCGCAAGTTAGACTCGTTCCATAGCTACCTCAGGATCATGGAAGCTAAAGTTGATTGTATCAGAACTAGTGGCAGAAGTAGCCCATCCATCATCCTTAACATTGACGATGAAAATACAAGTACAACAGTAGGAGGAAAGGATAAGAACACTCGTCTCCATCGTGGCAACTGACTTCTTCTTTGTGTTCTCGTCTCGACATTTTAGCAGCTCTATTTGGGCTTGAATTTTGTAATCATTCTTATATGTATTACTCTTGTAAGTTTCTCTTAGGTCAGTTCATTAAAATTTTCAGTAATAGCAGGCACTAGGCCTTTTTTGAAGACAACAGGTTGAAATATGAAGAGACTGTTTCAATAGATCTTGTTTTTTGGGACCAGTCTCCCCTATGCTATGTAATCTATTCTCTCTTTTTAATATAAAGGATCGTTAACCATTTATCGGATCAATGACTATGACTTCAAATTTGGCCGAAGGTGAAAATCGCAGTTAGGAGCCTAATTGCAATTTTTAAAAATGGTAGAGGGTAACAATAATGCTAAACTGTGGGTCAGGCACAAACATGAAAGCTAAACTTCTTGGCCTATGGTGTATGCTTAAATTTTCCAATCTTTTTGGTTTAAATGATTTGAAAGTATTCAGTGATTTGACGGTAACAATTAAATGGGCTCAAGCAGACTACAAGCTTAAAATCCTCGAACTTGAGCATTGGTGTCAAATGATCCGCTCAGAAATCTAGTTTTTCAAAACCATCTCCTTTGAGCATATATATAGGCAGCTCAACAACGATTCATATAAGCTTTCAAAAAATGCAATGAAGAAAGAAGTTGGCTATTTGTTTTGGGAGGAAATTATTGATCACTTATTTTTTGATAAGGGATCAGTAAAGTTCTTTGACTAAGCCATATTTGGATTGCTTTTTGACCTAGAAGGGATAAGTTTCTAAATAGATGAAAGTTTTTTATTTTTCTGGCAGAAGGATGAAATTCTCAGACTGTTTTTGAGAAATTATTGTAATTTTCCAGGAAGTCTTTTTGACAATATCTGGTTTACTTCGGCTCTCTAGTGAGTCAAGGAACCTCATGGAACATCATGTACTATTTGATTCAGTTTTGAATAACAATAGTATGATTTTTTCTTTTGAAAAAAAATGGATTATAATGTTCATGTATTTAATTATGCTTTATATGTTCAATCTGTGGAATGAAATTATGCGTAAATAAATGTAAGCCATGAATATGCTATGTTAAGACTGTTAGAAGGTTATATTCATGAATGAGGTTTCTTTAAATTGCATAAGCTATATGTTGTATTAATTTTGTATGTGAATGATGAATGGCTAAACTCCATTTATGTAATACATGTATTCTTATGTTGTCACAACCTCATTGATGGATGGATGCCTCTTAAATGTTCTTAGAATGATAGGCATAAGCCTAGTTATGAAGCTGTTAATTAGATGCTTAATAACTTAACTTAGCAAATTAACTTAATATGATGATATTAATGACTGTTATGTAATTGCAGAATGTGAAACAATATGAATCAAGTAAAGAAATTTACTAGTGCATAACCTGCATATAAATCATATGAATGATAAATCAAGCACACAGATTTATATGTTTTATGATTTAACAATACAATTTAAACAGAGTTACAATTTCGGAAACCAAACTCGACACTTTACAAGAATTATAATCACAGTGAAATTGGACATACTAGTACAAACAAACATTCAAGTGTATTATTTAACAAAATACTTCCATTTTTATTTTATTCACAATTGGCCTCACATCGCTCACGCCATTCAGGTGCAGCAAGCAAGTCCATAATCGATCTAACAAGAATGTGTCATTGACGTCGTTGGAATTATAAGCTTTTGTTATAATACAGTTCCGTTCATCGTTAGAAACATGTTTTTCTCTGGAGTCATCGACAATCACAGTATTTGTCCGATCCCAACCATGGTTCAAAGTGTCCCAAACTATACTTAAAGGCTTGCGAAATACATTAGGATTTCCATCACCCTGAAAACCCTCTCCAGCTATGGAAGAATAATTTTTCTGTGTTAAAATTAATCTAAATTGTTCCCTTTTCAATCCTGTTCTTTGTAATAATCTAGGAAAAAACTCATCAACATTTTTTCGTTGAGTAGATGTCCATACCCCAACCTCAAAAATACAAAAGCATTTTTCAAAAAATTCCCTTAAGCCTGGCCGTATAAAATAATACTTTGTTGATGTTTTGATGTCCAATGTTCGTTGCAATCCACGTTTTTGTTTTCTATCTATTGCATGTAACAAAACACCATTGAAATTAAAAATGATCAATGGTTTACTAGAAACAAATCTTCTAGTGCTATCTGCAAACAAAAAACACACAAACCAGTCAATAAAATATTATGGTTCAATGTTTCTAAGTATATTGCTTTCATGTTCAACAATTTTTTAAACACATTGCCAAATACATGGTACGATGTCCATAAATAAGATGAGAATTGTGCAATAAAACTTACATCAATTAAATGTAGGAGTAACTGTAAAAAATATACAAATCACTAAATAATTTTTTTTTGTACAATATGACGATCATCTCAAATTCAATGTGTTTAACCAAAACCCCATTTTTGAACGAGGCCCGAGATAATTAAACATAGCACACAACATTGTTTTTATAGTTATATCTCTCTTGTGAACTGTCAAATTTCCAACTAGTTGGCATTTTCAAGCAGTTTTCCTTGCTATTATCTGCTAATTGATATTGCCCTTCATCTATAAAAACATCTCCGTTTGTTTATATATATCTCCATATTGGATAAGTACAGATTCCACGTCGTGAACCAAATGCAAAGGGGTAAAGCCAGTGGTGGTTTTGGTGGACCTGCCGTAAGCCCATAATGCGGGAAAAAGCATGTGATGCCAATTGGACTTATGTCGGTCGACAGTGCACTGGAGGATGGTCTGGAAAATTTTGTTAACAGCTTCGACTTGGCCATTCCCTTGGGGGTAGTAGGAAAAGGAGAAATAATGTTCAAACTTAAAGAATGCTGACAATTCTCGCCAAACGGAGTCCTCAAAGTGAGAGTCGTGGTCTGAGACGAGTTGCTTTGGTACTCCAAAACGAGCAATAACATGGTTGAGGAAAAAAGGGGCTGCAATGTCAGCTTTGCAATTGTAAATGGGCATGGCTTCTACCCATTTGGTAAAGTAATCGACAACCACAATAATGTGTTTATGGCCGCCAGCTGATGCGGGATTGCAATCCATGAAGTCGATGTCCCATTTGCAAAATGGTCCAACGGTGACGACTGGATGAAGGGGGGCGGGGGGGGGGTTCTTGCCTTGGGGGCAAAGAGCTGGCAGTTTTGGAAATGTTTGACTGCTGTGATAAAATTAGTGAATAATGACGTCCAAAAAATACCTTCGTAGATTACCTTTTGGGCGGTGGCCTTCTAGAGAAATGGCCACCGCAGGCACCACTATCACAGTCATTAAGGACTTGTTCTGCTTCTTTTTGGGAAAGGCATCGTCATAGGATTGTGTCAACGCCACGTCGATAGAGGAAATCACCTAAGAGGAGATAATGGGGGGCATGGTGATGAATGAAATGGTGTCCGTCACGGTTGATATTTGGTCGAAACTTCTATGTGCAGAGGTATACCAAAATGTCACCGTACCAAGGGTCGTCAAACGAGATGATGAATAAATGTTCGTCAATTATATTAGTATGGATAGTTGGTGATGATGACGAGGATGGTAGGTCCGTAATGAGTTGAGCGAGTTCTAGGGATTTGGTACTCTTCGGGGTTTTAAAAGTCAGGTCATATTCTTGTAGGATAATCACCCATTTGGAAACACGGCCTTGCAGAAGGCGGTGATTCAAGAGATAGACCATTGGGTTGGAATTTGCCACAACCGTGGTATGGCTGAGGAGAATATAATGGCATAGCTTCTATACTGAAAAGATGATGGTGAGGGCCATTTTCTCTTCATGTGGGTAGCGTAGTGGTGGGCCTGATAAAGTTTGGCTCACATAGTAAATGGCATGCTCTTGATGAGCGGAGTCTTCTTGGACGAGTACTCCAGAGACGGCGTAATTGGATGTCGAAATGTAAAGGATAAAGTCTCTTGTGAAGTTCGGAGGAGAAATCAAGGGGGCACTTGTGAGTGCTTTCTTTAGGTCTATGAAAGCTCCTTTTGCTTGGTCATCCCATACAAAACAGGTATGAAGGCATAGCAAATGGAGGAAACCATGTACTATCGTGGCCTAATATGGGACAAAGCGACAGAGGAAGTTGGACCTCTCTTGAAGGCTTTGTAATTGTCTTAATGTATGAGGTGATGGTAGGTATATGATGGCTTGGACCTTTAGAGGGTCGACAATGATCCCTTTTTCGAAAATGATGAAACCCAACAGACGTCCTGCTGGAATGCAAAAGACACACTTCAGTGGGTTCAAGCGGATTTGGTATTTGCGACAACATAAGAAGACTTGTCGAAGGCCATCTATATGGTCGGATCGTTTCTTGGATCAAGCTGTGAGGTCGTCTAGATAAACCAATATGATGTTAATCAGGTCATGAAAACAATAAGTCATAGCTCTCTGAAATGTGTCTCCAGTGTTCTTGAGACCAAAAGGCATGACGTGATAGGTGAAGGTGCCCCATGGGGTAGTGAAAGCGGTCTTGTATTGATCTTCCTTGCATATTTGGATTTGGTTATACTCGGAGAAACCGTCCATGAAAGATAGTACCTCGTGCCCCGCACAAGCATAGATTAGTTGGTCAATAAATGGTGTTGGGAAGTTGTATTTGGGACAAGCTAGATTGAGGTCGCAGAAATCAGTACAGACACGAATGGTGCCCACTTTCTTATTAACTGGAACTGGGTTGGAAACCCAGGTGGTATAAGCGATAGGATATATGAAACCTGCTACTCAAAGCTTCTCAATTTTGGCTTTGACGGCTGGAAGTTTGGATGGGTGAATGGGGAATTGTTTATGACGGACCGGGGATATGTTGGGCCAAGTGTCTATGTGATGTTCTACAATGGTAGGAACAAGACCAGGAAAAGACATCTCGAAATTCTTGGAAGAGTTTCTTATAGGCTTGGGTTTCCTTTTCAGCACACGATGCACCTAAAGAGATAAGCTCGAGTTTTCCAGGGGTGGTGGAGATGTCGATTTTTATGATCAGCGAAATGTTGGCCATGTTACCTTCTTCAAAGGATTTTGGAGCTGGGATAGGATCTTTGAAACAATCGACCTTGGTTGGTAAGAAGTCTTTGGATTCAACGGACAGTTGGTTCGTCGTGGTGGAGGTAGATACCTCAGGGATGAAGTATGATTGATGGTGCATATCATCCCAGGGGTAGTCTGGTGCAGTAAGTGTTTCTAGGATTTCCTCATCGGTGCAGAAGTAGTGCGCCATTAAATCAATTGGTTCAGGCTTGTAGGTCGTTGAAATCATTATATAAATGGTATTGATTTCTTTTGAACGAGAAGATTCTGGGGGGAATATTTCCTCAATGAGCGGGGGGGATATCTCTAGGTCGACATTATTCAATTCGTATAGTGTTGCTCTATAATATGGGATATCGGGGCAGTGATGTGAATAATGGTCGTAGATGCCACAGATCGTACAAGGGTGGATCGTACGTAGCGATTTATCGCAAGGCTGAGGGGGTAGCTGAAGTTTAACAACCGGAATGTTTGTGTCACTGTCCAACATATTCATGTGTTCTTGAAGTGCCAGTAGTTGTGGACATAGATGGGTAGCATGGCCTATATCATCGTACAAGGAGCACTTGGGGGGTATGCAGATTGTTGGGGGATTCTTCACTAATTTGGGGGTTGCTGGGGGGGTGCAAGTTATGGGTCCAGTGGTGTAGGTTTGTGGATCTCTACCCCCATTGTAGCGAGATTGAGGGGGAACATAACTAGAGGTTGATGTAGTGGCCCCTGTTGGAGGTGGTCGATTTTGGGAGTGGTACGCCGGGTGGTGGACGGTTGGAAGTATTGATGGGTTGCACCAATTGTAAAATGACATTCGGTGTTGAGGGAGGGGTTGGGGCAGGTATGTACCACACAGGTAGTCCTAATGTTAATTTTGGGAGATTAAGTGTAGCCATGACTGGTGTGTTGATGGCCCTTGAAAGGGGAAATAAAAATGGGATAGTATGAATTGGTGTGGCTCCTATGTGACTAGGCACCGTTGGAGGTTGTGGCAGTGGTTGAGGTTATTGAGTATGTTGTTGTTCATTATGCGAGAGGGTGCACAAATCAGATATTTCAGTTATCCACAAAGGGGGCGGGATAGATGGGAAAGTGGTGGCCATGGGAGTATCCGAATATATCTCGGGTCCGACTGAGGAGACAAACGATGTGCGTGCACTCTGAACGGGTTGTTCAATCATGGGAAGAACATTTTTCAGGTGTTGCGGGGGCATTGGGATCATAGTATGTTATCTATTCGATTTTGACTACGCGTCCTTCATGGGGAAACATCATGAGGCGAAAAACTAAAGAAGCGACAGCTTTCATTTTATACATGTAGCTTCATCCCAAAAGGAGATTGTAATCAAGTTGGGCGTTGATGACCTCTATATCTATGAGAACTAGTTTTCCCCCAAGATGTATGGGCATGTTCACTAACAGACCTTGAGGTTGAGCTGCACAACCATCGTAAGCTCTTAATGCGGTAGTTGATGGTTGTAGCGATGGGGATCCAAGTTTTTCCCAGACAAAATTTGACATAACGCAGGTGGAGGTACCTTCATCGATTATGCATCGATGAATGATGAGGTTGCGAATGGACATAGAAAGCTAAAAAGCTAGTGATGAAGGCAGACGAGGTTCGGCTTGGTCTAAGTCGAAAGCCATCATGTTGGATTTGTTAGGGTCTATGGCACTAATGGCGGATAAAAACAATTTTCTTTGTGCATGACATTTTTTTAGGATTTCTAGAGCGGACATGGCAGCGGGGGACTGGGCTAAGTCTTCAACGATGTTATAGTTCGAAGTTGCACGAGCATTAGGGTTGTTTTTTATTCATCTTAAAGGGAAATGAGGTGCTTTTGGACCCCTGTCCATGGGAATATTAGGTATGTGAAGTGTCTGATCAGTTGGGAGGGTACTCGAAGATGGATCAGTTGGCGTGGCCTCAGGGGCTGAGTCGTATTGGTTTCGGTGAGTTTGAAGGTTGACATCATTTGATGACATCATTAGCAAA
This sequence comes from Larix kaempferi, assembly GCA_027924585.1. Lineage (NCBI taxonomy): Eukaryota > Viridiplantae > Streptophyta > Pinopsida > Pinales > Pinaceae > Larix > Larix kaempferi. The sequence continues at coordinate 3,398,250 of BSBM01000049.1, read as the reverse complement.
TGGTGAGTTTTGGACTTTGTATGCTGGTAATCGGTTGTCGCATAGGTAATTTGCTGCTGTGTTGCAATGGATCCTTGTGGGGGATCCATTGGACAAGTGTTTACTACTCTTTGGTTGGGTAGAGGATTTTGCAATATCATCGATTGCAGTTGAGGAGGTGGTGTTGGCTGTGTAGCATGTCCTTGTCATTGGGCATCGTCGATCCAGAGTTGACGTGCTCGTTCCAAATGGGGGCAATTATGAGTGTAATGACCATATACACTGCATATGGAACACGGGTGGTTTGTTCTCAAGTTAGGATTTTTGCCCTATTTTGGTGGACGATCAAGGTTTTGATTTGCAGGAGCAACGTTATTGTTATTGGGAGGATTAGGTGGCTATCCTCCTTTGTTTTGTTGTTGGTTATTTCTACGGTTGCGTCTTCTTCCGCGATTTTGTTGACCTCCTTGATTACGCTAGTTGTTCTGGTTTTGAGGTTGGTTTTGCTGTGCATATACATGCCCTTGGGAAGTAGGTAGGTTTTGAGGTCGTGGAGGCACTAGAGAAGGCTGCGGTGGATAGTAAGCGGGAGGGTTCTAAGGTGGACCTGGGGCTTGTTGCAGTTGTGGGTAATCTTGAGATACTGGAAGTGTTAGAGAAAGAGGTGCTGCCTGTTGAGGGTAATAAGCAAATTGGGATTGTGGGTGAACCGGAGTATGATGGGCCTATTGGTTATAATATGGAGGTGGTGCATAAGCTGATGGTGCTTTCCCATAACACTGCGATGGATATGAGGGTCCATGAGTGTGGTGGGTGTGCATCACTGGAGCATAAGAAGTTGTAGCTCCAGAATCAGATGTAGCCCTAGAAAGGTCTGGGGCGTTGTTTGTACTCATCATGGTGAAAGGCTTGTTTTATACCATAACCAGGCCGATGATGTTCTCGGCGGCATGGGATGCCCCCGGCGCGTCATTCCGAGATGGATCTTCGTGCAGGGTGTCAGGTAATATTGTATATAAATATCTAGACTGGGCATATATTAGGTCAAACTGTTGAGCTTTTAAAATGGCTTCTTCTTCTGACTGGGGTCGTTCATAAGCTACATCTTTAGCTATGAGAGGAAGGAGTGATTTTAGGAACCAATCTAGGAAGATACGATCGTCTAATTTGATCTTGCAAAAACTATGGCGTTTACACCACTCATGGATGTGATCTGTGATATGGGTGGTTGTATTCTGTCTATAAGATAGTAGGATTTCTACTCCTGCATCATAGCGTACGGGTATTTGAAAGAACTGTAGGAAAGTTGGGGCGAGGGATGTAAACGTGGGGTGCATCCCATGTGGCTGCTCAATATACCATTTGGCTGCCGAGCCAATAAAATTTCTTTGAAAAAGTCTGACTCGAATAGAATCATCAACTATGGAGTTTGAGGAACACCATAGGTGAAATGACATGATGTGGTTTTGGGGGTCTTCCCCAGCCTTCCCTTCAAAATTTGGGATGTCTGAAGGGAGCTTTGTGGTCATGGGAGGCCAAGTAGGTTTATGTCTAATGGGATCATTTTTTAGCCTTGCTAATTCCGGTAGGTTAAGGCTAGCCATAAATGGCAAACTGGCGGAGGGGTGTGATGTTGTCATGGGGGCATAAGTGCTAGTGGTAGAGTTATGTATTGAGCAACTGCCCCCTAGGGGGATATTAGTCGTGGGAGGTATGTGCCCTCCACCCATAGGAGTGTGGGAGGGGCCTATGACACCAAGTGAAACTTGGGTTATAGATGGGTTGGGAAGATGTCCAATAGGTGTTGGAATCTGAGTGGTAGCGGTGATAGTAGGTATAGTTCCCATAGTGGGAATGCCTAGGTTAGGTGTGGTCCTGTATTGGGCAGGGGTCCCATGTTAGGCATAACTAAGGGAGTTTTTGTAGTAGTGGCCAATGTGGTGGCCATTGTGGTGGAGGGTGTGGTGGATGTTCCACTAACGGTTCCTATGAAGGAGTCAAAATGTGACCTAGCCATGGGGTTAGTGGGTGTTGTGTATGTAGGATGTTCAGATTCTTCCTCAGAGTCAGATGTGAAATGAGGTGCGTCAGAATCAAATGAAGGGGCTCTACGTCGATGACGTGTAGAGTCAAGTGACAGTGCTCTTGATCTATGACGAGTGGTGTCAAGTGAACCGTATTATGGGGGTTCAACACAAAAATGTCGAGAACGTCTCGGGGACTCAATGGTGACAATTGTGAATTAAAACTAATAGGTGGTGGTGAGTGGAAAGCTCTAAAGCCCTAATGCAACCATGCATGCAAGAGGGGAGCGTAAAAAATAATGGCACTCAGGCCAACAACCAACCTCAAAACACTTACTATAACAGTTGTGCTATAGTAAGTGGAGTAATCAAAAAATGTGGTAAAAAACTCAACATGCAAACAACTCCTAAAAATAGAAAAAAGGTGTACTTACTGACCAAAGGGAGGTAATGGAGCATGCAAACACCTAACTAAAAAGTATTATGAATCAACAAGATATATCCTCTGCAAGGTAATGAAATCCAAGTCAGACAATACAAATTGTAGAATCAAAGGCTAGATATCCCCCTTCCGGGAGGGATACCGGGTAGTCAATCCTAGAAAATGGGCCACTAAGATACCCCGTTCATGACACGTTTGGTTGGTTGAATCTCCAGCTCTTGTTCTATCACCATTGTACTCCCACAAGGGTGGTACAACGAGAACAACAAGTAGGTATCCTTCGGTGATTGAATGGATTGCGGTATTCCACTCAGGCCTCCGAAACTAGTTTGGCTACTTAAACCCTCCTAAGGGAGAGGCCTTCCTGATGAATTGTTTTTAAACCGTGTCAACAAATAATAAGGGATTTCGGTACCCTAAATGTCAACCATTATGTCTCAAAATGTAAGTGAGTGACAGGTGTTATTTGGATACTTATCACCTGAGTCCTACCTAGCTACAATATTCTTTTTGTGTTCCCCAAATGGGGTTAGAATGTTGGTTGAGTTAAGAGAATTTTAAGGCTCACTTGAAATTATTGTGACAAATTGTGTGCTGGTGTGGTTGTATACCAAAACAATTTGCCTTGCATTGGCGATGTAATCACAAACTAAAATAATGATTTCAATTTGCAAAAAATGAAAGACACTTTCAAAAGTAAATGCTTGTTTCAAAAAATATGGTTTTTTCAAAAAAAATTAAGGGAAAGCAAATAACATATGCAGACATAAATGGATTTCTAAATCCTTTCTTGGGAAAAATATTGAGCCATTCAGAAATATGATTCTAACTATTCAAAGTATGAAACTTACAACCTGAAAAATACTTAGCAAATCTTTCTTTCACTTAACTGAAAATTTTCAAAAAGATTAGTAAAGCATATAACAGAATATAAAGCTATAATGCTCCAATAATAAAACACTATGCTGTCAAAAAACTGCAGAAAATAAGGCTGAAAAAAATAGGCCGATTGGGAAAAATATCGAGAAAAAATGGGCCGAACAAAACAGGAAATATCGCGACTATGAGGCAAAAAGCCGTGATGTGAACCACGGCGATATGGGAAAAAGCCGCGATGCGCAGCATGGAAAAAGGGGGAACAAACGCGATGGACCGTCTGGGAAAAAGCCGAACAGCCACGATGGACCGTGCGGAAAGAAGCCGAACAGCCGCGATGGGCTGCACGGAAAAAAGATCAACAGTTGCGATGGGCCGCATGGAAAACATGCATGAGGGCGCGATGCGCAACGCGACTATGGATCTGAAAGCCATGATATATGGACAAAAAGTAGTCACCGAAAAATGAACCCAAAAATTGAAAATTTGGGTTGTTTTAGGCTGCAGAAAGTGCTAGTGGCCAGGGAAGCTATCAAGAAGCTAACTAGTATGGAAAATCTACAGTTTTAAATGGAAAAACAACTAAAATATAGATCTAAAGTTTGAAAACCAGCGTAGTCGCTAAAAACTGTTGCTTGGTTTTTCAACCAAGCATGTGCAAGGATGCACTTGCTAACTAGTAGCAGCAATCTCAATAAAAATATGTAAAAAATTTGTTGAATGTAAGAAGTAAACAACTAATCTATCATGTGCAAGTAAATAAACTAAATTAAAAAAGAGTAGACAGTGTGATTCGTAACGAAAATAGGAAATAGAAAAATTGATCTTTTATATTACCTCAAATGGTGAGGATGGTGAGTTTTGAGAAGCTCCAAGGTTGAGGTGCTCCAATGTCCAATGGTCTCTTCTTCTCCAATGCTTCAATGGGGATCTTCAAACTTGAAATGGGAGGCAAGGGCTCTCAAAGGGAATTTGGCGGCATAAGGATAGGATGAAATGTGGATCAATAATGAGGAGCCTCTATCACCTTTTTATAGTTTTTTGGTGATGGGGAATACCATTATGGTTTAAGGAAACCAATGGTATTGACCAACATGGTTTAGGTCTCTTTTTCCCTCTTTTTCCTTTTTTGAATATTTTTTGAATATTATTCCCTTTTAATTGTTTTTGGGGAATTTTGGACCCTTTTTTAGGGTTTTTTGTGTTTTTGAGGAAAAATACATATTTTGAGGGGGACAAGGTGTATTATGGTCTTTTTGGTGACCTTTTCAAGGTTTCAGAGGCTCAAATGGTGGAAAAAGTGGACAAATGGGTCATGTGAATAGGGGAATGAGCTAGTGAGCACTTTTTGGGTGTTAACACCTTAATCTATAAACAACATGTCCGTTTGTTTATATATATCTCCATATTGGATAAGTACATCCTTGAACGACTTTTTGTATATGTTCAGTACTTCACCAACATTATAGTATGTAGACATTGAGTGATTATAAATAGTACTAGGTTCACATTGCTCTCAACCCCAAATAAATACAAATTCTTCATTTTTCAACCATTCAAATACACCCAGGAAATTTTTAATTTCCATGTTGTCGAGCCAAGAAAACCACAAAGCAACATCGAAATGCTCTACGGAAACACTGATAATTTTGCAACTGAACAAGTATGTATAATAACAATAGCATTTATGGACAAAATGAGGTTGATTGGAATAATCTTCAATGGTTGATAACATCTGAACTCCAAAGAGAAATCCCTCTACTCCCAGGACCGATAGTTTCTTTTGCGGTGATATCCTAACTGCATATAAAAACAATGACTATATATATAACAACAACAACAACACTTTGTTCATGAATTTAATGATCACAGCAGATTCAATTGATTTAATAAAAGCATCACATTGAACTAATAATATGTTACATTCAGACGAAAATAGCAACGTCTTCGGAAAAAATAGAAAACACATTGAATGATTTAAAATAGGCAATGATAGATTCTAGAAATAGGAAATGATGTTAATTTTGAGCATTAATTCACAATACTCTAGGATCTTTGCTGAGAGAATAGCATATAAAGTAAATCAATGCATGACAATCACAATAAGCATCACAAGAATCAAAAGCATGAGAGACAAGAGACACAGAGTTTTCGTGGGGAAAACCCTAAGGTGAAAAACTCCACAACTTTCTCAGAGATAGAGAGAGAAATGGCTCAACCAAAGTACAACCAAAATACACTGAGATAGTCTCCTAGTAGTAGATGATCCTCCTCCTCACTAGTGTGCCACTTTCTGAGTGAGAGTGAGATACTTTTCCGAATGAGTAAAATAGATATCTCCGATCTCTATTTATACTAACCTTTTTTCTCAGTGACCTTATGGGGCCGACTTGTATATCTAGGTACATCCACATTATAATATATATAATTCAGGGCTGACCCCACATGGTGGTCTAATAACCCATCAGCAAGTACACACACTTGTGACACTTGTCAATCCACACGATGACACTTCCTTATAGAGGAATGACACATCTCTTATAAGGGTACAATAAATATATATAAAATACAGAGATGAAATACAATCCAAATTTACATATACATCAACACTCCCTCTTAACTAGGAAGGTATTTCTCGACACAGTTCTGCTAGACAAGTCTTCTTCTCGGGATCATCATCATCGATGCATCGTCATCATCATTGTCACTGCTGCTGCTATCTCAACCAATCTCTGACTCTACTCGTCATAGGAAGTTCTACAAAGCCAATCCTTTTTCATACTGGATGTAGGAACACCACCTGCAGGTCTTAATCATCACTGGCCATACTGTGGAATTCTCAGGACTTATTATGTGCATCACAAAACCTCGAAAGAGCATCCTAGGCTGTTACGAGCACATGACTCTACCTATAGGATCTCCCAGGGCCATATTATATGTGACCTCACCACAAAACCTCGCAAGAGCATCCCAGGTTGTTACGAGCACGCAACTCTACCTATAGGATCTCCCAGGGACAGATTATATGTGGTCACCACAAAACCTAGCAAGAGCATCCCAAGCTATTACGAGTACGCAGCTCTACCTATAGGATCTCCTAGGGACAGATTATATGTGGTCATGGAAAAACCTCGCAAGAGCATCCCAGGACTTATTACAGGCACACAGCCCAACCTATCGGATCTCCCAGGGACAAATTATATGCTATAGGACAAAACCTTTAAAGAGCATCTTCCAGATATCCCAAGGAACGAATTACATGCCATAGGAAAAACCTCGAAATACTATCTACAGATCTCCCAGGACCAAATTATATGTCCTCCCAGAGCAAAACCTCGAAAGAGCATTTGTTAGATATCCCAGGGCATGAATTACATGCTATAGGAAAAAACCTCGAAAGACTATCTGCAAATCTCCCAGGGCAAAAATTACGTGCTTATCTGCACAACCTGTTCCATGGCCACAGATTATCAACCTAATACTCACCATACATCATCCTGATGTACACATGATCACCCTGATCATCATCACTGCAACATCCTGATGCATGTCATCTGGAGAAGCTCATCATCCACGATCATCCTGATCATACAATGCATTCATCTGATGCACACCAAGTATCTACCTGATACATATCATCATGCATAGTGTATCCTCCTAATACATAGATACATGATCCACACAATGTATCCATCAACATACATGATGTTCCTAATCATACCTGATACATATCAATATACATGATCTACTTGATCATACAATGTATCCACCTGATACATATACAGATACATGGTCCAAGCATCCAACATGATGCATATATACATATAAATGATCCAACTGATCATATCCATAATCCAACATGATGCGTACATACATATACATATAAATGATCCAACTGATCATACAAAGCAGAAACTAGAACATCATCCTGATGCTCATCATCCAGCGCTTACATCCACAGCCATGTGAAGGATCCTCCTTCCCAACATGCTTGGAATGGCTTCAGCAAATGTGTCCATCACTTCTTCCTCGAAGTGTCCTCGATCTGAAGAATGCCAAGCCTCTCTCTAAAATACTCGAACTTCACCCTGGCTAGTGGCTTCGTCAGCACATCTACAATTTGCTCGTCTATCGCAACATACAGGAGCTTCACATCTCCTCTCTGCACCATATCCCTGATATAGTGATATTTGATCTCTATGTGTTTCAACCTGTCATGAAACACTGGATTCTCGGACAGCTTCACACAACTCTGTTTATCACAGAAGATACCAGTAGCATCCAATGGGAGATCAAATAACTCAGACAGTAGCTTCCGTAGCCATACTGCCTCACAACTAGATGAACAGGCTGCAACATACTCTGCCTCAGCTGTACTCAGTGCTACATAGGACTGCTTCCTGCTAAACCAAGAGATCACACCTAATCCCATACTGAAGCAGCACCCAGATGTGCTCTTCCTATCTGCAGCACTGCCAGCCATATCTGAATCAACATAACCCTGGAGGTTAAAATTTTGATTCGCTTCATACTTGAGCCCAAAATCCACTGTACCCTTCAGGTACCTCAAAACATGCTTTATAGCAACCAGGAGAACACTCTTCGGATCCCACAGGAACTGGCTCAATGTGTTCACAGCAAAGCAAATATCTGGTCTCGTGTTTGTCAAGTACATCAAGGACCCAATCATATGACGATACATAGAGACATCAACTGGCTCAGATGAAGCATCGCATAGAAGCTTCAGATTCGATGCCATAGGTGTGGCCATGGCCTTGCAATCCATCATCCTGAATCTCTTCAGGACATCTACTGTGTACTTCCCTTGACCAAAGAAGATCCCACCTGCACTCTCCCACACCTCCATACCTAGGAAATAATGCACCATTCCCAAATCTTTCATATCGAACTCAGCAGCAAGCTTCCTCTTCGTATCTGCAATCAATCTGTCATTTCCTGTTTACAAATAAGTCATCCACATACAGGAGTAGAATCATAGGATTCCCTTCCTCAACCTTGTAATAAAGTTTGGAATCCGCTTTATTCTTGGTAAAGCCCAAACTAGATAGGAAACTGTCCATCCTACCATACCAGGTTCTGGGAGCTTGCTACAAGCCATACAAGGCTTTCTTCAATCTGCACACATGTGACTCCCTGTCAGGTCTTGGGACTGCATCCCAAACATCTTCTTCATGATCGATGGATCATGGCATTCCATTTCTTCATCCCAGATCCTGGGAACTTCAATATCTTCAATATATATCTTTGTTGCTGGAATAAATGTTGTAGTCCTTTTGTAGGTGAATATATACGGTCTTTCCTACAAAACAAGTTAAATTGCATGATTAGAAACATCTCATAATTTTCAGAACAAATTCTTTACACATAAAGAAATATGTCATGCAGTTATCTTAGCCAATGCTTCAATACAACATTTATCCAAATTCCACAACTTTCTAGATGCCTTCCAGTCTCTACCAGAACATTGTTAAGAGTTTGCACTACTCCCAACATGTCAGCAAAGAGGTTTCATTCTAGATAAGTAGCACTGGAATGTTGTACAGTGCCATAGGCCACTTACCCATCACATGCATATTAGTAGTATACTGTTCATTAATGCAATCATTCTAATATGCACAATATATCTCCTACATCTAGGAACATAAGCATAATATTATTTAAAAAAACAAAATAGGCGAGAAATGATAATTGAAATACTCTTTGTTTGTTTGTTGGGTGGACTCCCTCTGAGTCTTTGCTTCCTGGCAGGAGCTGCTGAAGTAGATTCTTCTACACCTTTCTATTGTGTAATGTAGGAAGATGGTCAACTCCCTCTGAAAATATGCATCCTTCCAGGAGCTGCCGGAGTGTGCTCCCTCTTGATCTTTGCTTCTTGGATTACATGTCCTTGAACTTATATTCATCCTTGCTGACATCAATCTTCTTGAACCCTGGAAAGTATATTCTGTAATCCTTCGATCTTTCACTGTAACCCACAAAGATACCCTTCTTCCCTGAAGGATCTAGTTTAGTCCTCTTTCCCTTTGGGACATGAGACTATACTAGACAACCAAATATTCTGAAATGGCTAACTTCAGGTTTCTTACCAGAAAAGACCTCTTATGGTGTCTTGTTGTCCAATATCTTGTGGGGTGTTCTGTTCTATACATATACAGTTGTTCTAGCTGCTTCTGCACATAGATGCATAGGTAGATCCTGGTCATGCAACATTTCCCTTGCTGCTTCCATGATAGTTTTTTTCTTCCTTTCTACAACTCCATTTTGTTGAGGATTATAAGGAGCAGTCAACTCCCTCTTAATCCCTGAATCACTACAAAGCTTCTTGAAGTCACCTGAGGTGAATTCTCCACCATTGTTGGATCTAAATGTTTTGATATTTTTGTCAGTTTGATTCTCCATCAAGGTTTTGAAGTCCTTGAATTTATCAAACACCTCATCTTTGTTCTTCAAGACATATACCCAAGTCTTCCTGGAGAATTCATCAATAAATGATACATAGTAAACATACCCACTCAGAGAACTGGATGACATAGGTCCACATACATCTGAGTGGATGATTTCCAGGATGTCTTTTGCCTTGCTTTCACTGCTTGGGAAAGCCTTCTTAATGTTCTTACCTTTTGCACATCCTTTGCAAACACCTTCATGTTTGGTCTTGATTTCAGGAAGACCCTCTACAGCCTTGCTTGCAATTGGAAGTGCTCTATAGTGCATATGAGCAAGTCTTCTATGCCAAAGTTCACTTGGCTCCATGGATTCATGTACCATGGCATGTTCAGGTTGTCCCTTCAATTTATACAAACCTCCCTCTTGCTCTCCAATCACTACTGCATCATCTATGTTCTTTCCCTTTGGCCACATTAGGACTTGGCCATCCACAAATGCAACCCTCATACCTTTTGCATCCAATGCAGAGATGGAGAGTAAGTTCTTCTTGAGCCCAGGTACATAAAGGACTTCTTTCATCTTCAAATATTTTCCAGAATCTAGGTTGTAGGAGGCTTTACCACTTCCTTTGATTGGGTATTGATAATCATCCCCAAGTTTCACCTTATGGGGTGATTCATGTTCAGATAAATTCACAAAAGATTCCTTAAACCCAGTCATGTGTTTGGAAGCCCCATTGTTAATCAACCAATCATTACAACCATGGGAGATAGTACCTGTGAGAGCAGAAATTAGAACATATTCTTCTTCACTTGATGAGTCATCATCACTATTACTTTCTTCCCTAGCCTTCTTCTTTGGGGGTTCATCATCTTCGGTAGCATGAGAATGATATATTCTTTTGTTACTCTTCTTCTTCTTATTGAAGTTGTTGTTGTTGTCTTTCTTCTTCTTGATACAATCTGAAGCAAAGTGTCCCTTCTCATTGCAATTGAAGCATTTGAGATCTTTCTTATTTTTATGGTAATGGTGGTGCGAGGATCTTCTGTTATGAGATGATTCCTTCTTGGACTTGCCTTTCCTGGCATGTGCTGTGAGAGCTTGATCTTCATCTCCCATCTTTTCTTCTTGGGCCACAAGCCTATCTTCTTCTTGAGAGCATTCTTCCCGCAATTTGTTGAAGGAGATCAACTTCTTCCTTGCACAAATTCCTTGAATGAAGGAATCCCATGACCTGGGTAGGCCATTTAGAGTGGTCATCACCACTTCACCATTCTCCACCATTTCATCCACTGCTTCTAGTTGTTCCTTGATCTGGGAGACCCTTGAAAAATAAGATTGAATAGGTTTCTCCATTCTGAAACTTTACTCCTTTCAATTGGTTACACAGGGTCATCTTCCGATTTATGTTCTTCCCTTCAAATAGCTTGATCAAAGAGTCAAACATCTCCTTAGGTGTCTTTAGAGAGGACACATGGGGTATGAGATGATCCTTAATGGAATCAACAATGATTCTCTTTTCCTTGACCAAGTTATTCTTATGCAATACCTTGGCCTCTTCCTCCTCTGGGATAGAGATGTCTTCTTTCACATATGAGTCCAACTCATTCTCTTCCACGATTAACCCAATCCTATACTTCCAAGCTTGGAAGTTATCAGCTCCTTCAAGCTTATCCTCGAGCTTGGTGTGGTGAGACATCTTAAAGAGTACTTCAAATGAAAATAGAAAATATTTAGATCTTACCACTTGAAATGATGAAAACTAGATCTGGTCCCGAATTAGGGTTTGTCGAAAAAACCCTAAAAATTCAAAATGTGAACTTCAATTTTCTGAAAGGATAGAAAGATGTGCCTTGATGAGCTGATCAGCCTGGTGTATTCATAATTTGAGATTAGCAAAGCTTTACCCTTCAGATTTGCCTTTTTGTCCTCCCGGGTTCACTAAGGAGAGACTTGAATTAGGGTTTGAGTTTAGCGGAGATCTACCCAACCAAAAATATCGATCCAAAGTTCTAAATTTCGATTTTTGCAAGGAGCTTCCATCTATGTCTTCAGATTTCAGAAATTTCTATTTTTGTGGAAACCCTAATTTTTAGGGCCAAATCTGAAAATGCTTGAAATTGAATTATGATTGGACAGATAGATGTGCCTTGATGAGTAGAGTCAATCTACTATACAGCTTTTCCAAAATCTGTGGAGAGAAACCCAATAAACAAGAAACTCAAGTTTCCGTCACTGCAAAATGTCTTCTTCTCAGGTTAGCTCTGATACCATGTTAATTTTGAGCATTAATTCACAATACTCTAGGATATTTGCTGAGAGAATAACATATACAGTAAATCAATGCATGAAAATCACAATAAGCATCACAAGCATCACAAGAATCAAAAGCATGAGAGACAATAGACACAGAGTTTCCGTGGGGAAAACCCTAAGGTGAAAAACCCCACAATTTCCTCAGAGATAGAGAGAGCAATGGCTCAACCAAAGTACAACCAAAATACACTGAGATAGTCTCCTAGTAGAAAATGATCCTCCTCCTCACTAGTGAGCCACTTTCTGAGTGAGAGTGAGATACTTTTCCGAATGAGTAAAATAGAGATCTCCGATCTCTATTTATACTAACGTTTTTGCCTTGTGACCTTATGGGGCCGACTTGTCTAGCTAGGTACATCCACATTATAATATATATAATTCAGGGCTGACCCCACATGGTGGTCTAATAACCATCGACAAGTACACACACTTGCGACACTTGTCAATCCACATGACGACACTTCCTTATAGAGGAATGACACATCTCTTATAAGGGTACAATAAATATATATAAAATACACAGATGAAATACATTCCAAAGTTACATATACATCAAGAAATGATAGGTTACATTTGATAGTTTCTGATATCAGTTGATTCTTTCATTTTACTCAAATGCTACCAAAATCCATGTAGCAATTTGGTATCTGTCCAAAGGGACGATCCAATAAAGGGCTTACTTAAAATACAATTTTGAAATGGAAGTGCTTTCTCACCATCACCCTCCAAAACAATCATTGATGTATTAATTTCCGAAGTTTGCATTGGGAACTCCTTCCACACACACTCCATATTTTTTTGTGTATTTCCTTCTTGATCATAGGTACATCTCTCTCAAAACCAAATAAATAAAAAAATTTGCTCATATCATTTATCTTTACCGCATGCCAACAAAAATTTTGTAAGGAGTGGCTTCCCCTCATTGACAACACATTTAGATGACCAAATCCCAACATTGAATTTGGAAAGAAGTAAATCCAAAAATTGAATGGCATGTGTTCATGACTCATATGAAGTTTTTCTATGTTTAAATTCACTACTTAGAGTAATCTCTTCCCGCTTTTTTACTCTTTCCCTTTTTTTTTTTCTCTTTTGGAGTCATTTTCTGTGACTTTCTTGCCAAATAGAAAACATTCCATTTCTAATATCAATAACATTTTTGTATGGGGAGCTGGACAGAAATATTGTTTGTCATTATATATACTTTGGAATAAATTTGTTTTATCAATTTAAGTAGAAAATATTCTTTCTTTTACCTATCAATGGCAAGCCAACATTTGACTGGTGAGTAACATCGCTGGAGACACCGCATTTTGACACTAAGGTGCCCTCTCCAGGTTCAATACTGCCCAAGCCCTCTTCTTGTGTTGTATTGTTCAAGCTCTCACCTTGTTCATTACAGTCCAAGCTCCTGCTGGGTCCATTATTCTCCAATGTGATTTGCTGGCCAATCTCAAGGGGCATCATCGATGCCTGCTCTGGTTGTGGATGATCCACATGTTGACCTGGAAATGTGCAGGTATACATTTTATATAATTTTTTGCAGGTCACTATCCCCTTTCATAATTTACTTAATTTAACCACGATCTGTGAAAAATAATTTTTTACCTTCTTGTTTTTTTTGGTAGTTCTTTGTAGATTCTCTATCACATTCAATTTCGTCATCGGATATTGTAATTCGATTGGAGGATACCTAGGTATGCTCTTTATTTGAAGATGTAGTAGAATAGGAATTTAAAGAATTTATTGAACATAACCGACCAAGAAAAGTAAAATAAAATCAAAGACATCTGAAAATGTTAATAGAAATACCTTGTTTGAGAAAAGTAAAATAAAATTCAAAAGTAAAATAAAATCAAAGACATCTGAAAATGTTCATAGAAATACCTTGTGTTTTACCCAATTCATGATAGAAATTGTTCATGAATAGATCTTGTTGTACTGTCTCCACAATATAAATAACTATTCTTTCTGGAGACCTAATCAACGAACGAAGAAGCCTACCTCCTACGTACAACGAAAGAACTGTTCCTTCAGAAGAGACCTGTCTGGAAACTATGTGATCCCAGAATTCTTGTGTCCTTTCTTTTGGAAACACATGGCTCCTTGCACTATCATTGTTAACCTTGGGCCAAGGTAAATCAAGCATCGGTAGGCCCTCATCTTTCCAATCCATATCAATTTCAGAAGTAGATAAAATATCCTAATCACTTCCAATGCTCCAACACTGTATAATAGAGAATCCTATAAACTAGTCCCTGGAGAATTCTCTATAAACTCCCATTGTAGGATACGTTGTAACATGTTTTTTTTATTTCTTGCTCCAACTTGTGAAAGCTTTAGAAATCATACAAGATTTCTCCATATCAGCTAGAAAAATACAAGTACATGCCTCTTGATTTGTTTCTAAGTAGCACAAAAATGAAAGCACGTCTTGTTCTGTCCATGGAATAGCACAATTACACATATCCACAGCAACAAATTCACAGCTAACTATCGCACCAAAAAATGGAATTGTTCTAAGTGTGGTGACCAAAGAATCAGGGTAACAACATTGACAATCAAACTCTGAACTGTTTTTGACGTCGTCAATGGACATCCTCTCTTTATTGATATATAAATTCAATATTTTATGAGCATCAATTGGTATTTTGGTACCAATATCCACTTCAGATTCATTCTTTCTTTTTTTACTCGGATATTTTGCTTGCTTTCCAGAGCATAAAATACTGCACAGTTGCTGGAGATGGTTTGGCGCAATTTTATATATTTCAATGATGTTATGGTCAGTGACATTCTGTCATCGATCAATTTGAACATCATTAACTTTGAAATATTCAACGATCGAATGCCTGGTTGACCTCTCATCCTTGATTCATTTGCAACATTGTCTTAAAGTTTCTGCGCAAAAAATTTTATCCACTGATGTGCTCATCCAAACCGATTCATTTATTATATTGTCCGCCACAGCAGTCAATTCATCTTCATCAAGATCATGCAATGGTCTAAAAAAATTAGAGCCATAACTCTTTATTTTATTTAGAACAAAATCATCCTAAGTGATGGTCTTCGGCGAGCATGGCAAGGAGCCACTTTTGTAAAGCTCGAATACAAACTGCCATTTGCTCCACAGTCGTTCCGATGTCAAAACAAGAAGAGTTAGCTTGTCTTTAAGGCTCTCCCTTTGGTTAATAAGAAATATATCCATACATTGAGTTTGGAAATAATGCAAACATATAAAATTGAATATTCCAGTTAATTTCCTAATTTCATAATATAGGCAGCAATCTAAAGAATTTGATTGATAAGAAGAAAAATTCTATACCTGCCAAGCATCACTGCAAGCGTTTCCCTTTCCCGGGAGGGATGGAGAACCGTAGAATAGCCATCTCTCCCTTGCTTTTTCAACTGAAGAAATGAATGTAGTGTTTGCAAATTCCTTGTTTGACAAATTTTGTTGTTTGCATAATTTGCTGATGATGTCTTGAGGAACGTCTCTATGTAGAAGACGATTTGTTCAATGCCGATACCTTTTATGGAGTTGTTTATATTGATCATCTGCAATAATTATTTTCTGCACAGAAATAGTATGCTGCCCATCCAATATAGAAAAAATTACTGATGGCAGATTAATTTCTTCTTCATTTTCAGGAAGAAAGGGCAATGTGGTCTCCTTATTGAAAGGCAATAGAATAGCATCTCTCAATGTTGTTGTAAATGCATGGAAAAGTGATGCAACCATCTTTTGTACGACTTCCTCATCAACCTTTAGATATTGTAAGTGCGGAGGCGCAACAACACATCTTGTTACGTCAATGGAAAAAACATTCTCATTGAACAAAAAGTATTTGATCTAATGTTGTTGAACTTCTTTTGAACTTTCGAAGCTCTTAGTCGCTTTCTGCAGCATCGCTTTAAAAGGACATCCTTTGAGTTATTTCAAGGTAGATTTGTCCACATCTTTTACAATATATTGGAGAAATGCTCTTATGTTGTACGTAAGAATATTTTCATGGCTTACCTTTATCAGCCTCTTATTAATATTCATATAATGTAATACAGAGGAATTTTTCCCAGCCAACATTCTTTTCCTCCATACCGACAAAATTCATTTCTTTAAGGATGGCGCGGTATCAATTCCGGAACAATTAGAAACAACAAATGAGGGAAAAACCCACCCTTTCTTCACACAGGAAATCGGATCTGGATCGGGACCATTTTTCATGATTAGTTCTGGTTGATAATCAGAAACCATAAGATCACACTGTAGAAGGCCACACTTTTCACCATTGACCTCTTTAGCTTGAACACACAATTTTTCATCAGAATCAATGGGTTCCTCATATGTCAATATCCTAGCTCTAATCTGCTTTCCCTCATAATCCAAGTAGAATAGATATATATCCAGGTACAAATTATCTAGTTCTTCCATCTCAACATACCATCCATTTGTGAACGGTGGAAGGTAGTGATCTTTTGTCAATTCAAAGCAAGGGATTTCCTGGTAGCTACCGAGGCTCAACAAATCAGCCATGCTTTATCTGCAAAATAGTCAATATAAGAATGCATATAATGTCTATAATTATAAATTACTATTTTAATATTAGATGTATACTTGTAAATGTTCATGCTAATGATTGATGGTTAAGGAACGACCCCTCATTTTCAAAATCAATTGATTGATTAAGAACAAATATGCTAGCATTATCCATGAGAGATCGAATGCGCATTTTATAGATTCGTTTGGGATAAGGATCGATCATAGAACGAGTGATCATCATAGAAGTGGCAGCCGATCCTTCTTGCTTATGTGTATGAGTTTATCACATGTTTTGTATTCGATTTTATGTGAGTTTTTGTGCTTAATTTATATGTATGTGAATGGTAATTGCACATTGATTAATTGGAATACAAGTGCGTGATTGTGAAGAAGAAGCACATAGTTTGACAAATTCGTAGAAAACTGGTGAATACAGTAGAGATTTAGTGTAGTTCTGTATACTGCGATAGCTACCAAGTGCGAAGTCATCTGGTTTTCTAGTTGATGTTAAATAGAACGCTATGCGAAGATCGTAACGACATCTGTGCATCACCATGGTTAAGAGAATCTTGATTATGCAACCCCCATATTCGCTTTGGGTTAGACTTCAACTTGTTTACAAGGTGATGGTGAAGGGTCAACCGACCCTTATCTCTGTCTTCTTCCAGTGTTCACCATCCTTCATATACATGAATTGAAACCCTCGCCTTCAGAGGTTGAATATTTTTACAATTCCCTCGTAAATGAAGGCTAGGCCGAAACTGCTTGTACCTAGGACTCGTTTCGTAATAGTTCAATACAACAAGAAGGGTCGGTCAATCCTTCTTCTCTTCACAATTTTGGATACGAGTTAATTCACAATTCTCTACTAAAGGAAGGGGCAGTCGATCCTTTTTGCCAGATGTCGGGAGTCAGGATGTGGACAGGGGCCAGATCGACAGTTGATAATAACTATGCATATCTAAGGTGCGAGGAAGGCAGCATTTGAGAGATTGAAGACTGTGGAAGGCTGTGGGGATAAGCATGGAAGGAGATCAACAGTACCAGGTCGATCATGCAAGATGGACGGCTCAGAGAAATTCCTTTATCCCTAGAGCTACAAGAATGATAGGAAATGATATATAATATAAAAAATGGAATGCACGGGGATCCGAGTACTGTTTGATTCAATTTCCCCCTTCCTCCCTAGGTCGAGGTCAAGGGGGCAAGTTGATTTAGATAGAATCAAATAGAATCTAGCACCTTGGTGAATGCACATTCTATCTGGGGCCAAGTCCAACAAAACTGATGCAATAACTAAACAACTAGCTCAAAGAAAAATTCAAAGAATCGGGTAAGAGAGCTACAATGGAATGTCCCACTACACATATGGAACAATGCTATATTCATTTTGAATCTTTGATATAATATCAGCAAACTTAATATTCCGGTTTAATCTTGCTCCCATGCATGCATGAAAATTTCCCACTTCCATAGGTATGTTTTTCCTCCATGAGATCAAATGAGCTAAGACTTAAAATTGGTAAAAAGTATTTGCATGCCACCCAATAATTTGAAAATATTTATGGTATTAAGAATGGAATTTAGATGCATTGAATAGATGGCAACCTTAATTAAGCTTGGACAATTATTGAACAACAAGCTCTACAAATAGAATCATCTGGGTAGGTATTGACGACCTCAAGGGTGAATTGATCAAATCCCAAGCCCGGAACATTGCAAGGAGAATTAAATTGGTTAGGTTCGCCTACAATTACATATCTGCGCAAATAAACGGTATGGATCGGCAGTGGCGAATATCTACATTCATGAGCACGCTTCGCGTAAAAAGGGTGAGGTGTTTTAGACGGAGGCGGGAGGTTTATCCCACAAGCATCTTAAGTAGCAGATCAACGGCCAATGGAGAATATCGATGGTCAGGAACTACTTCTTCGATACGACATGCGTGGAGCAAACAAACTTTTGGATCTGCAAACTTTTGGTAGAGGCCCCCGGGTTTGGATGGCACAAATATGAGGAGGCCAAGATCTATAGCCGAGGGTTTTTTCACCAATATAACTTGCACGAAACATCAATGCAAGCCAAATCCATGAAGTTTGTAAAAATCACAATGTTTGACGACCAAGATTCGAGGCGACATGTGGCAGGATTCGAGGCCACCAGGGATCAGGAAAATGGACAGCCAGGGAAGCTTCCACGCCTTAGGAGATGCAAGGGTGATAGCAAAGGATAAATAATTTAAAAAAATCGCCTGCACGGAGAGCTGGATTCCTATTTTGCATCCGAAAGTGATAGGAGCAAGCTGTGAAGAAATAGACAGGTCAACCAGGGGCCCAATCCAGACTCAAAAAAATAGCTAGGTTATTTTCTCTACAGTAAACTATTTAATGGTTGAATTGAGTGATAGAGAACCCATAGAAACAATGTTTACAGACAGAGATGCAGAGGTCTATGACACTATGATGACCAATGACCCCATGGAAATTGTAAAAAGCAAGTTGAAACTGGTTAGGGAGCGAGGTATAGACGTGCACCAGGTCCACCAGTCCTATTTCCATCTGTTTGCAGTCGGCCAAACCCCTAGTTTTCCCAAATGTTTTGAATGGTGCGCCTCTAACTACTATTACACCGAGAGGGAAATCATGGACACTTCCAAGTCGAATATCCTTTGCAAAATCGATACCCAAACCCTTAGAAAAACCCTGTTAGTCCCAAAAAAATTTGCTAGAAAGTTAAAGGGTATACCAAGGAATCCCTAATACAGTTTTTTAGACAATCTCCTGTTGAAGTAAAACAGAATTTCTACAAGTCTTGTCTGAATTCTACTATCCAAATACAAGAGCAAGATTTCCCAGTCGAAGCCAGACTATTCACGGAAGAATCCAGAGGTGTTATTGCCTGATGAGCCAATTTCTAGGTCTAGACTCTTATCTATATGTCACAGAACCTCTAATAAGTTTTATTTTTGTCCTGGGCACCTACCCCTTGGAATCAGATGACCCAAGCCAGTGTACCCAATGTGCATGCCTCATGTTTGATGAAGTTTTGGTTGAAAGTATACACTCCCAGCTAAAGAATTTCCAGGAAACAAGGATTTTCAAATTTTAGTCCTACTTACTAAAAATTTTCCTAGCATTCAATGAGGAAAACTTACAAATTCCTGAGGTACTACTTACACAGGATATGTACACTAATTACACCAAGTTCCATGATGAGCTCATGTCTGAGGTTTATCAGCTCATTTTCCAAAAGAAGTTGCCTAGAGTATTACCAGAAATGCAGGAGTTACTATAGCTTTCTCCTGAGAAGAGGGTCGGAGATTGGTTCCTTTCATAGCATGGCACAATCATCAGGGTTTATGGGTTTGTGTATGCACCCTACGTGCTACCAGTTTTCCTGACCCTGTTAATTTTGAGCATTAATTCACAATACTCTAGGATATTTACTAAGAGAATAACATATACAGTAAATCAATGCATGACAATCACAATAAGCATGACAAGCATCACAAGAATCAAAAGCTTGAGAGACAAGAGACACAGAGTTTCCGTGGGGAAAACCCTAAGGTGAAAATCCCCACAACTTCCTCAGAGATAGAGAGAGCAATGGCTCAACCAAAGTACAACCAAAATACACTAAGATAGTCTCCTAGTAGCATATGACCCTCCTCCTCACTAGTGCGCCACTTTCTGAGTGAGAGTGAGATACTTTTCTGAATGAGTAAAATAGAGATCTCCGATCTCTATTTATACTAACATTTTTTCCCAGTGACCTTATGGGTCCAACTTGTCTAGCTAGGTACATCCACATTATAATATATATAATTCAGGTCCGACCCCACATTGTGGTCTAATAACCCATCGGCAAGTACACACACTTGCGACACTTGTCAATCCACATGACGACACTTCCTTATAGAGGAATGACACATCTCTTATAAGGGTACAATAAATATATATAAAATTCACAGATGAAATACATTCTGAAGTTACATATACATCAACACTCCCTCTTAACTAGGAAGGTATTTCTCGACACAGTTCTGCTAGACAAGTCTTCTTCTCGGGATCATCGTCATCGATGCATTGTCATCATCATCGTCACTGCTGTTGCTATCTCAACCAATCTCTGACTCTACTCGTCATAGGAAGTTCTACAGAGCCAGTCCTTTTTCATACTGGATGTAGGCCCACCACCTACAGGTCTTCATCATCACTGGCCATACTGTGGAATTCTCAGGACTTATTACATGCGTCACAAAACCTGGCTGCAGCATTCCAGTCTATTACGAGCACACAGCTCTACCTGTAGGATCTCCCAAGAGCACATTACATGTGACCCATCACAAAACCTGGCTGAAGCATCCCAGGCTATTACGAGGACATGGCTCTACCTGTCAGATCTCCCAGGAGCACATTACATGTGATCTCACCACAAAACCTGGCTGAAGCATCTGAGGCCGTTTTCATCCTATCCAGATCTCCCAAGAGCAAATTACATGTGGTCATGGCAAAACCTAGCTAAAGCATCAGAGGCCTTTTTCATCCTGTCCAGATATCCCAGGAGCAAATTACATGCCATAGGACAAAACCTCACAAGAGCATCTGCCAAATATCCCAGGGCACAAATTACATGCCATAGGAAAAACCTCAAAAGACTATCTGCAGATCTCCCAGGGCACAAATTATACGTCCTCCCAAGCAAAACCTCGAAAGAGCATTTTCCAGATGTCCCAAGGTACGAATTACATGCCATAGGAAAAAACCTCGAAAGACCATCTGCAAATCTCCGAAGGTACAAATTACATGCTTATCTGCACAACCTGTTCCACGGCCACAGCGTATCAACCTGATACTCACCATACATCATCCTGATGTACACATGATCACCCTGATCATCATCACTGCAACATCCTACTGCATGTCATCTAGAGAAGCTCATCATCCACGATCATCCTGATCATACAATGCATTCATCTGATGCACACAAAGTATCTACCTGATACATATCATCATACATAGTGTATCCTCCTAATACATAGATACATGATCCACACAATGTATCCATCAACATACATGATCTTCGTAATCATACCTGATACATATCAATATACATGATCTACTTGATCATACAATGTATCCACATGATACATATACAGATACATAGTCCAAGCATCCAAAATGATGCATATATACATATAAATGATCCAACTGATCATATCCAGCATCCAACATGATGCATACATACATATACATATAAATGATCCAACTGATCATACAAAGCAGAAACTAGAACATCATCTTGATGCTCATCATCCGGCGCTTACATCCACATCCATGTGAAGGATCCTCCTTCCAACATGCTTGGAATGGCTTCAGCAAATGTGTCCATCACTTCTTC
Source organism: Larix kaempferi (assembly GCA_027924585.1). Taxonomy (NCBI): domain Eukaryota; kingdom Viridiplantae; phylum Streptophyta; class Pinopsida; order Pinales; family Pinaceae; genus Larix; species Larix kaempferi. The sequence goes on along the minus strand of BSBM01000049.1, from coordinate 3,376,265 downwards.
CTCGAAGTGTCCTCAATCTGAAGAACGTCAAGTCTCTCTCTGAAGTACTCGAACTTCACCCTGGCTAGTGGCTTCGTCAGCACATCTGCAATCTGCTCGTCTATCACACATACAGGAGCTTCACAGCTCCTCTCTGCACCATATCCCTGATATAGTGATATTTGGTCTCTATGTGTTTCGACCTGTCATGAAACACTGGATTCTCGGACAACTTCACACAACTCTGGTTATCACAGAAGATACCAGTAGCATCCAATGGGAGATCAAATAACTTAGACAGTAGCTTCTGTAGCCATACTGCCTCACAACTAGCTAAACAGGATGCAACATACTCTGCCTCAGCTGTACTCAGTGCTACACAGGACTGCTTCCTGCTAAACCAAGAGATCACACCTGATCCCATACTAAAGCAGCACCTAGATGTGCTCTTCCTAGCTACAGCACTGCCAGCCCAATCTGAATCAACATAACCCTGCAGGTTAAACTTTTGATTCACTTCTTACTTGAGCCCAAAATCCACTGTACCCTTCAGGTACCTCAGAACATGCTTTATAGAAACCATGTGAACACTCCTCAGATTCGTCAGGAACTGGCTCAAAGTGTTCACAGCAAAGCAAATATCTGGTCTCGTGTTCAACAGGTACATCAAGGACCCAATCATCTGACGATACATAGAGACATCAACCAGCTCAGATGAAGCACTGCATAGAATCTTCAGATTCGATGCCATAGGTGTGGCCATGGCCTTGCAATCCATCATCCTGAATCTCTTCAGGATATCTACTATGTACTTCCCTTGACCAAGGAAGATCCCACCTGCACTCTGCCACACCTCCATACCTAGGAAATAATGCACCATTCCCAAATCTTTCATATTGAACTCAGCAGCAAGCTTCCTCTTCGTATCTGTAATCAATCTGTCATCTCCTGTTTACAAATAAGTCATCCACATACAGGAGTAGAATCATAGGATTCCCTTCCTCAACCTTGTAATAAAGGTTGGAATCCACTTTATTCTTGGTAAAGCCCAAACTAGATAGGAAACTGTCCATCTTACCATACCAAGTTCTGGGAGCTTGCTACAAGCCATACAAGGCTTTCTTCAATCTGCACACATGTGACCCCCTGTCAGGTCTTGGGACTGCATCCCAAACATCTTCTTCATGATCGACGGATCATGGCATTCCCTTTCTTCATCCCAGATCCTAGGAACTTCAATATATATCTTTGTTGCTGGAACAAATCTTGTAGTCCATTTGTAGGTGAAGATATACGGTCTTTCCTACAAAAAAAGTTAAATTGCATGATTAGAAACATCTCATAATTTTTAGAACAAATTCTTTACAAATAAAGAAATATGTCATGCATTCATGCAGTTCTCTTAGCCAATGCTTCAATACAACATTTATCCAAGTTCCACAACTTTCTAGATGCCTTCCAGTCTCTACCAGAACATTGTTAAGAGTTTGCACAACTCCCAACATGTCAGCAAAGAGGTTTCATTCTAGATAAGTAGCACTGGAATGTTGTACAATGCCATAGGCCACTTACCCATCACATGCATATTAGTAGTATATTGTTCATTAATGCAATCATTCTAATATGCACAATACATCTCCTACGTCTAGGAACATCAGCATAATATTATTTAAACAAACAAAATAGGCAAGAAATGATAATTGAAATACTTATCTTTGTTTGTTTGTTGGGTGGACTCCCTCTGAGTCTTTGCTTCCTGGAAGGAGCTGGTGAAGTGGCTTCTTCTACACCTTTCTGTTGTGTAATGTAGGAAGATGGTCAACTCCCTCTGAAAATATGCATCCTTGCAGGAGCTGCTGGAGTGTGCTCCCTCTTGATCTTTGCTTCCTTGATTACCTGTCCTTGAAATTATATGCATCCTTGCTGACATCAATCTTCTTGAACCCTGGAAAGTATATTCTATAATCCTTCGAGCTTACACTTTAACCTACAAAGATACCCTTCTTTCCTGAAGGATCTAGTTTAGTCCTCTTTTCCTTTGGGACATGAGTGTATACTGGACAACCAAATATTCTGAAATGGCTGACTTCAAGTTTCTTACCAGAAAAGACCTCTTATGGTGTCTTGTTGTCCAATATCTTGTGGGGTGTTCTGTTCTGCACATATACAGTTGTTCTAGCTGCTTCTGCCCATAGATGCATAGGTAGATCCTGGTCATGCAGCATTGCCCTTGCTGCTTCCATGATAGTTCTGTTCTTCCTTTCCGCAACTCCATTTTGTTGAGGATTATAAGGAGCAGTCAACTCCCTCTTAATCCCTGAATCACTACAAAGCTTCTTGAAGTCACCTGAGGTGAATTCTCCACCATTGTCGGATCTGAATGTTTTGATCTTTTTGTCAGTTTGATTCTCCATCAAGGTTTTGAATTCCTTGAATTTATCAAACACCTCATCTTTGTTCTTCAAGAAGTATACCCAAGTCTTCCTAGAGAAGTCATCAATAAATGAGACATAGTAAACATACCCACTCAGAGAATTGGATGACATAGGTCCACATACATCTGAGTGGATGATTTCCAGGATGTCTTTTGCCTTGCTTTCACTGCTTGGGAAAGCCTTCTTAATGTTCTTACCTTTTGCACATCCTTTGCAAACACCTTCATGTTTGGTCTTGATTTCAGGAAGACCCTCTACAGCCTTGCTTGCAATTGGAAGTGTTCTATAGTGCATATGAGAAAGTCTTCTATGCCAAAGTTCACTTGGCTCCATGGATTCATTTACCATGGCTTGTTCAGGTTGTCCCTTCAATTTATACAAACCTCCCTCTTGCTATCCAATCACTACTGCATCATCTATGTTCTTTCCCTTTGGCCACATTAGGACTTGGCCATCGACAAATGCAACCCTCATACCTTTTGCATCCAATGCAGAGATGGAGAGTAAGTTCTTCTTGAGCCCGGGTACATAAAAAACTTCTTTCATCTTCAAAGCTTTCCAGAATATAGGTTGTAGGAGGCTTCACCACTTCCTTTAATTGGGTATTGATAATCATCCCCAAGTTTCACCTTATGGGTTGATTCATGTTCAGATAGATTCACAAAAGATTCCTTAAACCCAGTCATGTGTTTGGAATCCCCACTGTCAATCAACCAATCATTACAACCATGGGAGATAGTACCTGTGAGAGCAGAAATTAGATAATTTCTTCTTCACTTGATGAGTCATCATCACTATTACTTTCTTCCCTAGCCTTCTTCTTTGGGGGTTCATCATCTTCGGCAGCATGAGCATGATATCTTCTTTTGTTACTCTTCTTCTTCTTATTGAAGTTGTTGTTGTTGTCTTTCTTCTTCTTGGGACAATCTGAAGCAAAGTGTCCCTTCTCATTGCAATTGAAGCATTTGAGATCTTTCTTATCTTTATGATAATAGTGGTGTGAGGATCTTCTGTTATGAGATGATTCCTTCTTGGACTTGCCTTTCCTGGCATGTGCTGTGAGAGCTTGATCTTCATTTCCCATCTTTTCTTCTCGGGCCACAAGCCTAGCTTCTTCTTGAGAGCATTCTTCCCATAATCTGTTGAAGGAGATCAACTTCTTCCTTGCACAAATTCCTTGAACGAAGGAATCCCATGACCTGGGTAGGCAATTTAGAGTGGTCATCACCACTTCACCATTCTCCACCATTTCATCCACTGCTTCTAGTTGTTCCTTGATCTGGGAGACCCTTGAAAAATAAGATTGAATGGTTTCTCCATTCGAAAACTTTACTCCTTTCAATTGGTTCCGTAGGGTCATCTTCCGATTTATGTTCTTCCCTTCAAATAGCTTGGTCAAAGAGTCAAACATCTCCTTGGGTGTCTTTAGAGAGGACACATGGGGTATGAGATGATCTTTAATGGAATCAGCAATGATTCTCTTTGCCTTGACCAAGTTCTTCTTATGCAATACCTTGGCCTCTTCATCCTCTGGGATAGGGATGTCTTCTTTCACATATGAGTCCAACTCATTCTCTTCTAGGATTAACCCAATCCTATACTTCCAAGCTCGGATGTTATCAGCTCCTTCAATATTATCCTCAAGTTTGGTGTGGTGAGACATCTTAAAGAGTACTTCAAATGGAAATAGAAAAGATTTAAATCTTACCACTTGAAATGCTGAAAACTGGATCTGGTCCCGGATTAGGGTTTGTCGGAAAAACCCTAAAAATTCAAAATGTGAACTTAAATTTTTTGAAAGGATGTAAAGATGCACCTTGATGAGCTGATCATCCTGGTGTATTCAGAATTTGAGATCAGCAAAGCTTTACCCTTCAGATTTTCCTTTTTGTCCTTTCGGGTTCACTAGGGAGAGCCCTGAATTAGGGTTTGAGTTTCCTGGAGATCTACCCAACCAAAAATCTCGATCCAAAGCTCTAAACTTCGATTTTTGCAAGGAGCGTCCAGCTATGTCTTCAGATTTCAGAAATTCCTATTTTTGTGGAAACCCTAATTTTTAGGGCCAAATCTGAAAATGCTCGGAATTGAATTCTAATTGGACAGATAGATGCGCCTTGATGAGTAGAGTCAATATACTATACTGCTTTTCCAAAATCTATGGAGAGAAACCCAATAAACAAGAAACTCAAGTTTTCGTCATTGCAAAATTTCTTCTTCTCAGGTTAGCTCTGATACCATGTTAATTTTGAGCATTAATTCAAAATACTCTAGGATCTTTGCTGAGAGAATAACATATACAGTAAATCAATGCATGACAATCACAATAAGCATCACAAGCATCACAAGAATCAAAAGCATGAGAGACAAGAGACACATAGTTTCCATGGGGAAAACCCTAAGGTGAAAAACCCCACAACTTCCTTAGAGATAGAGAGAGCAATGGCTCAACCAAAGTACAACCAAAATACCCTGAGATAGTCTCCTAGTAGCAGATGATCCTCCTCCTCACTAGTGCGCCACTTTCTGAGTGAGAGTGAAATACTTTTCCAAATGAGTAAAATAGAGATCGTCGATCTCTATTTATACTAACCCTTTTTCTCAGTGACCTTATGGGGCCGACTTGTCTAGCTAGGTACATCCACATTATAATATATATAATTTAGGGCCAACCCCACATGGTGGTTTAATAACCCATCGTCAAGTACACACACTTGAAACACTTGTCAATCCACATGACGACACTTCCTTATAGAGGAATGACACATCTCTTATAAGGGTACAATAAATATATATATAATACAAATATGAAATACATTCCGAAGTTACATATACATCAACAAACCCCCAGAATGTTTGCATTAGAATTCATCATACAAAAATTGAAGGCAGAAGCTGAGCACTTTCTAGATCATAGAAAGGCCTCTGATATTGTGTTTCCATGGAATGTAGGTCCATTCTTAATAAAAAAACAAAGGAGCTATTATAGCCATCGAATGCAAGATAAAGTAGATGGGTTTCAAAACAAAAGAACCCTTAAACTATGATCCCCACCACATCATTTCCAACAGGAGGAAGGAAAGCAACATGAAGGGTTTTGTGCATTTCGAAATTCCATGCATGGCAGAAGCTGTAAATTTATTGGAATGTCCTAGCAGGAGCCATATGGAAATAGACACACCTGAGAGCTCCTCCCTGTTGACACAAGGGAACACACCCACAGTGCCTGGCTCTTCTAGCCTAGTCCTATCAGTGCCAGCATCCATGCCTATGGCCATTAACTTAATAAAGTCCAGCAAGTAAGGTGACAGTGTCCCTATGGACACAGAAGGGGAAGCTGAGAGAGCCCCAAAGAGGTAGAAAAGTGACGAATCTGAGCAGTAGCTAGTACATGTGGGGACTGGTAAAGGAAAAAAGAAACAAGTGGATAAGCTACCAGCATTTGAGATCAAAGAGTATGTGTTTAACCCAGCAGCCACTGAGCCTGCTACCTTAAGCAATACTAGAGATGAATTGATAGATGAATACAAGGTGGACTCATGGGCAGCCACTGAGCCTGCTACCTTAAGCAATACTAGAGATGAATTGATAGATGAATACAAGGTGGACTCATGGGCAGCCTCAGAGTCCAAGTTATATACTGAAGTAAGGAAAATTTCAAGCAAAGAAGTGTCTCTAGTGACTAGCAGGAGCCTCGCTAAAATCACCATGAGTTTGGCCTTGGCCACCAAGAGCAAGGCCACTGAGCTAAGGATGAATTTAGAGGACATCCCTATCCCAGATGTAATAAACTTGCACAAAGAAACTGGGGATGTTATTTATACTAAACTGTTGAGGACAGCTTTGGAGCTATCAAAGGTACAGGTCAGTAAGAGTAAGGTTTCCAGCCAGCTCAAGCAGGAAAAGATGGAAAACAAAGCTCATAAGGCACAGATCAAGAAATTGCAGGGTGAGATAGTGGCCACTGAGGGCCATGTTGATAAAAGAGCCAGCATTCAAAACCTACTAAACGAAAAAGACAACATCATCCAATATCTAAAAAAGGGGTTGAAAATCCCCTCTACCCAGTTAGTAGCAGTCTCTCAGCTAACAGAACTGGAGGAAAAGAAGGAGAATTTGTAGACTGACTTGACAGACTGTAGGGCCAAGCATTTGAAGCTTAAAGAGAAGGAAAAACAATGGCACATAGATATAGCCATTGTGGTGGCAAGGGAGAAAATATCAAAGGCCAAAGTGGAAGAGCTTGAGAAGAGACTGCAGGAGAAAGAGCAAGAAGTAGAAAGCATGGCCACACCATCCATAGAGGCTGGTGATTTCTGCCTGGTAGGGGCTATAGCCCAAGCTAGTCTAGAAGACGTGGAAATAGCAATATTGAAAAAGCAGAATGTGAATCTGAAAACCCTGAAGGATAATGCAGAGAGAGAAAAGGAGGATTGGGAAGCCAAGCATAAGGAGTTGCAGGGTAAATATGATGAGTTGGAAAGACAAGCTACATGGAAGACTTCCTTGCTAGAGTCCAGGAAGGTCATCTGGGATGGCATAATTGAAGAAGTAGGAAAATTGAGGCCCTTCCTCGATTTTGTCTTGGGAAAGGAAGCAGTGATAAAATTAGCCAAGAATAGCGTGACAGCAGAAATTGAGAAATTGAACAAAAAATCTATAGAGTATACTGAGAATGCCATCGAATTCCTGAATGGATTATCTAAGGAGAAAGTCAAGACAACTATTGTAACAGATAGGTTTTCCATCATCATTGGATCCAAAAAAGTGATGCACAAGCACCAGCACGTAAAGGCAATTCAAGCTAAAATAGATGTCATGGCACAGTAGATCAAGTATTTCAAAGACATGTTTGACCCTTTATTCAAGAAAGGGTTACCTCTCTTTTTGGAGGAGGATGGAACAATGCTCATAGAATAAGAATATCAGAAGAAATTGGCATGATGTAAAGTGCATTTTAACGATTTTGTAGGTATGGATCAGTTGCTATCAGGGAAAACAGTGGTGGAGAAAATGGAAAAGTATTTTGAGTTAAGCAAGATGTTCAAGGAGGCTAGTGCACATCTGCGAAGCTATTCTTATAGGGACCACACTGAGATCTTAGTCTTAATGAAGGATTTGGCCACCTCATAGATTTCAGCTACCGAGCTATGGAAGCTCGTTGAGAAATATGGGAAGGGAAAGCTGATATTGAACCCTCGAAGATTCGATGATCGTGGGATAGCAGCATGGAGGAAATATTCGCTGAAGCATTTTGTTTATTTTGTTAGAGTCTATTGTCTTTCGGTAAAAATGCTCAGTAATTTTGTGAAAGGAAATTGAGCCAATTTTTCCAGCATTGTCATTTTGTTGTAACTAATTCCTGAGGGTGGTGAACCTGTTTGAATAGGTGTCACCTACATTGTAACACCTTCCCGTTGAGGTAGCTCAAGCCGGAAGGCTCCGAGCATCTATGTAAGCAATGTAATAGAAGGAGAAAGGGTTAAAAACTTTTGTTGGACTCATGAATTCCCTGTGTTATTAAGCACTTTGAGATATATTTTAATAAAATCTAGCTAGGCCGAGCAAGGTTTTCTATCAGAGATTCATGTGTTATTCATCTTACAGTCTGTTTACTTCTTCTCTTATGTGAATGTTTCTCTCACTGTTTAATTCATACTGTTATGCTTTTTCATGCTTGGATAAGTGTTGTATCGAGACAGAAGTCATAAATATTATGCTCTGTTTCTTTCATTTCAAGCATCCACTACCATTTTCTGTTAAAGTCGGTATAGAATTCATTATCATAAGCTCTATATTGATGGGTTGTTCATATCTTCTTCTTTAATCACCAAACAAAATCTCTTTGACTGTGAGCGGGTGGTTATTCTGCCTCTGATTAGTTTTCTTTGCAAAGCACTGTCATGTTTAATCATATCCTGCCTCCTGCCTCTGATTAGTTTGATCTACAGTTTGGATTTTTCTTTACTCATGATCTGTGTGTGTTTTATAATTTTAAGTGAATTTATTTAATTAAAACATTTATCTATTTCTGCAAATGATTAACATAAATTAATAAATTCATGTTAATTTTTCAATTAGCATTCCAGCTACAGGGTAATCTTGCATGTGCCTAATCCTTAAAACTACTATGAGTGAATTTTCATTTCTTGATTGTGTTGTAGTTAAGCCCGCATTAGTAACTTCGCTATACTCAATGTGCCAAATCAAATAAAAAATAGTAACCTCCCTAAACTAAGTGTGCCAAGTCAAATATGCCACGTGTCACAATATGATCATTCCACGTGTCACCCTAGGATACTAGATATCAACATTTTAACAACAAAATTTACAGATGTTTTGATTTAAAGACTTTCTTGGAAAGTGGAAATATTCTCAGAGAAAGAGCGACCGTTCTTTCTCCAAGGTGTTCTACTGTTACAATTCCCTCCTAAATGAAGGGTCGGCCGACCCTTCTTATTCCAAATATTATTTTCATAATAGTTCGACACTCCAAGAAGGGTCGATCGATCCTTATTGTATTATCCATTATGGCTATAGCTGAATTCCTAGATAAAGGTTTTGACAATTAACATCAAAAAGAAGGGGCGGTCGATCCTTCTTGTCGTAAAATGGAAGTCAGGACAAACCATTTTTATATGATATAAATTCCAAGGTGTTCTATTTTTACAATTCCCTCGTAATTGAAGGGTCGCCCGACCCTTCTTATTCCCCATATTATTTTCATGATAGTTGGACACTGCAAGAAGTGTCGGTCGACCCTTATCAATATTATTTTCATAATATTTCAACACTGCAAGAAGGGTCGATCGATCCTTCTTGTATTCTCCATTATGGATATAGCTAAATTGTTGGATACATGTTTCCATAATTAACTACAAAAAGAAGGGGTGGTCGATCCTTGTTGTTGTAAAACGGAAGTCAAGACAAACTATTTTTATATGTTATAACTTTTCACCTTAAAATTTTGAACAGTTACAAATGAAAATTGCAATTTTGAACACTTTTCAAATGAGAAATTGCATTTTTTGATTTTAAATTCACATTTGAAGGTTATATATTCATACCTCCCTTCTAGCATGAAGGGATTTAATTAAAAATTAATAATAACTAAAAACACTTTTCATTCTTTTTATGAGATTTTATTCTATTTAGAAAAAGAGAAAAAATAAATAATGCTTCGATTTAAAAAAAACAAAAGGAAATAATGTTTCTATTTTTAAAAAAAGAATGTTTCTATTAAAAAAAGAAAAAGAAAGAATAGAATAGTTTTCGTATAATTCTACTATAATGATACTAATGTAAATGTGTAAAGTTACTTATTTACAATTACTTCCACAATCAAACTTCAATTCGATGAGCATTATCCCTCGGCTGCGGATGTCAGGATGATCTATGGGGCCATCCACCCAGCATGTGGAGAGCACAAGGGGAGGGATCCTCACACCCCATGCCCATAACACTACATGCATTACCCTGCCCGGTCTCAGACTTGCCCATGACGATGCATGCCTCCACACCTGTCTGTCTTCCCATCCACATGCCCTACCATCTGTCTTCCTCCACAGTTGGCCACCCCCACACTTATGGATTAATGGCATCCCTCTGCATTGTCGCTCATAATTCCCCTCGCATTTACTTTGGCCGCCACAATGGTACAGCTCAACCGCACCTCGGCTCTCTGCGCATCCATTTCATCCCTCGGCTCTTTCAATTCTGCTCTCTACTCTTAACTATGGCTCGTGTGAACACCAGCCATGGCATACAGACTCCTCACTATTTAAACGAGTCCATGCACACCATAGATGGCACTTAGTCTGCCTCCTTGAACCTTTGGTTTGGCTCTGTTCATCCTTATATTCAGCTCCACTTATGGTTCTGGTACCTCATGGCTTCTTCCACCATGATAAAGTCCCGTGGTCTTTCACATCAAGGTGGGGGGAATCATTGCTCTAGGAGCTAGAGTGCCCCAAGCTCTAGCGATGGTTTTGACAATGGCATTTCCTTTTCTAGTCACAACCTAATTGAAGACTGGGAGGGGAAACTAGTGGCAGATCACTTGGCCTCCGAATCCAATGGCAGTTCAATAAATCACTATTGTCTCATGAAGAATATGTTGAGGAAGATTCTAGATGACATACTGGGAAACCGGGGTTCTACTCGGAACCAAATGCTGGCCATTAGGGCCAAACTCGTTGCCCTGGATGAAAGTCTAGCTAATCTCGATGCCACCTTCTCCTGGATGCAGCACACGATTGTAAGTCGAAGCCCGGTCCAGGCCGACTCTGCTAGCAAAGGCGATGGCGGCCCTTCATGTGTCTCTGCCATTCCTTTTAAAGAGCATGTCGCAGTTGCTGCCACGGGCACTTCGGATCTCTTTTTGGTTTCCCCTGCCTCGCCTGCGGATCCTCCCGTGCATTTTTCGACTCCGTCCACGATGAGCTTCCTGCCCTACAAATGCCTGTGTAGCCACGCTGAACTCGTCCTACTTGCTACCAAGAATACTGAGCCGCTTCTCGTCAAGCTACCGGAGGATGATTTTCTGGGGTGCTGCCCGAGTAACTTCTCGCCCGAGTAACTACTGTCATGACTTGTCTAGAGATCGAGGAGAGGACCGTGTCTCTCTGCTCTGGTTTTGGTGTTTGCTTCACTCCGATTTTCTACAAGTTTCGCGTCCATGCTCAAATAATCCTTTGTTCTCTAGTCATGCCACTGATGGAAACACTCTGTTTTTTGGGGCAAGATGGTTTGTAACTCTCTAAATTGTAATGCTCTTAATTAAATACTGTGCAATTATACAAAAAAGAAGAAGTTTGAGAAGCATTATCGACCACCATCCTCAGGAGGAAGAGGAGAATATAACCTGTGGTCATGGACATGAGAATTGCTGAGGAAACCTTTGTTCAGCGGCATAATTTTTTGTAGAAGAGATCCCTAATTGGATGAGTTGTTACATCTATTTTGGAAATTTTTTTGCATCAGCTTGTTAAATTTACAGATCCATACTGTGAAAGCTATTTATGCTCCCAAGCTCTGCTTTTTCTAATGAATGGTTGTGCACATCCTTTTGAATAAATCCATCTATATGCTTCAATATAATTACAGAGAAGTATTTTATAGAGAAATATGGTCAAATGATGAATATATCTTTCTGAATATAACTCATTGTATTTTACATATTAAGAACAAAAGTATTTTACATATAAAGAACAAAAATCTGGCTAAGTGTTGAACTCACATGGCTAAGAGGCCATTTGGAAGGCATAGGTCTTTTCTCATAAGTGCAGTGTGAAAAGAAGGCGGATGTAACCTTTTTTACCAATATATAATACAAAGTTTCTATTTTTATCAGTGAATTAGTAACCTCTCTAAACTCAATGTGCCAAATAAATAAAAAAATAGTAACCTCGCTATACTCAATGTTCCAAATCAAATATGCCACGTGTCACAATATGATTGTTCCACATGTCACCCTAGGATACTAGATATCAACATTTTACCAACGAAATTTATAGATGTTTTGCTTTAAAGGCTTTGCTAGCAAATGGAAATATTCTCAAAGAAAGAGCGGTCACTCTTTCTCCAATGTGTTCTATTGTTACAATTCCCTCCTAATTGAAGGGTCGGCTGACCCTTCTTATTCCCCATATTATTTTCATAATAGTTCGACATTGCAAGAAGGGTCGGCCGACCCTTCTTATTACCAATATTCTTTTCATAATATTTTGACACTACAAGAAGGGTCGGTCGATCCTTCTTGTGTTCTCCATTATGGATATAGCTGAATTTATGGATAAACGTTTTCACCATTAAGTACAAAAAGAAGGGGCAACCGATCCTTCATGTCGAAAAACGGGTGTCGGAACAAACCATTTTGATATCTTATAACTTAGCCAATTGACTTGTTATTCTAACAATGACTTAAATATTTTAGACATTCATTTTTTCACCTTAAAATTTAGAACATTTATGAAATAAAACCCCGCAACCTTTCTTTTCCTTCCTGCATGTTTAAGTTTTAACCATCGATTTGTCTTGATCCCGCGGATGAGATTACACTGGGTGATTTAAATGAAGTTTAGTTTGTCCATTTTTTGATAGTTTTTCTAAAGTTGCAGGAAGCTTTGAGTTTTTCCACCAAGTCGTTTTCATCCCGCAATCCCACTTATTGCTTATTGCAAGAAGACTTTGTAAATATCTTTTGAACTTTTCGTTCCGCAACCCTTAATTGGGGATTGCGGAAAAGTGGTTCAAGTAATAAGGTGTGTTGTGTGCCCCCGCAATCCGTAATTGTGGATTGCAAAAGATTATTTGAATTCTAAAAGGTTGTTTGTGCTCCCGTATCTCGCAACTGACATTTGTGGATTGCCGATTGCAGGAACCTTTTTTATTGTTTATTTTCTAAGTTGCAATCCTGCAACCCGCAATTTCAGATTGCGAATTGGGGGAACAAGGTACATAGTTCCAAAATAAAACTCCCACAATGTGAACCTGCATCCCGCAAGGTTTAATCTCAATCGTTGATTCATTTTCAATCTACGGTCTAGATTTGGCCCATCAAAAAGCAATAAATATGTATTTTCCCTATTTTTCCTTGTCATTTTTACTTTTGGAAATTACCTTGTTGCTTGAATTTTACTACGAAGTTTTTACCGTGTCTATTACCCATTACTTTAAGCTGAAACATGTTGGTTTTGCTCATTCCTCTTATTCAGTTATCTACTGTTTCAAGATTTTGAATTGTTTTTTATTTTTTTTCATTCGTTTATCAGAAAACCTCCATTTTCAAACATGTCGAGCAATACACGTTGTAAAACTGCTCAGAAGGATTTACTAAACAAAGACCCAAATTTTGGTATTTTCTTGGACACTAGTGATAAAATCACTGAAACTTATCAGCTAGACTGGTCCAGAATCTATTCAACTTTAGATAAGGATGACCTATCAGACATTCAGAATGACCAGCTGGGGTATGAGAAAATTAGGGATTCCCAGCTTCATGCCATTGCTGCCAGACCCGCTATATTGCCTTATACTGATGCGGTTAAATGGATTGTGGACCACGCTAACCCTAAAGATCGGTCATTTAATGATAGTGCAGGGTCATAATTGGATACCTTCCTCCCTAGGGATTTCATTAGAGATTATGCTCTTAAACGGTCTATGCAACCCCTTAACACTAAGTTCATGGAATATTCTAAGACTAGGTACAATTTCAACGAAATGTTGAAGTCATGGATGAATAAACCTGACAGTTTCATCCGTGGCGCTGATAACTTGTACCTAGTTTCCTTGTTTAGATAACCTTATTCCCTATTGGCTACCATGCTATGCAGACTCTATGGTCTCCCAAACTGTTCTGTATTTAAAGCTGAGTGGGCTCCTGTAGCCCATCATGTTCCAACGACTAGTGAGTCGTTCCCTTGGGAGTCAATCTTGTCTTTTGAACTCAAAACAACCATTCAAGCATATCAGAAGGCATCGGCTGTGAAGAAGCCACATTTCTTCTTTTTAGCTTTTGCCGTTGATCTATTTTGTGTAGAATTCCAATATCCCAACATGGGATGGAATTGGACTCCATCAGATGCTCCTGTCCATATTTATCATCCAGCATTATGGGAGAAAAATTATATGCCTTTCATATATGACATTTCTGATCACTTCTTTGGAAGTATTTACTCCAAAATATTCAGAGAACAGGCTCCTACTTTCTTAGTTGATGCCAGAACCTTCATTGCCACAATTGGTGACTGGTATGTGTGTGAATCCTTCTCATATGTCATAGTTTGGGGAGGCAGTACTGTTCATCTGCTACCCATGATAGTTCCTGACAGATTGGTCATTGAAGAGGTTTCCTATCAAACTGTTACCTATGGTGTGTATTTAAAGCTAAGTGGTCCTAAGAGGAAGGCATGGCCTAAGTTCCCCTTGAACCTTGGGCCATTGGCCATCCCAAATTCAACTTGGGCTATAGTGTTGGGTGACAAAATTGCTTCTTTAAAATTGGGTTCTGTGACCAAAAGAAAACATGATCCTAAAGGTGTTCTAGATGCCCATTTCAAGCACAACCATGTGAGGGGTGGATTTGTTCATTAGGAAGAACTTCCTAATGAATCCATCTATCAGGGAGTAAATACCTTTGATGAAGTCTTGGCAAGGGCTAAGAGTAAACATGAACAAAACCATATCATGTAGTATCAACATGACCTTAAGACTACAGTTTTGAGATACAGAGCAATGGAATTAAACCTCATTGAGCAAGCAAGAAAGGATAGAGAGGAGAAAGAAGGTCAGAAAGCACCTGCTCCACTAATGTTGACCTGCAGTAAAGGGGATAAAGGCAAAGATCTCATGGAAGATGCTCAAGAGGTAAAGACTGTTGAACAATTGAAGGTATTGATGCAAGCATCACAACAATCAAAGCAGAAGTTAGCTCAGATGACTTCGATTCCAGACACTCAAGTAGTTGCAGCTGCTAAGCTTACTGTTGATATTCAAGTGACTGTTGCAGTTACTCAAACTGTTACCAAGCCAGCCAAAAGGCAGAAAACTCAGACTTCTACATCTCAAATCCCTACCTTCAATATTAGTGACAATGATGTTGAAGATGAGGTACATTCTTCTGTGCCTGTGATTGAGGAAGTAACTAAAACTTCACAAAGAATTACAGATTTATTGAATTCTATTGAAGTGGATGATTCTGTCCTAGACCATCAGTTTCTTGAAACTACCCCTGCTGCTGACACCACAACCTCAGCACTTCTACTTCCATCTATTCAAATTCTTTCAACTTTGTCATCTGGGGTAACACCTCCATTCCCCATATCCCAGATTTTCCATACTCTAACTACCATCACTGCTCCATTTCCAGCCATCTCGGTTCCACTTCCTATTTTTCCATCTACTATTGCAGAGATCTAGTCTTTGACTATCCCTCTGCAATCACCTCCATTCATTTTATCACCACCAGCTACTGATGAGCAGACTCCAGTTCCTCCTTCTTCATTACCAACTAATGATATCCAAGTTCCACTTTTGAATCCTTCACTTTAATTCCATCCCCAACTTATGTACCAACAGTTATTCAAAATATCCCTTCCACCCCAACTACTTCCCAAATAACTATGTCTATACCTGCTCCTTCTACTACTCAGACATCTTCATTGGTTTCAACAGTAAATGTGACTTCATCATTTACTGAATTGGTAGTTGAGTTTGAAGAAGATATTGTAGTCCCTCTTGGGGATTACTTCTACAGCAGAGCTTCCAAGTCAGTGGTAAGAAAATGTAAGAAGAGAAGCAGGGATCAAGGTGGATTTGAGACACCTACTCCAAATCAGATAATTTGGACCAAGCAGTCTAATGACATACAGCGAGAAGCATTGGATGCTGCTGCAGCCATGGGTGCTTTTGCAGGTGAAAACTATGATTCAGTGACAACACTGAATAGAGAGATTGATTTAAAGAAAGAAGAGCTAAAGAATCTTGAAGAGAAATTGGCCAAAACCAATGAGGAACATGAATCTTATGTTACTGATCTTAGGAAGGTATTTGAAGATCTGCAGTTGAAAAATACCTCTCTCCTGGTTAAATTACATGATGCAGAAGTTGTAAATGCTACCAATACACAAAGGATAGTTGTGCTAGAAAAACAATGTGAGGATGCAATTGCAAGTGCATCCTCCTCTGCATTCTCTAGGTTTTTCGAGCTAGAGTTTAAGGATTTGGCCATTCAGGTCAATGATGAACATTGTAAGCTGCTAGCTGAATTGATTCACACCTTGAATGATATCCATGAGACTCACATTGTTTTTGGGAAGATTTCTATTACTCTTGATCAGCAGGTAGATAAAAGACAGTAGTCCTTAAAGGCAAATGAAGATATTGTAGAATGGCAGAGGTCCATTAAGGAGAGACGTGAGAATATTCCTACTCTCATTATTTTCCAACTGAAGAAAATCATAACTACGTTGCGTGCTTAGCATGATCTAAAAGATAAGGTTGGAGATACTATCCATAAAGCACAAGGTGTTTGCGGAAGGAGATGGTACGTTGTGGATAGAATCATGGAGAAGTTGCAGTTCCCTACCATGGAACTCATTGAAAGTGCTTGTACACCGAAGTTGATGCTAGAACAGGTTGAACGTCGATACGAGGAAGATAAAGAGAAGATCCAGCACCACGAGCATATCAAGATTGATGACATGGATCAGTTATTCAGGAAACATGTTGCCATTGAGGGAATGATCCACATTTTTATTGGTATTCGGCATAATTTGGCTAAAAATGAGCTGGAAACTTTTACGTGTGATGCCCAACTAGGGCTTGAGTCAGTCAATTATCCAAATATAGATGAATTGTTAGAAATTGCAGCCAAGTGGCAAGATTTTCTTGGCCATTAGCCTGGTTCAATTTTTGAAATCCCTGTTTTTTGGGGAATTTATCCTTTGTAACAAAATTGTAATTATTATTCAAAGGGTAGATCTCTCGTAGGCTAGGAATCATGATGGAATTTGGAGGAGAAAATCAGCAAAAGAGACTGGGCATACTCTGGTTAATGCAGGGCTTGTAATTTCTTGCAAATTTTCAGTAATACAGTTATGTTATTCTCTTGCATACTCTTTTGTCTATTAATCAAATTTCTTTGATCAATATTGATTTTCACTTTTAGGTTGTTTATCGATACTGTTTAATCTTTTCCAATCTATAATTATATTGATCTACAGTTTTGATTTTTCTCTGCTTATGATCTATGTATCCTTAATGTTTTAAAAGAATTTATTCAATTAAAACTTTTAGCTATTTCTGCAAATGATTTTTATAGAAAATTATAATTGATATTAATTTTTCAATTGACATATCAGTTATAGGTCAATCTTGAATGCACTTGAACCCTTAATTTGCCATCAGTTAATTTTAATTGGTTGATAGTAATTTGAGCAGATAAGTAACTAATATCCTTTACAGTGTTCATGAATGTTGATTTTCACTTCAGATTATTTATGAGCACTGTTTAATTTTTGAAATCAACAATCCATACATTGATCTACAGTTTGGATTTGTCTTTACTAATGATCTGTGTGTCTTTTATGTTTTAAGTGAATTTATTTAATTAAAACATTTATCTATTTCTGCAAATGATTAACATAAATTAATAAATTCATGTTAATTTTTCAATTAGCATTTCCAACTACATAGTAATCTTGCATGTGCCTAATCCTTAAAACTACTATCAGTGAATTTTCATTTCATGATTGTGTTGTGGTTAAACCAGCGTTAGTAACCTCTGTATACTCAATGTACAAAATCAAAGAAAAAATAGTAACCTGGCTATACTCAATGTGCCAAATCAAATATGCCACGTGTCTAAATAAGATCATTCCACGTGTCACCCTAGAATAGTAGATATCAACATTTTAACAACAAACTTTATACAATTTTTGTTTTAAAAACTTTGCTGGCAAGTAGAAATATTCTCAGAGAAAGAGTGGTCGCTCTTTCTCCAAGGTTTTCTATGGTTACAATTCCTTCCTAAATGAAGGGTCGGCCAACCCTTATTATTCGCAATATTCATTTCATAATAGTTCAGCACTGCAAGAAGGGTCGGTCGATCCTTCTTGCATTCTCCATTATGGCTATAGCTAAATTGTTGGATAAAGGTTTTCACAATTAACTACGAAAAGAAGGGGCGGTCGATCCTTCTTGTCATAAAACGGAAGTCGGGACAAACCATTTTTATATGATATAACTTCCAAGGTGTTCTATTTTTACAATTCCCTTGTAATTGAAGGGTCAGCCGACCCTTCTTATTCCCAATATTATTTTCACAATAGTTCGACACTGGAAGAAGGGTCGGTCGACCCTTCTTATTCCCAATATTATTTCCATAATATTTTGACACTGCAAGAAGGGTTCGTCGATCCTTCTTGTGTTCTCCATTATGCATATATCTGAATTGCTGGATAATTTTTTTCATAATTAACTATGAAAAGAAGGGGCAGCCAATCCTTCTTGTCAAAAAATGGAAGTCGGGACAAACAATTTTATATGTTATAACTTCCAAGGTGTTCTATTTTTACAATTCCCTCTAAATTTAAGGCTCGACTGACCCTTCTTATTCCCAATATTGTTTTCATAATAGTTCGACACTGCAAGAAGGGTGGGTCAATCCTTCTTGTGTTGTCCATTATGGATATAGCTAAATTGCTGGATAGAGGTTTTCCCAATTAACTACGAAAAGAAGGGGTGGCCGATCCTTCTTGTCAAAAAACAAGGATCGAAGACAAAAGTCGTCAGAAACCATTTTTATATGTTATAACTTACAAGGTGTTCTATTTTTACAATTCCCTCGTAATTGAAGGGTCGACCGCCCCATCTTATTCCCAGTATTATTTTTATAATAGTTCGACACTCCCAAAAGGGTCGACCGACCCTTCTTACTCCCAATATTATTTTCATATTAGTTCGAAACTGCAAGAAGGGTCGGTCGATCCTTCCTGTGTTATCCATTATGGATATAGTTGAATTGCTAGATAAATGTTTTCACATCTAACTACGAAAATAAGGGGCGGTCGATCCTTCTTGTCAGAAAACGGAAGTTGGGACAACCATTTTTATAACTTTTCACCTTAACATTTTGAACATTTACAAATGCAAATTGCAATTTTCAAATAAAAAATTGATTTTTTTCATTTGAAATCCACACATGTCAAATCAGAAATTGCATTTTTTAATTTTAAATTCACAATTTCCAAATGAAAATTTTCATTTTGATTTCAAATTCACCCTTTTCAAATCAAATTTTGCATTTTTTTAATTTGAAATTCACACTTTTCAAATCAAAATTTGGATTTTTGGATTTGAAATTCACACTTTCTAAATTGAAATTCATAGTTTTATAACAAAAAACTGCAATTTTAAGGTTCATAGGTAGTCAAAAAACACACTATTTGAATTGAAAAACACGCTTTTCAAAGACAATATTGCCACTTTCAGAACCTATTTTTGCACTTTAGAAAGGTTGATATTGACACTTTCAAAGGCTAAAGTTTCTCATTGTTTTAGATTGTCCTCGTCAATCACTAAACATTGGCGGCATCTTTTATTCAAACAGATGCAGGCTCATTTGAAGGAACGGTAGTGGAGCTTCCGCATTTAATACTCTGCAGCTCAATGCTTGGATTTCGATGTCTACACCTGTATCAACCATCATGCCATTACTATCAACCATCATGACAGTACTATTCGGACAGATGCAGGGTCGTTTGAAGGGACGGTAGTGGAGGATGACATGGGGCAGGGGTCAGCCAAACGCCCTGTAACGTCATGCCTCCAATAAATTACGCCCTCAATCATTATGCTGATGTCGGTTTACACAATTCGTTTCTATCATTGCTTCCTTAGGCATAGCTGCCTCCATGCTGAAGGCAGTAATCCTGGTTGAACTGCGCTGCCGAGCAAGTACTGCAAAATGATTTTCAATTATACGAGATGGCCTTTTACATGGATTTTGAGTCATTCAATCTCTACAAAGCCATTAATGGAAATCCTCTCGTATGTGTGGGATTTTGTGAAAATATCTGGAAGTCAAGTCGGCTCTCTTCCCTGCTTTCCATAGAAATTCCTATAAATATTTTCAATGGAGTAGGAGACCTCCATTCAAGAGAGCTACAATTTAAAGCTTGGCTGAACTTCTGGGTGGATTTCTGGTGGTTCAGTTTTTTTAATTGGTATATCATGGCTGCCCGTATGAGGGCATGTAGTCGCAGGGAATCCAGCAGGGGTGTAGGGTCTTCACGACCTGGGGGGAAAGTCGCTCTCAGGGAGAAGGCTCGTCTAAATAACACACCATGGGGATGGAAGAGTCTGCCCCGCAGACCCTCAATTGGGGGGCCCGGTATCTAGCAGAGCCGCCTGCTCCGATAGAGGCATAGATAACACACCGCGAATTATCCCTTCTCCAGGAATACGAAACCCACTTGGGACAAAAATGAATCTCTAACCCCTACTAGGCAGTGAGGATCTTGTTGGCTCATGAAATTCAAGAGAGGAACCAGCTGACTCACAGCCTCCGTGAAGCCCTCCAAATTATAAAAGGCAGCTAACAAACTCATTCGGTTGGTGTTCGCATGCTCAAGTCTGCTATGAAATATTACATGGATACCTCAAGGGACTTCCCTCATGAAGAACCAGTTTCCCCATAGGGGGAAGCACCCTGCTCCCTGATTGGTCTTCCCGGTCTGTGTTCGTGCCGGTCTTGGTGGTTAGTGTCTGGCTCGCTGGTGGCTTGTTGATTTTTCTGTGGATTTTTCGCTAGTGGCTCGCTATATTTTCTGTGTATTTTTCCATGTCTTTGGAATTTCAGTCTCGATGTTGACTCCGGATGTTAGCATGGTTTTTTTATGGGGGTTGCTCAGCCAGAGCCCTCTTCCTTTTTGGTTAAGGTTTTCCTTACTCTTTTGATCATGTTGGGGTCTTCTTAGTTCTTTCCGCGGTTACCTGTCTATCGTCCATGATATATTAAGTCTATTTTAATCTCGGGTTTTATCTTCAGTCTATTGTAATCTCGAGTTGTTGGCACAAGATCAGTTCGCAGCAAGTGCGGAAGCCGACAGGTGCGAAAGATAAATCCCGCGAAAGAAGGGATAATCACGAAGCTTAAGGAAGCGCAAGAATAGTTTAGAATATTCAATTGTTAGAATTAGTCAATATGGACCATTGAATAACATATAAATAGAAGTGAATTGTAAGCCTAAGGGCAGATTACAAGAGAGAGAGATAGTGGAGAAATGCTCTTTTTGGTCTAATTTGGATCCGCAACATTATGTTTTGACTGTTCCTGCGATGGGTTTACCAGAGAGTTTAATGAATGCATGAAGATGTCCGATTATTGTTCTAATTCTGTCTCTGTCTCTGTGTGGTGGTGTATGTTGCATTATGTATGTTATGTTGTGGATTTAACGATAATGGTTCATGCGATTAAGTAGAATGGATATGTTATTGTGAATGTTTACTTTATGTTGAATCTGCGAATTGCTTACATAATATGCGAATGATGAGTAAATAATATGCTGTCAAGTTGATGATTTTTTGTTAACTTTCTGTGATAAGAGATTTGTAGGTAAAGCATACTCTTAACGCCACTGCAGAAACTTGGTTCCTGTAGCACCCTTATCCGCCTCAGGTGAGACCTCACTTGCTTTGCAGGTGTTGTTGGGAAGGGTAACTCCTTTCTGGGCCGATGTATAATGTCACGTCCCCATTTTGGACCCCTTTTGCATTAAATCGTAAATGATGTAAATATTGTTATTTATTCATGGTGAGGAGCTCAAGGCCAAGGCCCCACCATTGAATTAGATTTTTATGTATCGGCAATTAAAAAAAAAATAGATGCCTATGGTTCTTGTGCTAGATAGGCACAATGTAAATTAAGACATCATGTAAATACGAATTTTAATGAAAAACCCACAACTAGCTATGCAATGCAACAAAGAGATGGGGGCATGATTCTACAAGGAATAGGGAGGGAAATTATTCAAACCCTTGAGCCAATGGTGTTAATCCAGATGTCAATGAATAAACCTTCAACTACCCATTCTGACTTATGCACCCAATCATTTAATTCTTCCAGAAATTGGTTGAGTCAGTTAATGCCTTGGGAATGAAGAGGCATGGCAGCCAATTTCGTGCATGGGCAAGCCATCAACCTGGAAAAACGTACTTTTTCTTTTGGGGCAAGAAAACACTCACGAAATGGTGCCCAAAGCCATTCTGAACCCATAGTCTTTCCTCTCTCACACAGTCTGAGCTAGCTGGGCTTTCCCCATCACGTTTTTTACCAATTTCCTGCATTTTTCCATAGCTGGGAGCTCGTTTTTGTGTTGCACAGCGGCTGGGAGAAAGGGAGTCACGTTTTGGGGGTTTATAGAGGTCAATTTTGCCCCTAAAATGTAGAAAAACGTTTTCTAAAAACCAATTTTCTCCCCCAAGGTTTATTCCCCATCTACCAGTTCGTTTTGGTTGCCCATGTTTTTCAGCACTTGTATTTTATTGTAGGGTGCATCCCTGTGTTGGTTGGAAATTATGAGCAAGAATTAGGAGTGGAAATGGACTAGAATTGGCTTGATAAACCTAGTGAGGAGGTAACCTCTCAAGAGTATCAAAACGGTTGGCTGCTCTTCTATGCACACCTTGAAGAACACTAGAATGGGAGGTATGGCCTGAGGGACTGTGTATTAGTGAAGGGAATACTTCCTTATGCTAGGTGTGTAGGTATTGTGGAGACCAAGCTAGATAGATCTTGCAAAGGGTGCCCATATCTTTATGGATGATCCCACTAGCTTAGCAATTCTTCCTTCCATTGATTAACAGCCTGATAAACCCAACTGTAGCTTGGCTTAGCTGATTTGGTGTATCTTTGAGCTATGTGTCAGTCTGTTGTTCCCTAATTCCTTGTAGAGATCATGCCCAACTCGGGGGTGGCAGTGTGTTGAGATATTGATGATCACGACTGGCCTATGGTTGGGTGGAACGTTGCAGTTGCATAGCCAGTTGCTTGGGACTACTTTGTTATAAGATAAGTATTCTCTTGTGTTAACTTTGCAATTATTTATTTGATGAATATCTTGAATGTATGATGGATGTGTAATTGAAATTACTTCTGTTGTGTTTTCTTATAATTATACATTTCCATATGTCTTTTATATTATGTGAATGCTTATTTAATAATTTCATGGGGCTAGATGCCCGGTTTTAGCATCACGATCCTCTCCATCGCACTGGTATGATGGGAGGGGACGTGAAAGAATGGTATCAAAGCTGTTGGTTGCAGCATTGGACCTCTATGGGCCAAATCCGATTACAGTCACATGGGAAGGTCCCTTCTTAATCACCATAGGTATCAGCATCGGGCCTAAACTGACTAAGTTGAACAAAATTACAGAGGTAAGATCACCTGCTACTGAGCAACAGTCATCACAGAAAGAAGGAAAGATTTCAAATCTTCCTAAGAGTTTTTGAAAATTTTGTCTAAGTGTTTTTCGGCGTCGAAGGGAAATTTTCGGAAGGACTCAGCGAGTTGGTCCGCAATAGCAGAAGAACTCGCCGAGTTGGCCCGAAACGAAAAAAAATTTCTATGTGTTCAGCGTCGAAGGGAAAGTTTCGGAAGGACTCAGCGAGTTGGTCAGCAACAGCGGAAGAACTCGCCGAGTGGGCCCGAAACGGAAAAAAATTTCTAAGTGTTCGGCGTCGAAGGGAAAGTTTCAGAAGGACTCAGCGAGTTGGTCTACAACAGCGGAAGAACTCGCCGAGTTGGCCCGAAACGGAAAAAATTTTCTAAGTGTTCGGCGTCCAAGGGAAAGTTTCGGAAGGACTCAGCGAGTTGGTCCGCAACAGCGGAAGAACTCGCCGAGTTGGCCCGAAACGGAAAAAAATTTCTAAGTGTTCGGCGTCGAAGGGAAAGTTTCGGAAGGACTCAACGAGTTCGTCCGCAACAGCGGAAGAACTCGTCGAGTTTGCCCAAAACGGAAAAAAATTTCTAAGTGTTCGGCGTCGAAGGGAAATTTTTGGAAGGACTCAGCGAGTTGGTCCACAGCAGCGGAAGAACTTGCTGAGTTGGTCGGAAACAGAAAAAATTTTCTAAGTGTTCAGCGTTGAAAGGAAATTTTCGAAAGGACTCAGGGAGTTCGTCCGCAACGGCGGAAGAACTTGCCAAGTTGACCCGAAATAGCGAAAAAACTTTCTAAGTGTTTTCGGCGTCAAAGAGGAAATTTTGGGAGAACTTGGAGATTTTCTCCGAAACAGCGGGAGAACTCGACGAGTTGCTCCGAAACAGCGGGAGAACTCGGCAATTTGCTCCAAAACAATGGGAGAACTCAGCAATATGGTTCAAAACGGCGGAAGGACTCAGCAAGTTGGTCTGCAACGGATCGGAAGGAAAAATTGAGTCTTCGACCGGAAGAACTCGGAGATTTGGCCCGAAACAGGTCGGAAGAACTCGCTGAGTTGCTCCAAAACAAGGAATTTCAACCATTTTCCAGGGAGAGAAGCCATAAGGGGGCAAGCCCCCTTGACCCCCGTCGTCCCCCCTCATATGTCGTTGATTGTGAGAAAATTCTATGATTTGACAAATTGTCAATATAATATTTTCCCACGTGCATGAAGTAATTTATGAATTTCTGAGAATATAATGCAGCTAACAATTGTGTTGATGAACACATTTTGCAGAATCACAGTTACATCAGGGCAGCACTCTAGATAGTACAGTTGGAAAGTTTTGGATCTTGGTTGGGCCAAGAAAATCAACATCATGGATGATGCACAGGATCCCTATGAGCCTGATACAGATGCCATGGGGGAGAACATACATGTTGAAAATGTTGAAATGGAATCTAATGGGAGAAGAAATCAAGAGACTCCTCCAGGTATTGCAACCACCATGAGAAGCCTAAGGGTGGAGTTGCAAAGCTATAGAGAAGACAATGAAAGGATGATTAAAGATCAGGAAGAACAAAATCAGTTGAATGCAGCCATGTTGCAGAGTTTGACAGACATCCAAAGGAAAATAAACTCTGGGCATCAGACATCAAATCCAAAAAGGGGTGGGAGTAGTTCTAGAATGAATCCCCGTAAGAGGGCCAATAGCTCAAGAAGAGTTTCTACAGACAGAACATATACTCCAGAAATCCCTTCCAATGAATCATCTAACTCTGAAGAATCCATTGAGGGTTCAAGCTCTTCATCTCGCAAGAGTAAGAGGAAGAAGCACTACAAGAACAATTCACATGGAGAATTTAAGAAGGCGAAACCTCCTACATTTGATGGAGAGATAAAGTCTAGTCAAGAAGCTGAAGCTTGGCTTCTTGGGATGAGAAAGTATTTCAAAGTCCAAGACTACTCGGTAAATATGAAGGCAAGGGTAGCCATCTTCAACTTGAATGGAAGAGCATCTATATGGTGGGAACACATCAGGCAAGTGAGGAAGATCAATGAAAGGAATATTGTGTGGAAGCAGTTCAAGAAATACTTCAAGCAGAAGTACCTCTCTGACAGGTACTATGATGATAAGATCAAAGAGTTCCATGAGCTGAGATTGGGACAATTGACCATGGAAGAATATGCAAACAAATTCTTGGAGCTGCTAAGATATGTCAGGTACATTCGAGATGATAAGGTGAAAATTCAACGTTTCCTAAGTGGACTTCCACAGTCATATAAAGACAGAATTGAGTTCAATAAACCTCGAACTCTAGAGGAGGCCATAAGAAAGGCCAAGTATTGCTTTGATCAAAACAGAAGCAAACCAGAATTCCATAAGGCATGGAAGGATAAGAAAAATGAAAAGTTTGATCAAAGGAAGAAGGGGTTCAAGCCTGCTCAATTCAAGAATCAGCAAAGGTAGCCATCACTGTTGATGTATATGTAACTTCGGAATGTATTTCACATATATGTATATTGTATTCCTATAGAGATGGTATTATTCCTCTATAAGGAAGTGTCGTCATTTATATTGTAAGTGTCGTAACTTATACTTGATGGGTTATTAGACCACCTTGTTTGGGGTCGGCCCTGTATAAGTCATGTGGGTCAAAGGGTTATTAGACCACCCTATTGGGAGTCGTCCATGTGGGTCAAAGGGTTATTAGACCACCCTATTGGGGGTCGGCCCACTCAGCATTATGTTATGTGGTTAAGTTAGAGCCGACATGAGTTAGGTAAAAAGGCAAGTCAAGTCAAGTATAAATAGAGTGCGGGAGGCACTCTATTTGCTCACTCACTTCTCACACATGCTCTCAAGGAGGAGAGGCGCACTTATGGAGGAGGAGGATCTGCTGCTAGGTTATGTCTATCTCTCTTGGTTGGTTGTATCATTGCTCTATCTATCTCTGAGGAAGTTATTGGGGTTTTTCACCTTTATGGTTTTCCCCAAGTAAATCTTTGTGTCTCTTGTGTGCTTGCATTATTGTCTCCATGATTGATATGCTGTAGATATGCTGTACATGTTGTTCTCTCAGTTAAGATCCTAGATCATATTGAAGTAAATTCAGAAAACTTAACATGGTATCAGAGCTAGCCTGAAAGAAGGCATGATATGGCATGTATGACACTTGTTGCACTTACGATGCTAGGGCTTGATATAGCAAAAACCAGTCATCATAGCACTTTCACTATAAATCCGTTTTGGAGAATTTTTCGGATCTGAAATTGTTACAAGACGAAGCTAAGATCTCCAGGTACCTTGTGTCCAAAGGACAACCTCTAATTCGTTGTACTTTGTGATTTATGATCTGTGCAATATAGGGTTTCTGCCTCTTCCAGATCTGAGTCAAAATCAGGTGACCTTGGGAAAAAGGTCATAACTTGGGCTAGGAAGCTCCAAATGAAATTTCGTAAAAGGTGACAGGTAGTACACAGTCTGTACTATCTCAGAAAACTTTTTCAGAGGCCGAAGTTGAACCAGTGACACGTGGCACTCCGTACAAGTTCGCTCTACTGTTTTATCCCATAAACAGGTCACGTTGCGACACTTGGCATAACTCTCTCTCAGAAAATCCAATTGAGGTCAGACCTATCAGGATGGAAAGATAACAGGCCGAGATATCTCAGAAAACTTTTTCAGAGGCCGAAGTTCAAACAGTGACACGTGGCACACCGTACAAGTTCGCTCTTCTGTTTTATCCCAAAACAGGTCACGTCGCGACACTTGGCATAACTCTCTCTCAGAGAATCCAATTGAGGTCAGACCTGTCAGGATGGAAAGGTAACAGGTCAGGCTATCTCAGGAAACTTTTTTCAGACCCTTTGGATCAAAAATTTCGGAGTTACACCAGAAATAATCAGGTGCATATTTCTGTCAAAACAGAATTATTTTTTGGTACCTTCATTCATGGCTTCCGGAATTTAGGGCTTCGAAGAAAGTTGGAATTTTTGTAATCGGAGACCACGGATGAATGCTACTCATCAAAATAAAAATTTAGAGACCAAAATCAGAATTTTTGGTTGGGCAGAAGGCCGGGCTTGATCAGACCCTAGTTCGGGACTTTGATCAGGAAAGTGGAAAATTAGGGCTTCTGTAAAAATGGGAATTTTTGAAATCTGAGACCACGGCTGGAAGCTCCTCAGAAAAATAGAAGCTTAGAGATTTGGATCAAACCTTTTGATTGGGAAAAAGAGTGGGATTCATCAAACCCCAGTTCAGGGTCACGTCCAGTGAATCCGGAAGTTTCAAAGGCAAAATTGAGGAGTGAAACTTTGCAGTTTTCAAATTATGAATATACCAATTTGATCAGCTCATCAAGGCGCATATTTCTATCCTTTCGGAAGTTTGAAATTCAAAGTTTGAATTTTTGGGTTTCTCTGACAAACCCATATCCAGCTCCAGGTCCAGTTCTTGCAAATCAAGTGGATTGGGTTAATCCTAGAAGAAGATGGATTGGTCACCTACATAGGTGAAGAAGTTCCTGTTTCAGAGGGAGATAAGGTTAAGGCCTTACATAAGAAGATTACTAGCGATCTCGACAGGTATGACTCATCAAGGTATGTCTCGATATTTGTTCATGATTAAGTTTATAGTATGCTTGTCTTCATGTTATTACAGTTAGTACACTCTTGATTTTAGACTTGTCATATCACCTTAATAAAACTATGAATGCACGATAGAAAATATTCATTGATTAAGGTGTTGACACTTATGATTGTACTAATGCATTATGGTGTTGTATGAGGTTTATATTGTCTACTAACATGAAAGGTACACCAAGAAAGACAAATCATGTTCTGGTCCAAGAACATATGATCATGATAACATGAGGACAAAGATTCATCCATTGTCATGGATCTCATAGAAGATCCATTTACGAGGTTTTGTAATGGTTAACTTATGAGACATGCAGGTTACTAGCACAAGTCATTGACGAAGAACAAGAAGACATTATGCGGGTATGTTAGACATAAATAGCTAGCATGCTAATCCAGGTATGTTTTTCCTATATCAAGCTAGAATCCTACCTTGGGTTAGGATCTTATACTGTTGTGTTGTTGATAATGATTATTCATGAAGTCATAGGTTTGAATAGTCATGGTTGTATACATATTATGTTTCTTACCATATTTGATGATATGGCTAACCAAAAGAATCATGAAGGCATAAGTTAGAATAATCATGGGTATATGCATATTATGTGTCTTACCTTAATTAATGATATGACTAACCCAAAGAGTCATAGGTTTGAGTAATTATAAGTTTAGACATGTTATGTTTCTTATGATTTGACTAAGCATAAGAATCCTACATAAACCTTGAAAGCTAATGCTTATTATTTCTGTTTGAAATGATCATGACTATACATGCTTTAGATTATTCTAATGAATTTTTGATTATGTATGAGACCTCGGGGATAACACAATGATGATACTAACAAGCATGCATAGGGATCAAGAATGAGTATAAGTTCAAAGACAGGTAATCCAAGAAGCAAAGATCAAGAGGGAGCACACTCCAGTTGTTCCTGCAATAAAGCAAAGGAGCACACTTCAGTAGTTTCTGCAAGGATGCAGATATTCAGAGGGAGTTGACCATCTCTCTACATTCCACAATAGAAAGATGTAGAAGAAGCTACTTCAGATTAGGACTCCAGCAGCTCTTGCAAGGAAGCAAAGACTCAGAGGGAGTCCACCCAACGAACAAAGAAAGATAAGTATTTTAATCATCATTTCTTGCATATTTGCTTGTTTAAATAAAATTGTTCAATGATGTATATGTTCATGTTCCTAGACTTAGGATATGTATTGTGCATATTAAGATAGTTGCATTAATGAACAGTATACTACTAACATACGTGGGTAAGTGGCCTATGGCACTGTACAACATTCCATTGCTACTTATCTAGAATGAAACCTCTTTGCTAACATGTTGGGAGTTGTGCACACTCTTAACAATGTTCTAGTAGAGATTGGAAGGCATCTAGAAAGTTACGGGATATGGATAAATGTTGTATTGAAGCATTGGCTAAGATAATTGCATGACTGTATGACATATTTATTTATGTGTAAAGAATTTGTTCTGAAAACTATGAGATGTTTTCTAATCATGCAATTTAACTTGTTGTGTAGGAAAGATCGTATGCCATCTCCTACAAAAGAAGAACTACAACATTTGTTCAGCAACAAATTTATTGAAGATATTGAAGTTCCCAGGATCTGGGATGAAGAAATGGAATGCCATGATCCATCGATCATGAAGAATGATGTTTGGGATGTAGTCCCAAGATGTGAAGGGAAGTTTGTTATGACTTCCAAATGGAACTATCAGATCAAGCATGTTGCAGATGGCAGCATTGAGAAATATAAAAGTGATGAAATAGAAGATGCACCAGATGGATTTCAAGACAACATGGTGTAGTCATATATATGTGCAGAACTTGGTATGGTAGACAGCTTTCTATCCAGTTTGGGCTTTACCAAGAGTAAAGCAGATTCCAACCTTTTCTACAAGGTAGAGGAAGGCAATCCAATGATACTACTTTTGTATGCGAATAACCTGTTTGTTACAGGTGAAGATAGATTGATTGCCGACACGCAGCGGAAGCTTACTACCAAGTTCGAGATGAAGAACTTGGGGATGATGCACTATTTGTTTTTGGCATGGAGGTGTGGCAGAGTGCAGATGGAATCTGCCTTGGACAAGGGAAGTATGCAGTAGAGATCCCAAAGAGGTTCGGGATGATGGATTGCAAGGCCATGGCCACACCTATGGCATCGAATCTGAAGCTTCTATGTGATGCTTCATCCGAGCCGGTTGATCGCCAGATGATTGGGTCCTTGATGTACCTGACGAACACGAGACCAGATATTTGCTTTGCTGTGAACACATTGAGCCAGTTCCTGACGGATCCGAGGAGTGTTCACCTGGTTGCTGTAAAGCATATTCTGAGGTACCTGAAGGGTACAATGGATTATGGGCTCAGGTATGAGGTGAATCAAAAGTTTAACCTGCAGGGTTATGTTGATTCAGATTGGGATGGCAGTGCTGCAGATAGGAAGAGCACATCTGGGTGTTGCTTCAGTATGGGATTAGGTGTGATCTCTTGGTTTAGCAGGAAGCAGTCCTGCGTAGCACTAAGTACAGCTGAGGCAGAGTATGTTGCAGCCTGTTCAGCTAGTTGTGAGGCAGTATGGCTACGGAAGCTACTGTCTGAGTTATTTGATCTCCCGTTGGAAGCTACTGGTATCTTCTGTGATAACCAGAGTTGTGTGAAGCTGTCCGAGAACCCAGTGTTTCATGACAGGTCGAAACACATAGAGATCAAATACCACTATATCAGGGATATGGTGCTGAGAGGAGCTGTGAAGCTCCTGTATGTTGCGACGGACGAGCAGATTGTAGATGTGCTGACGAAGCCACTAGCGAGGGTGAAGTTCGAGTACTTCAGAGAAAGGCTTGGCGTTATTCAGATCGAGGACACTTCGAGGAAGAAGTGGTGGACACATTTGCTGAAGCCATTCCAAGCATGTTGGATGTTGGAAGGAGGATCCTTCACATGGCTGTGGATGTAAGCGCTGGATGATGAACATCAGGATGATGTTCTAGTTTCTGCTGGATATGATCAGTTGGATCATTTTATGTATGTATGTACGCATCATGTTGGATGCTGGATATGATCAGTTGAATCATGTGTATGTATTTTATATGCATCATGTTGGATGCTTGGACCATGTATCTGTATCAGGTGGATACATTGTATGATCAGGTGGATCATATATGGTGATATATATCATATGTTTTGTATTTGTATCAGGTGGATACATTGATGATCAGGAGGATCATGTATGATGATATATATCAGGAAGATACTTGGCATGCAGCAGGATGTTGCATTGATGATCAGGAGGATCATGTATGATGATATGTATCAGGTAGATACTTGGTATGCAGCAGGATGTTGCATTGATGATCAGGAGGATCATGTATGATGATATGTATCAGGTAGATACTTGGTATGCAGCAGGATGTTGCATTGATGATCAGGAGGATCATGTATGATGATATGTATCAGGTAGATACTTGGTATGCAGCAGGATGTTGCATTGATGATCAGGATGATCATAGATGACGAGCTTCAGGATGTTGCTCCAGATGACATGCAGCAGGATGTTGCAGTGATGATCAGGATGATCATAGATGACGAGCTTCAGGATGTTGCTCCAGATGACATGCAGCAGGACGTTGCAGTGATGATGATCAGGATGATCATGGATACATCAGGATGATGTATGGTGAGTATCAGGTTGATACTCTGTGGCCGTGGATCAGGTTGTGCAGATGAGCATGTAATTTGTTGCCCTGGGAGATTTGCAGATGGTCTTGCGAGGTTTTTCCTATGGCATGTAATTCATTGCCCTGGGACATCTGGCAAATGCTCTTTCGAGGTTTTGCTCTGGGAGGACATGTAATTCGTTGCCCTGGGAGATCTGCAGATAGTCTTGCGAGGTTTTGCCTATGGCATGTAATTCGTTGCCCTGGGATATCTGGCAGATGCTCTTGTGAGGTTTTGTCCTATGGCATGTAATCCGTTTCCCTGGGAGATCCTATAGGTAGAGCAGTATGCTCGTAACAGCCTGGGATGCTCTTTCGAGGTTTTGCCATGACCACATGTAATTCGTTGCCCTGGGAGATCTGCAGATAGTCTTTCGAGGTTTTGCCTATGGCATGTAATTCGGTTCCCTGGGATATCTGGCAGATGCTCTTGCGAGGTTTTGTGGTGAGGTCACATGTAATTCGGTGCCCTGGGAGATCCTATAGGTAGAGCTGTGTGCTCGTAACAGCCTGGGATGCTCTTTCGAGGTTTTGTGACGCACGTAAAAGTCCTGAGGATTCCACAGTATGGCCAGTGATGATGAAGACCTGCAGGTGGTGGGCCTACATCCAGTATGAAAAAGGACTGGCTCTGTAGAACTTCCTATGACGAGTAGATTCAAAGATTGATTGAGATAGCAGCAGCAGTGACGATGATGATGACTCGATGATGATTATCCAGTGACGATGATCCAGAGAAGATGACTTGTGCCAGAAGAACTGTGCTGAGAAATACCTTCCTAGTTAAGAGGGAGTGTTGATGTATATGTAACTTCGGAATGTATTTCACATATATGTATATTGTATTCCTATAGAGATGGTATTATTCCTCTATAAGGAAGTGTCGTCATTTATATTGTAAGTGTCGTAACTTATACTTGATGGGTTATTAGACCACCTTGTTTGGGGTCGGCCCTGTATAAGTCATGTGGGTCAAAGGGTTATTAGACCACCCTATTGGGAGTCGGCCATGTGGGTCAAAGGGTTATTAGACCACCCTATTGGGGGTCGGCCCACTCAGCATTATGTTATGTGGTTAAGTTAGAGCCGACATGAGTTAGGTAAAAAGGCAAGTCAAGTCAAGTATAAATAGAGTGCGGGAGGCACTCTATTTGCTCACTCACTTCTCACACATGCTCTCAAGGAGGAGAGGCGCACTTATGGAGGAGGAGGATCTGCTGCTAGGTTATGTCTATCTCTCTTGGTTGGTTGTATCATTGCTCTATCTATCTCTGAGGAAGTTATTGGGGTTTTTCACCTTTATGGTTTTCCCCAAGTAAATCTTTGTGTCTCTTGTGTGCTTGCATTATTGTCTCCATGATTGATATGCTGTAGATATGCTGTACATGTTGTTCTCTCAGTTAAGATCCTAGATCATATTGAAGTAAATTCAGAAAACTTAACAATCACAGGTTGTGACTAAGCCAACTAGGATGATGGGAGACAAACCAAGAGATCCAAAGGAGCCAAGAGAACCACTTCAATGTTGGGGTTGTGGAGGAGACCACATGCAAAGGAACTGTCCACATCGGAATGGGAATCCAAATCAAGTTCACAACATCCAAGGAGCTGAAACTGTGGGTCAAGTGGCGAGAACAATCCCTAGAATCTATGCAGTAGTAGAAGTCCTCCAGGAAGATCATCAATCAACTGTGGTTGAAGTTGAAGGTAAGATTGCTAAGCAATCTGTTTCTATTTTGATTCATCCTGGATCTACTCACAGTTATGTCACTCCTAGAATTGTTGAGAATTGTGCTTTCAAGAAATTAAAGCATTGTAAATCATGGTTAGTTCAACTAGCCACTGGAACCAAGAAAAAAGTTAGTGAAATAGTAGAGAAATGTCCATTAGAGATGGATGGGATATTCACTTATGCAGATCTGAATATTTTGCCACTTGGTTCCTATGATATTCTCATTGGAATGGATTGGTTAGAAGAACACAGGGTTAAACTTGACTACTACAATAAGACATTTGAATGCATGAATGAAGAAGGGAACCTGAGGGTTGTAAAAGGCATTCCAAAGGTGACTTCTATTAGACAGGTTACAGCCATGCAGCTGAAGAAGTTCTGTAGGAAGGGATGTCAATTGTATGTAGCCCACATTTTAGAGGCAGCAAAGAATGAAACTCTTAAATTGGAGGACTATCATGAATTGCAAGAATTTAGGGATGTTTTTCCTGATGAGATTCCAGGACTCCCTCCAAAGAGAGACATTGACTTGACAATTGAACTTGTGCCAAGAGCGTCACCAGTGTCTAAGACACCCTACAGGATGAGTACACCATAATTGCTAGAATTGAAAATGCAATTACAAAAGTTGTTGGAAAAGAAATATATTAGGCCAAGTGTGTCCCCGTGGAGAGCACCTGTTCTATTTGTGAAAAAGAAAGATGCAACACTCAGGTTATTTATTGACTACAGGCAGTTGAACAAAGTCACTGTGAAGAAAAAATATCCATTTCCCCGAATTTATGACCTTTTTGACCAAATGAGAGGAGCAAAGGTATTTTCAAAAATTGACTTGAGGTCTGGTCACCATCAGGTAAGAATCAAAGAAGAAGATATTCATAAGACCTCCTTTAGAACAAGGTATGGACACTATGAGTTTGTAGTGGTACCATTCAGTCTCACAAATGCACCAGCTACATTCATGTGTTTCATGAATAATGTTTTTAGCAAGTATTTGGACAAGTTTGTTCTTGTATTCCTAGACGACATTCTCATCTATTCTAAGAATGAAGAAGAGCATGAAGAACATTTGAGAATGACAATGCAAAGTACTAAGGGAGCATAAGCTGTATGCAAAGTTGAGAAAATGTGACTTTTATAAAGATAGAATTCATTATTTTGGGTCACATCATCTCCGACGAAGGAATATCTGTAGACCCTGAGAAGATTGAAGCCATTATGAATTGGCCAACTCCAAGGAATGTGACTGATGTGAGATCTTTTATGGGCCTTGCTGGTTACTACAGGAGGTTTATCGAAGGATTCTCCAAGGTTGCAAACCTGATCACTTATTTGCAAAAGAATGGGATAAAGTTTGAATGGTCACCAAGATGTGAGGAAAGTTTTCAACGGTTGAAGAATCTTCTTACAAATACACCAATTTTGAAAATTGCAAACCCAGAAAAAGACTTTGTGGTATGTACCGATGCATGCAATCAAGGACTTGGAGGAGTTCTTATGCAAGACAACCACGTGATATGCTATGAGTCAAGAAAGTTGAAGGAGCATGAGAAGAACTATGCTACTCATGATATAGAACTTGCAGCCATAGTACATGATTTAAAGATGTGGAGGCATTACTTAATGGGAAGAAAATTTGAGTTAAGGACAGACCATTGTGGTCTGAAATACTTGTTTGATCAGCCAACTTTAAATGCTAGGCAAGCTAGATGGTTGGAATTTTTGTGTGAATTTGATTTTGAAATCAAACACATAAGAGGGAAAGAAAACAAGGTGGTTGATGCACTCAGCAGGAAGGTACATGAAATGCATGTGGCAGCACTTAGTACTTGCCAACTAGATTTGAAGTAGCAGATTGTTAACCATATTGTTGAGGATGAAGTGTAGGTCCAGATAAAGGACAAATTGCAACAGCAAGACCTTGGCAAGAAGTATGAGGGTTATCATTTGGAGGAAGACAGACTTCTTACCTATAAAAATAGAGTCTATATTCCCAATGTGGCATATTTGAGGAGGATTGTTATGGATGAAATCCATAAAGCTCCATACTCTGGTCACCCAGGATATCAGAAAACAATTGCTACCGCAAGAAAATATTATTTCTGGCCAGGGATGAAGAAGGATGTCCTTGAATACATTTCTAAGTGCATGAAATGTCAGCAGGTGAAGGTTGAACACCAACACCTCGCAGGTTTATTGCACCCAGTGCCAATTCCAAAATGGAAATGGGAAATAATTTCCATGGATTTTATTATAGGATTTCCAATGACTATGAGACAACATGATTCCATCATGGTTGTGGTGGACAAGTTAACAAAGGCAGCACATTTCATACCGGTTAAGTCCACACATAAAGCGGATGCCATTGCAAATATTTTCATGAAGGAAATTTTCAGATTACATGGGTTGCCTAAGGCAATAATTTCTGATAGGGATACCAAGTTCACTTCCAATTTTTGGAAAGGTCTCTTTGCAGATTTGGGTACACAGTTGAACTTTAGCACCGCATACCATCCTCAAACAGACGAGCAAACAGAAAGAGTAAATCAGGTGCTTGAAGACATGCTTCGCATGTATGTAATGGACAAGCCATCCAAGTGGGAGGATTATCTACACCTGGTAGAGTTTGCATATAATAATGGGCAACAAGAATCATTGGGAATGAGTCCATATGAGGCTTTGTACGGAAGAAGGTGTAGGACACCAATGACTTGGGACAATCCAGTGAACAAAATTGTACTTGGGCCAGAATTGCTTAAGAAAATGGAACAAGAGGTTGCAAAGATCTGGCAAAATTTAAAAGTAGCCCAGGATAGATACAAAAGCTATGCAGATAAGCATAGGATCCATAGGGAATTCAGTGTTGGGGATCATGTGTATCTTAGAGTGAGGCCAAGGAAGGGTTCCTTGAAGCTTGGGAGTTGTGCCAAGCTATCACCTAGATATTGTGGGCCATTTGAAGTGCTTGAAAGAATAGGGCCAGTTGCATATAGACTTGCATTACCTTCTAGCACTAAAGCTCATAATGTTTTTCATGTCTCTTTACTTAAGAAATATGTACATGATCCTGACCATGTCATTAATTGGGATTTGATCTAGGTGGAACCAGGGTATTTTTTAAGGATTATAAAAGTATACTTAAGTATAGTATTTTAGGCGATTATTTTGGATTGAAAAAAACATATATATAGATTGGTAGGTGAATATAAAATATGAAACATACAATTTACTACTCATACTTGTAATTTTTGGCGAATATTATGACAAAAAAACATATTTTATGTAAATATAGGCGATATTGGAGACTAAAAATGACCAAATAGCGAATTTATTTTTTGAAAAAAGACCCGAAAATAGCCAATTGGCGAAATTTCGCCCCTAAAAATTTCCCTGGGTGGAACCCGAGGGAGAGTTCCAAACCGACCCATTGCGCATCCTAGACAAGAAGGTGACTTCGCTCCGGAACCGAGCCATCGGACAGGTAAAGGTGCAATCGAAGCACTATGGTCCTGATGAGGCTACATGGGAGCTAGAGGATGCCATGAGGGTGGCATATCCATTTTTGTTCAGTTTTGATGAGCACTGAGGACAGTGCTGATGTAAGGGGAGGGGAATGTCATGTCCCCACTTTGACCCCCTTTTGCATTAAATCGTAAATGATGTAAATATTGTTATTTAATCATGGTGAGGAGCTCAAGGCCAAGGCCCCACCATTGATTTAGCAGTTTATGTATCGGCAAATTAAAAAAAAAATAGATGCATATGGTTCTTGTGTTAGATAGGGACAATGTAAATTAAGACATCATGTAAATACGAATTTTAATGAAAAACCCACAACTAGCTATGCAATGCAACAAAGAGATGGGGGCATGATTCTACAAGGAATAGGGAGGGAAATTATTCAAACCCTTGAGCCAATGGTGTTAATCCAAATGTCAATGAATAAACCTTCAACTACCCATTCTGACTTATGCACCCAATCATTTAATTCTTCCAAAAATTGGTTGAGGTAGTTAATGCCTTGGGAATGAAGAGGCATGGCAGCCAATTTCGTGCATGGGCAAGCCACCAATCTGGAGCAAGAAAACACCCACGAAATGGTGCCCAAAGCCATTCTAAACCCATATTCTTTCCTCTCTCACGCAGTCTGAGCTAGCTGAGCTTTCCCCATCACGTTTTTTACCAATTTCCTGCATTTTTCCATAGCTGGGAGCTCGTTTTTGTGTTGCACAGCGGCTGGGAGAAAGGGAGTCACGTTTTGGGGGTTTATAGAGTTCATTTTTGTCCCTGAAATGTAGAAAAACGTTTTCTGAAAATGAATTTGCTCCCCCAGGGTTTATTCCCCATCTACCAGTTCGTTTTGGTTTCCCACATTTTTCAGCACTTGTGTTTTGTTGTAGGGTGCATCCCTGTGTTGGTTGGAAATTGTGAGCAAGAATTAGGAGTGGAAGTGGACTAGAATTGGCTTGATAAACCTAGTGAGGAGGCAACCTCTCAAGAGTATCAAAAGGGTTGGTTGCTCTTCTATGCACACCTTGAAGAACACTAGAATGGGAGGTATGGCCTGAGGGACTGTGTATTAGTGAAGGGAATACTTCCTTGTGCCAGGTGTGTAGGTATTGTGGAGACCAAGCTAGATAGATCTTGCAGAGGGTGCCCATATCTCTATGGATGATCCCACTAGCTTAGCAATTCTTCCTTCCATTGCCTAACAGCCTGATAAACCCAACTGTAGCTTGGCTTGGTTGATTTGGTGTATCTTTGAGCTATGTGTGAGTCTGTTGTTCCCTGATTCCTTGTAGAGATCATTCCCATCTCGGGGGTGGCAGTGTGTTGAGATATTGATGATCACAACTGGCCTATGGTTGGGTGGAACGTTGCAGTTGCATAGCCAGTTGCTTGGGACTACTTTGTTATAAGACAAGTATTCTCTTGTGTTAACTTTGCAATTATTTTTTTGATGAATATCTTGAATGTATGATGGATGTGTAATTGAAATTACTTCCGTTGTGTTTTCTTATAATTATACATGTCCATATGTCTTTTATATTATGTGAATGCTTATTTAATAAGTTCATGGGGAAAGATGCCCGGTTTTAGCATCACGATCCTCTCCATCACACTGGTATGATGGGAGGGGACGTGACATATAAGAGATTGTTGGTGCTTGTTGACGACAATGAGAACCCCTGTTGAGAAGAGTTGCGTCAACACGGGTTTATCTGTAGTTAGCCTGGTTGTATGCTCCTCAGTTTGATCTTTTCTGTATTTTTTACCATACTCAGTATGGCACGAGCTGTTGGGAGCTCGTTTGTAATTGTATTTAGTAATTGTGTCTTCCATTTTGATTCTTTCCAACTTGTTGGATGCACCAACATGTTTTTTTTTTTTAAATAGAAACATTTTACTTTTGCTTTTTGCTTTTCTTAAATAGAAACATTTTAGTTTTTAAAGAGAAGCATTCTTTCTTTTTTGTTTTTTTTAAATAGAAACATTTTACTTTTTATTGCAATGGGGTAGATACAAAATCAGTGACAATTATATTCAACGCTGATTCCATGCATAATTTCAAAAACAAGCAACACATGCATGCAATCCTAGACACACCATAATGCTAATTAAAATTTAAGCAGGATACTGTGTTGGAAAAGGACATTCCCAGACGACAATGCAGATAGTGATGCCATTATTTGGAATGATTCTGACTGCGATTAACCAGACAGAAACATTCTTTCTTTTTGTTTTTTTTTTAAATAGAAACAATATACTTTTGGGTCTACTCAAAGTTCCAAATAAAATATGCCATATGTCACAATATGATCATTCCATGTGTCACCCTAGGATACCAGATATCAAAATTTTAAGAACAAAATTTATATAATTTTTGCTTTAAAGACTTTGCTGGAAAGTGGAAATATTCTTAGAGAAAGAGCAGCCGCTCTTTCTCCAAGGTTTTCTATTGTTACAATTCCCTCCTAAATGAAGGGTCGGCCGACCCTTCTTATTCCCAATATTCGTTTCATAATAGTTCGACACTGCAAGAAGGGTTAGCTGATCCTTCTTGTATTCTCTGTTATGGCTATAGCTGAATTGTTGGATAAATCTTTTCACAATTAACTACAAAAGAAGGGGCGGTCGATCCTTCTTGTCGTACAATGGAATTATTAACAAACCATTTTTATATAATATAACTTCCAAGGTGTTATATTTTTACAATTACCTCGTAACTGAAGGGTCATCTAACCCTTATTATTCCCAATATTATTGTCATAATAGTTCGACACTACAAGAAGGGTCGGTCGACCATTCGTATACCCAATATTATTTTCATAATATTTCGACACTACAAGAAGGGTCGGTCGATCCTTCTTGTGTTCTCCATTGTGGATATAGCTGAATTGCTAGATAAATGTTTTCACAATTAACTATGAAAAGAAGGGGCGCTCGATCCTTCTTGTCGGAAAATGGAAGTTGGGACAAACCATTTTTATATGTTATAACTTTTCACCTTAAAATTTTGAACATTTAGAAATGAAAATTGCAATTTTCAAATAAAAAATTGCAGTTTTTTATTTGAAATTCACACTTTTCATATCAAAAATTGCATTTTTTTATTTTAAATTCACACTTTTCAAATCAAAATTTTCATTTTTTGATTTGAAATTCACACTTTTCAAATCAAAATTCGCATTTTTTTATTTGAAATTCACACTTTTCAAAAACAAAAGTTTGCATTTTCTGATATGAAATTCACACAATTTGAATTGAAATTCATAGTTTTATAACAAAAAAACTGCAATTTTAAGGTTCATAAGTAGTCAAAAAACACACTATTCGAATAGAAAAACACACTTTTCAAATCCAATATTGCCACTTTCAGAACCTGTTTTTGCACTTTAGAAAGATTGATATTGACACTTTCAAAGTCTAAATTCACACTTTCTTAGTCCAAAATTTGCCTAATTTATCCAAATTTAATGAAATTGACATTTAATATAGTTTCGAGTACATACATTATATCTTACTTACTATATGAATAATATGCCGATGGAAGAATTATTAGACAAACAAAATAACACAGGATAGAACCAGAGCCAAAGCGAGAGCATGTATAAAAGTATCTGAATAAACAGAATTGAAAGCATATGCTTCTTTTCTCACATTCCTTCCTTCCTTGGTAAAGAAAGCAAGTAGGAAACAACTAACGACCAACCCCAAAGAATTATTACTTTACCTAGAAAACCCACCAATGGAGCCCATGGGTTTTGATTCCATGTCTTTCTCTGTCTCTCATGTAAATCAAATGCAAGCCATTGGTTTCCAGTAAACTCATTTGACCAAGCAATGTACCTGCTCTCCTAAGACACCAAAATTCTTGGTATGTATTATTATTGCAATGCTTTACTCAACATCAATTTCCATTCTTGGTATACACGTCCATGCGAGTGATATTATCTTAAACAAAATACTAAATTTGTTGAGAGAAGTAAACAAAATTGTGTTGCTTCTTTTTGCAATGTTGCTCCAGTGATTGTAAATGTTCTCTTAATTCTTTTTTTAGTCCCACATAGTGTTGGAACTTGATGGTTGAACAGTCCAATATGATCTTTTTTCAGGTAAATACACTTGTCTCGTCCTCCTTCAATCTAGGAAAATATAGTTATAAATTTTCAAAACTGAGTATTCTACAACCACTCAAACATTTTTTTCTATTTCTATATGTAACAAAAGTCCTACCCCAAGGAAAGGAAAAAAGGCATTTCCACTGATAGTAAAGAATACTCCAAAGCTATACTTTTGAACTCTGTGAACCCCAACATTTTATTGAAATGAACATGGCTAAACCTATTATGGATGTTACTACAAAATCTCAGACCTACCGTCATGGATTTTACCTTTGGTGGCTTAAACTATCCGGGTCTTGCAATTTATGGATTCAATAACATTTTCAGCCCAGATCTGGAAAAGATATATGAAATTTGATTTACAATAAAAAGAAAATTATTCTTGTACTCCATATGCCAATCGTTAAACCTGTTATGCATGTTACTACAAAATCCGAGCCAATGTTCCTGCCCATTTATTTTACTAAGGTTGAATCTCGCCCCGTTGTCATGGATTTTAGCTTTGGTGGCTTACTGTCTCCTACCCTTGAAATTTAGGAATTGGATGTTGCGATTCTTTATCAAGTGAAGGCGAATTCAAAACGCAATAGAAATAAGTTTTCAGCAAAGAAAGGAATGCCAAAAACCCACCTGCAAAGCGTTGTGTTCTCCTCTGCATATTGTTTGAAAACCCCTACCCTCGGGGGCTATCGGACCTGCAAAGAACATAAAATTGAAGGGATAAAAGGTAAATGTAAAATAAAATCTATAATGGAGGGCTTTTGGGACCCTTGGCACCCAAATCCCCGCTACGCCAAAACCCAAATTGTCCAGTTCAAATCCTGTGTTGCATTGTGTGTGGTTTGGTAGAATGGAAATTCATTTTTCTTTTTGTTTAATTCATTTTGTTTTTTTTTAATTTTACATATTATAACAAATATATACTTTATATTATGGATATTATATATATATATATATATATATATATATATAACCCATTTTTTACCTTTAGGCCGACTACCGACTACATACTAAAGTTTTTGGTTTATTTGTTTTAATGCTTTTAAATTTTAATACATCCTACTAATAGAGTTTAAGAATAGGTTAGTCGTAAAATTAATAAAAAAATAATAATAATAATAAATTTTTTAATTACTTATTAAAATTTTCAACCTAAAAGCTACTAAAGCTTATTATTTAAAAATATAGTCTTCCTACTAGGAATTAGGGAATCTAAAACCTAGATATAGAGTATTTAAAGCTTATTATTTAAAAATATAGTCTTCCTACTAGGAATTAGTGAAGCTAAAACCTAGATCCAGGGGATATCCTACAAATACTAAAGAATATCCTAAATTATAATACCACTGAATTCTTTTTTTTTAAACATACTAACTATAGAGTATTAATGTTATTAAAACTATGGGGATTCTAAACCCAAACCTATAGCAAGGGAAGATCCACTAATAACTAGGGAAATGAAAGATTATAAATTCAATTTAATAATAAGGTTTCTTATCATAATAAAATACCTTTTAAGGAAAGTGAATAATTAATGATCAAGCTCCTAGATAAGCTTAAGGATAGAAAGATAAGATACATTCTAAGCTTAAAACTGGGATGAGGAAAGGCAAATTCTAAATATGATCGATTATTGTTAATGACTAGGGATTAATTTGTTAGAGGGGTCAATTTGTGCTGTGAGATTTAGTATGATTAGAGTGGTCTACGATACTCTTGTTAGTTGTCTCCATACTATTGAATTTATTTCTAAGGAGGTGAATGACAGGCTTCCAACATTTCCCAATTTTCAATCCATCATCGCTATTAAGGTTTATGGGACTATTCTCAATTTCAATAGCCTCCTGGATTTTTCCTCTTCTATTGTGATCCTCTCTCACTACCAAATTGGAATCCTCAATACAAATGTGGTGTTTTGAGGTGTGGGCATGTTCAACTTGCGCATAATTCTTATGTTTGTCATGTATTATATCAGCATTGTTCTCCCTGAGTCTTACATGTATCGAGTAATGTATCCCAATGGACGCTCGATACAGGTAAGACTAAGGAAGCATGGTGCTGACATAATACATGACAAACATAAGAAGTCTGCATGATTTGAACACGCTCGCACCTCAAAACACCACATTTGTATTGAGGATTCCACGTTGGTAGTGAGAGAGTATCACTATAGAAGAGGAAAAATATGAGAGACTATTGAAATTGAGAAACATCCCATAAACCTAAATAGGGATGATGCATTGAAAATTGGGGAATGATGGAAGCGTGTCATTCACCAACTCATAAATGTCCTTTATATCATAGGTATAAATAGGATTCCTACTTTGTCATCTCCAATCCCTCACATATAGGACATTCCCTTGCATTTGCATTTTATATAAACAACTCTATGGAATCCTTATAACCAAGATTCACGAGAAAAATGTTGTCCACATATTTTTTCTTTTGGAAACATTTAGGATTCCTCCACATATGCCATTGCTAAGTGTTTGGATTCCACACGTCCAAAATAAAGGCCCTTTTGAGGCAATCTTTACTGGCATACCATGGAGAGAACCTAATTTGACCTTTGTACAAGTGGTGGCTTGGGAAATTTGATGCCCAAGCCTAGGTGGTGGATTTCACAGTAAATTGGGTGATATTAATAATGGATGGGGTGTGGAAAATTTAAGAAATCACTGCTTAATGCAAATTCAAAAGTTTCACCACAAACTTGAGGATCCCTGAATCTACTTCCTTTGAAATTTTAGCCTTAGGGATGAATCTAAAATGTAAATTATAGTAGTAAAATATTCACTTCTGTCCAAACACATACACAAGTTAGTCCAAGAAAATCAACATTAAAAAATGTACTTAAAGGTAAATATGTTGTCATCCCTTAGGGCACAAATCCCAACATATAACCGATCTAAAAATTACTTAATTATAGCAGGTTTATTAAAGTCATAAATCTATCGACATAGATTCTATATTTTTGTCAAATCACTCAACAAACTCTACTAGCTATTCATGATAAATCTACATAATAAATAGCCTTAGAAACTACTCATTCACCATGAGATTATAATATGAAAATCATACCTACAAGTACACAACATTTAGACAGCAAAGTACTATTCATATATACATAAGAATGAAATTACAAGTACATACATACCAACAACTTATCACAAGTTAGTACAAGATAGTTCTTCAAGCTTATTACAAGTTGGGACTCTCTAGTACTTTCCAAACCCTAGATATATCAAGCATCATCGATACAAAACCCCAACCAAAAATACAAAGGCCTAGAAAGGTGTTCCACCAAGTTATCCAGCCACATCAAAGGCTTCACAAAAAGCTAGCATCAACACCAACAAGTCCAACCTTGATATTTTACCAAACTCACTCCACATAAATCTCAAAGAAAAATGCTCCAAGTCTTCACTAGGGTTTTTTCCACAAACCCTAGGTCCTTTTCACACAAGGACTCAAACCCAAGCACTTCAACCCTCGTCTAGGAATTTCCTCTCACAAACCCTAGCTCCTTCCTCCCTTGCATAAAAATAATCATAAAGACTCTAGAAAAGTTCATTTTCAAGATACAAAATGACTTAATGAACTCCTAAGAAAG
Source organism: Larix kaempferi (assembly GCA_027924585.1). Classification (NCBI taxonomy): domain Eukaryota; kingdom Viridiplantae; phylum Streptophyta; class Pinopsida; order Pinales; family Pinaceae; genus Larix; species Larix kaempferi. The sequence goes on along the minus strand of BSBM01000049.1, from coordinate 3,331,573 downwards.
ATGATGTAAATGATTGCGTTCAAATAAAGATTCTCTCCTTCCTTTATATAGAATAGGTGAGGGAGGCCAACAATAGTAAAGTGGACAAGGTACACAATTTACATCTATCTCAATAAACCTAACTAATCATTAGTTAAGTCAAATGTGTAGTGCTCCAAATCTAACATGACATATATCAAGCTTTGAGGTAGGCATGCATATTAAGAAAGGGTCCCATGGTGAGTACTCACAAGAAAAAGGTACAACATTCTTGTCCAAATGTATCCAATGCTCCAACACTACCTCCTCTTATGGTGCTCTTATGATTCCACCACACCTCTATAAATGCTCCTCAACCCAAGAATCCTCAAGTCAATCACAATCCTCCATGTAAAAACCCTAAGGCTCAAGGACCTCCTATTGCTACCCAAGGCTTAGTGACCTCATGTTAAATCCTCCAACGCTCCTCCTCCATAACTTGTTGGTACAGGAAGACTATTCTAGAAGAAATAGCTACCTACAAATTTTGCATGGCTAGGAATTGAATGATAAATTTAGCAACAGGCTTTTAATAACCCTCACAAAAAGTGTCACTAAAGAGAGAATTGGCAATGGGCCTTTAATAACCGTCACAAAAAGTGTCACTGAAAAGAGTTTTGGTGACAAACCTTAAATGGTTGTCTCCAAATACAATAACAATGACATTTTTTTAAGGTTCATCATCATTTGTGACATTGGTGACGACCCTTTAAGGCACGTCACAAGCATGCCCCTCACCAATGTCATGTTTTGTAGTAATGGTCGGTTTAACACGTGACACATGGCCCATGAGTCCCTAAGGCAAATTGTATTGCCTTAGACTTTGTTGTTTGACCCTAGATCATGAGAACATTCATTGGCATAGTTATTATTGAAATGGACGCCACTGTATCATACAGGGCATGTGTGATGTCCTAGGGCTTCAAGTGTGGACCATGAACCTCAAAGGATAATGTTATTTCTTAATGAATGTTGTGTATGTTTAGGGAATTCCATTTTCTAGTTGGGTGTTGATGGTCTATTTTTATCTAATAGAATTCAAGGTACATGGCCACATGACCTCTGGTATATTATTTTAATCATGGCTACTATTACATTTGCTTCATATTTAGGTAGGTGTTTTGATATCCCAAGTGTTCCAATGAATAAGGAGCACCATTGGACTCATGGAACACTAACATTCCTAACTTTGTTTAATTTGGCACATCTATCTAATTTCTCCATATAAAAATCTATGGTGTATGACTTTAATCTTGATTATCTTTAGAGTTAGGTAGATCTTTTGATATCCTGAGTACCCTAGTGAATACAAGCATCATGGGCCTCATGGAACACTAACCCTCTTAACTTGGGCACATACATTTGATTTCTTCACAGTAGTACTTCACTTCAACTAAATGTTAATCTTCATATTTTTGACTTCCTTCTCCATCCAACTCTCATTTCTTAAGAGAGCTTCACACACCTCTTGGTAACATTTTTCCTCATTGGATTGCCTCCTATCATTTTCTTAAATTTGATTAAGCTTGGGAGATTGCATATATATGGCATCTTCAACTCAAGGAATATGCCACTTGATTCTCTTCCCCTTTTATGTGAAATAACTTGTAATCATAGTTGGACAAAAACTTCACCCATCGCCACTACCTAGCATTCAATGGTAGGTGAGTCTACAAGTATCTCAAGATCTCATGATCTATTATTCATAATTCAAACTTTCTATCAATCAAATAATATTTCCATGCATTTAGGACATGGGAATCTATAGTTACTAAGAGATCCAAGTTGTCATGATCTGCTTACTTTTGCTTGTGAATGTTTAACTGCCTAGACTCATATTCCTCCACTTTTCCTTCCTTCATGAGCACTCCCTAAATTCTCTCACCACTCACATTTATGCATACCAGGAAATCCTTATCAAAGCAAGGAAGTATAATTAATATAGGTGTTGTCATGAGAATTCTCTTTAAGTTCTTGGTATCTTTCTTCATGTATGGTTTTCCACATAAATTTGACACCTTTATCTTCTAAATTCAGGAAGGATCTTATAATTTTTTATAATCCTTTGACAACTCTCTGATAATATCCAACTAATTCCAAGAATCTTCTTACTTTGGTCTCATTATTTGGGGATGGACAACTAGACGTAGCTTCGATCTTATTAGGGTGTATCTTTAATCCTTTTTTATATATGACAAGCCTGGTATATTTAATCTCCTTCTTAAATAATTTTCATTTTCTTTACTTAGTATATAGATGGTATTCATGTAGCTTCTACACCAATAGGAAGAAATGTGATAATTGTTACGTTCCTCCTCATTTTGAGAATATATTAGGATGTCATCAATGAATACCAAAACACACTTGTCTAAAAACTTTTGGAACACATCATTTGTTAATTAAATGAAAAGTATGGAGATTTGTCAATGCAAAGGGGAAAACTAGGAACTCATAATGCCCATATATAGTTCTAAAAGAAGTCTTTGGTATGTTCATTTATTCCACTCTCATATGATGATACCCAAAACTTGAGTCGAACTCTGAAATTTTTTTTCCCATTTGATTTAATTAAGAGGATCATCAATTTGGGTAGGATGTGCTTGTTCTTAATTGTATCTTTATTCAACATTCTAAAACCAATGCACTGTTCGGGCACACAGGGTACTCCCAAAATACCAAACACCTAGAGCAACCACTTCACACAAACATATCATAGATGGATACACCGATGTTTTGACATGGTTTAAACCCTCGTGAGGGAAACACTCCATGGCCCTAGCCAAATAGCTTCTACGGGACAATTTATTATGCAAAGAAAGAAAGTTACATATGAGCTTTTCATAATCGATCAACTTTCCAATGACCCTCCATGCTCTTTAAATAGAGATCATGGACCAATCGGGTGTTAAGCCACAGATCAAGGGTAGGTATGATCTATGAGAAGTTTAGCCGTCGGATCACTCTATGTCGAGAACATATCGTGACCGTCAGATTAAGTATTTACAAATGCATACTAATGCATACTAAAGAAACACACTTTACCTAACGGATCTATTACACAAGTTAATCTTAACTAACTCCTAAGTGTCTAAATATCCTAACACCCCCCCTTAAGAACAACTTGGGATAGGATTGAAGGATTTACAAAAGTGACACTATTAGGAGAAGGAAGGAGGCATTAGAGCCTATCCCCCCTTAATGACAAGTTACTGAACTCCTAACATAGATCGAAATTTAGAAAACTTCGCTTCTGTAAGAGACTTGGTGAAGATGTCTGCAACTTGATCATCTGTAGGAAAAAAGAGCACTTCAAGAACATGATCATGAACAAGATTTATGATACAGTGCATATGTAGCTCAATGTATTTGTTGCGTTGATGTAGGACTGGATCTTTGGCAAGCTTGATGGCACTTTGATTGTCACACCAAAGTGGAGTAGGTTGTTGTTGCTCGAATCCAAACTCTGAAAGGATCTGTCGAAGCCATAAAGCTTCCTGACTGGCATTAACTACGGCTTGATATTCTGCCTCTGCTGAAGAAAGATCAAGAGCTTGTTGTTTCATGCAAGCCCAAGTGACAGGTCCAGATCCCAGACTTGAAACATAACCTATTGTAGACTTTACATCATCAGGATCGCTGGCCCAATATGAATCAGTGAAACCAACCAACAAAGATTCCCCCCCTGTACTGTAATGAATCCCAAACTGAATTGTACCTTGAATATATCAAAGTATTCTTTTAGTTGCTTTCCAGTGACTTTCATGAGGTGTTTGCATATAATAGGAAACACGACCAACGGAAAAGGAAAGGTCAGGACAGGAATGAGTCAAGTATAAGAGACTACCAACAAGCTGACGATACAAGGTGGCATCTACTTCAGGTGAAGTACAAGTGGCAGAAAGTTTGACTCCAGACTGGAAGAGAGAAGGGGCTGATGTACAATCTTTTATGTGAAAGCGACGGAGAAGGTCACAAGCATACTTAGACTGAGAAAGAAAGATTCCTTCTTTGGTTTGCAGGACTTGGAGACCAAGAAAATAATACAAATGTCCTAAGTTTGACATTTCAAAATTTTGCTTAAAACTGGATTTCACATGGGTTATAATCTTAGGGTCACTACCAGTAAGAATAAGGTCATCAACATAGAGAACAAGTATGATGAGATGGTTTCCTACTTTCTTGGTATAGACATTGGGGTCAGAATGGCATCTAGAAAAACCAGTTTCAAGGAGAAAGTTATCCATTTTGGTATACCAAGCTCTAGGAGCTTGCTTAAGGCCATATGAGGATTTCTTAAGGTGGCAGACAAGGCTAGAGTTATTCTAAATATATCTAGGAGGTTGTTCCATGTAAATTTCCTCCTGTAAATCACCATGTAAGAAGGTAGACTTGACATCCATTTGATGGACTTACCAGTTATGTAAGGCTACATGGGAAAGAACAAGGTGGATGGAGTTCATTTTTGTGACAGGAGAAAAGGTTTCATTGTAGTCAATCCCTTCAACTTGTGAAAAACCTTTGGAAGCTAACCTTTCCTTAAGTCTTTCAACACTTCCATCTGATGCATACTTAGTTCTGTAGAACCATTTACATCTGACAAGTTTTCTTCCTTTTGGAAGAGGTACAAGATCCCAAGTATCGTAAGCCATTAAGGAACGATATTCTTCATCCATAGCTGCATCCCAATCTGGATTTCCTGAAGCTTCTGCAAAGGTTTCTAGATCATGATTCTCGAAAACTTGAGCCAAAAGAGAAGAGGCTCGTTGAAACTGAGAACGTGTTCGACGTTGATCTCTAGGATCACTGGCAAGATCACCAGCTGCTTCACATGTTGAATGGACCCATCGAGGAAGCACTTGTGCTGGTGCAACTGGAGGAACATGAGCAGGCGGAGGTGGATTTTCATCCTCACTGTCATCATCCGAAACTGGAGTTGGAAACCTGTCAAGGAAGTTGGAAGAAGAAGAAGAAGGCACAATCGTTGAATCAGGCTCGCAGGACAAAGATGGCATAATCACCGAGTTAGGCTCGCAGTCCAAGAAATTTTCATCAAATTTAACATCTCTTCTAATGATTACATCGTGAGAATGTTGTTGAAGAAGCCTATAACCTTTTACATCTTCAGAATATCCAAAAAATATGCAATTTTCACTTTTAGGCTGCAATGCTTTCTCTTTTTCATCCGGAATGTGAGTCCATGCTTCACTACCAAACACATGGAAGTGACTTACATCTGGTTTAATTTTACTTCATGCTTCTTCCGGTGTGATACCTTGTAATGATTTAGTTGGGGTGCAATTAACTATGTAATTTGCACAATTAATGGCTTCAGCCTAAAATTGAAGACTTAGTCCCTTAGATTGGATCATACAATTAGCCATTTCTTTTAAAGTGCGGTTCTTCCATTCAGCTATACCATTTTGTTGTGGTGTATATGGAACAGTGTGTTGTTGTTGGATTCCTTGTTTAGTGCAGAAAGTAGTGAACTTTTTGTTAACATAGTCTCCTCCATTGTCAGATCTTAACTTAATAATTTGATGACCAGATTGTTTTTCAAAAAGGGCCTTGTAGGCAAAGAACATGTTAAATACTTCGCTCTTAAGTTTTAGGAAATAAACCCAAGTGCGTTTGGTGTAATCATCAAGGAAAGTTAAGAAATATTTGAAACCAAAAAAGGAAGCAGATGGAAGAGGACCACACAAGTCACTATGCACAAGCTTCAAGGGAGCCGAGGCGTGCCAAGAGGCACGTTTGTCAAAACTATCCCGGTGATGTTTTTCGAGTACACAACCGGAACAAACACCATCCCTACAAGATACCATCAGAAGACCTGTCACCATATTGTCTTGACATAGTTGTTGCAATGAGTGATAATTTAAGTGACCAAATCGCTCATGCCAAAGTTTGCTCAAGTTATCACTATGAGCAATAAAAACTAAAGGAAAAGGTGATGACCCAAAGTTGTTAAACTTGTACAACCTGGTAATATCATCAACAATTTCGGTATCTAGGACCTATTGAGGATCTTTAAAATCCTTGATTACAACTTGGTGAGGTGTACATGTCACAGTTTTACCTTCACCAGAATGAGTGATTTGATAAACTGATAACAAATTGCAGGAAATTCTTAAAACACATAGTACATCACTGAAATGACCATTATCTACTGGAACTGTTCCAGCTCCTACAACACTTAGACATCTATCATCACCAACAAATATTTGTTTGGTGTTACATTCATGCATAGTAGAAAAGATGGCTTGATCCTTAGCCATATGAGAAGATGCTCCAAAATCAATGAGCCATTCATTTGAAGTAGAAGAAGAAGATGCATTATAAGAATAACCAGAAGCACAAAGTGCATGCCCATGAGAGGTAGATTCTGAAGGTGAATCTAGGATGATGTGGTGCTTCTTCATTGTTGCTTCCAAGGCTGCCATCTTCTTCAAACACTTAGATTCATAATGATTATCTTTCCTGCAGTAGTTGCAATGATGCTCACTCTTCTTTCCTTTTGGCTTGGATCCTTTGTCATTTTTTAAAGAAGGAGATGACTGAGAGGGTTTGGGACCCTTGTTTGACTTATTATTGCGAAAATTTTGTTTCTTGGGAGGGTTGGACTTTTCTTTCTGTTGGGACAATAAGGCTTTCCCAGATGTATCTGCATTGTTAATTATTCCAAGATGGATGAACTTATCTTGCTCTCTAATCAAGGAATCACAAAAGGATTCAAGACCAGGCTCTTGATAGCTAGCTGCATTCAAGGATTCTTTCATGGAGTAAAATGTAGATACAAAAACAGAATATGCAGGTCCAAGTTTGGAAAGAATATGATAAATGCATTGTTTATCTTCCCTCTTAATCTTATATTCTTCCCAAGCAGCATCAGGTTCATCAATTCCAAATATGTGGAATCGCAAATCAGTAGATATTGACATCTCAATCAATCCACGAGCTTCGTCACATCTATTTGCCCAGTTTATTTTCTTATCATCATCAGTAAGTTATGTTTCTTTCCCTGAGGTAATTCTGAAAAGTCCTCTACTTCGTAGAACATCCTCCATATGAGATTTCCATGAGAAATAGTTGGAACTGGTGAGTAGAATATCACAAGGGGCGGCCATATTTGTAAATTAATGGCTGTAAAAGAAGAAACCAATAGTCTGGATGCGAAGAGCTCGAAAAAAATAGGCGGTTTCAAAAAAAATGGCACTGAAAACAAAGAAACTGTTGAAGATGTCCCCAATAGTGACGTGGCAGATAGAAAATGACCAGCTAAAAAAACGACCCCCCTCTTTCCAAGATGAACCTTTGATAATAACTTTACAAAGTTGCTTTAAGTGAATCACTTTTGTAAACTAAGTGATTTCACTTTTACAATGATTTACTTTAAATAGTGCAGCAATTTAAAGGAACTTAAGTGACTCACTTTATATTTTTATTTTTTTATTATTTAAGTGAGATGCACTTTTACAATAAAGTAACTTGAAAATAGAAATTACATGCACTTTTTCTTTTAAAAGTAACTTCCTAAGACTTGAAATCAAGACCTATTAAGGAATAAAGCAACTTTGAACCAAGTGAGCTAGATTAAAAGGTATGTAAAATATAGGAATGAGGAAGGGGTTTTTTTTTTTTTACTCTTCTTGTCGGGTTTCCGTGCTTGCCTTTTTTCCTTCAGATCTGATGAAATACATGTTTCTGAAGCAATTGGGAACCGTTTTCGATAATAAAAAAACTATTTCCCAATGGAAACAACGCTCTGGATGCAATGGAACACCTACCATAGCCCATAAATGCACAGAAATACCAGAACCAGAAACCCTTTCAAGTTTTGGTAACAACAGTTCAAGATCTAGATCATAACCGGAAGTGGCTCTTCATAAAAGCTCTGATACCATGTTCAAGTACACAGGGTACTCCCAAAAGACCGAACACCTAGAGCAACCACTTCATACAAACAAATCACAGATCGATACACCGATGTTTTGACGTGGTTTAAACCTTTATGAGGGAAACACTGCATGGCCCCGTCCAAATAGCTTCTACGAGACAATTTATTATGCAAAGAAAGAAAGTTACAAATAAGCTTCTCATAATCGATCAACTTTCCAATGACCCTCCATGCTCTTTAAATAGAGATCATGGACCAATCAGGTGTTAAGCCACAGATCAAGGGTAGGTATGATCTAAAAGAAGTTGAGCCGTCGGATCACTCTATGTCGGGAACATATCATGACCGTTGGATTAAGTATTTACAAATGCATACTAATGCATACTAAAGAAACACACTTTACCTAACGGATCTATTACACAAGTTGATCTTAACTAACTCCTAAGTGTCTAAATATCCTAACATGCACATCCAAAAAGTTCCATCCTTCTTATTGACTAGCAATATGTGTGCTACCCAAGGTGATGCACTTGGTCATATGAACCCTCTGTCTAATACTTCTTGTAATTGCATCTTGAATTCACCCAACTCATTAGATATTGGCATTGTGTTATGTTATGATTTATTGTTTCCATTGTTGTCTAATGGAAGCCACTTGAGTCACCCTTCACATAAAGGGGAAAACAATGAGAAGAAAGGGTGATGGAATGAAAATAACAAGCATGTTGAAATTGGAAGGAAAAATTTAATTTTTGGTGTTACAGATCTCAAAATTACCAACATGATATCCCACTTGTATTTGAAATATTCCCTCTATAGAGATTATGTGATGTTTCAAGGCCTTAAGCATCACTCGTGAGAAACAAAGGTAATTGTAATTACAGAAAGGATGGATATTCCATACGTAGGTCATATGTGGAAGTCTAGGTTAACATGCATGGACTATCAACCCCATTGCAAATTAATATGGTATTAGGCCCTAAAATTAGTTTATAGTCCATGGTATTGTTGAATGTTGTAACTTCTAAGAATATTATATTTGTACATTATTTATTCCGGAGATGTTCCATCCCTCCGAGGTGATTCTATTATGTATCCGGAGATGTTTATTCCTCTGAGGAGTTGTGGCAACTAGGGTTATTAGACCCACCATGTGGGGGTCGGCCCAGTCAGTTAAAATAGGGTATTTAACCTAATGGTTAAATACAAGCCTACATGTACTTGTGTAAAATATATGTCAGAGTAGTGTATAAATAGAGGAGGTGTGTTCCTCATTTGACACACTCACACACTTGAAAAGAGGAGCACTTGTCTGGGAGATTTGCTAAGGAGGATTAGAAGGAGGGAGCACATCTTGTATTTTGGTTTATCATCTTATTGAGGAAAGCTTTGCTGGGTTTTCTACTCCATGAGGGTTTCCCAGGATAAATCTGTGTCTCATGTGTTTATGTTATGCTTGTTGTTTCTTCAGTGATCCTGTATATGCTATTATTGTGAAATAGAATGTAATGCTGCTATTTTCTGTCTTAGCATATTGAATTTTAACAGGTATAGGCCACGAGAACCATCGTCAATGTTACAAATATTGAAATGGCCACAATATCTCACGTGTAAGGTAAAGTAATTATGTGTAGGGCCCTACACATGGACCATGAATCATATAGTAAATTTATTAACCATGGACCATTATTTAGGTTATGAGAACCACTATTTGTTTACATAACCTGTAAATATTAAACTATGGTTGGTTTATTGGCTTACATGACCATGGAAAAACTAACAATAACAATGACATCGACGATGGTGACAATGATGATCATGACGATCTGACATTTAGGCTAGAGATTCTTATGTGATAATCTAGGTTAACATGCATGGACCATCAACCCCATGGAAAATTAATATGGAATTAGACCCTAAATTTAGTTCACATGCCATAGTCCAGGCCACAAGAACCATCCTTTGTGTTACAAATATTGAAATGGATACCATAAATAATTCCACTGATTAGACACTGACCTAACACAATCAACCCATGTAAATGACTCATGCACTTTGCACACTTTATCCATGCAATGAATTCATGCACCTAGGAAGCTTCAACCTCTACCCACCTCACCTCGTACCTAACCTTAACATCTAGCCCCAAACCGAATAACATGATAACTTATAAACCACTTAACCACTAGTACCAACAAAACTAGAACCCCTTTCCCACTAACCCAATGATCCCTTAGGTGCCTCGCTTCTAATCCAAAAGCTCCCCAAATCCTACCTACCACATTATGAAATTGTAGAAAATATCTCCTTAAGCCAGTGTCCCTCTAACCCTAACCCACTACCCCCTAACCCAATCACTAACATGCCTACTGCACCAAATCAACACACTAACACAATAAACTTTGACCTTGGTTTATTTATAACCAAGGTTTTAGATCAAATACTTTGACATCAAGGTTTGAATGATCACTATATGGGATTTTATCAAACCAAAATTAGAGCAAAAATAAACACAAGAACTTAGACTATAAACAAAATATTTCCTATCTAGGGTATGTATGATGACTCAAATCCCTATGCATGGCCCATGAGTCTCAAAATAAATTTGTATTGCCCAAGAACCTACATTTTGGCCCTAGACCATAACACAGGCTCCTAGAACCATCCATGACATGAAAATACTAAAAAAAATGACAATGTGTTACTCAAAAGCTAAATATTCCTTGCCTATGGCCTATGTGGTGGTACAAAGAAACGCCCATAGGTCACAAGACCTTGAGGTAACTACCAGACATTATAAACTAGATTTTGATCTAACACCATGGACACCATGGATTAGGCTTCAAGAATCATCCATGCTGTTGTAAATATTGAAATGGCCACCATACCCACTTGCAAGCTAAATATTCCTTATGTAGGAATCATGTGGTGATTAGGGCCCTACACATGGCTCATTAGCCATAAAGGATAATGTTATGGCACACGAGTTTGTATTTTGACCATGGATCATGGAAAGTTGGAGTGTGAGAACCATCTTTGATGTGAAAAACCTAGCATGGCTACCTCAATTGTAGAGCTCTAATGGGATATGGTGTTGAATGATGATGCACACCCTTCCTAACACTGCAATAGCTTGTGTGCGCTTAGCTCCAATGTTTTCATGAGATGCATTGTTGAACCCATATGACACACCTAACCCATGTAAATAAATGAATTTTAGGGGGGGTTTCATAAAACTTCCTCGAAAATTTCAATTCGCATGACTTTTAGGGGGGCGTTTCAATAAACCGCCTCCAAAAGTTCAATTCTCATTTCTTTCAAGGGGGGTTTCACAAAACCGCCTCCAAATATTTAATTCTCATGACTTTTAAGGGGGGTTTTTAAACAACTGCCCCCAAAATTTTTAATTTGCATGACTTTTAGGGGGGGAGTTCAACAAACTACCTCCAAAAGTTCAATTCTCATGACTTTTAAGGGGGGTTTCAAAAACACGCCTCCAAAAGTTCAATTCTCATCACTTTTAGGGCTGGTTCCAAATAACCGCCTCCAAAAGCTCAATTCTCATAAATGTTTGTTGGGGGGGCTCCAACAAGCCGCCTCCAAAAGCTCAATTCTCATGACTTTTAAGGGGGGTGCCAAAAAACCGCCTCCAAAAGTTCAATTCTCATGATTTTTAAGGGGGGTTCCGAAAAAAAACGCCTCTAAAATTTCAATTCTCGTGACTTTTAGTGGGAGTTTTGACAAACCGCCCCCACAAGTTATGAGAATTGGGATTTTAGGGGGGATTTTCAAACAACCACCTCCAAATGTTCAATTCTCATGACTTTTAAGGGGGGTTCCAAACAAACTGCCTCCCAAAGTTCAATTCTCATGACTTTTAGGGGGGGGTTTGACAAACCGCCCCCAAAAGTTATGAGAATTGAGCTTTTAAGGGGGGGTTTCAAACAACTACCTCCAAAAGTTCAATTCGCATGACTTTTAAGCGGGGTTCCAAACAAACCGCCTCCCAAAGTTCAATTCTCATGACTTTTAAAGGGGGTTTTGACAAACTGCCCCCAAAAGTTATGAGAATTGGGATTTTAAGGGGGGGAGTTCAAACAACCGCCTCCAAAAGTTCCATTCTCATGACTTTTAAGGGGGGTTCCAAAAAAACTGCCTCCAAAAGTTCAATTATCATGACTTTTAGGGTGGTTTTGACAAACCGCCCCCAAAAGTTATGAGAATTAGAATTTTATGGGGGGGTTTCCAAACACCACCCCCAATAGTCAAATTTCAGGGCTTTTGGGGGCGGATTTAAACTAACTTCCCCCAAAAGTCCAATTTCCATGACTTTAAGGGGCAGTTTTAAGAGACCACCTCCAAAGGTCTGAAAAAACTTTTACAGGTGGTTTTACCAAGACCCCCGCAAACCAAAACCACCCCTAAAGGACTATTTTGTTGTAGTGAAGGTGTGGAAGCAAGTTGAGGATGAGAATTTCATGAGCTTCCATGTAGCTTCAACCTGAAACAAACAACTTCGTTTTAGCTCCAAATGAAAGGTTTGAATGGCCTCTCCAATTTCCAATTAGGATGGGAATATTTCACCCTCGAAATTGGTAATAAGATAAGTAGAGTAAACACTCCACAAGCATGGAAAAGCTATGCTCTCCAATATGAAAAATGAAAAATGATTAAAATCTGGTCTCCTTCTTTGTTCTTGAATTTTATAAACTTCCAAAGGCTTCCTTAACTCGAATTCCCTTCATGATATTCATGCCAACTCAAATTGGGAATAGATTCCAATGTGTGCCACTTGTCCCTCCATTCCTAGCTTCCTCCTTCACTCAATTCGAATGGGTGACTCTTTGGCTACCCTAACTCCCTTGTTTGCTCTCTTGGAGGCTAGTTTTAGCCCTGGCATATCATATATGTCATATTTCAGCAATCAGGTCTGATTTAAGTCATAGGTGTCATAGCATATTCATCATTGTTGTCACAGAATCTAGGGAATCTAACCCAAGTGTCTCAACTTCTCTCAAATTCCTCTTACTCTTCCATGCGAGTTACTCTTGGACTCCAATTTTACCTTAATTGAGTCTTTCCAAGTATATTGACCTTCCAACTCCCCCAAGAATGTTGACTACAACTAGGATTCGAATGGGTGAGAGTGGAATGCCATGTGGCATGGGGAATCTTGCTAATATGGGCCCCACATATCCCATGTGCTCTCATGACCAAGTGCCACCTTATTTTCCTATCTTATTTACTTATTTATTCCTCATTTAAGATATTTGGTCAAGCTAATTTCCATTTGGGGTTTTATAGTTCCCTTATTCCAAATCTAATGTTTCCACCCCAACCTAGGAAACTAGTAGATTGGTGGAATTTTCTCTTTTTGAGATTTATTTGAATGGGTACATTGTAGTCCTCCCAAACCAAGATTGCTTTCCCGCAAGAAATTCCAAATTAGGATGCTACAAAAAAATTTCCTCCTCCCATGTGGCATCCTCACTTGGAAAATCTTTCCATTGTACAAAATACTCCCTTATGGTTTTGCTCCACAATTTCCTTTCTCTTGTCTTCAATTTTTTTTCAGGAATAAGTATGGGTTTTCCTTCATCATCTAATGGAGAGAGGGTTTCTAAAATAGATATTTTCTAACCAATATCCTTCTTAAGGCATAAAACATGAAATACATTGTGGATTTTGCTTCCTTCCAGAAGTTCCAACTCATAAGCCACCTCCACAACTTTTCGAACTACCTTATATGGACCATAATATCTTGGTTTGGGATTTTATGATCCTTTCACTTTCAAGGATGCTTGTTTATATGGATGTAGCCTAAAATAGACCAAATCATTCACTTGAGAAGTTTTGTCCACCCTATGTTGATCCACATACTATTTTTGTTGATTTTGGGAAACCTGCAAATTGTCTTTTAGAAGTTTCAAAATGTCTTGACTTTCCTCCACCCAATCCTTCGATTTTGGGGCACTACTATCACCAAATATGTGCTCAATAAATGTGATTTATTCATAAAAATAAAGTGCTTTGAAAGGAGATAGGCCAATGGACATTTGGAAAGTAGTGTTGTAGCAAAACTCACCCAAGTTTAGCCATTTCACCCATGTTTTCTACTGCTCACCAACATAGCTCCTCAAGTACCCCTCAAACCATTGATTCACTCTCTATGTTTGGCCATCAATTTGAGGATGATATCCTGTGATTGGATCCAATTGAGCCCACCAACTTGAAAAGTTCTTTCCAAAAGGAACTCATAAATCTACTATCTCTATCACTCACAATGTTCTTGGAAAGTCCATGCAATCTGAAAAATTTCTTTAAAGAATAGATCAGCCACTTTTAAAGAATTAAAATATGATGTAACAACAACTAAATGAGCAAATTTGGTGAGTCTATCCACCAAAACATAAATGCAATCCTTACCCAAATCCTTGAGAAAACTTGTGATGAAATCCATGGAGACATTATCCCATTTTTGTTGTGGAATGGGAAATGGTTGCAATAGACCAGCAAGATGTCTATGTTCATATTTGTTTTGCTAACATAACTTGAATTCATTCACATATTTTATAACATCTTCCTTCAGCCCTTTCCAAAAGAACCTTTCCCTTAATTGCCTATATGTTTTGAAAAAACTAGGATGGCCTGCTAAAGGAGAATCATGAGCTTCCTTCAAAATCTTGTACTTGAGATTCAAGCCATGAACCAAGTATATTCTATCCTTATAGTAGATTATACCATCCAAAATATTGTTCCTATCATCACCTTTGACCCCATCTAGCACATCACAAGCAAAACTATCTTTGGCATATTCAACTATTAGCATATTTTTCCAATCTTTTGAAATGTCCATAAGAGAAAATGATGGCCTTTTAGATAATGCATCTACTACAATATTATTATTCCCCTTAACATATTCAATGACAAAATCAAAAGTTTGGACTTTTCTTACCCACTTTTTTTGCCTTTCATTGAGGTCCTTTTGTGTGAGAAAATGCTTCAAACTATTATGATCAGTTTTGACTACAAACTTGTTTCCCACCAAGTATTGTCTAAATTTGGACAAGGCATGCATTATGGCTAATATTTATTTGTCATAAATGGAGTATAGTTTCTCATGCGGATGCAACTGTCTACTCTCAAAAGCTATGGGGTGTTTATTTTTCTTTAGGACCGCCCCTATCCCTTCTCCTGATGCATCACATTCCAAGACAAATGGTTTAGAAAAATCAGGTAATGCAAGTACTGGACAACTAATCATTACCTCTTTCATTCTTTGGAAATCCTTTTCAGCCTCTTCATCCCATTTGAAAGCATCTTTCTTTGTCAAATCAGTAAGTGGAGCAGTCAGCTTGGAAAACCCCTTCACAAACTTTCTATAGTAAGTTCATATTCCAATGAAGCCTCTCAATGATGTGATGTTTTGGGGTGATGGTCATTCAAGAATAGATATTATTTTTTCCAAGTGCACCTTCACTCCATATTTCCCAATGATGTGCCCAAGACATAAAACTTCTTTCAACCCAAATCCACACTTGGAAAACTTAGCAAACAAACATTGTTCATGCAAAATTTTCAAGACAATTTCTAGATGGTGCAAGTGTTCCTACCATGTTTTACTGTAAATCAAAATGTCATCAAAGAAAACCAAAACAAACATACAGAGATTCTTGATAAATATTTGATTCATGCATGAGTTAAATGTCGCTGGAGAATTGGTCAAACCAAAAGGCATGACAAGAAACTCAAAATGGCCATAGTGACATCTGAAAGTTGTTTTCTGTACATCGTCCTCCTTCATTCGAATTTGATGGTAACCAAATCTAAAATAATTTTTTTAGAAGAATTTTTCTCCATGTATCTCATCCATGAGCTCATCTATTCTTGGGATGTGATATCTATTCTTGATTGTCTTCTTGTTTAGAGCTCTAAAATCAATGTACATTCTAAAGGTCCCATCTTGTTTCTTTGCGAAAACAACTGAAGAAGCATAGGGACTAGAGCTTGGTCTAATGAGTCCCAATTACAAGATCTCTTGAAAATATACTTTTCAATATCCTCTATGAACTTTTTTGGATGTCTATATGGTGGTATTAGTATAGTTGAAGTGCCCACCTCCAAAACAATGTTTTGCTCAACTCCTCTATCAGGTGGCCTTCCAAGAGGAAGATCTCCAAAAACCTTTTCATATTTGTGTAGTAGTTTCCTTATCTCTTTTGAATGTTCTAAAATATTTATTTTTGGTTTGGGTGAAGTGATGCAACATTCAGCATCCCACTCAATATCTCCATGCCTGAATATGGACCTCATACTGTGGGAGGACACTACTTGATTCGGATAGTTGTGCAGTCCTCTCACAGCCCTTTGTTTTCCTTCCGAATATTTGAATCTCATTTCAGGAATTTGATAATTCATTGTATGTTCCCATATAGAGTACATCCATTGCACACCCAATACCATATTATTATCAGCAACATCAACCTCATAAAAGCTATCAAAAAAAGTGTAACTACCTATGTTGAGTTGTAGCTTTGGAATCCATGTTTTGCACTCCATAGTATTGTGACCTGGAATGATCACTGTGAAGCCATCGAATGGTTCAGTAGGTAGATTTCTCCTCTCCACCATGGATGCATCAATGAATTTATGTGTGGCTCCTCCATCTACCAATATTAAACCCTTTTTCCTTGTACTACTCCCTTGCATCGAATAGTGTGAAAACGAGGCACTCCTGAAAGCACTGACATTCTCCCTTTGTCAAGTGATGGGTGATATTCTTCTTGTTTTGCTTCTTCTACTATGTCATATCCCTCTTCTTGGGTTTAAATATGTCCTTATTCCTCCATAGCCCCTTCATACTCATCATCATAAGAAAATACTTTAATGAATTGTGCTTTCCCCTTAGCACATTTATGCCCTCGTACCCATGGTTGGAAGCATGTGTAACATAGTTTCTTTCTTCTGAGTTATTCCTTATTTGGTCCCTCTGTTTTATCCTTTCCAAATGTATCTTTTTTCCATGGCTTCTTTTCAAATCTGAACTTGGAAGGAAAATTAGGCTTGGGAGGAAACCTTGTCTTGGGTAGCACATTTTGCATGTCTCTTGTCAATTTCATGGCATCTTTCAATGAGGTAGGTTTGTGGACCTTAACTAAACCCTTCAAAGGTTCAACAAAACCTTCAGTAAACAGAAATACTAATCTGACCATATATATAGCAGCCACCTTAACTGATAGTTTTTGGAATTCCAACATATATTCAGTAGGGGTTCCAACTTGCTTCAATTGAGCTAGTTCTTTGAAAGGCATTTCTGGGTCTTTTTGCTCAAATATTTCTAATACCCTATCAAAAAAATATCCATATTTTGTAACCTGATCATGCCCCAAATTTTTAATTCCTTGGAACCGCCAATCATTGGCTTCTCCTTCAATATGAAAAGTAAACATTTTTAGAGCATCCTCTTCCACCATTGGATTTAGCTGAAAATACACATCTAGTTTTTGTACCCAAGTATTTGCAGAACTTTGAGATGAGCCATCAAAAGTAGAAAGGGGAATTTTACATATGGCATAATTCAATTCTTTATTCTGAAATGGAGTCCTAATACCTTCCCTCATTTTGATTTTGTTTGCTATATCTGTGTCCGGATATACTCAATGATTATTCAAGCAAATAATCCTCCAATGGAAAATAACTCCATTTAATAAAATAATAATATATAATTGATAATGGATATATATATGATTAATAATTACAATGAGGCTCGCTTTTATAGGCTTGAGCGTGTATAGTGAAGGGTTACACCCTTTCACTTTAATAACTAATAACTTTAACTAACATACATATAATATTCATAGCATTGCCACTCTCTTAGAAAGGCTTTGTCCTCAAAGCCTTATAATTTTGTCGCATTGTTCTTTGCGATGTCATGGCTGATGAAACATGTCAATACGAATTGTTAAGTGTAGAGCATAACTTCCGATACGTCGACGGATGAATCCATCCCAAATTGATTTGTTGTGGACTGATGGGATTCCCTATTAATGTGTCGTCAGGAAATTTGATCACATTAGTACCATTATCTTTCGACATTTCCCACTTTTTCAAATATCGATTTTTATGGTTGGGGTGTCGATAAGGAACTTTCACGATGTCATTTTTCATTTTCGGATGTCGCCTTTAGAGCATTGATCTGAGTTGGAAGTTGTATTTTCGTCTCTTGAGGATTTAAGTTTTTGTTCTGTATTTTTTCCAACTTGTTTTCTAACTGCCTATTATCATTTTGAAACTTCTTAATCAATTCGACTTGCGATTTTCTGTCAGCTTCAGATGTCTTAAGTTGTTCCTTAAGATCTTCATTATGACTTCTGATACAACTATTTTCTTCCTGTTTGTCTAGAAGTTTCCCTTCAATGTCGTCCAAAGATTGTTCTATCTTCCGACTATTTTTCAACTTCTTAATTTTTGTGACTAGTATCTTGTTATGATTTCTTAGTCTAAAAATTTCTTCAGCATTGTTAGATAATGCTTTATTACTCTTCGTGATCTCTGACTTATGTGTCTTTTTAGAGTCGTCATTTTGTTGTTGAAGAACTTTTATCTGTTGTCGACACTGGCCGACCTCTGATTCTTGACTTTCTAATTTATGTCGTAACTGCATTAGTTCTTCATCTTTGTCGCTAACGATTTTGTTCAAGCGTATTATTTCTGCTTCGTAATTATTTATTTCCTTCTTTATATCTTGATTTTTGGCAAGTGCTTCCTGTGTGAAAATATGAGATGAGGCATCTAGCACATTTGGACTATCGACTTGGTCCTTTTTTTGCATTAGTCTTTGTAACACCTACATTAATGTATTATGGTTCTGCGTCATTTTTTGGTCTAACATTTTTTGTTCCTTGCTCATAATGTCGAACTTGGTCATCCTTGTCATTAACGTGTCTCGACTTCTTGATGAGCCTTCCTTTACTTTGACTTGATTTCTTCGATGATAAGTGTTCTTCGACTTCTTTGATGATAAGGAGTCTTGCTTGGACTTTGTCTTTAATTTCTTCTTTGACTTGGTCTTCTTTGGCTTGAATTTGCTTGTTTCTTCAAACAATTCTTATTTCAAAAGAATTGATTTTTTTTTTTTGATAATAATAATTATTATTAAAATTTAATAATAATATTATATATATATATATTTATAATAATAATTATTAATTAATAATTATTATTAATAATATTTTTTTATAAATTTTATATAATTTAACATATAGTTTTTTTTTAAACCATCAAAATATTTAAACAATTATAATAACACTATTATATTGTTTAATATATATATATATATATATTTTTTTAAATCTAGGGTTTTGATGGATGGCGGGAACGAGGGAATCCGAAGAGGGCGTGATGGAGGAATGGAGCAGCAGGTGGTTCGCAGAGGTGGTGGGGAGGCACAGTTCGCAGAGGTGGTTGGGGAGGCACAGAGGTGGTTCGCAGGAGGGTGCAGGTGGATGGAGTAGCAGTGGCAGTGGAGGACGTGGAAGGAAGGTGTGGAAGGAGGCACGCGGAGGGCGTGGGAGGAAGGTATGGAAGGAGGCACGCAGAGGGAGGTCGCAACGGCAGCGACGACGTGATTGCAGAGGTGAAGTGCAGGGGCGAGGCGTTGGAAGAGGCGGGAGACAGAAGGAGGTGGCGCAAGTGTGATGGTAGAGCGAGAAGGGATTGGAGGAGAGGGACGCTGGAAGCGGCGGGAGAAGGAGATGGAGAGGTAGCTGGTGAAGGGGGAGTTATGGATGCGGAAGGAGAGGGAGGGTTGCGCAGTGAGTGGAGGCAGTGCGGGAGGGGTTGCTACGGTGGAGGGGGATGCGCGGCTTGCTGGGAGGAGGGAGATACAGGGATGAGCGCGCGGGCATAAACTTAGCGTGGGGGTGGAGTGGGAGCTGTGATAAGGACATGGAGATGCAGAAAGGGCATGGAGCGGTCCTATGTAGTGATGGGCGTGGCTGGAGGAGTGGTGCAGGTTAGAACGAGGCAGCGTGAAGGGCGTGAATGGATGGAGATGGAGGTCAAAAATCCGATTCAGAGAAACTCTGACACTTATGGCTAAAAGCCTGATTTGGAGAAGCTCCAAGATGTATGGCTAAAAGCAAAAATCAGCAGGGCCGAGGAGAACGGTTGGCTCTGATACCAATGCTATATCCGTGTCCGGATATACATAGTGATTATTCAAGCGAATAATCCTCCAATGGAAAATAACTCCATTTAATAAAATAATAATATATAATTGATAATGGATATATAGATGATTAATAATTACAATGAGGCTCGCTTTTATAGGCTTGAGCGTGTATAGTGAGGGGTTACACCCTTTCACTTTAATAACTAATAAATTTAACTAACATACATATAATATTCATAGCATTGTTTGAGACAGCAAAGTATTGATCAAATGGTAGAGTCCTTCTACAATCTTCACTCAACTTTTTCCATTCTATTATAACTTCTTGCATATTATATTGGGTGTTAGTTTCTTCTTTGGCTTCAATAAATTTAGGTGTAGTAGGCCTTGTTTAACTCCGACATTCATGAGGTCGATTATGAGCTCCTATCTTTGAGAAAACACTTTCCCCCATTGCCTTCTTTTCCTCGAAATAATAACTACTGTTGTCTCCTATTGCCCCTTTGCTTCCAAGTTGACTAGCCAACAATTCGAACCCTTTCATTATCTGCTTTTTCATGTCTTCAAAGAATGGTTTCATGAATTTCCTAAACTCCGCATTCTCCTCTGAGGTTCCATTCTCATCATTAGCCATAGTTTTAACAAAATGCTCTTCTTCTCCTACTTCTTCCACTTCAACAAAGGTGATTTTAGTTTCAATTCCTAAGAGTGGTCCCTGAATTATTGTCCTCATTAATGGTAATCCACATCAGGTGCAAGGACCATGTTCCAATACCACTTGTAGTGTCCCTTTTTAATAAATTTGATAAAATTGGAAAAATTGCAAATTTTGGCCAATTCGACCCTTAGACTAGTATTCACAAGATTTGAGATTCTCCCATGCCTTTTTGTTGTATCATATGCCTACAGCAATATCCATGCATAGACAACAATGAATTTGACAAGAAGAATTCCCAAGTTCACATCTAAAAAAAAATCATATTCACTAGACAAGATGAAGTATGCAATGTAAACCAATAATTATTTCCATGAATATATTTTGATTTCACACAAGGATGGCATGGATGCGGTTCTGTCTTGAGACTCTTCAATTTGAGGACAATCCTAAGAAGCAATCATGGGAGAGGGTCATATTGAATAGTTCATGACATTTTTTCCATGCTCTCCTCTTCATTCTATGTTTATCATAATGTTTCTTTAATATTGTGACTTTGAGCTTGACTACTTGCCTCTACCTCATTGAATTCTCCTTCCTTGGGGGAATTTGCAACCTCCTTGTTGTGTAATTAGTAAACTTATTCTCTTTATATTATTTGATGTAGAAAAACTATCAATCTAAACCCAAGACATACTTAAGCATCTCTGTTGTAGGGTGCTATTACCAAAAGTCTTATGAATTCATGGCTAGGAAAGACACTAGTTTCTCCATTCTACACTTGACCAACCATCATCTATATTAATCAGAATTGTAAGGGATAATTACGTTTATCTGATGACTTAGATGTGAAAGAAATTTAGAGTGATAACCAAGCACCATGTTGTGTATGAACTCATAGTTAATGCACCTCATTACGTGTAATTTCATCTCATCCTAGGGTGTTGTAAAGGAAGAATATTCAAGTCCTCTTCTTGTGACTTTCACTACTTTCTGAACACAAAGGAAGTCATTTTTATTCTTGAGCATCAATTATGTTCTTAAATGATTGTTTCAATAGTTTTATTCTTATTTCCTGGGACATAGTGCTAGCCTTATAACTGTAATACTTGCAAACACATGAATACTCTATTGTACACTTGAGTTCTCAACTTGGTCTAGACACTTGAGTTCATGACTTGAAATAGACGTGCTTGAGTTCTCAACTCGGAAAAAAAAATTGATTTGGTTTTGCATAGGAGACTCGATTTAGATAACTTGATAACTCAAACTTCACATGACCTCAACTTTGCATGGATTACATAACTCGCTAAATCATTTCAATATAAATAATTTGTTATACATTGTTAGAACAATATTACACCTAGGACCTTAGTCATTAGTCATATTATTGATTAAATGGTCCTTAACTGGTTAATTATTGCATCCCAAGGTGTGAACAAGGTGTTAGTATATTCCTATACTCCATCCTAGTCCTACCAGCATTTTCAGTCTTGCATGCATTCCTGCATGCAACATGCATTCTGCATGCATCCACATGCTTCCCAGTCATCAGGTTGATAACTCCAGCACCTAGTCCCTAGTCTTCCAGCACTCGGGAGCTTATTTCCACTCAGATTGAGCCCTCCTAGCCAGTGATGCGTCCACATCCCACCATCCACTTGACAAAGGTGCCCTTCTTCACCTACCAGTCCAGTTGTCTTCAGTTAACTGAGTTCTCTCCTTGATTTTAGGCTTGACTCACTCTTAACTGACCTTACCACTCCGGTGGACCTCCACTGTTACTAGACTGATCATTCTGACTTCAATTAGCTCCTCATGCACCCTCCAATGAGCCTCCTTCATTCAGTTACTTCCAGTTACACCTACCACACTCAGTTAGACTCAGTTTGACTGATGGTTGACTATTACTTGAGCATTGTTGACTCCACTGATGATGAGATAGACTACTAGTTGTGCTCCGATGAAACTCCAGTGATCTTTTGATCACTCCATGAAGGCCAATTCGAATTTCCACATTGGCATTCGAATACTCATGCATTGTATTACTTATTTTTCCATTTGTGATTAATGAATTAGTGTGTGTGAAGTATTTTTTCTTCTATCCAAGTTCTACTGTATTATTATTCCAGTTGCTCATCTTACTGCATTGACCACTCTTAATCATATTCCTAAATTATTTCTTGTGAGGTATACATCATCTCTTAGATCTGCTATGAGGATTTTCACATGGTATCAGAGCATGTTGAGAGTATTGTTTATCTCCATTCCTGAGAGTTTTTTGCAAGTTATTATCAATTTTTCTAGTGCCGCAGTTGCAGCAGTTTCTGCATTTTTTGCAGCAGTAGCAGTTGTAGACTTTTCTATTGTTTTTGCAGGTCTTCTACAGCTTCCATGTATTCAGAAGAAATCCCTCCTCTTTCTCCATTCAATTGTGATGAATGGAAACCAAAAATGACAGCACATTTGAAGAGAAAAGCTCTCTTTGATTATTGTTTTGAAAGAGAGTTCGAGTCCTCTGAAGAATAGATTGATTGGTTAAATAAAGGTGACCATGTCCGTGCAGCCATGATGTTTTCTATGCCTCGATGCATGGTACACCAATACATTGATGTTGAATCTCCAAAAGAGCTATGGGCCCACCTGGATGAAATATTTGGAAAGCAGAATGAAGGGATTGGTCCAAACCCTTTCAAGAGCAAGAAAAGTGATGCATTTGCCCTCCTTGATGATCTCATTGATCATGAACCAGTATCAAACATATCTCATATTGAAGTTGTCCACAAAGAAGAAGAACTTGCAGATTCTACACTCATGCTCCAAATTTCTTCTATTTCGAATTTTGTGCCAGCTCACACTCTAGAAATTGCAGAAGGTCCTAAATCCTCGCTTGCACCAGAGTCTGTTGGTCTGCATCATGATCTATTGAATGTTTCGGAGGTCAAATCAGCCATTGGAGGTAATGCATTCACTCTCCTTGATCACTCACCTCTTATGTACTACTATATGATCATTATTTCATGCTTTAAGAAGGTTATTGAAGATTATGGCCATTTCCATTTGCTTGGGATAATTTCTCATGCACTTACTAGTTTTGATCTCACCTCTAATGGTTCAAAGGAGATCTAGAAACCAACATTTGGAATCCATCGGAATTGACGGATTCGCGATTGGAGTCACGGTTTTGGTGCAACGGGCATTTTCGTTGGGCACCCTGGGGCCATTTAATGACACTATGAAGATTTTCTCCAAGGCCACGTAACCCAAACCCGCCAGCGGACCTGGGTTCCATCATCTCCCACACATGTGTATGGAAATTATGGATGTGTTCACGGTGGCCACACATGCCCGAGAGCTTTCGGTTAAGAAACACCCCCTTTGAGAGAAATTGGAATGGCCTTCACTCAACAAAACCCTTGTTGCGGAGATGGCACATTGGTGCCATTTCTGGGCATTGGAGGCATGGTGTGGGGGGACCCCCAGCTAGAAACCAACGTTTGGAATCCATCAGAATCGACAGATTCGTGATCGTAGTCATGTTTTTGGTGCAACGGGAATTTTGGTCGGGCACCCCGGGGCCAGTTAGAGACACATTGAGGATTTAGTCCGAGACCATGGAACCCAAACCAATGAGCGGACCTAGGTTTCGTTAGCGCCCACACATGCATATGGCCATTGTGGACGTGTTCACGGTGGCCACACACTCCCAGGAGCCTTCGGATGAGAAATGGCCCCCTTGAGCAAAATTGGAATGGCCTTCACTGAGCAAAACCCTAGCTCCAAAGATGGCACATTGGAACCATTTTCGGCATTTGGAGGCACAATGTGGGGGACCCCTAGATATAACCAACATTTGAAATCCATCGAAATTGACAGATTCACAATCAGAGTCACGGTTTTGGTGCAACGGGCATTTTGGTCGAGCACCCTGGGGCCATTCAAGGACACTTTGAGGATTTGCTACGGGGCCACGAAACCCAAACCTGCGAGCGAACCTGGGTTCCGTCAGCTCCCACATGTGCATGTGGCCATTGTGGACTTGTTCACAGTGGCCATGCATGCCTGGGAGCGTTCGGATGAGAAATGGCCCCCTTCAGCGAAATTGGAATGGCTTTCACAGAGCAAAACCCTATCTCCGGAGATGGAACAACGGTGTCGTTTGCGGGCATTGGAGGAACGATGTGGGGGATCCCCCAGCTAGAAACCGATGTCTGGAATCCATTGGAATCGATGGATTCACGATCAGAATCACGGTTTTGGTGCAACGGGAATTTTCTAGATAATGCATATGCTACAATATTATTATTCCCCTTAACATATTCAATGACAAAATCAAAAGTTTGTACTTTTCTTACCCACTTTTGTTGCCTTTCATTGAGGTCCTTTTGTGTGAGAAAATGCTTCAAACTATTATGATCAGTTTTGACTACAAACTTGTTTCCCACCAAGTATTATCTAAACTTGGACAAGGCATGCATTATGGCTAACATTTCATTGTCATAAATGGAGTATAGTTTCTCATGCGGCTGCAACTTTCTACTCTCAAAAGCTATGGGGTATTTATTTTTCTTTAGGACCGCCCCTATCCCTTCTCCTGATGCATCACATTCCAAGACAAATGGCTTAGAAAAATCAGGTAATGCAAGTACTGGACAACTAATCATTACCTCTTTCATTCTTTGGAAATCCTTTTCAGCCTCTTCATCCCATTTGAAAGCATCTTTCTTTGTCAAATCAGTAAGTGGAGCAGTCATCTTTGAAAACCCCTTCACAAACTTTCTATAGTAAGTTCATATTCCAATGAAGCCTCTCAATACTGTGATGTTTTGGGGTGATGGTCATTCAAGAATAGATATTATTTTTTCCAAGTGCACCTTCACTCCATATTTCCCAATGATGTTCCCAAGACATAAAACTTCTTTCAACCCAAATCCACACTTGGAAAACTTAGCAAACAAAGATTGTTCATGCAAAATTTTCAAGACAATTTCTAGATGGTGCAAGTGTTCCTACCATGTTTTACTGTAAATCAAAATGTCATCAAAGAAAACCAAAACAAACTTACAGAGATGCTTGATAAATATTTGATTCATGCATGAGTTAAATGTCGCTGGAGAATTGGTCAAACCAAAAGGCATGACAAGAAACTCAAAATGGCCATAGTGACATCTGAAAGCTGTTTTCTGTACATCGTCCTCCTTCATTCGAATTTGATGGTAACCAGATCTAAAATAATTTTTTTAGAAGAATTTTGCTCCATGTATCTCATCCATGAGCTCATCTATTCTTGGGATGTGATATCTATTCTTGATTGTATTCTTGTTTAGAGCTCTAAAATCAATGTACATTCTGAAGGTCCCATTTGTTTCTTTGCGAAAACAACTGAAGAATCATAGGGACTAGAGCTTGGTCTAATGAGTCCCAATTACAAGAGCTCTTGAAAATATACTTTTCAATATCCTCTATGAACTTTTTTGGATGTCTATATGGTGGTATTAGTATAGTTTAAGTTCCCACCTACAAAACAATGTTTTGCTCAACTCCTCTATCAGGTGGCCTTCCAAGAGGAAGATCTCCAAAAACCTTTTCATATTTGTGTAGTAGCTTCCTTATCTCTTTTGAATGTTCTGAAATATTTATTTTTGGTTTGGGTGAAGTGATGCAACATTCAGCATCCCACTCAATATCTCCATGCCTGAACATGGACCTCATACTATCGGAGGACACTACTTGATTTGGATAGTTGTGCATTCCTCTCACAGCCCTTTGTTTTCCTTCTGAATATTTGAACCTCATTTCAGGAATTTGATAGTTCATTGTATGTTCCCATATAGAGTACATCCATTTCACACCCAATACCATATTACTATCAGCAACATCAACCTCATCAAAGCTATCAAAAAAAGTGTAATTACCTATGTTGAGTTGTAGCTTTGGAATCCATGTTTTGCACTCCATAGTATTGTGACCTGGAATGATCACTGTGAAGCCTTCGAATGGTTTAGTAGGTAGCTTTCTCCTCTCCACCATGTCTGCATAAATGAATTTATGTGTGGCTCCTCCATCTACCAATACCAAAACCCTTTTTCCTTGTACCACTCCCTTGCATCGAATAGTGTAAAAACGAGTCACTCCTGAAAGCACTGACATTCTCCCTTTGTCAAGTGATGGGTGATATTCTTCTTGTTTCGCTTCTTCTACTATGTCATATCCCTCTTCTTGGGTTGAAATATGTCCTTATTCCTCCATACCCCCTTCATACTCATCATCATAAGAAAATACTTTAATGAATTGTGCTTTCCCCTTAGCACATTTATGCCCTCGTACCCATGGTTGGAAGCATGTGTAACATAGTTTCTTTCTTCTAAGTTCTTCCTTGTTTGGTCCCTCTGTTTTATCCTTTCCAAATGTATCTTTTTTCCATGGCTTCTTTTCAAATCTGAACTTGGAAGAAAAATTAGGCTTGGGAGGAAACCTTGTCTTGGGTAGCACATTTTGCATGTCTCTTGTCAAGTTCATGGCATCTTTCAATGAGGTAGGTTTGTGGACCTTAACTAAACCCTTCAAAGGTTCAACGAAACCTTCAGTAAAGAGAAATACTAATCTGACCATATATATATCATCCACCTTAACTGATAGTTTTTGGAATTCCAACATATATTCAGCAGGGGTTCCAACTTGCTTCAATTGGGATAGTTCTTTGAAAGGCATTTCTGGGTCTTTTTGCTCAAATATTTCTAATACCCTGTAAAAAAAATCCATATTTTGTAACTTGATCATGCCCCAAAGTTTTAATTCCATGGAACCACCAATCATTGGCTTCTCCTTCAATATGCAAAGTAAACATTTTTAGAGCATCCTCTTCAACCATTGGATTCAACTGAAAATACACATCTAGTTTTTGTACCCAAGTATTTGCAGAACTTTGAGATGAGCCATCAAAAGTAGGAAGGGGAATTTTACATATGGCATAATTCAATTCTTTATTCTGAAATGGAGTCCTAATACCTTCCCTCATTTTGATTTTGTTTGAGACAGCAAAGTATTGATCAAATGGTAGAGTCCTTCTACAATCTTCACTCAACTTTTTCCATTCTGTTATAACTTCTTGCATATTATATTGGGTGTTAGTTTCTTCTTTGGATTCAATAAATTTAGGTGTAGTAGGCCTTGTTTAACTCCGACATTCATGAGGTCGACTATGAGCTCCTATCTTTGAGAAAACACTTTCCCCCATTGCCTTCTTTTCCTCGAAAGAATAACTACTGTTGTCTCCTATTGCCCCTTTGCTTCCAAGTTGACTAGCCAACAATTCGAACCCTTAAATTATCTGCTTTTTCATATCTTCAAAGAATGGTTTCATGAATTTCCTAAACTCCTCATTCTCCTCCGAGGTTCCATTCTCATCATTAGCCATAGTTTTAACAAAATGCTCTTCTTCTCCTACTTCTTCCACTTCAACAAAGGTGATTTTAGTTTCAATTCCTAAGGGTGGTCCCTGAATTATTGTCATCATTAATGGTAATCCACATCAGGTGCAAGGACCATGTTCTAATACCACTTGTAGTGTGCCTTTTTAATAAATTTGATAAAATTGGAAAAATTGCAAATTTTGGCCAATTCGACCCTTAGACTAGTATTGACCCAAATGCCTCCAAATGCTTCCAAATTGGTTCTGAATGTGTTTGGAAAGTATTAATACATAAAATTGTGACTGATGGATTCTTTTAAACTCTCAAAATTATTCTGCAGCATTCAATTACAATCAGGGAAAGATAGGGAAATTTACTAGTCAATTCGAGGTTCAAATCCCCCAAGGGTAGTGGTCAAAGATGGATCTCCAAATGTTGTACGACCTTCCCAAATTTAAGAAAAGAGACATGGTACTCTTAAAGGAATTAAATGGGATCCACAATACATTATAAAATAGTTTCTAAAGGCTTCTGCAACTCCCATAAATCAAAGGTTTGTGGACATGTCTTCACAAAGGGGGAAATGCTAGTAAACATCACCACTTGCTATGAAATTCAAGATTTATGTTCCAAAGTCTTATGAAATTTATATGAAACTTCGTCCAGACATTAATGAGCATTCATACATCATAAAAATTGCGGAGATGAACTGGTACAATTCAAAATAGAGCAACTTCAAGCTTTCATAACAAGATGTAGGGAAAATGGCACCATTTATGCATTGTTTGGTATTTTTACATAGTTCCACTTGGTATTTCGACCTGAGAGTCTTCTAAGAATTAAATATAGATTATATATATCATAATACAAATAAATGAGGTCACAATATCTCCCCCAAAGAGAAAATCATCTCACCAAGTGCGCCCTTCCTCCAAGAGCCAAAATATGAAGAGAAAAGTGAGAAAGGTGTAGAAGCAAGTTGAGGATGAGAATGTCACGAGCTTCCCTGTAGATTCATCCTGAAACAAATGACTCCAGTGCAGCTCCAAATGAAAGGTCTAAATGGCCTCTCCAATTTCCAATTAGGATGGGAATCTTTCACCCTCAAAATTGGTACTAAAGCAAGTAGAGTAAACACTCCACAAGCATGGACAAGCTATGCTCTCCACTATGAAAAATGATAAATGATCAAAACATGGTCTCCTTATTTGTTCTTGAATTTTATAAACTTACCAATGCTTCCTTAACTGGAATTCCCTCCATGAGATTCGTGCCAACTCAAATTGGGAAGAGATTCCATTGTGTGCCACTTGTCCCTCCATTCCTAGCTTCCTCCTTCACTCAATTCAAATGGGTGACTCTTTGGCTGCTATAAATCCCTTGTGCGCCCTCTAGGAGGAAATATTTAGCCGTGACATGTCATATATGTCAAATTTTAGTAATCAGGTCTGATTTGTGTCATATGTGTCATATGTGTCATAGCATCTTCATCATTGTTGTCATAGAAGCTAGGGAATCTAGTAGCCCAAGTGTCTCAACTTCTCTCAAATGCCTCTTCCTCTTCCATGGGAGTTACTCTTCCACTCTAATTCAACCTTAATTGATTCATTCCAATTATATTGACCTTCCAACTCCCCCAAGAATGTGGACTCCACCTAGGATTCGAATGGGTGATATTGGAATGCCATGTGGCATGGGGAATCTTGCTTAAATGGGCCCCACATCTCCCATGTTCCCTCATGACCAACTGCCACCTTATTTTCCTATATTATTTATTTATTTATTCCCCATTTAATATATTTTGTCAAGCTAATTTCCATTTTGGGTTTTATAGTTCCCTTATTTCAAATCTAATGTTTCGACCCCAACCTAGGAAACTAGTAGATTGGTGGAATTTTCTCTTTTTGAGATTTATTTGAATGGGGACATTACAGCGTTGGTTAGAGACATTCAACTTCAAATGACCGTAATATTATACATACAACAATTCATTTAGTGATTTGTATATTTTTTACAACTTCTACATTTAATTCATGTAAATTTTATTGGACAATTCTCATATTATTTATGGACATAGTATCATGTATATGGTGATGTGTTTCAACAATTGCAGAACATGAAAGAAATAAACTTAGAAACATTGAAACATAATATTTTATTGACTGTGTTGTGTGTGTGTTTTTTTGTTTGCAGACACTAGAAGATTTGTTACTAGTAAACCGTTGATTATTTTCGATTTCAATGGAGTTTTGTTACACACAGTTCATAAAAAAAAAGAAATTTGGATTGCCATGAACAACAGATATCGAATAAACCACAAAGTATTATTTTATATGTCCGGGATTTAGGGAATTTTTTTTAAAATGCTTTAGTATATTTGAAGTTGGGGTTTGGACATCTGCACAACAAAAAAACGTTGGCAATTTTTTCTTAACATTATTCCAAAGAACGGGACTGCAAAGGGAACAATTTAGAGTAATTTTAACACAAGAATATTGTTCTTGCATGGACACAGAGGGTTATCAGGGTGATGAAAATCCTTATGTATTTCTCAAGCCTTTAAACAAAGTTTGGGACATTTTGATCCATGGTTGGGATGCTACAAATACAGTGATTGTAGATGACTTGAAAGAAAAACATGTTTGTAACGAGGAAGGGAATTGTATTATAACAAAAACGTATACTTGTCAATATGTCAATGACACATTCTTTCTAGATCAGTTATGGCCTTTCTTGCTGCACCTGAATGGTGTGAGTGATGTGAGGCCAATTGTGAATAAAATGAAAGTATTTTGTTAAATAATACACTTGAATGTTTGTTTGTACTAGTATGTTCAGTTTCACTGTGATTATAATACTTGTAAAGTGTCCAGTTTTGTTTTGGTTGGTAAAAATGGAGATTTGGTTTTCAATTAAAGTCTTATGAAAAATGTGTAATGTACAAGCAAGATGTTACACAATAGGATATATTGTGTGTTGATGAAATAGAAAAATACCACCCATATTATTGTTGCAAAATGGATAAATGTTCAAGCGATAACAAAATCCCCATTGTATTTGCATTTTTATCTCTTTTGACAACAAGGAGAGTGTTTGAGATTGTTGACGTTGGATTCCTCCTAGTTGGACACACCCATGAATACACAGATGGAACTTATGGAAGGTTATCAGCAAAGCTTATGAGCAAGAAAATATTTTCACTCCTAAATATTATGGATACGTATATGACATGTGAAGATCAAAATATCTATGTCCCTTGAGTGCTTCTTTGGCAGCTTCGATGGTTTTGGCTCCGAAGTTGTTAATGGGAAGAGGCAGACCCAACCACTTGTACGATTTTTTTAGATTCTGGAATAGTCTGTCGCCTTTCTTACTTACCAGAGCGACTTCTGGATCCGAATTTTCCACGAGCTCCCTGATTCCCCATTCTTCACAACAAGCTGTTATACAGTGTTCAATGGTATCGATAGCAGGGCCAGCAAGGGGCTTGCCATATTCTTGATAGAATGCAGAGAGTTGGATAATAATAGTGAGCAGTGAAACTACAGTCATCTTTGCAGAGCTCTTCGCCATGTTGAAATCTTTTTCGATTTGTATTTTTCTTTGATAGATTACAAACAGGACCGACCCTTTCCTGGTCGTTTTTTCCAGCAAGGAAATCAGTGCCTTGCAATTTTTTCCAGGGGATTATGCCTCAGTCAAACGCACATTCATCAAGTACTTGATGGAATTTAGATTTTCTATACATAGTCCCGTGGGATTCTCCCAGGGCATGTACATAATAACTTCTAATTATTTGACGAAGTCGTCATCATTTCCCAGCTCTATTAGTCCACTACTGTTGTGCATATTATAAAGCACTGAAAACTCATGAGAAAACCGACCCATTAAAATCCTCCGCGTGTACTGATTAGAAAGAACCATCTATGAAATTAACCAACAAGTGTTTCTCATGAAAACTAGAAGAAACTGCAAATAAAGCAAGACGGGTAGGAGCTTGTACAACCGAAGTTTTTGGATGAACATTAACATAAACTTATTCAAATACTTGAACTCTTGATTGATTCTACATCCCATTCTATGAATTCTTTATGCAACTCAAGGAGAGCTCTTTTCCAAAAATCCCCGACAAAAAAATATTGCTTGAGACTTGAAGCATTCTTACCCATACATCTTGGGAAGAAAACAACGGTCGTGACCCATCCCCAACTGACCATCACCCATCCCACCAAGACGAAAATCCATTGCACGGCGACAGCAATGCTTCGCAACCAATCGTCTCTATACCTCCAGACTACGAATGTTTTTTACGCAACCCACATCCATATTGTTATACATATATTTTTTCATTAGTCGTATCACGACTCTTTGAAAATCATAATAATCTATATGAACTTTTCAATATTTAAATTATTTTTAATTTACAACTATAATATTTAAAATAAAAAATATTATTATTATGATATAAGTATTTTTGTAGATTAGTATTCTTATATAAGTATTCTTGAAGATCCATTTAAAATTTATTTAATTTTCATTGAAGTCTCTACTCCTAAGTAATTAATGACATGGTCTATAGGCTTTATAATTTGTTAACCAAATGTTAAGTTAGAGTAGAACACATGGTAATACGTTGTCAAATTCAAAAATGTTATTTGATCTTAGTCGATTCCTCAAATACAATGTTTTGTAAAAGAAAAAACAACACAAAACTAAATTTTTAAATCATTATTTATAAACTTTTCAAAAAAAATAGATAATAATTTCCCTTTAGATACAACCAAAGATTGTGCTTATTAATGGAAATTGCTTCACTTTAACATGAATATAAATATTATACTATACAATGAAAATTGTTGGGAAACAAAGTAATTGAATTCAAAATTTTATTTTAATAATATGTGATAAGTCGTCATTATTTTACATTTGTGTATGTTATATGGCAATATATGGTAATCTCTTTGACACAAATAAAGCTAACAGAAATATTTTCAAATTACATTGTTGTTTACATTTAAATTTATAGTTTTACACAAAAACACTATATTATTATGTTTATTTTTTCCGAGCATTATAGCTTCGAAAGTCTTTTTAAGGGGTCCGTAACTCTAGATCATGGTGTTATTTTCTTTTATCCATTAAGTTATCTTGAATTTCTTATAAAGTTTAAATTACCAAACGATTGTTTGGTAGTAAGTTATCTTGGATTTTCTATAAATTATAAATTACAAATTACCAAATGTTTGGCAGTAGTACAAAAAATTTACTACATTTCATTCCTTTATCTTTTTAAAAAAGTTGAACATTATTCTCATGCAAATACAAGTACATTGCAAGAAGGCTCATTGTATAAGTATACGTATCTTCTCTCACATGTCAATTTATAAAACTTTAAATAACTATTAAGATTTACTATTATCAACTTAAATTTACATAAGATTTAATGTTACAAACATAATTAATACAATACATGGTGTTTCACGTTTCAAGCATATACTTTACAAGTGAGCACATCTAATAAAGAAAACCCATTCAAATCCCTTCCAAGCTATGTTTATGTGAGTTTTTGAATTTCTTAAATAATCTCAGATTTCCTTTTGTAATTTCGCAATCTCTTTTTATCTTTTTTATCAAAATATATTATAAGACTATTAATACATTTACAATAATAAAGTTTACATATGGATAGACATTATATTGAAGAACGTTTTTTTGGTCTTATTGTGAGTTGGGGCACAATCTACAACAATATAACATTTATGTGACTTAGTAAATGACACATATTTTGAAAGCAAAATATAAAGTGCCATGTTTACATGCATGTATACTTTCCATCCTAGGGAATGTGATGCATACAATATAAACACTTTGCAAAGCTTATGACATCCGTTGTTCGAAGAATAAAGATTCAATTTCTATAATCCAAATTAAATTACAAAACTAAATAATAATAATAATGGGTAATAATTACCTTAGGGATAATAATACATTACAAAACTTAATGATAATAATGGGTAATAATTACCTTAGGGATAATAATAGATGGCTCAAAGTACATGGAGTTATCAAATGGATACAAACAATTTTATAAATATTTTTACCTATGTAATAATAAAATTTCAACCAATTAATATTTGAATACAACAAATTTTTGGAAAGGTTTAAAAAAATCCTTTAAAATTCCACTTAAAAATCTTCGCTTAATTAGACAACTCCAAACAAAAGAGGAGCATCTTGTGAGTTGGTCCAAATAAAAATCCCAAAGCCGTTTGATCGGCGTGTGTGTCGAGGAATTACGGATTGCCCTTATTATGTAAAGTAAAACAAAAGAGGAGCATCTTGTAAGTGGGTCCATATAAAAATGCCAAAGCCGTTTGATTGGATCTAGAATCTGGAAGTTTTGTCGTTTACGGCTCGTGGCAGCTATTTATTCAGTAGTCTCTCAAAGAAATACACACAGCGCTCATCAGTATATCAGTAATTTGTTCCATTCCGGTTCGATGGGTTGCTGGCTTTTGTTTCCGGTGATGGCCATGCAGGCCATCATTGCAGTAATCTTCTCCGTCTCCGTGCAGGCTGCTGCTGCGGGTGAAAGTGAGATGAATATGGTGTTTTATATGCACGACAATTTAAGCGGCAGGAACGTGACGGCCATCCCAGTTGCGGGATCGGATGGCCCTTCTTCAAACTCGGGCAAGTTTGGAACCCTCGTGGTTTTCAGCGACAACATCACCAGTCGACCATACGAGAATTCAAATCCGGACTGTGATTCCGCCTCCAACAATATTGTGGGCCGAGCGCAAGGAACGTACACGAATACAAATCTTTATACTCAGCTTGATTTCTTTATGGTTTTCTCGCTCATGTTTCAGAATCTCAAGTACCGCGGCAGCACTCTGGAGATCCAGGGAACCGACAGGTTCGATCAGCCCCAGAGTGAGTATGCCGTGGTGGGAGGAACGGGCAAGTTCAGATTTGCTCGCGGTTATGTAATTGTTACAACGGATTCCAATTCCGGAATGAATGCTGTTCTCAAATTAAACACCACCCTTCTTCTTCCTCAGTAGTCAAAAGGGTGCTTTGTTATAGAAACAAAGCACCGGAATCTACTACCGGAATGAATGCTGTTCTCAAGTTAAACACCACCTTCTTATTCCTGACTCTGAGTAGTCAAAAGG
This sequence comes from Larix kaempferi, assembly GCA_027924585.1. Classification (NCBI taxonomy): domain Eukaryota; kingdom Viridiplantae; phylum Streptophyta; class Pinopsida; order Pinales; family Pinaceae; genus Larix; species Larix kaempferi. Next base: position 3,296,244 of record BSBM01000049.1, on the reverse strand, counting down.
GTGCTTTGTTCGTAGAAGCAAGCCTCTCATAAGTAAATAAGTTCCTTGTCCTGCCAGGGCAGAGCACTCTTAGAATAAGTTCCTTGTCGTAGAAGCAAGCCTCTCATAAGTAAATAAGTTCCTTGTCCTGCTAGGGCAGAGCACTCTTAGAATAAGACCTAACTAGTAAATTAATGGACTGTGATAAAAAAATTAATGGACTATGTTTCACCTTTGTTCTCAATGTTTATTCATTTTTCACTTTTGTTGGCAAAATAAATTATTTCCTTCATGCTCTGCCGTGGAGGCTGGTTTAATGTTATGAAGCGTGCTAAATCACATATTACTATGATGTCAAAAAACACAGCAAACAATAAGAACCTCAATGCAGCTGCGAGGATATATATATATTGGTAACAACCGAGATCATTATCATCTTTTATAAATAAATAAATATCACAAAAATTTATTAAGTGAAAAAATAATAATAAAAATAATTTTCCAACCTTATAAATATAAATAACAACCAAACTAATACTTCGAGATAAAATAATTTTAAAATGAATATCATTAAAAGTAAACTAATTCATTTGGTCTCTTTTCTAAGCATTATTATCATTAAAGTTTTCAGTATGCAACTTCATTAAACCGTCGATAATATATAGGGTCTTCATGGTATGAACTGGCTATGAAAAAGCTTGTGAGAGCGAGCTAAACAGTAAATCCTGTCAGGGAGAGCTACATTTAATAGAGTAAGTTGATATGAACATAAACTCTTTTAGTTTTGGGTGGTTAAAGTTTCGTTTTTAATTATTTATTTTTCAAAATTATCTTAATTGGACTGTTTTTAAAGGAGTGGGCCAAAATCATTGTATGCAAAATTTAATAATCAAAGTTTTGATGATTATAATATGAATTATATATAAAATTATAATTATAATATGAATTATATATAATCATAATTATTAATGTTTTGTAATGGTTAAAAGTGTTTGAATTTGAATGTAAATATTTATAGTGTAAATGGTTATTATTATCATAAACTATCACAGCCATTTAATTTGTGGGTATGAACATGGATAGACCATAAGTTAAGTGTTATTATAAGTTATTTTTTTTTAGGAGTTATCATACATTCATGCATCAACCATTAGTTATTTTTTATATTATTTTTTTATCTCTTACATTCTTATAGTTATTTTTTAAATTTTCTTGTTTATTTTGAATTTTGAATAAATACTATAGAATCAATCTCGATAGTACTACAATTCTTAAAAAACATAGATCTTAATCTGTCCTAAATTTTAAAATAAAAACACCTATTAACTTAAAAATAATACTTTGAAGGATAATTGCACCGAGTGAAACTAGGTGCTTTACAGCCCAGTATGGGGGAGATGTTGTAACGTGATGTAAAGTTTGTAACAAAATAATTAAAAAATTCATGTCGGCTCATAAAATAAAATAAAAATATGAAAACTATTTAAAAAAAAATTCGATATTGGTTCATAAAATAAAAATATTATGAAAAGTAATTAAAAAATAGATGTTTGTTTATAAAAACTTAAAACTTAAACCCGGATCTATCAATCAAGAAAGACCAAATTTCTTGAGTTTAAATTTAAAAAAAGATATACACCTCAAGAAATTGGCTCCCTCTCAATGCTTGATAAATACGGGTTTAAGATGGATCTATGATAGTTTAAATGATTACTGAAGGAAGAAGACGTAGCGGATACACCCAATTCATACATTTCATACATACACACAATTCGTATTTTTACATCCAACAATACATTCAACAAAACACAGCAGCCTATGACACAATACACAACAGGGCCAAACTACCCATGAACTTGACTGCATATTTCATTATACATAAGGTATTTATCCATAAGATAAAGCAGTTGCCAGGAAATGCAACGCATGGTGAGATCACCCAAGTAGCTTGCCACAATTTCTGATGTGATGGCCATTTACAAACTGAGTTTAATATACTTGTAGTACATGTCTGTCAAAGCCAGCGGCTCGAGGTTGCCTTGAACAATGAACAAACCTTTGGGGAATGCATTAAGCATTACAGCCATCCACATAGCAGTGTGATTAATGTGATGGGTGAAGGATGTTGACATTGATGTCTATCAAAACTTAATTGCAAATCCAGCAAATCCACGGAGAGATATGGTCGCAGGAGAAATTAATCTCCAACACTCCCCCTTAATTTCTACAGCCACAAACAAAATTCATATGCAGACATGATAACAGACTTTCAAAATACAGATTTCAAAAATACATATTTGAAAAACATCCCTGCCAGTCTTAGTCTCGGCTAGAGTTACAAGCATTCACAATTGTTCAAAAAAACACATATAAGAAAACTTAGACAGGTGTTAACACCTTTTCCATTTTCGTTGGCTTCGAACCTTGAACTAGCTGTGCTTTCAATTCTTCATTTTCACTTTCTTTTTCAGCTTCACTATATTCTCTGATTCTTCAAATCTGTTATCTTCAGCATCCTTTGGCCTCATTCTTCCATCAGCATCCTCAAAGTTTTTAATGGCTTTCTGTTGGCTGTAATCATAACTTTTTAGCTGTAACACATCCATCCTACATTAAACAGGCTGCTGCCATGAAATCAACTGATAGTAATGCTTAATCTCTTTAGGATTCCATAACATGAAAACAGTTTCAAATGATTCTTCATCCATTGCATTTTCAATGCAATTTTCTTCATTTACATAAAAAGCATCATTTACATGTATTTCTTCAACAATTTCAGTGATGACTATAGCATTGTCCAATTCATCTTGAGATTCATCTTTTTCAGGTACTATAAACAAATCTTCCTCTACTACTGTAATGAGGCTATCAGCTTCATCAACATGTTTTGGCTTTTCCAGCCACTCTTCAATCATCTTTAACTCTGTATTATAAAGATTTTCTTCTTCTTCATTTTTAGCAACATCATGGATGCTTTCTTCTTGTGTTGTTTCTTCAGCAACTACTGCAACTCCTGTGCAGCTTGCTACAATCTTATCAAATTCTTCAATAAACATTAAGTCTTTAAAATTTTCAGAAATATCACAATTCCATGTTTCACATAAAAATTCAGACACTTTGACAGAGTGATTTTCATCTTTTTCAGCTGCTACTTGATTTATGTATGTTCCTGGACAATAAAAATCACCACAACTATTATGAAAAACAATTTCCCTTGTGGGATTGACCTTGAAAAGCTCTTCTTTATCTGCTTCTGCTTCAATTACTAATCTTATTGCATCGAGGGCATTGTCAACTTCTTTACATTCAGCTGGAACTAAAATTTCGTTACCATTCAATATATTAAGTATTGATTTCATTTCTTTTTGGACTGTTATCTTTTCACCTTCACTTAGAATTTCTTCATCATATTTCGGCCCTTCTTCAATTTCAATCTCTGCCTCACTTGTTATAATTTCAACAAGATTTTCATCAGTTGCATGTGCTTCAGCATCTAACATATCATTTTGAAGGAATTCGAAACTTTTAATGTCTTCATGAGCTTCATAGAGCTCAACCTTATGACCAGCAAGAGTTTTCTCCTCAACTTCAAATTCAATTTCGTATTGTGTTGCAGTATCAACACAGTTGCTTTCATCTTTCATTCCACCAACAACAACATGAGCTTTGTCAATTTCTTCAAATTTACATTCTGCTTCTGTGGGGTGGTTACCAACATTATTGACAATGTTCTCAACAGCTACATCAACAGACTCACTGTCAACACCATATAACTCAGCCTGATGCTGATCGGCGTTTCTCCCCCTCACATCAAATTCTCTTCTCAAGCATTCCCAGGCTTCTTTAGCACTGGTTGCATCAGCAACAATGTGAAAAACACTATCTTCCATTGCTTTCTGAATGAGATATAATGCAGAGGCATCACTTGCCTCATCATAAGGTTCAATACAATCATTTTCAACACAATTCAATACACCTTCAGCACGAAACATAGTTTTCATTTTAATAACCCAAAACTCATAATTCTTACCTGAGAAAACTGGAATTGGCAGAAAATTATGACAAACTTCTTCAGTTTTCATCTCTGCTACAGCATACAAATCTGCAATGCAAGATTTGAATCTCTTTTCCTTGGACAATTTGAGTCTTCTGCTCTTCCCCATCTTTGTCTTGGGTTCTGCTGAAAATAAAGTGAGCTTCTGCTCTTCTGAACTCAATTTCTTTAAACAGCGGCAACAATCCTCTTCTTCTACACGGCTAAATGTGGCTAGTGCTGGAACACCTCGGCTTTCTTTCTTCAGAAGATACCCAAAATTCAGTCAATTCAGTCAGGGTGACTTCTTACAACCAGCTCAACCAGTACACCCTGGGAGCATCAACCATTAATAGGTGAAAGGCATATGAATGCACAATCTTCGTCATCAAATGCAGCTACAGTAAAAATACTTCTGAGCTTCTGCTCAACTCAAAGTTCAACTCCGGGCTTTAGCCTTCACAATTTTCATCCGCAAGAGTAAGCGGGATCTACCAGGTTGCTCAACCATTTAACGATGGGAGCACTCTGCTTCATTTTGCTCGACCATTAAAAACATGGGAGCACACTACCTTCAATCTATTGAAGACTGAAGACTGAGGACTTCAACACTGATCCTTCACAAGACCAGTCCCAAACTTCAACTCAGCGTCTATGTTCGACTTGCAGCTTAGAGACAACATGCACACTTGCCCGATGCGAGAGTCAATGCTCTCCCTTACTCTTGTATATGGAGCTCATCCAGTTTTACCCGAGTCCTCTTCACACACAGCTACACAGCTACGACTGTCAAATTACTGTGTCGTGCTTCTGCTTACCTCTAGGCTACATCCACGACCACTCACACAGGTAAGCACGTGGGATACACATAGGGACATTGTTCAATCACTGAACTATGGGAACATTAATCCTCCACTTTTGTGGATTTTAACAGCTGCTCCAAGCTATATCTCATTTTCTCTTTCAATCATGATCTCAAACAACATTTCTCTCCGTCGGCTGCAAGAAGAGTAGTCACCAAAACACTGCAACTTCACTTAGTGTCAACTTCTTCCACCGGAAGCTCTCCACTAAAGCACGAGTGCTTCCTCTTCTACAATGGGCTACAACTCATTAACTTGCGGACAGATAATACTCAGAGCTCATGACTCATAGCAGAATTTCTCTACAGCAAAGGCACCAAGTATTCACACCATTCAGTAGTCTCCAACACCAGAGTTCACCCAATAACTCAACCAAAAATAAATGTCCTGAACACGAGATCAAAACATGAATAAAACGCAAGGTCACAACCCCAAGCTGCAGTGGATGATGAGCTTCGACTTTGTAAATTTTCTGCACACCGGAGGATTTGGAAATGGGCCAAGCTCATGGGCTCACACTCTTCACGATTTCATCCTTTCCTACTTGGGGAATTATCACTGACACAACGGCTCAACCCTAGCAAAGGGTTTCCTTCTAGTGAATAGCTTCTGCTGTAGCGTGACCTCCAACAAAAACGGTGGTGAGGATCCTCTTGGACGACCTCTTCTCCTAGAACACTCAACCAAATGGATGAGAGGGACAAACCTGCCCAACCTCTACACGTTCCATTCTTTACAAATATAAATCACTGAGCAGCAAGGGAGGATTCTTGTTCGGACAATAGAAACAAAACTACATGGACAGACATAGCTAGGCTCTGATACCAATTGAAGGAAGAAGACATAGCGGATACACCCAATTCATACATTTCATACATACACACAATTCGTATTTTTACATCCAACAATACATTCAACAAAACACAGCAGCCGATGACACAATACACGACAGGGCCAAACTACCCAGGAACTTGACTACATAGTTCATTCTACATAAGGTATTTATCCATAAGATAAAGTAGTTGCCAGGAAATGCAACGCATGGTGAGATCACCCAAGTAGCTTGCCACAATTTGTGATGCGATGGCCATTTACAAACTGAGTTTAATATACTTGCAGTACATCTGTCAAAGCCAGCGGCTCGAGGTTGCCTTGAACAATGAACAAACCTTGGGTGGAGGATGTTGACATTGATGTCCATCAAAACTTAATTGCAAATCCAGCGAATCCACCGAGAGATATGGTCACAGGAGAAATTAATCTCCAACAATTACCAATCTTATGTAACACAGTTTGAAAAATTACATTATAATAAGAATAATGTCGCATATTTCTTTGTAACAAGAAGAAATACAACTCTATCTGTATTGATTCTTGTAAGAATGGCAACCGTTTTCAATGTTTTCGTTTGCACTCTTAATGAGAGAGAACGCCTAGAGGGTATCGCCATGATAGATATGCTTTCGATGTGTATTGCGATTAAAATATATGTTCTTTTTATGCGATCTGTTATCCTTTTATGCCATCTCTTATAGGTTGATTTTCGATTTATTATAGGTTGATTTGGGGATTTAAGTCATAGTAGCATAATTCAACTGTATTAGTAGTTTTTTTTAAGGATTTTAGAGTAATATTGAGGTTTTAGTTAAATTTTGAAAACCAATTAAAAAAAAAACTTTAATTATTTAAACATTATAAAAATACCATTCAATTTTATACTTTTTTATTAAAATAATTATAAATAACTAGTTGTTGTCTATCACACTCACTAAGTCTAGGTTGTTGAGATTTTATATTTTTGTTTTTTAAATATATGTTTAATTTTATTATATAAATGTCTACATACATTTTTTTCACACCATATGCATATATTTACACAGCATCAGACTGTTTCCCATTACAATGTTTGGCTCAGGCGGTTTGGGTATTAATTAAATCTACAAAACAAGTGTTGTTTTGGTGGAATTGATGGAACTAGACAATTGTAATTGGAATTATACACCTACCCATTCTTCCTACCCACCCCTGGACAAAAGACAACAATCAACTCGAGATTACTTATAAATCAACCAAGTATTTCTATTTCCATTGGGAGTTGTGTAGATGTGTGTAAATTACCAACACACATTGAAACTGCACTCAGATAATAGCCTCAGACTGTTTGGTTAATGCAATAGCTCTCCAAGTTCCTGTTCGGGAGAAAAAGGCAATTGCAAAACTATCTGCTCATGTACCTTGTAGCTGGAAAAAGAGATAAACTTCCAGTAAATGACACGAGACTTCATTGCTCCATGCTTCCCTGGTGTCAATTAACTTCATGGAGAGTGATGCAATTGCTTTTAGGCTCTAGTAACATCAATGAATCTAGCCATGCCAATGCGGTAGATTCAAAGAATAACAACATCTTCAGCCATGCTAGTAATATTGAAAAATGCAGTGATAAAAAAATTGATGATGGTAGTCGTTTAATGGAAGCTTCCAAGGACTACGACTTTGCAGTTTCAACCAGATTTGCTCACTCATTTGACCATAACTTGTATGTATAATGATAAAGATGAGAATCGTCGATCACATAGTGCCTCCTTAAATATATGAGAGTATACATTCCAAGCTCTCTTGTTCAGAGGAGCTACAAGATAAAGGGCCATATGATCCCCAGAGAATGTTCCAGGACAAGATGAAGCAGAGAAGTACAATGACCTTAATCAGAATTGAATGTGTTCTTCGTGGAATTTCAGTTGATAATCATGATCCTGCAACACCAACATATTATTGAAGCACTATAGCATCTTGGACCTATGATTTACAAGAGAAAAATATGTCATTGTAGAATTTATGTGAAATTCAAATCTAGGTGCATTCTAGACAAATCGCTATAATCTTGGGAGAACTTGTCAATACCTTCAGATAGAGAATTAGATTATGCAATTCAAAATAGAATATGCAGCGGTATGTCCCTTTCTCTGGAAAAATAGTGTGTTTTGAGACTTTAAAATTTAAATGTTTCACAAATCGTTAAAAAAACAATAGGATTATATCCAGGCAATTGAAAAACAACTCTTTCAATGTCTCAATTAAAGCGAAAAGTTATTTTAGCAATAGGAAGTCTCTAATGAATCAAATAATTATTAAGTATATTGAGGATTTCCAAACTCTCAGAATTCACAATTCACTCATATTAGAACTAGCTTAAGAATTAGACTAGGAATCTTAGTTAAAAAAACAAGGCTTCATGGTTTGAGAATAACTATCATTTAAACACACATGATTCTAGCAATACAATAATTATTATGTTCTTTAAGGGGATTATATATATTTTGTCAACTCTCTATTAATTTGAGTCTAAAGGCTATAAACTTTTAATCTAGCTATAATTTCAATTGTATATATTAAAATGAATTTCTTAAATTGTTTTTTTTACGTATGATTGGTGACAGGAAGTGATGTAGTCCTCGTTTACACTTCTGGCAAAGAGTACAAGGTTCAGAAGGTTCAAAAATCACAACGCCGTACATTAAATGTTGTAGCTCCTCTACCCCTAGGAAATTACTACTCCTCTGCATCTTCAGCTCACTTCTATTCCACCTGTTCAACCTTTGATTTCTACAAGTATTTTTCTTCGTTCTCTGAGCCATCGTGGATAGTTGAATATCACAGTATCAACAACATATCGCAGTATCAACAACATATCTTTCTTCCGCCTTGCAGCGAGCTAGTAGTATGGGTCTCTAGATTTTTCAATGGATCGAATCGGAGTTACATTGATCTTGTGGATACCGTTACTCATTCACCATGTGTAACATTGTCTTCTACATTTATAAAGTGTAAGGTTGAATGAAGTGTGGCAATTCATTGTGTGTTTTGCAATTCTGAAATATTGTTCTACTTTTGGGTTTCCTTATAGTTATTATTAATTGTATTGTAATTTTAGGTCAAAATGGAAGGTCCAAATGTTGAGAACATGTCGTACTATGAATTTATTCATACCCACACTATGAAGTTATTCAGACGGGAAAAAACGGGAAAGGGTGTTTGTATGCATGGTTCGTAGATCATATATTAAATATATAACTAATTGTTTTTACTTTGATTCTGATTTAGGTCATTAGATCTCATGTTTGATGTGGATAATGGATTCTATTTTGCGGTCTCTTCACCATGTGCTGGTGTTTTTGTTTTGAGACCTGCGAATGTTTCTCAGATATGATATCTTGGTGCCTTTAAGACTGCACGAAATATCTAGTGTGTTTTGAGCTTGTTAGCTTGCTTAAAATTTTCAGTTGTTCTTATCCACATTTTCTGGTATTCCAGGGAATTCAGATGTTTTAGTCTCATTTTAGTCGCTTATATTTGTTGGGTTGGTTCAAGTTTATTTGTTTTCATCTGTTTTCCACCCAAGGTTTTAACTGCTTTTAAGTTAAAGGAAAGTGATAATTGATAATTCTTCCCAATTAGCCACGGGGAGCACTTGGGCCATTTTCTTGAAATAATTGGATGCACAATATCCATGTGCACAAATCATACTTGGGTGCACTTGCATGCGACTTGAGGGATTGACCTGCTATTGATTGATAACTTTTAAGAGGTAACACCTGAAAAAATACGATCTCTTCGCAGGCGCGACCAATGGCTGAAACAACTTCTTCTATTGCTGAAAATGTATTTCTTATTATGTTCAAAACTTGGATTCTACTTCATTTGTTCAATTGCACCTCTTGCACATGTAGTAATGTCGATGGTGAGTTTTATGGCAGGGATGCCTATTCCTCCTTATCTTCATGCAAACAACCTTGTTGAAGTTTTAAAGAAAAAACATGCTGCTGGTACATATAAGGAAATGGTGAGAAAAATCTAACGACTCCAATTTATTCTTTTTTGCCTCATATATCTCTACATGTGGGTTCAATTTATTCTGCATTGTTTGTATGACTAGGTCATTTATATTGAAGCATGTGAAAGTGGAAGCATTTTTTAGGGCCTCTACCAAAGGGCCTGAACATCTATGTTCCAACAACGGCAAATGGAGATGGAAAGTAGCTGGGGTACTTATTGCCTTGGAATGTACCCGCCTCCTCCTCCAGAATATGAAACATGCGTTGGCGATTTGTATTGTATTGCCTGGATGGAATTCAAGTTTGATTGAAATACCTCTAAATTATATTATGATGGAATTCTTTGGCCATTTGGATTGACAGTTCTTATTGACTGAAACTGTGTGCTGACATTACTTTTATTTTGCAGTGAAAAACACAACTTGAAGACTGAAACTATAAAGCAGCAATATCAATTGGTAAGTGGGTTTGAATTTCTTAAACATAATGACTTAGGGGTCTAGCTATCCTTGTTACCTATTATAATTTCTGTCAGATCAATATATTGAATGTTTCTATGGTTATTTAATATTAGATGATTCTAGGAGAGTCTATTTATAAGTTGTTAGTGAGCCCTTTGTTCTATCCTAGATTATGTTCTCTCCTTGAAATTTAGAAATGATAGCCACCATTTCATCCTTCTTAACAGGTTTAGTTGGCGTCTTATTTAAGAATGATATGTTAAATGTTTATATGGTGTTGGTACATTAGATTTTATTAGAACCTTTAGTCGATGATTAGGACTGTCACAAAACAATGGTGATTTTCTAATCCTAGGATCCTACTTTACCCTTTTTAAAGTGGTGTGCAAATGCTTTTGTTTCATAGTAGGGGAGCTATTAACCCCAACTCTGCATTAACGTCGTTCAAATACCCATTTTTAACCTTGCGTCTCTCCCATGATTGTCATGCTGCAGTCCTCTTATTCTATTGTCATTGTCTTTGATAGTCATCTTGAAAAATTACACTATTAAAGCATAGGATCCTTACAAGATCTAACTCTCAAAGTTCTAAACATCAACATATCTTTATTGCTACAGGTGCGCACATTTGAAAACCATTGTGGATCATTGTCCCAGTATGGCATGAAACAGATGCGTTCTCTTGCAAATATTTGCAATAATGGTGTAAACAAGGATACCATGGCTGTGGTATCCGCAGAGACATGTAATCAAATGCCATCGAGGTTCATGATTTCACTTCATAGAGGTTTCAATGCTTGATGATTTCAGTTCTTCATAGTCACAAAGTACTGAGTGGCTACCTTGGCCTCTTTCAATTTCAAGAACAATGCAAGTTTTTCAGTAGGCTAAGCATAAACACCTATTCGTTATCGATCTTATCATTCCAAATTTCACCCTATTATGTGAAACTAATATTCAGATTGAATAGAAATATGATATCAAACATTAATATTAAAATGAGGGTTAACTGAAGCTCAATTAGAAAAGATAATTTTATTAATGCATAGGTCAAAGGCACTGTTTGGTACATCAGAAACAATACATAGTGGAAGTGTGAGTGCATCTCCTCTAAAATCATACTTAATTTCTAAGGACAAAGATCCAAAAACTAAATTTTAACATCAAAGAAAATAAGAAAGATAGGTACAAAGTTGGGAGTTCCAGAGAAGAAAAGATCATTCTCAAGAATTCTAACAGTCAAGATAAATGCCTTGACTGGAGGTCACTGGAGTCATCTCTTGCTGAGGAGGAGGACATGCGTGTCTCCAAATCTATACTGGTAGTGCGTGGGTCTAATTGAAAAGTGAAATGTATCTATAACTTTAGATATTATAATTGTCTACAACTAAAAGCCTAACTTCAAACCTACAGTTCTACAGTGAGGACAGTGAGTTGCACCATTTAATTGCAGAAATGTTAATTATTTATTTGGCCCAGGATCTAACAAAGTATCTTAACCTTGAGCCTTTTATAAAAGTGGACAATACCAAGGAAATGCCAGAAGAGTATGAGATCAAGCACGTGGCAGTGGTGAGTGATGTTTTGGTTGAAATGGAAAACCTGGAATTTTGCTTCCATAGGTAGTTTGAATATATCCTAAAGATTTTGTTTTATAATTGTGCATTGTGCAAATCAATGAAGACTATCTTTAATGTAATCATGTATTATATTAAGCAGGTAGGATGCACAAATCAATGAAGACTGTCTTTAATGTAATCATGTATTATATTAAGCAGGTAGGCATATTGATTTTGTTAGGTTTTGTATTTGATTTATAATTTTAAATAATCTCTCTATAATTTCAACTTTTATGAGACTGTCCTGAAATAATCCCTCTCAAACTTCAACGTTTCTGAGACTGTCCTGAAATAATCCCTCTCAGACTTCAACGTTTCTGAGACCTTAATTGTAATTGTGGTCTATTGATGAAGGACAAACAATGTTTTATGAGTGTCCAAACTGCCACCGTAAATATGCACAGAAAACTTGAATTTGCCATGTCATACTTCTATGGGCACGCTTCCTATTATAGTAGATGACTTCTATTAACATTTTTTTAATTGCAGTTACGGTCTACAGATGAAGGACAAATAGTGTTTATGAGTGTCCAAATCGCTACCATAAATTTGCACAGAACACTTGAATTGGCTCGTGATATTTTGATGGACCTCATCTTGCATAGTCACGGTTTTTTTCTTAATTAATTTTCTTCTAGACAGAACACTAAACACCTCATCTCTGTATATGGGTTCCATAAAGACACATCAGTTATTTATATTTATGGTCTAGAAATAGAATATTCTACAGATTTTAGCTGTATATGAATTGTGTTATACAATAACAAGCTTAAAAACCTGTATTGATATTTAAAAATATTTTCTTACTACAAAGTATATTTTGATAATATGGGCTCTTTCTTGAAAATCTCCAGTACTGTGTATAGGTGATTTATGTTTTTAATATAAATTCTCTTTTTATCGGAGGAATTTTGTTTTTCCCTTTTACCATGGCTTATTTGTTGTGGAAATGTCCACAGTTTTAATTGCATTCAGAATTCATAATGTTTGGTGTGGAAATGTGCACAGTTTTAATTGCGTTCATGATTCATAAATGTTTGTTGTGGAAATGTCCACAGTTTTAGTCGCGTTCAGGATTCATAAATGTTGGTTTAGTAAATAGGTAACATCGTTCCCTTTTCACTGCATCGTGGTGTGTTCCTGTTAATTCAAAGAGGTTGTGGACAACTTTGATAGGGCAGCTCATTTCACAACATGATTCCTTGATTCTTTAAAGGATAATCCAGGTGCTTTTGACAATCTGGTGCTAAGATCATTTTATTATAGAGCAGAGTTTAACCGACAATGATAAATTAGTAAGTGAAATAATTCCAGTTTATTGGTAACTAGGTTAACTGGATGGATGTAGTAAATAAATTTATAGTAAGAGATACTATAATTGTTCATTTGGTTATATAGCAGAGTTTAGCCCACAACTGTAAATTAATAAGTGAATTAATTCCAGTTTATTGGTAGTTAGGTTAAGTGGATAGATGTTAAATCTATAGTAAGAGATACTATAGTTGTTCGGTAAAGCAGGAAGAATGAAAGCACCCAGCCATCCTAAAAGTGCCAACATAGAAATGCAATTCCAACCACCCAATGGTTAATTGTAGTTATCGCAACAAATATCACTTAAGAAATAAGAAATAAACCCTACAATAAATATCCCATTTGTCATACTTCTCTTATGATTAATTGTAGTATGATTAATTGTAGTTATGGCAACAAATATCACTAGGCGAAGAAAAAAAATACCCATAGCAACAAACAAATAAACCCTACAAGAAATCTCCCATGTGTCATACTTCTCTTATGGAACTTAGCCTTCACGAGATTTTAGAATTTCCAAGTAAGATGCTCTACAAATGGTTACTAAAACAATTAGGATCATGCTCATCAAACTGCATATACTATATATACTATTAAGATTTCCTTGTGGACATTGCTTGTACATCTTGATGGTGTTCGAAAGAAAAAGGAAGGAATCCACGTTCTTCGGGAAGATAAAAAGTATATCAAATAAATCACCTAAAACTGAAAAGCAAGTTGAATGAGGTATAAAGTAGTTGGATTTATGGACGCTCAACACCAGCAAGATATAAAATAATATTAAATATTTACATGTATGTGACATACATACATCATTGATTCGAGCATCACAGCATTGAAGTAAGCAGGTTACGTAACAGGGCTATCTAAATTGATCTATCTCTTGATGAGCTGCAAATACATCGTCTCAAAAATCAAATTAGGGTGCCCGACCTGTTATCTACAAAGCTCTTTTGACGTGTCGCCTCAATAGCTTTATTGACACTACATAGGGCTTCTACCATACTTTAGTCAAATCTTACTTCGATCCATTTCACTAAACTATATACACAAGTATATATAGTTATTAATGGAAGAAGCGGCTACAACTATTCTCTAATACATTTATATTTATAATATCACCCTCACATTTAATAATTTTATAGACCCGTGCACACCACTCAAGTGAGCAAACCATTGTGAAGGCCTATGGTTAAGTGGTTTGAAACAATTACTCCAAGAAATACAAGTTTCTCTTTTTATGAATGAAACCATATATACAAAGATGAATCAAATGCTTAAATGTCATGGCCTTGGTGATGGACATGCTAAAGAGAACATAGCCTTGTTATTAGCGTCAAAAATTTTCCACATTTGTTTAGTGTGGCATATAATTAGTTATGGTTGAGTGCCCTTACCAATTATAATGAGATTCTTCGGTACTCCCTAGACACAAAGATTAAGTAATAAAAAGATTTCCTTACGAGACTCTCTAAGAATAAACCATGCAAAATTATGTGCAAAAACTTGTTGGCCAAATAAAATAATATTGAGAGTTTTTTCATTCATTCAAGGAGTCATTGTAAGCATAAACTCCACATTGACACGAACCTCATAGATATTTCGATTGCGTAATTAGGACTCAAAACATCTTGTTGTTCATAATGACCATTGTAATATATTCACAAGATTACATGCTCTAGAAAATACTTTAGTACTAATTCAATTTTGGATATCATTTCTATTACATTAATAAAATTCCACAAATATGAGTTATTCTAGAGTCCTAGATCTACAAGCTTCAACATTCATGGCAACTTAGCATTCATGGTTTGTGATCTAAAGAAGCTTTCCTCTAGTCCTCAAAAGTAAAGTCACTTCCACCAATTTTTTTTGGAAATATTTCTTAATCAATTTAGTATTCTAGTTATGATAAATGAGCATTGAATTAATCAACATTGGAAAGGAAACCTAGAGGATCATCATAGAATAAGGATTCTTACAAGACTAAAAAATTTCCAAAAGAAGTGAGGGGTGTAAAGTCATCCAATAGTTATGTTAAACTCAAGAATATTCACATAGGGAGAAAATATTAAAGTGTACAATTCTTAAATAATTCAAAGAGCCTTAAGCTCAAGAATATTCATATAAAGAGAAAATATTAAAGTGTACAATTCTCAACTAATTCAAAGAGCCTTAAGGGCATCAAAAGGAAATTGGGGGAGGATGAAGACATGTCCATTATTTTGGTCAGGCTCAAATATGAACTTTGGATATATCAAGTATTATTTCTATTGATGTTGGAGGGATCCAACTAGAAAAGGGAAATAACTTATGTTAGTGCTAGAATTGCTTGTTTCTTTCGATGTATGAGGAGTTCCCAATTGAAAAAGGTAAATAACTTAAGCATGTCACTATTTCTTGATAATTAAAAAATTGTATGATTAGGAATTATTGAAGGGAAATTGGAAATATGTAGATCAAACCAGCATCCAACCATAGATAGAAAAGAAATTTTTGTGAGTGTAGCACATTTGCAATACAAAAATAAAATTTAGTGGGAAAGGAAAGCATCTTCTATGCATATTATAGTTTACCTAAAAATGTAAAGTGTAATACAAGATATAGAAGAATAAGCATGGCACTTTCAAAGCTGGCTGAACTATTTTAATAGAGCTTACTATGCCTACAATGCAGACTGTAATACAAAGTATAGAAGAATACAAGAGTATAACCACAACGAATAATTGGGCTGAAATTATGGGAGAGAACAAGTATTGCCAACACAATGGGAAAAATAAAAGATGAACAATATTGAGAGAATCTAGAAACGTGTGCTAACTAGATCACCTACAATATAATAAGCTCATGTATTTCATTGAATGTATTCATAAGCTGATGGATTACATTGAATGTATTCATAGTTTTGAGTTCAATGTTGTCTTTATTTCTTTAGAATATGTTGTGTTTATATGGAGAAATGTTTGATTCTATTTTAGAAAGCAGTGATTATATCTTTGTCAATAGCAAGTGGCAATGGCAATGTCAGGGACATTTCCACCATGTGGCTCTTGTTTTAGAGATGAATTTGTACGAATAACAGTTGCATAGAAAAAACTTAGAATGTCAATTTTCTTATATAAACCAAAATTTCAAGGACTACAGTACAGAGGAAAATATAGCAGTAGGATCTCTTTCTGATTATCCAGGAGTTGGACCAGTCATTCTGAACCATTAGTTGATCCAGTAGGTGGAGCATCATAAGGTGATTTAGTTGGTCGAGAAGCAGAACCAACACTAGCTAGATAGGTAGGAGTAAATTATGTTAACCGAGTGAAAGCACCGGCCAAGGAAAAGATAGATACTCCGCAATGCAAGTGAAAGAACCAGCAAAGACAAAGAAAAATTCTCCACATAGAGGGCGCATTGGAAGCGATGTAGACATATCATATTCCAGATCCACTAGTATCAGGCATAGCTCATGCTACTTTGAAGAGCGAGGGAGTTTAAGATCATAAAGGCAATGGCACAGTTGTCAAGGCAATGACATTGCAACAAGGTGTTATCAAAACATAGCCATGAGGAGGGTAGTGATTACTGGAAGATTAGGGAGGTGGCTTCAAGATGAGAAGATCAAGGCAGTGGCTTCATGAACACAGTGGAAATCCAAACTATTAATGTGAAAAAATAATGTGAGCATTAATCTAAACTATTATTCCCATTTCCCATTTTTTAAATGTCAAAACAAAACATAAGAAAACAATGACTTGTTTTGCTTTTGCCTTGGGATAAGGCTAAATAAGGCTTCAACTTCAAATATATTGATATAAGGTGGATAAAGTGGCTCTATTCATATAATTAATTTATTAATTGAGTAACTTAAGTGGATAAAATGACTTTACTTATATAATTAGTTTAATTAATTGAGTAACTCTACTAGAAATGAATAATTTTTTTTTTAATTTTATTTAGGTGTATAATAAAAAAACGACAAGGTGAATCTTAAAGTCCCTCCCACGCACGACTACTAATATGTTTGTGAATGCATGCAAATATATTTGGATTTGTTTTTATATTTTTAAAGATTATTATAATTATGGTATATTTATTTGAATTTTTCCATTAATCCTATATAAGAAGTTTAGGCAGACTCCAAATGGAAAATAAAATAAAATGCCAATTGCTATAGAGGTAGCACTAGCGCATGAGCAGTGGACAAGACCCGTAAAAAATAGAGAAGGGATAAGAAAGCATAGTAGGCATTTTTGGAAAATTATTTGCAATCTTATAAGCAAGTAGAATCTTCAAAGGAACACTCCATGGACAATCCATGAACCGCCACTCTAACTTTGTTATACTTTCTTTTAGTTATTTATAAAGAACTACTTTCTATTATGTGTTTTTGATATTTTCTTTTATGTTACATTTATTTAATTTATCTATGAAGGGATATTGCAAGTGTTTCTTATGTTACACTATCACGAAGAAAAAATCCTATATATAGGATATTTTAAGCATTTGCATGTTCCTCTACATTATAGGCCATGAAACCATGTCTACATAATCCATCATGATCTAGGCCCTCTAGGTGTATGTAAGGAGAAACTAACCATGCAATGCTATGATCCACTATGTGTTGGCTATCTACTACTTCATGATTTTACATGTTTTTTTTCATCTGATCTGCTTAGCCCAAACATTCCATTTTTCATTACTAACACTTTTTATTAATAAAGGAGCAATGTTTCATTGAATATCTGTGTACTTTTTAGATTACTCAAGTTTTTGTAACTTCCTTGAGTAAGGGCTCACCCAAGGGAAACGCTGAGAACCCAAATTTACTTTCTGCATTTATGTTTCATTATTGACTGTAGTAGTAAGACATGCATGTTGCTTATTACTAATTTTCCAGTTTTCTCATTTCATGTACATTCCTTTATTGCAATTTCATTGTTAGCAATGTATTTAATTTACAATTTTAATCACTTGAATGTGTTGCCATGAATTAGCATATGATCCATGGTGATATAAGGGTGGAATAACATAGCAACAATTCATATTATTAACTTTAGGAATTCTTCCTATCTAATTAGACCCTTAGCAACAAGTTAGTAACTTTATACCTTCATATGTCCTCTGGAGTTGGTTGGTGGATATAGGAGTGAAGGAATTGAACCTAAATTTCTAAGGAGTGAGTTAAGATAGGCTATTCCAATTGGGCATTTTATTTAAAGAATTTTCATTGCGTTGAGAGGCACTTCTACAACCCAGTAATGTTACATAACGTAACGTTCCCAGACACCATGGGGGAGATGTTGTCACATTACATATTATGTAATATAACGTTCCAACATAGTAATAATTGAGCCAACATAAATTTTAATTAATAAATTTTAAAGAATAGGAAAATGGATCAAACAATGTTAAAAAAAAAAAGTAAAACAATGTAAAACAATGGGCTGGTGCAAGCTAATGTTGGCCACTCATGACGCGTTAGTTGCAATGGACTTCTGGAAAAACAGAAATATGAACATCTAAAAGCAATATTAGAGCTACCTACACAACTTTTTGGAATATGGCATAAGAAGATGAAATGTAGACAATCGGATTACCTCCCAAAATATATAACTATTATTTATGGAAATAAAGTATAACTCCCAAAAAATGGGGTTATCCTAAGGTTTACATGTAATTTTTTTAAGAAAACATACTGAATATGTTTGCGTTGGGCCCTAGGTTTGGTATGCAAATGGTAGAACTTTGTGAAAAAAATTATATAGAGTCGTAGATAACAGACCGTTCTAGTGCAGCGCTATTTTTCCATATTTATTTATCTTAATTTTTTTTTTTTAAATTAAGGAAGTCATCCAAGCCCTTAAATAACTAGGTCGAGCGTTGGGCCCCGACATCAAGGTCTTAACATAATCATTGAAATTTGTTTTTTTTTAGGATGTAGGTCTTTCTGTGTACTTGTGCAGGTTATTTTCCATTTTCAAAATAGGTGAGCCAATCAAAAGTTATAGCGGGAAGAAATAACCTACTTTTTGTGTAAGATTGACGTTGGTGCAATTAAAATTAACTAAAAAATAGAAAAAAATTAGATTTAATAAAAAATTACATATTCGGAATCTGCACACATAGTTCTACAAGTCTGTGCAATTTCATTAGCATTGGAAAAGTGTACCATACGTAGAATCATGCTCGAAATAGAAGAAGTTATAAAATAAAATATATTTTGTTATAACAAAGTCCAAACCACTTGGTTTGGAAACTCGAACCTAAAACCAAAGCGGCCAAGTCATCCGCCACATTGGTGAGAAAGGAATTGCCCGCCAAAATTTAGAAATTTAAATGGCGCGTACATGTTATTTTAAATACACATGTACACACTAAGAGCGCATACGCACAAATAACATGTACACACTTAATAGCACATACGTGCCGTTTAGTGCGTACATGCCATTTTGTGCATACACTCCATTTAGTGCATACGCGCTAGTAACGCGTGCACACATGTTTTTATGAATCCAAAATGTAGTTTTGTTTTCATCTTAATCTATCTCAACCCCCCTGTGTACGCGCCATTTAGTGCATACGGGCTAGTAACGTGTGCACACATGTTTTTATGAATCCAAAATGTAGTTTTGTTTTCATCTTAATCTATCTCAACCCCCCCTGCCACCCCTTTCCCTAACTCTAATACCCCTCCTCTCCTTTGTATGTTCCTGTCCCTCCCTAACTCTAATACCCCTCCTCTCCTTTGTATGTTCATGTCCCTCCCTAACCCTCCTCCCCTCCACCACATTTCAACCCCTCTATCTCTCTCTCTTTCTCTCTCTCTCACTCTCTCCCCCTTTCAACCCTCCTCTATCTCCCTATCTACCTGAGCTTCCTCTTCTTCTCCCTCTCCCTCCCCTCTACCTAATCTTCTTCTCCTTCTCTCTCTCCCTCCTATATCCATCTCTCTAACCATAACCATCGTCCTCTCTCTCTTACTCATCCCATCTCTTCCTAAGCCCCCTCCTACCCCTCCCCCTCTCTCACTATCTTCTTAACCATGCTCCCATCTCCCCTTAACCCTCATCTTCTCACTCTCTCTCTATAACAGTTTTATATATATATATATCTACTTAACCCTCCTACCCCTTTTCTCCCCCCTATGTCCCTATATCTCTCTCTTTCTCTCTCGTTAATGTTCCTCTCTCTCTCACACACTACAAGGGAAAGACCTTGTAGTGGCCAATTTTCCCGCAAATTGGCCTTTTACACTGCCCCTAAACCAATGCTCAAGGATTTACTGAGAAGCATAGGGAGGAGGAGGATGACTTGGCCTTCGAGGAACTTTAGGGGATTATCGATAGAGAAGACAAATACAGGAAAAGGACGCTTAATAGAGATAAGTTCACTGACATAAATGATGCCTTCTCCATGGGTGATAAGACCCCCGATGCTGATATTTGGACTTATGTTGATATCATGCAGCAGAGGGCCTCAAGAGGGAAAAGGAAGAAACCCTAAGGGTATTTGTGAAGAAGCACCAGGAAGAAGATGAAGATAAGGTGACGGATAAAGATGGGGTCACTCAGGACCCGGTGGTGCAACTTTCCTGGAAGTGAAGGAATCGATGGGACCAAGCTTAGGATTAGGACAATGCTGTGAATAAGGAAGAGGCTTCGTTGGAGTAGGATGCCCCTGATGCCACTCATTGGATTAGCAGGTGGGATGGTACACCTACTGTATGAAGGATGAGTAGTGATGTGACTCTGGGAATTTATTGGCATAACATATTAGCGGGTGGGATGCTACACCTACCCCAGGAAGGGTTAACAGTGGTACAAATCCTAAGTATATACCATGTGATTAATTGCTCAAATAGAAGATGAAACGGTTCCTTGGTAAGAATGTAAACCTAAAACGCTGGAAGCTAAACGGTCTTTCTATCTATTGGCATTCCTCTAAACATGTGAAATATGTTAATGTTGTATGCGAGGAGGCATAGGAGGAAGCATCCATAGAAGGGAGTAATTAAAGGAGAAGCTGCGTAAACATGAGAAGTAGAGCCATAGCAGTGATGTTTGGTTCTCGATTATGCCAATGTATAGGTTGGGCTTGAAGTAGTAGTGCATGGCCCTATTAATGTAATTTGGAGCGGCATGAGTAATGAATAAAAACTTTCATACATTTCCTTATTCTCGTTAGTTGCACAATGTTTGTATTTATTGTGCATCTCTATGCTTGTATAGATTGAATTGGAAGTTGGTTCAGTGGTAGTTTTTTTGTCCATCTTTGTAGCAGCTTATTTGCTACGTTACCCCCCTTCTATCTCGCCTTAACCATTCTCTCTCTCTCTCTCTCTCTCTCTCTCTCTCTCTCTCTCTCTCTCTCTCTCTCTCTCTCTCTCTCTATCTATCTATCTATCTATCTCTCTCACACACACACACATACACACACACAGAACATGTCACCCTACCTCGCCCATAACGTTCAAGCAGCTTGCACCTCAACCGACCACGAAGAGGGTGAGTGAATCGATTGTATTCCTTTCAGTAAGGATATAAATTTTGGTCAGAACATCTCTCCCTCTCACTATCTCTCTCTTCTTAACCTCCCCCCTCCTCTCTCTCAGAGCCTCATCTCCCATCTCACTCTTTATCATTATTTGGTAAACCTTCTCTCTCTGTACTTTACAAAAACCTACAAAGAACTCGTACAAGGGGATCATGTGTTGGTTCGAGGACTTGTTGAAGGCTCTTACCCATTTGAATATTCAACAATATCATGATGTATTTCATTACTTGGCCATGTTTGAGGCCCTATGGCCCATATTTGGTGTGAAAAACACATGTATCCAAATATGATGCTAAATAATTCTTAGAGAGTGTTTGTGTTGCAATTTACAACAATTGCTCATGGAGATTGAATCTGAGAAGTGGTGTTTATTCCGTAAGGCCCAAATGATATCGCTCTGTCCCCCCATCTATCTCTCTCCTTAACCCTCCTCTCTCTCTCTCTCTCTCTCTCTCTCTCTCTCTCTCCCCTTAAAATTCCTCCCCCTCTCGCTCTAACCCTCTTCACCCATCTCACTCTATTATTATTTGGTAAATTACCTCCTATATCTGTAGTGCATAGATCCCTACTCATGACACCCATATCCCATTTAAATGCCTATAAATGACTCATACAAGGGGCATACCATTTGATCTATCCATGGTCACATGTGGTCGTCTAAGGATGTGCTCATGGTGCTTAAACTTGAGAATATATGCTTAGGGCCCAAGTTTGTTTTTTCCTCCCCCAACCATGCTAAAGGGATAGAGGATCTTATTTCATTACCACAACTATGGTGAAGGCATCAAGAACCATCCACAATGCACAAACCATCTTAAGGGCACCGATATCTAAATCCCAGGCCAAATACTCCCTAATGAGGGCTCATGTGGTTTCTAGGTGGTTTTTATGCTTCACGAACTCAAAAAGGTTCAATTAATGTTTAAACCCCATGTTTCACCCTTCACCATGTTTAGGTGTCAACACCAATTTCTAGTGCACAATACTTACGCATGGCCCTTATATCCCAATTGGATTCCTACAAAGAACCCTTACAAAAGAATCTTGTGTTGGTCCATGGATTTAAAGAAACTAAGTCCAAGAAGTTTCAACAATATCTCAACGCACTTAAAGTTTCCTTCCTTGACCATGGTGAAGGTCCCACGACTCATCCTTTTTAAGAAAAACCTTCTAATGGCATCCATATCAAACTTTCATTGTAAACTTACCCCTTAGAGAGGGTCCATGCCATTATTTTCACATGTTGTTGTTGGCTATTGAACCTAAGAGACTATGTTTAAGCCCCGAGGATGAAGTGCTTTCCTCCACAAACCATGGCACTTGAGTTTGAAAAGGTTACTTTATGGTTGAAGCCGTTTGTTCCCCCTAGGCTTTTTTAGGCCTATATACCCATTCCCAATTCATGAAACCTACTCATGTTGAATGTATCCCACTAACATACTAAGAAACGCTATCCATGGCCTCGACAAACATTCTCGGCGTGGGTCGAAGACATAATCTTGTTTAAGGCATGCGATGTAGCCTAATCATGTTATATGTATCCCTCTACATTTGCTAGAGATACTCCACAAGGATTATGTGTGGTGGTTTAAAGATGCTTTCAACATCGTATCCTAGGAAGCTTCTTGAGCTGTAGGTGTTGTTCATGGTGCTTGAGCTTGAGAAGCTTCATTTAAGGCACAAGGAGCTTCTTGTTGTCCCTATACCTTGGTCAAACCTTGACACCCATTTTTGGTTCACAACTAACCTAGTCATGGCACACATAACACACTTGAAGTTGGCTAATGCCATATAGATTTCATATGTGGTTAGTGTTGGAGGCTCTTGCTTCCCTCTACTAGCCATGGTTAAGAAGCCAAGATAAATCCTTGATGCCCAAGACATCATAATGGAAGCCATATTCAATTCATATGAAAAAGACTCCTTGTAGAGGGCTAGTGCAATGGATTCTATGTGTTATAGGAGACACTTGAGGTCAAGAAGTTTTAATTAAGGCTCAAGTGGAATTCAATTGAGCTCAGTATGCTTCAATAAGATATCGAGGAACCTGTTTTCATTCTTTGACGATGTTCAAGGCCTTGTAAAAATATGTTTCAGGTCTAATATTGTTATTTCCCTCCATAAACCATGGCCAAGGGCTAGGGCTATTGTTTTTCTACCAAGACTAGGGTTAAGGGCCCAAGTACCATCCACATTGCATAAAGAATGTTAGGGATAATCTATATTGGACAATTAATGGTGTCCATATGCCCACAAATAAAATATTATTGATAAAGGCTCTTGTTTAATACTCGTACATGATTCCCAAGACATTGTAATGACACTTGCATTCAAATTTGATTCCAAAGACACCTTACAGAGGGCTCATGTTGTGGCTTTTAGAATTTTCTCATGGCACTTGACATTGAGAGGGTCATTTCAAGATTAAAGCCCTTGTTTCAGTTTACAAAACCTACTCATGGCTCACGTATCCCACTGTTGTGACCACAACACCCCCCAAGGGAAAATCCAGGGGACCCTTACAAATTTTTTTGAAAGTTGGACTTATGAGAGGGTTTTTTTTGTATTATTTCCTTACTCGGCCATGTTTGAGGCCCTATGGGCCATATTTGGTGTAAAAAACACCCATATCCAAATGATTGAGGACCCAGGGCCCAAATCATTGCATCCCCATATCGTAGCTCTTGAGCTATGAAACGCTCATTTAGGTCTCAATCCTCTTCTTTCACCCTCTAAGCATGTTTACATTTAAAATCCTGTGTGGCGTTGCACTAGGCGCAACCCTTGCAACTATGACGTGGGATGCTACTTCTCCCGCCTTAACCCCATGATCTATTTCTCTCTATCTCTCTATCTCTCTCTACCCCTCACTCTCCCAAAAGCATTGCATACCTTAACCCCTAAACCATTGAACCATTCAACCTGTAATCCCACAACCCTAACTCCTAAACAACCTAACCCACAATCCTTAAAGTCCAAATACCTAATACCTTACACCTTAAGTCCTAAACCCTTAAATCCCTAGAATCCTTAACCCCCCTATCTTTAGCCATTCATTTATCCACTTTTGAAGTATAATCCAATGTATGCAAATATTCTTGAAGTATTGAACGTTTGGCATTAAATGGTGTAAACATTGGTCAATTAATGGTGTAAACGTTATGCAGGGGCATGTGCGCGTGTTTTATCATATACGTGCTAATGACGTGTACACACTACAAATATGCGTGCATGCGTATAAACACGTGTGTGCGCGCCTGCTGCTAGTTTTTAAAAAATAGAGTTTTTTGTTCCCAGGAATGCTACCAAAAAACACAGGATTTTCACTCAGTTCGCGGGTTCAAGCTGTCCTAGGTTGCTTATTGGCTCACATTCATTGATCTATTGGACACAAAATCACTCTTGGAATCTAACAAATATCTTCAGTGGTCTTGGAATCTAGTGGATACATTCAAGCTATCAGTTTCCATTGCAAGTGGTGATCATTTCAATAGGTATGGTGAATTGTAAATAATTTTTTTCATTCACAAGATTTGAGATTCTTTCGTGCCTTTTTGTTTTATCATATGCCTACATCAATATCCATGCATAGACAACAATGAATTTGACAAGAAGAATTCCCAAGTTCACATCTAAAAAAAAATCATATTCACTAGACAAGATGAAGTGTGCAATGTAAACCAATAATTATTTCCATGAATATATTTTGATTTCACACAAGGATGGCATGGATGAGGTTCTGTCTTGAGACTCTTCAATTTGAGGACAATCCTAAGAAGCAATCATGGGAGAGGGTCATATTGAATAGTTCATGACATTTTTTCCATGCTCTCCTCTTCATTCTATGTTTATCATAATGTTTCTTTAATATTGTGACTTTGAGCTTGACTACTTGCCTCTACCTCATTGAATTCTCCTTCCTTGGGGGAATTTGCAACCTCCTTGTTGTGTAATTAGTAAACTTATTCTCTTTATATTATTTGATGTAGAAAAACTATCAATCTAAACCCAAGACATCCTTAAGCATCTCTGTTGTAGGGTGCTATTACCAAAAGTCTTATGAATTCATGGCTAGGAAAGACACTAGTTTCTCCATTCTACACTTGACCAACCATCATCTATATTAATCAGAATTGTAAGGGATAATTACGTTTATCTGATGACTTAGATGTGAAAGAAATTTAGAGTGATAACCAAGCACCATGTTGTGTATGAACTCATAGTTAATGCACCTCATTACGTGTAATTTCATCTCATCCTAGGGTGTTGTAAAGGAAGAATATTCAAGTCCTCTTCTTGTGACTTTCACTACTTTCTGAACACAAAGGAAGTCATTTTTATTCTTGAGCATCAATTATGTTCTTAAATGATTGTTTCAATAGTTTTATTCTTATTTCCTGGGACATAGTGCTAGCCTTATAACTGTAATACTTGCAAACACATGAATACTCTATTGTACACTTGAGTTCTCAACTCGGTCTAGACACTTGAGTTCATGACTTGAAATAGACGTGCTTGAGTTCTCAACTCGGAAAAAAAAAATTGATTTGGTTTTGCATAGGAGACTCGATTTAGATAACTTGATAACTCAAACTTCACATGACCTCAACTTTGCATGGATTACATAACTCGCTAAATCATTTCAATATACATAATTTGTTATACATTGTTAGAACAATATTACACCTAGGACCTTAGTCATTAGTCATATTATTGATTAAATGGTCCTTAACTGGTTAATTATTGCATCCCAAGGTGTGAACAAGGTGTTAGTATATTCCTATACTCCATCCTAGTCCTACCAGCATTTTCAGTCTTGCATGCATTCTACATGCATCCGCATGCTGCCCAGTCATCAGGTTGATACCTCCAACACCTAGTCCCTAGTATTCCAACACTCGGGAGCTTATTTCCACTCAGATTGAGCCCTCCTAGCCAGTGATGCGCCCACATCTCACCATCCACTTGACAAAGGTGCCCTTCTTCACCTACCAGTCCAGTTGTCTTCAGTTAACTGAGTTCTCTCCTTGATTTTAGGCTTGACTCACTCTTAACTGACCCTACCACTCCGGTGGACCTCCACTGTTACTAGACTGATCATTTTGACTTCAATTAGCTCCTCATGCACCCTCCACTGAGCCTCCTTCATTTAGTTACTTCCAGTTACACCTACCACACTCAGTTAGACTCAGTTTGACTGATGGTTGACTGTTACTTGAGCATTGTTGACTCCATTGATGATGAGATAGACTACTAGTTGTGCTCCGATGAAACTCCAGTGATATTTTGATCACTCCATGAAGGCCAATTCGAATTTCCACCTTGGCATTCGAATACTCATGCATTGTATTACTTATTTTTCCATTTGTGATTAATGAATTAGTGTGTGTGAAGTATTTTTTCTTCTATCTAAGTTCTACTGTATTATTATTCCAGTTGCTCATCTTACTGCATTGACCACTCTTAATCATATTCCTAAATTCTTTCTTGTGAGGTATACATCATCTCTTAGATCTGCTGTGAGGATTTTCACATGGTATCAGAGCATGTTGAGAGTATTGTTTATCTCCATTCCTGAGAGTTTTTTGCAAGTTATTATCAATTTTTCTAGTGCCGCAGTTGCAACAGTTTCTGCATTTTTTGCAGCAGTAGCAGTTGTAGACTTTTCTATTGTTTTTGCAGGTCTTCTACAGCTTCCATGTATTCAGAAGAAATCCCTCCTCTTTCTCCATTCAATTGTGATGAATGGAAACCAAAAATGATAGCACATTTGAAGAGAAAAGCTCTCTTTGATTATTGTTTTGAAAGAGAGTTCGAGTCCTCTGAAGAATAGATTGATTGGTTAAATAAAGGTGACCATGTCCGTGCAGCCATGATGTTTTCTATTCCTCGATGCATGGTACACCAATACATTGATGTTGAATCTCCAAAAGAGCTATGGGCCCACCTGGATAAAATATTTGGAAAGCGGAATGAAGGGATTGGTCCAAACCCTTTTGAGAGCAAGAAAAGTGATGCATTCACCCTCCTTGATGATCTCATTGATCATGAACCAATATCAAACATATCTCATATTGAAGTTGTCCACAAAGAAGAAGAACTTGCAGATTCTACACTCATGCTCCAAATTTCTTCTATTTTGAATTCTGTGCCAGCTCACACTCTAGAAATTGCAGAAGGTCCTAAATCCTCGCTTGCACCAGAGTCTGTTGGTCTGCATCATGATCTATTGAATGTTTCGGAGGTCAAATCAGCCATTGGAGGTAATGCATTCGCTCTCCTTGATCACTCACCTCTTATGTACTACTATATGATCATTATTTCATGCTTTAAGAAGGTTATTGAAGATTATGGCCATTGCCATTTGCTTGGGATAATTTCTCATGCACTTACTGGTTTTGATCTCACCTCTAATGGTTCAAAGGAGATCTCAAGAAACCATGATTCAATTCTTGGATCTAATTTGGATTCCAAGCAAACACTGATATTTGATGGCCATTGCCATTCGCTTGGGATAATATCTCATGCATTCAATGGTTTAGATCTCACCTCAAATGGTTCAAAGGAGATCTTAAGAAACAATTCTTTTAAGTCTTGGATCTGATTTGGATTCAAAACATTTACTATTATTTGATTGTTCTTTTTGGCATAATCTCACCCATGATGGTTCGAAGGAGAAGACAAAAGACTATCTGCACATTCATAGATTTGATCCTACCTCAGCTGATTCGAATCACGGGTTCAAGGATCATCCTCATATTTTTGTATTTGTTCTCATCATATTCGATCTGAAGAGCAAGTACAAGCACATGCCTTTTGAGCATGATCCACTTCTTCCCAAGAAGAAGATACCTCCAGAAATATGACCAAGCATCACACCTGCTTGAGTTTGGAGCGTTTAATTTTGTGTGTTCCTTACAGTCTATTTTGAGGGGGGGTATTTTTCCCATGAGTTTTTCCCCATTTCCTCGGTTTATTGACTGTTATTATTATTCATTGTATTGGGTGACCTTTGGTCTCAGTTAACAGGGCCGAGGATTGATTAAGGGGGGGTGTTAGGATATTCCTATACTCCATCCTAGTCCTACCAGCATTTTCAGTCTTGCATGCATCCGCATGCTTCCCAGTCATTAGGTTGATACCTCCAACACCTAGTCCCTAGTCTTCCAACACTCGGGAGCTTATTTCCACTCAGATTGAGCCCTCCTAGCCAGTAATGTGCCCACATCTCACCATCCACTTGAAAAAGGTTCCCTTCTTCACCTACCAGTCCAGTTGTCTTCAGTTAACTGAGTTCTCTCCTTGATTTTAGGCTTGACTCACTCTTAACTGACCTTACCACTCCGGTGGACCTCCACTGTGACTAGACTGATCATTTTGACTTCAGTTAGCTCCTCATGCACCCTCCATTGAGCCTCCTTCATTTAGTTACTTCCAGTTACACCTACCACACTCAGTTAGACTCAGTTTGACTGATGGTTGACGGTTACTTGAGCATTGATGACTCCACTGATGACGAGATTTTACATACATGATAAGGAAGGTAGTTTTCCTTTATGTCTCTTTGATAGTTTGTTTCTTTGATAATTATGAAACCCCTAAGATACCATATCATTTCCATCTGAACACTATCCTAGGATAATTTACCTATACTTAGCATACTACACCCTAAATCTTGCCTTAGATGTACATGGTCTAACACAAATAAACCAAAATAGTTTGTAGTTGTATGTGTTAATTTGTAAAGTTTAAGTTATGTTGGAATGTGTCAAGTTTATTGTATAATGGAACTAATATATTATTTGTTGTTTCTTTTGTAGGGGTAGGCCTCATAGTTTTGTTAAAGATAATTTTGGATATGGAAAACTCACATAATAGTGCAAAAAAATCTAGAAGGAATTTTCCCATTGAAAAGGTCAATGACGTAAGAGAAAAGGCCAGGTTGGAAATGGAAAGAGTGATACAAGGTCCAGTCATTACCACTAATCCTAACACAGTTGTTGACATGACAACCTCTAGTTCAGAACCACAGGTAAATTGGTTGCTTCCAACAGACCCAACTCAAATTCCAACATCAACACAATCTCCAACCAACAATCCATCAACGAGTCATGCTGAAGTTCCTCAAGACACAGGTATATTGGGAGATGTTGCATGTGTAGAGATGGACATACAAGCATTGATTCATTTGCAATCTCCCAAAGAATACCATAGCCATGTCGAGCACACTCCCAACATGGCCCAATGTGTGAATGAAGCACCACAACATTAAACAAGCTCTAGTATTCATGTCTAATGTCCACCTTCCCTACCTCGACTGTCTAGTGCAAGAAGAAGAACTCCTAGATGTATTCATGTGGATGAAAGTGCTCTATCGGGCCTTGAAGGTAAGTTTCCAAAACACACTATCGAGTGGCAATGCAACAAAATTGTCAAGGAATATTTTGAATCCAAAGGTGATGCAGGTAAATGTCAATTATTGCTATGTTTGTTAAAGTCTCATTGTTTAGTTGATGTTAGGAGAATTTTGGACATAAAGATAGTTAAAAGTTCAGAGGCTAGCAATCATATTGTTAGAAATATACAATCTGCATTTAATGTGATTGGGAATACGTCTCCTACAAAAGATCTATGTGCGACTCATCGTTTGTTAGAGGAATCAGTTGTAAGCAAGTCCACAAGGAAACATCGCCTGCTATCACACACTTCTCACATACTTAAATTAAATAGAAAAACTATTAAAAAGTACTCTGTTATAAGAGAAAATATTGACACTTCGAGTGGAAAATATTGTTGGGATTTTGTCGGTAGGTTTCCTCGTGGAGATAGGAAGCTAATTGGTGTTGTTAAGGAGTTAGTACAAAATTTTTGGCATGATCATACTAGACCTTTATCAAACCAAAGAGACATGCTAAAGTTGAGAAAAGGTTCTATTGAACGTGAACCCCATGTTAAACACTTCCTTGACACCACACAGACTGAACTCTATGAGAGATTCAGGAAGGAGCACACACAATTGAACCTGGGCCAAAGGTCCTTTGAGAAATGCAAACCAGGTTACGTTCGTATATGCATTGATCATATCACCTGTTGTTGTAGATACCACGTAGAATATGAATATTATTATGAAACATATAAACATATATTTTGTGATTTGCATACTAACATTGTGCAAGGCTGCAATGAATCCATATTAACACCGAATGCATCGAGAGACTTTATCCACAACATCATGTGTCCAAGGCATAAAGGAAAAAAAATATTATGAAAAATCGTGTCTATATGGGACATGTTTTAAGTGCAGTGGGTTTTCTCTTTTGAACCGTTGCATTCATGAAAGTGAGGGGAACGAGTTTGGCAGGATGGTCGTGGAGATGCAAAGCTTCAAGTACGTAACCTATGAATTAGACAGTGCTAGTGAAAGTTAAAATATTGCATTGGTGAAGTCACGGGTACAAATGAATATTGCATATTTTTCATATTACACGTTCAATTTATGACATATACATTTTTCCAAAGGCCACATTGTAATATTTCCCATGTTTTCATGGAAACCGGAATGTGTATGTGACTTCTTAATGGAGTTCTACAAGAAAACCGAGCAGTATGTTCAACATGTGCATGTAGTGCAATGGAAAGATGAGCAGTACAGAAAATGTAGGGACACATTTCTTGTTGGAACCATAGTGTCATTTGTGTATTTTGCAGAAAAGTACACCCTTCAGCCAAAAAATGAAATCCAGAGTCAATACTACCATTCACACCAATTCATCATCATGGTACATATTACATATAGGCATGGGACATAGAGTAGCAATGACATGAGGATAATACTGAAGGAGACAAACTTTTACATAAGTAATGATAGAACCCATGATCTGCATTATGTGCAACATTGTTTTCGAATTTTCTATGATCAGTTAAAGGAGAGAGATATACAAATGGATCAACATTGGATATGGTCAGATGGTTGTGCAGGCTAGTTCAAAAATGCCCGAGTATTCCAATGGATGAGTATTTTTCATAAGACTTACAATGTGTCGCATATCTGGAACTATTTTGAGACCGGGAATGGAAAAGGAGAGCATGATGGGGTCGGTGCATGCATCAAGACCGCACTACGAAGGGAAGAGATGAGGTTTACCACAAACCCTCATATCCAAGATGCAAAATCCATAGTTCAATGCTGCTCTACAACGATGTTAGACTGAGCAAGAGATCAACAAACATCAACAGTGAAAGTACGTGTGGTAAGAAATTTTTGGCAAGTGGTTGACATAGATCGATTGCCTTCCTATAGTTGCGGCATAGTACAAGGAATATGTGGATTTCATTTACTTCAAAGCTCAAACAACGTCTTATTTGAAATATGGATGGAAAAAATTCCTTGCTTTTTCATCCCTTGCAGTAGTGGCAAATGGGATGAATGTGAATGCATCAATTGGGTTGATGAATGGGATCGTGTGTCACTTGCAGTAGACCCACATGCAGTTGTTGAAATAACCCATTTAGAGGAGGGTCAGTCAGCGATTTCGACAAACTACGACCATATCTCAGATCTTGTACAACCAGGACACATATACGCAGTTGTTTCCCCAGAAGACAATGAATGGGGAATGAATTATTGGTTGGCATGGTGCATCCAAGGTAAGCAAACCCTCAACAGATCATTAATTGACAATGAAGGAAATGAATTTCCTATTTGCTCAATGGTGGTTAAGGGGGAATATCTTGCACTAGATGGGAAGTCAAGAAAGACTGTGGGTTTGTATTCGTGGATTACAGAACACGTTCAATGGCAAAATTGATCGTTGGCACAAACATCCATCTACAGAAAATGTCAAGCAAGATCTCAACCAAGGTACGCTACTTCCTGCCTCATTCAGAGCACGAGAGATTGATGGAAACCATTAGCAATAGAGAGGATCCAGATGGATTTATTGAATGAGGTCAGTCAACTTTACATAAGAGATAGAATTTTTTGATATAAGAGATAGATGGTACATGCATTTTTTGTTGATACATACATACATACATGTATTATTTTCCATGTTTTAATGTAATACAAAAAAAATCTTGTTGTGCATTTTTTCAATATTTTATAAAACCCTAGTTGGATGCCCTCTTTGTTTTTCTGATTAAGAGACCCTCTTGGGGAGAAAGATCCTTGTTTGCTTATGTTTTATCAGGTATGCAAAAACCTCTTAGGACATCACTAAAACCCTGCTAAGTCATCCTAATGTGAATAAATCAAACAAAATATCAACATGGTGGTATCCTAATGTGAATACATCAAAAAAAATATTAACATGGAGGTATCATATAGTAAGGGTGTTAAAATGGAGTGTTATGTTTTTTCGTTTATAAGAAATATGGAGTGTCAAATGTAATTGTGTGAATAAGTAACTAAGATTATTTTAATTAGTGCCAAACTAAAATATTCCTACCCATAAGATAGTGCTTCCACATATTTTACCCATGTGTGTCTACTTCTAATTCATGTACATGTGTGTATCGCATTGGTGGACCTGTAGGATCTGAAGGAATCCCATAATGCCCGGGAGCCTTCGGATGAGAAATGGACTCCTTGAGCGAAATTGGAATGACCTTCACTAAGCAAAACCATAGCTATGGAGATTCCACATTGGAACCCTTTTCCGGAATCGGAGACATGGTGTGGGGGGTCCCATAGCTAGAACCTGACGTCTGGAATCTGTCGGAATCGACGGATTCGCGATCAGAGTCACGGTTTTGGTGCAATGGGCATTTTGGTCGGGCAACCCGGGGTCGTTCAAGAACACTATGAGGATTTGCTCCGGGGCCACGGAACCCAAACCCGCCAACGAACCTGGGTTCCATCATCTCCCACATGTGTGTATGGCCATTATAGACGTGTTCACGGTGGCCATGCATGCCCAGGAGCCTTCGGATGAGAAATGGCCCCCTTGAGCGAAATTGGAATGGCCTTCACTGAGCAAAACCCTTGCTGCGGAGATGGAAAATTGGCGCCATTTCTTAGCATTGGAGGCATGGTGTGGGGAGACCCCAAGCTATAAACCAACATTTGGAATCCATCGGAATTGACGGATTCGTGATTGGAGTCACGGTTTTGGTGCAACGGGCATTTTCGCTGGGCACCCTGGGGCCATTTAATGACACTATGAAGATTTGCTCCAAGGCCACGTAACCCAAACCCGCCAGCGGACCTGGGTTCCATCATCTCCCACACATGTGTATGGAAATTATGGATGTGTTCACGGTGGCCACACATGCCCGAGAGCTTTCGGTTAAGAAACACCCCCTTTGAGAGAAATTGGAATGGCCTTCACTCAACAAAACCCTTGTTGCGGAGATGGCACATTGGTGCCATTTCTGGGCATTGGAGGCATGGTGTGGCGGGACCCCCAGCTAGAAACCAACGTTTGGAATCCATCAGAATCGACAGATTCGTGATCGTAGTCATGTTTTTGGTGCAACGGGAATTTTGGTCGGGCACCCCGGGGCCAGTTAGAGACACATTGAGGATTTAGTCCGAGACCATGGAACCCAAACCAATGAGCGGACCTAGGTTTCGTTAGCGCCCACACATGCATATGGCCATTGTGGACGTGTTCACGGTGGCCACACACTCCCAGGAGCCTTCGGATGAGAAATGGCCCCCTTGAGCAAAATTGGAATGGCCTTCACTGAGCAAAACCCTAGCTCCAAAGATGGCACATTGGAACCATTTTCGGCATTTGGAGGCACAATGTGGGGGACCCCTAGATATAACCGACATTTGAAATCCATCGAAATTGACAGATTCACAATCAGAGTCACGGTTTTGGTGCAACAGGCATTTTGGTCGAGCACCCTGGGGCCATTCAAGGACACTTTGAGGATTTGCTACGGGGCCACGAAACCCAAACCTGCGAGCGAACCTGGGTTCCGTCAGCTCCCACATGTGCATGTGGCCATTGTGGACTTGTTCACAGTGGCCATGCATGCCTGGGAGCGTTCGGATGAGAAATGGCCCCCTTCAGCGAAATTGGAATGGCTTTCACAGAGCAAAACCCTATCTCCGGAGATGGAACAACGGTGTCGTTTGCGGGCATTGGAGGAACGATGTGGGGGATCCCCCAGCTAGAAACCGATGTCTGGAATCCATTGGAATCGATGGATTCACGATCAGAATCACGGTTTTGGTGCAACGGGAATTTTCTAGATAATGCATATGCTACAATATTATTATTCCCCTTAACATATTCAATGACAAAATCAAAAGTTTGTACTTTTCTTACCCACTTTTGTTGCCTTTCATTGAGGTCCTTTTGTGTGAGAAAATGCTTCAAACTATTATGATCAGTTTTGACTACAAACTTGTTTCCCACCAAGTATTGTCTAAACTTGGACAAGGCATGCATTATGGCTAACATTTCATTGTCATAAATGGAGTATAGTTTCTCATGCGGCTGCAACTTTCTACTCTCAAAAGCTATGGGGTGTTTATTTTTCTTTAGGACCGCCCCTATCCCTTCTCCTGATGCATCACATTCCAAGACAAATGGCTTAGAAAAATCAGGTAATGCAAGTACTGGACAACTAATCATTACCTCTTTCATTCTTTGGAAATCCTTTTCAGCCTCTTCATCCCATTTGAAAGCATCTTTCTTTGTCAAATCAGTAAGTGGAGCAGTCATCTTTGAAAACCCCTTCACAAACTTTCTATAGTAAGTTCATATTCCAATGAAGCCTCTCAATACTGTGATGTTTTGGGGTGATGGTCATTCAAGAATAGATCTTATTTTTTCCAAGTGCACCTTCACTCCATATTTCCCAATGATGTTCCCAAGACATAAAACTTCTTTCAACCCAAATCCACACTTGGAAAACTTAGCAAACAAAGATTGTTCATGCAAAATTTTCAAGACAATTTCTAGATGGTGCAAGTGTTCCTACCATGTTTTACTGTAAAACAAAATGTCATCAAAGAAAACCAAAACAAACTTACAGAGATGCTTGATAAATATTTGATTCATGCATGAGTTAAATGTCGCTGGAGAATTGGTCAAACCAAAAGGCATGACAAGAAACTCAAATGGCCATAGTGACATCTGAAAGCTGTTTTCTGTACATCGTCCTCCTTCATTCGAATTTGATGGTAACCAGATCTAAAATAATTTTTTTAGAAGAATTTTGCTCCATGTATCTCATCCATCAGCTCATCTATTCTTGGGATGTGATATCTATTCTTGATTGTATTCTTGTTTAGAGCTCTAAAATCAATGTACATTCTGAAGGTCCCATTTGTTTCTTTGCGAAAACAACTGAAGAATCATAGGGACTAGAGCTTGGTCTAATGAGTCCCAATTACAAGAGCTCTTGAAAATATACTTTTCAATATCCTCTATGAACTTTTTTGGATGTCTATATGGTGGTATTAGTATAGTTTAAGTTCCCAGCTCCAAAACAATGTTTTGCTCAACTCCTCTATCAGGTGGCCTTCCAAGAGGAAGATCTCCAAAAACCTTTTCATATTTGTGTAGTAGCTTCCTTATCTCTTTTGAATGTTCTGAAATATTTATTTTTGGTTTGGGTGAAGTGATGCAACATTCAGCATCCCACTCAATATCTCCATGCCTGAACATGGACCTCATACTATCGGAGGACACTACTTGATTTGGATAGTTGTGCATTCCTCTCACAGCCCTTTGTTTTCCTTCTGAATATTTGAACCTCATTTCAGGAATTTGATAGTTCATTGTATGTTCCCATATAGAGTACATCCATTTCTCACCCAATACCATATTACTATCAGCAACATCAACCTCATCAAAGCTATCAAAAAAAGTGTAATTACCTATGTTGAGTTGTAGCTTTGGAATCCATGTTTTGCACTCCATAGTATTGTGACCTGGAATGATCACTGTGAAGCCTTCGAATGGTTCAGTAGGTAGCTTTCTCCTCTCCACCATGTCTGCATAAATGAATTTATGTGTGGCTCCTCCATCTACCAATACCAAAACCCTTTTTCCTTGTACCACTCCCTTGCATCGAATAGTGTAAAAACGAGTCACTCCTGAAAGCACTGACATTCTCCCTTTGTCAAGTGATGGGTGATATTCTACTTGTTTCGCTTCTTCTACTATGTCATATCCCTCTTCTTGGGTTTAAATATGTCCTTATTCCTCCATACCCCCTTCATACTCATCATCATAAGAAAATACTTTAATGAATTGTGCTTTCCCCTTAGCACATTTATGCCCTGGTACCCATGGTTGGAAGCATGTGTAACATAGTTTCTTTCTTCTAAGTTCTTCCTTGTTTGGTCCCTCTGTTTTATCCTTTCCAAATGTATCTTTTTTCCATGGCTTCTTTTCAAATCTGAACTTGGAAGGAAAATTAGGCTTGGGAGGAAACCTTGTCTTGGGTAGCACATTTTGCATGTCTCTTGTCAAGTTCATGGCATCTTTCAATGAGGTAGGTTTGTGGACCTTAACTAAACCCTTCAAAGGTTCAACGAAACCTTCAGTAAAGAGAAATACTAATCTGACCATATATATATCAGCCACCTTAACTGATAGTTTTTGGAATTCCAACATATATTCAGCAAGGGTTCCAACTTGCTTCAATTGGGATAGTTCTTTGAAAGGCATTTCTGGGTCTTTTTGCTCAAATATTTCTAATACCCTGTCAAAAAAAATCCATATTTTGTAACCTGATCATGCCCCAAAGTTTTAATTCCATGGAACCACCAATCATTGGCTTCTCCTTCAATATGCAAAGTAAACATTTTTAGAGCATCCTCTTCAACCATTGGATTCAACTGAAAATACACATCTAGTTTTTGTACCCAAGTATTTGCAGAACTTTGAGATGAGCCATCAAAAGTAGGAAGGGGAATTTTACATATGGCATAATTCAATTCTTTATTCTGAAATGGAGTCCTAATACCTTCCCTCATTTTGATTTTGTTTGAGACAGCAAAGTATTGATCAAATGGTAGAGTCCTTCTACAATCTTCACTCAACTTTTTCCATTCTGTTATAACTTCTTGCATATTATATTGGGTGTTAGTTTCTTCTTTGGATTCAATAAATTTAGGTGTAGTAGGCCTTGTTTAACTCCGACATTCATGAGGTCGACTATGAGCTCCTATCTTTGAGAAAACACTTTCCCCCATTGCCTTCTTTTCCTCGAAAGAATAACTACTGTTGTCTCCTATTGCCCCTTTGCTTCCAAGTTGACTAGCCAACAATTCGAACCCTTTCATTATCTGCTTTTTCATATCTTCAAAGAATGGTTTCATGAATTTCCTAAACTCCTCATTCTCCTCCGAGGTTCCATTCTCATCATTAGCCATAGTTTTAACAAAATGCTCTTCTTCTCCTACTTCTTCCACTTCAACAAAGGTGATTTTAGTTTCAATTCCTAAGGGTGGTCCCTGAATTATTGTCCTCATTAATGGTAATCCACATCAGGTGCAAGGACCATGTTCTAATACCACTTGTAGTGTGCCTTTTTAATAAATTTGATAAAATTGGAAAAATTGCAAATTTTGGCCAATTCGACCCTTAGACTAGTATTGACCCAAATGCCTCCAAATGCTTCCAAATTGGTTCTGAATGTGTTTGGAAAGTATTAATACATAAAATTGTGACTGATGGATTCTTTTAAACTCTCAAAAGTATTCTGCAGCATTCAATTACAATCAGGGAAAGATAGGGAAATTTACTACTCAATTCGAGGTTCAAATCCCCCAAGGGTAGTGGTCAAAGATGGATCTCCAAATGTTGTACGACCTTCCCAAATTTAAGAAAAGAGACATGGTACTCTTAAAGGAATTAAATGGGATCCACAATACATTATAAAATAGTTTCTAAAGGCTTCTGCAACTCCCATAAATCAAAGGTTTGTGGACATGTCTTCACAAAGGGGGAAATGCTAGTAAACTTCACCACTTGCTATGAAATTCAAGATTTATGTTCCAAAGTCTTATGAAATTTATATGAAACTTCGTCCAGACATTAATGAGCATTCATACATCATAAAAATTGTGGAGATGAACTGATACAATTCAAAATAGAGCAACTTCAAGCTTTCATAACAAGATGTAGGGAAAATGGCACCATTTATGCATTGTTTGGTATTTTTACATAGTTCCACTTGGTATTTAGACCTGAGAGTCTTCTAAGAATTAAATATAGATTATATATATCATAATACAAATAAATGAGGTCACAATATCTCCCCCAAAGAGAAAATCATCTCACCAAGTGCGCCCTTCCTCCAAGAGCCAAAATATGAAGAGAAAAGTGAGAAAGGTGTAGAAGCAAGTTGAGGATGAGAATGTCACGAGCTTCCCTGTAGATTCATCCTGAAACAAATGACTCCAGTGCAGCTCCAAATGAAAGGTCTAAATGGCCTCTCCAATTTCCAATTAGGATGGGAATCTTTCACCCTCAAAATTGGTACTAAAGCAAGTAGAGTAAACACTCCACAAGCATGGACAAGCTATGCTATCCAATATGAAAAATGATAAATGATCAAAACATGGTCTCCTTATTTGTTCTTGAATTTTATAAACTTACAAATGCTTCCTTAACTGGAATTCCCTCCATGAGATTCGTGCCAACTCAAATTGGGAAGAGATTCCATTGTGTGCCACTTGTCCCTCCATTCCTAGCTTCCTCCTTCACTCAATTCAAATGGGTGACTCTTTGGCTGCTATAAATCCCTTGTGCGCCCTCTTGGAGGAAATATTTAGCCGTGACATGTCATATATGTCAAATTTCAATAATCAGGTCTGATTTGTGTCATATGTGTCATATGTGTCATAGCATCTTCATCATTGTTGTCATAGAAGCTAGGGAATCTAGTAGCCCAAGTGTCTCAACTTCTCTCAAATGCCTCTTCCTCTTCCATGGGAGTTACTCTTCCACTCTAATTCAACCTTAATTGATTCATTCCAATTATATTGACCTTCCAACTCCCCCAAGAATGTGGACTCCACCTAGGATTCGAATGGGTGATATTGGAATGCCATGTGGCATGGGGAATCTTGCTTAAATGGGCCCCACATCTCCCATGTTCCCTCATGACCAACTGCCACCTTATTTTCCTATATTATTTATTTATTTATTCCCCATTTAATATATTTTTTCAAGCTAATTTCCATTTTGGGTTTTATAGTTCCCTTATTCCAAATCTAATGTTTCGACCCCAACCTAGGAAACTAGTAGATTGGTGGAATTTTCTCTTTTTGAGATTTATTTGAATGGGGACATTACAGCGTTGGTTAAAGACATTCAACTTCAAATGACCGTAATATTATACATACAACAATTCATTTAGTGATTTGTATATTTTTTACAACTTCTACATTTAATTCATGTAAATTTTATTGGACAATTCTCATATTATTTATGGACATAGTATCATGTATATGGTGATGTGTTTCAACAGTTGCAGAACATGAAAGAAATAAACTTAGAAACATTGAAACATAATATTTTATTGACTGTGTTGTGTGTGTGTTTTTTCGTTTGCAGACACTAGAAGATTTGTTACTAGTAAACCGTTGATTATTTTCGATTTCAATGGAGTTTTGTTACACACAGTTCATAAAAAAAAAGAAATTTGGATTGCCATGAACAACAGATATCGAATAAACCACAAAGTATTATTTTATATGTCCAGGATTTAGGGAATTTTTTTTAAAATGCTTTAGTATATTTGAAGTTGGGGTTTGGACATCTGCACAACAAAAAAACGTTGACAATTTTTTTTTAACATTATTCCAAAGAACGGGACTGCAAGGGAACAATTTAGAGTAATTTTAACACAAGAATATTGTTCTTGCATGGACACAGAGGGTTATCAGGGTGATGAAAATCCTTATGTATTTCTCAAGCCTTTAAACAAAGTTTGGGACATTTTGATCCATGGTTGGGATGCTACAAATATAGTGATTGTAGATGACTTGAAAGAAAAACATGTTTGTAACGAGGAAGGGAATTGTATTATAACAAAAACGTATACTTGTCAATATGTCAATGACACATTCTTTCTAGATCAGTTATGGCCTTTCTTGCTGCACCTGAATGGTGTGAGTGATGTGAGGCCAAATGTGAATAAAATGAAAGTATTTTGTTAAATAATACACTTGAATGTTTGTTTGTACTAGTATGTTCAGTTTCACTGTGATTATAATACTTGTAAAGTGTCCATTTTTGTTTTGGTTGGTAAAAATGGAGATTTGGTTTTCAATTAAAGTCTTATGAAAAATGTGTAATGTACAAGCAAGATGTTACACAATAGGATATATTGTGTGTTGATGAAATAGAAAAATACCACCCATATTATTGTTGCAAAATGGATAAGTGTTCAAGCGATAACAAAATCCCCATTGTATTTGCATTTTTATCTCTTTTGACAACAAGGAGAGTGTTTGAGATTGTTGACGTTGGATTCCTCCTAGTTGGACACACCCATGAATACACAGATGGAACTTATGGAAGGTTATCAGCAAAGCTTATGAGCAAGAAAATATTTTCACTCCTAAATATTATGGATACGTATATGACATGTGAAGATCAAAATATCTATGTCCCTTGAGTGCTTCTTTGGCAGCTTCGATGGTTTTGGCTCCGAAGTTGTTAATGGGAAGAGGCAGACCCAACCACTTGTACGATTTTTTTAGATTCTGGAATAGTCTGTCACCTTTCTTACTTACCAGAGCGACTTCTGGATCCGAATTTTCCACGAGCTCCATGATTCCCCATTCTTCACAACAAGCTGTTATACAGTGTTCAATGGTATCGATAGCAGGGCCTGCAAGGGGCTTGCCATATTCTTGATAGAATGCAGAGAGTTGGATAATAATAGTGAGCAGTGAAACTACAGTCATCTTTGCAGAGCTCTTCGCCATGTTGAAATCTTTTTCGATTTGTATTTTTCTTTGATAGATTACAAACAGGACCGACCCTTTCCTGGTCGTTTTTTCCAGCAAGGAAATCAGTGCCTTGCAATTTTTTCCAGGGGATTATGCCTCAGTCAAACGCACATTCATCAAGTACTTGATGGAATTTAGATTTTCTATACATAGTCCCGTGGGATTCTCCCACGGCATGTACATAATAACTTCTAATTATTTGACGAAGTCGTCATCATTTCCCAGCTCTATTAGTCCACTACTGTTGTGCAGATTATAAAGCACTGAAAACTCATGAGAAAACCGACCCATTAAAATCCTCCACGTGTACTGATTAGAAAGAACCATCTATGAAATTAACCAACAAGTGTTTCTCATGAAAACTAGAAGAAACTGCAAATAAAGCAAGACGGGTAGGAGCTTGTACAACCGAAGTTTTTGGATGAACATTAACATAAAATTATTCAAAATACTTGAACTCTTGATTGATTCTACATCCCATTCTATGAATTCTTTATGCAACTCAAGGAGAGCTCTTTTCCAAAAATCCTCGACAAAAAAATATTGCTTGAGACTTGAAGCATTCTTACCCATACGTCTTGGGAAGAAGACAACGGTCGTGACCCATCCCCAACTGACCATCACCCATCCCACTAAGACGAAAATCCATTGCACGGCGACAGCAATGCTTCGCAACCAATCGTCTCTATACCTCCAGACTAAGAATGTTTTTTACGCAACCCACATCCATATTGTTATACATATATTTTTTCATTAGTCGTATCACGATTCTTTGAAAATCATAATAATCTATATGAACTTTTCAATATTTAAATTATTTTTAATTTACAACTATAATATTTAAAATAAAAAATATTATTATTATGATATAAGTATTTTTGTAGATTAGTATTCTTATATAAGTATTCTTGAAGATCCATTTA
Organism: Larix kaempferi; assembly: GCA_027924585.1. Lineage (NCBI taxonomy): Eukaryota > Viridiplantae > Streptophyta > Pinopsida > Pinales > Pinaceae > Larix > Larix kaempferi. Next base: position 3,253,743 of record BSBM01000049.1, on the reverse strand, counting down.
AAATTTATTTAATTTTCATTGAAGTCTCTACTCCTAAGTAATTAATGACATGGTCTATAGGCTTTATAATTTGTTAACCAAATGTTAAGTTAGAGTAGAACACATGGTAATACATTGTCAAATTCAAAAATGTTATTTGATCTTAGTCGATTCCTCAAATACAATGTTTTGTAAAAGAAAAAACAACACAAAACTAAATTTTTAAATCATTATTTATAAACTTTTCAAAAACTATAGATAATAATTTCCCTTTAGATACAACCAAAGATTGTGCTTATTAATGGAAATTGCTTCACTTTAACATGAATATAAATATTGTATTATACAATGAAAGTTGTTGGAAAACAAAGTAATTGAATTCAAAATTGTATTTTAATAATAGGTGATAAGTCGTCATTATTTTACATTTGTGTATGTTATATGGCAATATATGGTAACCTCTTTGACACAAATAAAGTTAAAATATTTTCAAATTACATTGTTGCTTACATTTAAATTTATAGTTTTACACGAAAACACTATATTATTATGTTTATTTCTTCCAAGCATTAGAGCTTCGAAGGTCTTTTTAAGGGGTTCGTAACACTAGATCATGGTGTTATTTTCTTTTATCCATTAAGTTATCTTGAATTTCCTATAAATTACCAAACGATTGTTTAGTAGTAAGTTATCTTGGATTTCCTATAAATTATAAATTACCAAACGATTGTTTGATTGTTTGGTAGTAATACAAAAAATTTATTACATTTCATTCCTTTATCTCTTTAAAAAGGTTGAATATTGTCCTCATGCAAATACAAGTACATTGCAAGAAGGCTTATTGTATAGGTGTATGTATCTTCTCTCACATGTCAATTTCTAAAACTTTAAATAACTATTAAGATTTAATATTTTCAACTTAAACTTACATAAGATTTAGTGTTGCAAACATAATTAATACAATACATGGTGTTTCACGTTTCAAGCATATAGTTTACAACTGAACACATCTAATAAAGAAAACCCATCCAAATCCCTTCCAAGCTATGTTTATGTGAGTTTTGTAATTTCTTAAATAATCTCAGATTTCGTTTTGTAATTTCGCAATCTCTTTTTATCAAAATATATTATAAGACTAGTAATACATTTACAATCATAAAGTTTACATATGGGTAGACATTATATTGAAGAACGTTTTTTGGTGTTATTGTGACTTGGGGCACAATCTACAACAATACAACATTTATGTGACTTAGTAAATGACACATGTTTTGAAAGCAAAATATAAAGTGCCATGTTTACATGCATGTATACTTTCCATCCTAGGGAACGTGATGTATACAATATAAACACTTTGCAAAGCGTATGACATCTGTGGTCGAAAAATAAAGATTCAATTTCTATAATCCAAATTAAATTACAAAACTTAATAATAATAATGGGTAATAATTACCTTAGAGATAATAATGGATGGCTCAAAGTACATGGAGTTATTAAATGGATACAAAAAAATTTATAAATATTTTACCTATATAATAATAAAATTTCAACCAATTAATATTTGAATACAACAAATTTTTGGAAAGGTTTAAAAAATTCCTTTAAAATTCCACTTTGTTTTCATTGAACAACATATTAATTAGCATGGGTGAAGTGTTAAATGTGATTTTTGAGACTTTATTATGAAAACAATTGCATCGGTGTCTACTTGTTAGAATTAAGAAATATCTCAATGAGTTCATAATTTTATTGCAAATATTTTTATTCAAACATCATATGGTTTCTCATGCTAGATTTTGAAGAGTTAAATCAATTGTATATGTGCCTATTTGTTTGGCTTGGGAAATATCACAATTCTTAATTATAAATTGTGTTGTAAAGATCTCTATTCAAACAATAGCATTCAACTCAAAGTAATCAATTGGCTAGGAAATTATAAAGATCCCCACTTCTCACCAAAAACTTTGAATTGATATCTTCTTTATAGATCCCTCAAAATAAAAATGCCATTGTTGATCACTATGTGAACTTGGAATCAAAGTTAGAAAAAGGGAAACTATGGAAAAATGGGGGAGTGATTATTGTAAGCCACCTCTCATGATAAAGAGTTTGGCATTAATGTTTGAAATGACAATCAACACAATCGACAAGTGGAAGCCTAAGCCTAAGGAATTTTTTGTTAAAGGCACCTTAACCAGAAAGACAAGATGCAATGCCTTAAGCATGTATAGATGGTACTCGTTCACACCTTCAGGATAAAGTCAATAAACTTACAATGATGGGATAGTCTTGTTCATGTGGGAGAGCATGAATTAGGATTTACCATGCAGAATTGATGACTGGTCAATTTGTATTTGATATCAGGAAGGGTACCATGTTTCCTAGCCAATTATCCTACATATGTGTTGTTTCAATATCATGTTTCTATATGTCAAGTTTCAGAGATGAAGAGGGATTTCAAGCATTGTGAAAGACACATTGAGAAGCTCAAGGAGTGTCACAGATCAATGAAACACCTAGCTCATTGTTCACTTGTTTTCTGGAAACGAGCAACCATTTAAAGCTTGCTTCATTTCTCAGGAGAGAGAAATTGATTGTCCCCAATATTTTTTCAATCATGTATATTAAAATTGTTTTGGAATCCATGAAGCCATGGTTTCAACAATTCCGAGTTTCATTGAGAATCTTCTGAATTTGGAGCAAATGAAGATCAAGATAATATTCCCCTTGATATATTCTTCACAAGTATGCAGAATTTGCTTCATCTTCATTGGAGAATAAGAGGCAAAGCATTACAAAACCTATGAAGCATGAGCTAATTTCTTTCTAAATTGTTGGGCAAATATGCAACACAATGAAAAGTAGTGAATCAATTTGTTAATTTCGGGTTACCATTCCTTATGATTAACAATTCCGATAGACTAAGCATTTCATCCAAATTCTCTCTCTTTAGAAAGAGTTTTTTCCAGTTAGTAGTTGATTTGTGATGGTACTAAGAGTACAAGTCTAACTCTACACCATTGAAAAACTTGATTCCATGCGTTTTTAGGGGCTTTTTCTCAAAACACTAATTTGATTTTAGTTTGGGCTTTTCAAGTATTTCACCTTCCAACAACAACCTATCAGAGTATTATTGCACCTTGATTTTAGTTTCACCTTTTCAAGGATTTCACCCTTCAACAACAACCTTTCAACAACAACCTATCAGCTTATTATTACACCTTTTAAAGGCAATTGCTAATAATATTAATATGCATCCTCTGCAATAATTCCATGTATTGGTAATTATGAATATCATTATGCTTTGTATCTGTTAATGGCAGCGCATCAAGCCTTTGTTGGATATTATGGGCATACAGGCTAGCCAGAGATGAACTTTCACCCCGGGGAACCTGGCGTGTCTATCGGGGAATTACGGATTTCCCTTACTATGAAAAGTAAAACAAAAGGCAGTCGTCTAATTAAGCGACGATTTATCCCGGAGAAGGGGTTCTCCGGCGATCGTCCGTTAGAACACCCCGGTGACCGGATTCTTAGAAAGGCCAAACGAAAAATTGTTAGAGGACTGCGAGACACTGACAGGTAAATACTTGTACATGGCAGTTGTGTTGGTATGTCTATGTATATGGATGAGAATCAATATACACCCCTCCCAAATGGTTCATCCGCACTCAAATTCGAATTTTGAAATGCCCAGGCTCTTTGAACGAAATTTTGATCGCTCTCTCAAATCCAACTCCTGCTGCTCCTGGCAAGTAGTGCGAGTAAGTTCCAAGGCCGAAACCTACTCAATTAATGGAATTCTCTGCAAATTCAGGGCCAGAATCCCATCATTGTCATCTGATGCCTCAAACAGAAACTCCCTCAAATCCAACGCCTGCTCCTCCAATATTTGATGACCAACGATCGACAACTCCATTTCTGAAACCGAATCCAATCTTGACCACAATGTGGCCTCCTTCGTTGTTGTATTACTGATATTCTGCAGAGAGGGCGGACTACAATGCAGTCGATCCAAGGCATGTTTGGCGGCGGCGAGCTGAATCTGGCGACGGGAAAGAGAAGACGCAGAGGAAATACATGGCACGGAATTGGGTAAATTGAATTTGGTGTTGGGCCCTCTCAGACAATACACAACAACATCGTAGGCGTGGGCAGCCTGTTGGGCACTTGGGTATGATCCCAGCCATAACTTCTGTTGAGATCTTGGCATTCGAATTTCCGATACCCAGCTCCCCCATTTTCGCAAGCGGATTCCCTTAAATTGGTGGCATTTTTGCCTGTGATTTTCGTCTACTCGAGCATGGGCATGGTCACGATCCTGCAGGGGCATGGTCACGATCCTGCAGGGACCTGTTTCTCCATATTCTGCGACGCAGAAGAAGCTATGTGGTAGTAGGGGTGAAAACAGTGAACGCAAAATATGGAGTTATATTGCTGTGTATTTGATAAAGCTGGAGGCGGGTGGGAGTTAGTGAATATCTGCAGTGCAGAGGAATTCAGATCTGGAATTTAGATTTGAATGAATTGATGTTTTTTTCTCCAAGCATGAGAAAACTAATCGCATCCTATTGCACTTGAAAAATGATGCATTTTAATAAATAGCTTGAGAGGTTATTGGAATTCCTAGAAAACTGGGTCAATGTTTATTCCAAGATTGTTGACATCTCTGTACACTACCACTCCTACCAAATGATTAGTGCATTGTGATCTTTTCAAGATCCTAGAAATATTTATTGTATTCATCCATCCAAAATCATTCTATAGACTTACTATAGGTCCTATAGGTCCAAGGATGGCTTTAATTTGATTCCCTTTTGGAACCCTTGGTTCCTCCCTAATGAGGTCATCGCGAAGGCAACCTAGGTTTGGATTGCTTGCAGGTTCCAACTCAGCTCAACTGACTTACAATGTACTGACATGAAAGGTGGGATGATATATCATTATCCTAATCCAAATTTGAAGAAAATTGTAAGAGTATAAATATATTAAAAAATTAATTATTGGTTTTGAACAATCTAATTGATGGAAGGCATAAGTAGATGATCCTAAACATAAAATATTAAAGATAAATTTGTGACAAATGAATATTATTAAAATCATGGTTACTTAGGCATGTTAATCTTCACCAATCTCTATAAAAAATAAAAGCAATTCCATTTTATCAAAGATTATCAAACAATCAAATATCTTTTCTTGTATAAAAAGATGTTAACTTAAAATATTTTCCACTCCACAAAGGTATACAAGTCTACTATAAATTCGACATTCTACATTATTAGTAGCTTGACTAATTAGATTAATTCAATGATAGGCAATAATGTTCACTGACACTTAATTACTTTTTACTCCAAATAATTGATTTGGTTTGAAACATTCTACAACTGTTAGGATAATAGTCACCCTCCATTGTCTTTCCACTAGGAGTAAAGCAATTTTGATGTCTCGACAAAAACATCAAAATTGTAGAAATAGAAAGGGAAATTGGAGAGGTGACATCTGGTCTAGGGGAATGGGTTCTTGAGGAGGATCATATGCATAAGATAGAGGAACTAGAGACAAAAAGGGGTAAGTTCCTACTAGAACAAGAGGAAAACTAGCACATGAAGAGTCATGCCACATGGATTGAGTTGGGGGAAAATAATTTACAAATTTTCTTCATTCCTTTACCAATCATTGACAAAACATTAATACTATTTGGGAACGTCAAGGTTAGGAGGGCTCACAGGTTAGATGTTTTAAATCATATTAAAGCTTAGGGTCAAGCACTTCAAAGGTTTATTCATGGAACCTAAGAGGGTGAACTTGGTCAAGACCTTAAAGGTCATCTCGCTCTTTCCAATGATGATTAATGAAGATGAGAGTGAACATATTTACAAATCGGTGATCAAGGAGGAGCACTTCATAGTGTTATAACCATTGGTAAGAGAACAAATCTTGGACTAGACAACTCGTCAGTTGAATTTTTTCTGCATTTTTTTTACTACTTGAGCAAGGACTTATTATGTGTGGTGGAGGAGGTAATAACCACAAGTAGAATGTCAAAGTGCATAAATACTTCCTTTTTAGCCTTGATTCCAAAAAGGGATAGCCTAGTCTCCTTCAACAGTTTTTGACCAATTTCCTAGTGAAATTGCCCTTATAAGATAAATACCACGGTAATTGCTCTCAGATTAAAACCCATTATATATGAATACTTATCTACTAAACAGTTTAGATTTCTTCGTAGGAGAAAAATTCGTGAGGAAATTGGCACAACACAATAAGGGTTACATATTATTTCATGTATGCCTACTATGGTAATTACAAAAGATCGTCATAACTCTTATGTTAAAGTCTCTTGGATGTATTTGAGACTTTACTTATACATCTTGGTTTCTCTTTACAATTGGTCAGCTAGATCATGTGTTGTGTTACTTCATCTACATTTGTTGTCTTGATAAATGGGGCTACATCTAGTATCTTCAAGCCGTTTCAAGGAGGACTTCAATAAAGGTTCCCATTGTCGCCATACCTCTTCCTTTTGGTGGTAGAAGGCCTAAGCAGATCCATTTTGGATGCAATGAGGCTTAGAGAAATATAAGGTATCTGTATTGGTAAGGAAAATTTGTCTCATTTACATTTTGTAGATAATGTCCTTTTATTCCTATATGGATCTAGAATAGAAGGGTTGCATGTTAAGGAGATAGTTTAGTTATATAATCAAAATGAAATCAACTCTTGTCAATTTTGCAATGGATGAGGAATGGGAATTAGATTTTGGTAGGCATTTCCCTTTTTATCATTTGGATTTAAATTAGGGGATCAAATACTTAGGTTTTAATATAAAACCTAATTGTTATGGGAAGGAAGATTGGAGGTGGTTGGCCTCAAAAATTGAAAAAAAGATTAACATTTGTTGTAATTGGTGGTCATTTTGTGGGGAAGTACTGGTCTTATTTAAATCAATCTCTACTAGCATACTCTTTTCCATATCCCGAAAGGAATCTAAGAGAAGATTAGGAAACTATGCTATAATTTCCTTTGGTAGGGAGGTAGTGAATAGAAAGGGTCACATTGGGTTAGATGGAAGAAGTTGGCTGGCCCCAAATCATTTGGGGGATGGGGGTTGAAGAATTTACACATGTCTGGTCTTTCTCTAGTATCCAAATACTTATGGTTCGCTCTTACGAAATAAATCCTATGAAGTATAATATTAGTTTAGAAGTACATTTCCCTAATTTCACCAATTAAATGGGTTAGAAATGATCATAAATCCATCCAAAATTCCTCAAACCAATGGAAGGCACTAACAATATCCTTTTCTGTTATCAACCCACACTTGGCCTAGCGAGTGGGTGTTGGGACACGAGTGAGGATTGGAGTAGATTCCATTATGGGTTGAAATAGGACTATATTTTGCCTTGAGGAAATGGTGCACCATCTTCAGGAGAAAAGGAAAGCAACTTTCAACCATATTAATAAGCAATTGGAAGCAACCCTTTAGAGGTAGGGCTGGTTGAGTTCAACTAACCTGGATTTGAATGGTGAATTTGCAAGGATTTGGGAAATACTTATCTCTGAATTATACCAAGCACAAATTAGATTATCTCAAAAACTAGATGAGCTAATATGGAGCTACAATAAGGCTAGGTGGAACTATCTAGTAACATTGGGATATTAGGAACTAATTTATGGTGGTATTACGGGCAATTGATGGTGGTGTAAAACATCGTGGAAGGAAAGGGCTCGAGCTAAAGAAAAATTTCTAATGTGGCTAGCTATCTTGGATAGGGTATTGACATTGGACCTATTACAATAGAGGGGCAAGGAGGGTACCAACAAGTGCTCTCTTTGCAAGTGTCCGGTGGAAACCAACTTACACATATTTAATAATTGTCCATTCACTGAACAAGTTTGGAAGGATATTGAAGTATCATTAGGGTATAGAGCTCTATGGGAGAGACAAGATATTTAAACCTACCTTCACATATTGTTCTTAAAGAAGGAATTGGATTCTTATCGAGCAGTTTCATGCATGATTCTTCGGAGCATATGGATTTCCAGGAATGGCTCGTTGTTTGAGGACACTTAGTATCCTACATACAAAGCTTTAACACTAGTGTTGTGTCTTATTCATTAATATAAAGAGGTCCCTAAGCCCATTATTCCTAGGATTTTTTGGGCATTGTACATGTGGATAAATATGCTCCATGGGGTCATTTTGATGGATCCTGACAAGGTGAGAATAGGACAGTTGGACTTGGGTTCAATTTACATTTTTCATATTCACACTATTATCATTTAAAGGTGAGCTTGGGAAGATGAACAAACAATATGGGATAATTTATGGACTTATATTATTTGTTAAAATTTGTTATGGATAGAGGAAAAAAATCCCTACTGGTCTTTGGTGACTCTTTGTTAGTCATAAAGTGGATGAGTGGGAAATTTGAAATACAAAATATTGGACTCTATGATGTAGTAGAGAAACTTGAGCACATTGTTGGTTTTTATTCCAGGACATCAAGTTCACTCACATTTTCAAAGAATAAATTCAACTATTTGATAAGCTCTCAAAACAAGAACTGGAACTCATGGATCAACACTTTGCACTTACACAAAATTTTGATGGGAAGTTTGTTATTTGAGGTAGGTTATGCTTGATACCTTTTAACTAAGCTTACCTATTATGAAGATTCATCATTTAATAGTTCTTGCAATATTTGATGAAGCACATTTTGGGTTCACAAAATGTCAATCATGGATTAGAAGTTGGAAACCTTCGGGACTCTTCAAGGATAATCTAGATAGTTCCAAGGGGACCTTTTGATTGTAATTTTTATTCTACTTGAATGAGAATTGTGTTTTTTCCTTGGAAAAATATGTACATAGATTCAAAGAATTAAAAAATTGTTTTCAAATTGTTTATCTAAAAGAATTTAAACTATGTAGAGAATGGAAACTTAATTTGTTGGGGAGGGAATCAATGTTGAAAGTAAATAGAGAATCAACGTTATAGTTGTCGAAACTATGTAAAAATATCTATTACAGACATCAAGAGCATCACATAATTGTTTCCTTAAATCTTTGGGATTAAATAAAATTTATACAGATGTCAGAATTATGACACCATACAGATGATAAATTGTTATTGTCATAATTTTGACATCCATTAAGGGAAACAAGTAAAATATTTATATTTTTCAATAATTAAAAAAATCCTACAACCCAAACCACTTTTGCTATCATTATTGGAAACAATTCAAACTTCACACCCCAAATGTAGTAGTGTGAACTATGATCTACTAGAAGCAATCAGAATAAGTGTGTTGTACAAAACACAATGGAGGGTGACTATTATTCTAACAGTTGTAGAATGTTTGAAACCAAATCAAATATTCAAAGTAAAAAATAATTAAGTGTCAGTGAACACTATTATTGGTCATTGAATTAATCTAATTAGTTGAAAGCTACTAATAATGTAGAATGCCAACTTTATAGTATACTTGTATACGGAATAATACTTATTATTCACTTGAATAACTCCAAGAATTGCTCCAAGAACTGCTATAGAACTGCTGTGAGGTTTTTGAATTGTGTAGGCATTATCTGAGCTCGTAAAGAGCTCCCTCTCCTTGGATCGGGATCGGAGGACCTTTGCGCGCGCGAGAGGATGTGTGGGGATTCTCTTTGAAGTGATGAGCGATTTTTGGTATGGTAGTGGGCACCTATAATGGCTGAGAGCTCCTTTTTTCCAGCATTCTGAAGTCAGGCTGACAGACTTCCTGTAGAATTGGGATATGGTGGAGAGGAAGACGCAGACAATATACTTTCAATTTTAACACCCATTTTCATATTGAAGGATTCGGGTTATGAGATACCCTTGCTTGGATCTCAATGCCAATATCCAATGGAATCGATACAGGATTACAATTGATCATGTGAAACCTGATCTGTAGGTGCCACCATGCTGTCACATGGACATTTGATCTGCTGCTGTGAGATACAGTGTATTGGTTTTTGGGGCCGTATGGATTAATAGCTGGGGAATGATAGTGGTCGATAGCTGGGGATTGAATCCTCCTTGAGGAGTTCGTGGTGTAGATCGATGATGGAGTGTTTTGTGGCATGGGGGTCGATCCGCTTTTGATTCTTGATTTTTTATTCTGGGATACTGTTCTGTCCAAGCTGTTGATGCTTGTCTGGGGCCAGGGATAGCTGATCTGGCTGTTTTTGGTGCCTGGGATTGGTGAACCGGCTGTACTGAGGGCACGTCTGGGGTGGGATGATGGAGGATGTGGCATACACCTCTGCTGGGGTACATGTCAGTGGGAATGTTGCTACTGGAATTGACATTGCGATGGCGGATGGATCAGGGGCTTTGACTGGACCCTCCATGAATGGTGGGGGGCCAGAGGTCTTTTCTGGGCCCGAGGTAGCGCGGGATAGGGATGGGCATCTTTTTGAATTACCTAACTCTGCCGAGGAGACTATTCATCGATCTGGGGTTTCTGCGAAGGCTGATTCTCATATATTTTCTGCGAAGCGGGTTAAAGATCGGAAGAGACTGGATAAGTTGGTGCTGGGGGTGGATGTTACGATGGAAGAGGTGGAGGATTTCACACACACCGTTGTGGTAGGACATGTTTGGGGAAGAAGAATTGGACGCGGTTTCCTTCAGCGTTGGGTGGCTGAGCAGTGGAAGGATTTAGTGTCTTATGCTCCTTAGATACGGGTGTTGACGAAGGGTTGGTTCGCTTTTATACTACCGAACCAGGGGGAGGTTGATAAAGTCTTAAGACGACACTGGTCGATGTTGGGCGTCCCTATCATTCTGAAAAGCTGGACTCCCCTTTTCGACTCTAAATCGGAGAAAATAGATGCAAAACCGATGTGGGTGAAGCTTCCTGGATTCCCCATGCATCTATGGAATGAAACTCGGTTTGCTGAGATTGGAAATTTTCTTGGTGATTATGTGTGTTCGTATTACTCCCACCATGAGACTGGAAATTACACGGTGGCAAAGATTTTGGTAAAATCGACCTTCGACAGGGGCTCTCTGCTGAGATTAACATACAATCCAAGGATGGGGACTTTGTTCAACTTCTGGATTATGTGGGGGTGTCGTTTAGGTGCCACCGCTGCCACGATCATGGACATTTGGTAGCCAGCTGCCCCTTAACATTTCAGGCTTGTAAGCCAATGGTTGGGGAAGGAGCTACAGATCGTGCTAATCCATTGTTGACGGTGAATACTCAGAAGGTGAGGGTTGATGGACGTGGGCCAGCACTTGCCCATGGAGAGCACTCTGCTACTGGGGTATCATCTGATCGTGGGATTCATGGTGCTGGGGAAACCCTGCCTCCATCGGAGAACATTGACTTGGAGACTATTGGATCTGCTGATACGGTTGATGTGGGGGCCACTATTACAGCAACTTCTTTGACTCGGGCCTACACCAGCGAACAAAGGGAGATGTCCACTATACGAGGGGGATCATCTACGAACCCCCAGGGTATGTCTCACTTCATTTCACCTGTTGATTCCATATTATTTGTCTCTGATGATTTGGGGGGGGGTAGTCATGGGCCCCCTCCACTCGCATGTACCGATTTACATAGTCCTGTTGCTACTTGTTTGATGTCTGATGCGGACTATACATCCACGCCGTCCATGGTATCCACCAAACACTCCAGCTGTTCTGAGGGACGAAGTATCCGCTACGCTCTTAGAAATAGGGAGATAGTTGCTGATGGATCGGGGAGGAAGGGACTTCCTGATTTGGCTCTTAGTATTGGGGGTAAGGGTCGGGGACGAAAATCCCTCTTGTCAAAGGCACAGGAGCGGGCTAAGGTTGACTTAGTGATGGGCACACAATCTTCCATAGAGTGGGCACTTAGAGCCGAGAAAGCCTTGGATGGGGGTCTCTAATGAAAATCATGTCCTTTAACTGTCGCGGGTTGGCGAGTCCCATTAAAACATCGTCTCTTAGGAGGTTGGTGGACTTAAATCAACCAGATGTATTACTGTTGCAGGAAACTTTGGGTGGTAGTGTGGATGTTGTTTGCACTTTAGAATCTTTGCTTCCAGGATGGAAGTTTGTAGGAGTGGATGCACGGGGGCATTCTGGAGGGCTGGCCTCGGGGTGGTAGGTGAAGAGCTGTAGATATGACTGTTCTTGGGGTATCCCTTCTGGTATCGGTTTGGAAGTTTGGGATGCTGAGATTGGTAGGTTGATCACGGTTCTCAATATCTACGGGCCATATTCAAATAGGGATGGATTCTGGGATTCCTTGTTAAGTATGAATATATTTGAAGGCAGGGATGTGATTCTGGGAGGGGATTTAAATCTCTCTCTGGGGTCTTCTGAAGTGTGGGGGCCTCGGGCTGCACCGGATACATTGGCAATTTTTTTCATTCAAGCCTTCGCCAGGAAGGATCTACTAGACATACTACCTACAAAGTTAACTCCAACTTGGTGTAATAAGCGAGTTGGGGACCAAAGGGTAGCTAAAAGACTAGATAGGTTTTTGGTGGCTGATGTATTAGTACTGGGGGTTGATGTTGTCAGGCAGTGGGTAGGGTCAGGTGGGGTATCTGATCATTGTCCCATATTTCTGGAGTTAAGAGGCAGAAGTAAAAAACCCCCAAGTCCTTTCAAATTCAATCCTAGCTGGCTGAAGGAGGAGGATTTTCATAACATGGTTCATAATCTGTGGGTTCATCGACCTTTAGATTCAATAGAGTACGCAGGTGCACACTTTCAGCATAATCTTCAGCGCATAAAAGGGGCCACTATCCTATGGGCACATGATAAACGGGTTCGTGATGAGCAGAATCTGCAGACTGCTGAGTTGAATATCGATAAACTGATTCAATGTCCGGGCATGGGCTATATGGATGATCAGCAGAAAGGTGAGTTGATGGAATGGGAAAAACGCAGAAATGTGATTCTGTGTGAGCGAGAAGAGATGTGGAGAATGAAAAGTAGGGCAATCTGGCTACAGTGCGGTGATGAGAACACAAAAAATTTTCAAGCATATGCAAAAGGGAGAAAATCCACTAACTCTATCTGGGAACTATCTTCTGCTGAAGGGGAACGAGTCTCCAGTTTTGATGGATTGGCGGAGTTGGGTGTTAGACACTTTGGAGATTTATTCACTGCACTACCTGGGGCCTCTATTGCTGAGGTTATTCGTGTGACTCAGCTTTTCCCTCGTTTTGTGGGGGAGGAAGAAAATCGATTGTTGATGGAGGAAGTGTTGCCAAATGAGCTCTTGCAGGTAATGCATTCCTTTTAGAAAGATAAAAGCCCTGGGCCAGATGGCTAGCCTATCGAATTCTTCTTGGGATTATATGACCTCTTCGGGGAGGAATTATTGAATGTGGTGGAAGAATCGCGAAAGGCTGGGTTTGTACATGGTCCATTTAACTCGACCTTTATTGCTCTTATACCAAAAGCAAACAAGCCCGAATACTTTGATGAATTCAGACCTATCTCTCTCTGCAACTGTATCTATAAGATCATCTCTAAGGTTATGGCGAGGAGACTCAAGAATATTTTGTCTCAGCATATCTCTTGTGAACAATTTTGCTTCTTGGAAGGTCGAAAAATTCATGAGGCCATCGATGTTGCCCAGGAAGGATTACACACTCTGAAAGTGCAGAAACAGAAGGGTGTTGTGATCAAGATTGATCTCTCAAAAGCATTTGACAGAGTTAGTTGGCTCTATCTCCGGATGCTTCTTACTCACCTGGGTTTCTGCTATGAATTTATCCGATGGATTATGGCCTGCATCACTACGATGAGCTTTGCTGTACTGATCAATGGCTCTTCTAGTCCATTCTTCCATGCAGGAAGGGGCCTGAGACAGGGATGCCCACTTTCTCCGCTGGTGTTTCTCCTTGTCGCTGAAGGACTCAGTCGTTTTATACTGAAAGAAAAAGCTGATGGTTCCTTTCGTGGCATATCCATTTCTCAGGTACTGTATATCTCACATCTCCTATTTGTTGATGACATTCTGATATTTTGTGATGGCACTAGACAGGATATTGATAAGGTGGTTGAAGGTCTCAATTTAGTGCAAGTAGCTGCGGGTATGTTAGTGAACATTGACAAGTCATCAATCACTTGTTTGCATTTAACCGAGCAGGAGATTCACTATTTGGCACTTAGACTACCTTACAGGACATTGGATATCGATAATGGCTTAAAGTACCTTGGCTTTCACTTGAAACCAAATGCATATCAGAAGGCTAATTGGTACTGGTTATTAGCTAAATTAGAACAGCGACTACTTGGATGGAGTCATAAATGGCTCTCACGGGCTAGGAGGCTGGTTCTGATTAAATCAGTTTTGGAAGCAATCCCGGTGTATTGGCTGTCTCTAGCTTGGATTCCAAAAGGAGTATTGGAACAGATACGACGGTTGTGTTTTTATTTTCTATGGAAGGGTAAGTGTGACAAACGTGCGTTGGTGTGGGTCAGATGGGAAAAAATAGCGGTCCCAAAATCCCTGGGAGGATGGGGGTTAAAGAATATATTTCTGTTCACAAAAGCCTTGGGGGCCAAGGTGTCGTGGTGACTTATTCACACACAGAGCCTCTGGACAAGAGTGGTATATCATAAATATATTGCCCCACTTACTCTACTCGAATGGATTAGGCTGGGCAATAAGACGAGGGCAAATTGCTCTGTGGTTTGGAAAGCGGTGGTGCAGCATTTTCATTTGGTAGGATCTGGATTAGTGTGGCGGATTGGCAATGGGAGCCTTATTCGTATAGGACTGGACCCTTGGGTTGGATGTAGGGGTGGCCATGTCCTTCAAGTGGATTTGAGGAATATATTGGAAGAAAGGGGTTGTCTTTTCTTGGATGATATTGCGGATCCGAGAACATCTACACTTTGGCATCAGGGATGGAACTCTGCACAACGACTTGAGATCCCTGGTGATATGCATGGGGCTTGGGGGGATTATCTTCGGCACTTAAGACTATCGAATATTCGACTGACAAATAGGACTGATGAACTTATTTGGGACCATCATCCATCTGGAATATACTCCCCTAAGAATGGATATATCCAGTTGAATGTGGATGTACATAACAGGGGATTGGTGTGGTGGTGGAAACATCTGTGGAAGCTAAAGTGTCCAGGTAAAGCAAAACTACTCTTCTGGGCAATTCTGGAACAAAGGGCCCCAACCTGGGACATTCTACAAAGACGATTCATACAAGGGGCGGGGTTCTGTCCACTATGTAGTGATGCGGAAGAGACTAGTTCTCATCTCTTTGTACATTGTAGGTATTCTCAGGCAGTTTGGGCTAATGCCTACATATTCTTGGATCTCAATGTGGGGTGGCAGGGTCCGAGTGTTCATGAGGCATTCCAACTGTGGTGGATATCACATAAGACATCAACCAGCCGGGCTTTCCCATGTATTTATGCCTGGGGCATCTGGATCACCAGGAATAAGAGTATTTTTCAAGATTGCAGGGTTCCAATGCAGAGTGTAGTGGCACAAATCGTGGCTATTACCCTACACTTCAAGGCACCTGTCCCTGTGGTTAGAACGCGACCTGTGTGTGTGGAATTGATTGAAAAATCCATGCCGTGGGCTTTTTTTGATGGTGCTTCAATAGACCATCAATCGGAGTGTGGTGGGGGGGGAGTTCTTTTCAAAACAGAGTCTCATTACTTTCATCTAGTGGCTGGATTGGGGAGGGGATCCAATAACTTTGCTGAACTTATGTCTCTTAGGCTGCTGATGTTATTTGCAATTGAACAAGGATGTCTATCTCTACATATTTTTGGCGAATCCATGTTAGTTATCGAATGGGCAAAAACGATCACACACTACAATGTGATGATACTCCTACCTATCCTGGAGGAGGTGATCCGGTTAAAGCAGTCATTTTATCAAATTACATTTACACATGTCTACAGGGAGAGGAATGAGATTGCTGATATGCTTTCCAAGGAAGCAACGCAGCAGCACTTTCCATTTGGCACTTGGAAGATCACTAATCACACACCCGAGGGCACCTACAGCTATTACCACAGACCATTTCACGAAGATAATGAGGCACGGAATTGAGCTATAGCTCAGTTATAGGTGACAAGCGCTGGGTTTTTTTTCTCTCTGTATTGACCGGCGATGGCCAATAGCTCAGCGATGGATAGCAACCGCAGTCTTTGATTGAACCAGCGATGGATAGCAACCGCAGTCTTTGATTGAACCAGCGATGGACAACATAGGATTATATATAAATTTGGATATATGTGGGCTGTAGGGACAGTCGTTTACACAGTTATTTTTGTAGACCAGCGAACAAGCAGGTATGTTCACTGTTAATTGTAATCTGTAATGGGATATTAGTGGATTGTATGGACAGCCGTTATACTGTATGATGTTTGGGACATCTGATATGATGTTGATATGGGACAGAAATATGTGACAATGTAGGGATCTTAGTGATTCTATTACATGTGCAGAATGTAATTTTGTTCATTTTATGAAATAAAATTACTGACTTTTTCCAAGGAAAAAAAGTATACTTGTATACTTTTGTGGTGTGGAAAATATTTTAAATTAACATATTTTTTTACAAGAAAAGATATTTGATTGTTTGATAATCTTTGATAAAATGACATTTCTTTTCTTTTTTATAGAGATTGGTGAAGATTAACATGCCTAAGTAACCATTATTTTAACAATATTCATTTGTTACAAGTTTATCTTCAATAGTTTATGTTTAGGATCATCGACTTATGCCTTCCATCAATTGGATTGTTCAAAACCAATAATTATTTTTTAATATATTTATGCTCTTACAATTTTCTTCAAATTTGGATTAGGATAATGATATATCATACGACCTTGCATGACATTACATTGTAACAGGGGTTCCACCTCTTATTGTCATGTATGGAAGTAAGTTGGGTTGAGTTGGAACTTGCAAGCAATCCAAACCCAGGTTGCCTTCACGATGACCTCATCGGGGAGGAACTAAAGGTTCCAAAAGGGAATCAAATTGAATCCATCCTTTGACTTGGAATAAATCTATAGAATGATTTTGGTTGGCAGGCTACAATAGAGATTGCTAGGATCTTGAAAATATCACAATGCACTAGCCATTTGGTAGGAGTGCAGCCTATAAAGAGGTATCAACAACCTTGGAATAAACATTGACCAGGTTTTCTAGGAATTTCAATAACCTCTCGAGCTATTTCTTAAAATGCAGCATTTGTCAAGTGCGGTAGGATGTGATTAGTTTTCTCATGCTTGGAGAAAACTAATCAATTCATTCATGCTTAATTTCTTATACAACAATTTTCACTCTCAACTTTACAAAAAATGACATAATTGAATGTATGGCATAGTTCGACACACTAGTGGATTATCATTATTTTAATGTGTAGCCATACTTACTAACACGCTTTACCACATAATGCAATATATTTTACTTTCTAACAACATGGAGATGATGTCAACCAAAAGAAAGTTCTTATAGATATAACATCTTATGCCATAATGTTAATAAAACCAAATTTCAATGACATATTGAACCATAAGCCTCAACAAACACATGAGAACACAAATACCTAACAATATAAACTTTTTTATTGAATATTGTTAAAATTGAATTTAAGAAAAAAACTCCTTCATAAATTTAGTAATAATATCACCAATTTACATTCCTCATTAATATTTGACTCATTTATTAGGCTTAGATCAATATAATACATACTACATTCAACACATATTTTTGTGCCATTAAAAATAATTTTCTTTTTAATTCTTCTAATAAAAAAACACCAATATGGGTTTGTAATGATACATTATACTTACTATTTTAAAAAAAAATTAAAAACTAAGTTGCAATTCTTTGAAACATTTTAAAGCTAAGTCAATATTGTATATTAATGAATTAAAAAAAAAAACTATAAAAGATTTAATTCAACGTAGATAGTTAATAATTATGTATAAAGTTATAAATATTAAATTATTTAAGAATTAAATATAAATAATTTTTAACTAAGTTAAACTTTAAAAAAAATTAATATTTTTGTGAATTTTTAATTCAAAATGCTAAGGATTATATTAAATGTGTAAATGAACAACTAAAAAATTACTAGCAAAAAAACTAACCATTTTCTATATTTTACTAAATAATTTTGAAAAATATTCCATTAGAAAAATATAAGTTACCAAACATCTCTGAAAACGCATCTAGTGGTGCAACTAGCTTTGCTTTCTTCTCCATAAATATTTACATCTAATGGTGCAACTAACTTTGCATTCTTTCCCATAAATATTTATTATGTTGATGCATAATCTAATTTTACATTTAAAAAAGTTAAATTTTCTAATAGTTTGGATATCCATACTTTGTTAAAGGTTGAGAAACTCTTGATCGCTCACGGAAGGGTTAAGATCATTTTCACTCAAAAAGTTCTCAAAATTTCAGATTTCTTTGTAAAATTCAAATTCCATTGTCATTCATGAAACTGATTTGGAAATTTTAGTGTCTATGGAATTTCTTAAATAAATAATCTAAGTTGTAAGTTTATTTTCCACTAAAAAAGCTACACTTCATTGAAGGAGTATATAGTAAACTTTAACTACAAAACAAAACCGTTGTTGTGAAGTTATCGAAAAACAGATGAAACAACCTTAATACCTGTAGTTGGTAGCATCCATATTACAGTGATATTAAGATCTGAGAAAACAAATAGAAAAAACATGATAAAGAAACCTGATTCAAACATTGCAGATAAAGAAAACGACTGTTTTAAATTGGACAGTCGTGAAAAAGATGAAATAATAGATAGTCATCACATGAAATTGTCTATAGGCTAGAGTAAAGCCGGCTTAAACTTATAAAACAAAACTATGTAGACAACATGGAATAAACACATGGTTGTATGCTGTAATTTTTTTTTATTGTTTGGGAAAATTTCAAAACATTAAATTGATTTAGAATTCCACAAAATCTCTACTAACATAGAGCTTATGTCCTGACACATTTCCATTAAATTTTACCATCAATTCTTTTGCCAAATTTATAATGTGAAATTTCACCAAAATTCAACATTTAAAATTCATGGTCAATAAAAAACTGTAACTCCGATCTTTCCTCAAAATCTCCTAAACACGCAATATCCAATATCCAATATCCATGCTCTAGCTTTCAACGTTGAATGCAATCCCTTCTCATGACCTCTCTGCTCTATATATTCACTTCCAAATCTCAATTCCTCTACACTGCAAATATTCACTAACTCCCACCGGCCTCCAGCTTTATCAAATACACAGCAATATAACTCCATATTTTGCATTCACTGTTATCACCCCTGATACCACAGAGCTTCTTCTGCGTCGCCAAATATGGAGAAGGAGGTCCCTGCAGGATCGTGACCATGCCCATGCTCGAGTAGACGAAGATCACAGGCAAAAATGCCACCAATTTAAGGGAATCCGCTTGCGAAAATGGGGGAGCTGGGTATCAGAAATTCGAATGCCGAGATCTCGACAGAAGTTATGGCTGGGCTCATACCCAAGTGCCCAACAGGCTGCCCGCGCCAGCTACGACGTTGCTGTGTATTGTCTGAGAGGGCCCAAAGCCAAATTCAATTTCCCCAATTCCGTGCCATGTATTCCCTCTGCGTCTTCTCTTTCCCGTCGCCAGATTCAGCTCGCCGCCGCCAAACATGCCTTGGATCGACTCCATTGTAGTCCGCCCTCTCTGCAGAAGGCCGCATTGCCGTCACGATTGGATTCGGTTTCAGAAATGGAGTTGTCGAGCGTTGGTCATCAAATATTGGAAGAACAGGGGTTGGATTTGAGGGAGTGTCTGTTTGAGGCATCAGACGGCAATGATGGGAGCCTGGCCCTAAATTTGCAGAGAATGCCATCAATTGAGGAGGTTTCGGCCTTGGAACTTACTCGCCCTACTTGCCAGGAGTAGCAGGAGTTGGATTTGAGAGAGCGATCAAAATGCAGGTCATTTGAGTGCGGATGAGCCATTTGGGAGGGGTGCATATTGATTGGCATCCATATACATGGATATACCAACACAACTATATTAAATGTTACACAACTATATTAAATGTTACAGTTCAGTGTTCAACTATATTAAATGTTACAGTTCAATGTTCAGGGTCCATAGGATCTAGAAAATCTTTAGATCCAATGGAATAGATTCTAAATACTGAGCGGTCTCATTTAATGCTCTGTAACTCCATGTTTAACTTTCACCACCCAACTACATACCGCCCCAACGGAACTGATATGTACATGCATGTACAATATTTACACGTCAGTGTCTTCCCACTCTTCTGACAATTTTTCGTTTGGCCATTTTAGGAATCCGGTCACCGGAATGTTCTAGCGCACGATCGCCGGAGAAGGGGTTCTCGGGCCGAAATCTTCGCTTAATTAGACAACTCCAAACAAAAGAGGAGCATCTTGTAAGTTGTGAGTTGGTCTAAATAAAAATCCCAAAGCCGTTTGATCGGCGTGTGTGTCGAGGAATTACGGATTGCCCTTACTTTGAAAAGTAAAACAAAAGAGGAGCATCTTGTGAGTGGGTCCATATAAAAATGCCAAAGCCGTTTGATTGGATCTAGAATCTGGCAGTTTTGTCGTTTACGGCTCGTGGCAGCTATTTATTCAGTATCTCTCAAAGAAATACACACAGCGCTTATCAGTATATCAGTAATTTGTTCCATTCCGGTTCGATGGGTTGCTGGCTTTTGTTTCCGGTGATGGCCATGGCCATCATTGCAGTCATGATCTCCGTTTCCGTGCAGGCTGCTGCGGGTGAAAGTGAGATGAATATGGTGTTCTATATGCACGACAATTTAAGCGGCAGGAACGTGACGGCCATCCCAGTTGCGGGATCGGATGGCCCTTCTTCAAACTCGGGCAAGTTTGGAACCCTCGTGGTTTTCAGCGACAACATCACCAGTCGACCATACGAGAATTCAAATCCGGACTGTGATTCCGCCTCCAACAATATTGTGGGCCGAGCGCAAGGAACGTACACGAATACAAATCTTTATACTCAGCTTGATTTCTTTATGGTTTTCTCGCTCATCTTTCAGAATCTCAAGTACCGCGGCAGCACTCTGGAGATCCAGGGAACCGACAGGTTCGATCAGCCCCAGAGTGAGTATGCCGTGGTGGGAGGAACGGGCAAGTTCAGATTTGCTCGCGGTTATGTAATTGTTACAACGGATTCCAATTCCGGAATGAATGCTGTTCTCAAATTAAACACCACCCTTCTTCTTCCTCAGTAGTCAAAAGGGTGCTTTGTTATAGAAACAAAGCACCGGAATCTACTACCGGAATGAATGCTGTTCTCAAGTTAAACACCACCTTCTTATTCCTGACTCTGAGTAGTCAAAAGGGTGCTTTGTTCGTAGAAGCAAGCCTCTCATAAGTAAATAAGTTCCTTGTCCTGCCAGGGCAGAGCACTCTTAGAATAAGTTCCTTGTCGTAGAAGCAAGCCTCTCATAAGTAAATAAGTTCCTTGTCCTGCTAGGGCAGAGCACTCTTAGAATAAGACCTAACTAGTAAATTAATGGACTGTGATAAAAAAAATTAATGGACTATGTTTCACCTTTGTTCTCAATGTTTATTCATTTTTCACTTTTGTTGGCAAAATAAATTATTTCCTTCATGCTCTGCCGTGGAGGCTGATTTAATGTTATGAAGCGTGCTAAATCACATATTCCTATGATGTCAAAAAGCACAGCAAACAATAAGAACCTCAATGCAGCTGCGAGGATATACACAACAAACAATAAGAACCTCAATGCAGCTGCGAGGATATTTGTAATAATTAAGGATATAATTTTTTAAGTGGTAGTTCACTGTTGACAAGGGCTAACCTAAAATAATATACTTGACAGTAACATTATAACTATCATGTTATAAAATAATATAATTGATAGCAATATTATAACATGTGATAAAATAATATAATTGATATCAATATTATAACTATCATGTCTCTAGAATAATATAGTTGAGAGGAGTGTTATAATTATTTTAAAAATAGATATATGTGGTTTTTTTAAAAGGAGTAGTTTATTTATTCTAAGTTTTGGAATTTATTGTGAGTTTTGTTCATAATAAAGTAATAGTGTTTTTTTAGTAAAATCTAAATTTGCCAAGTGTGAAAACACTTTAAGATTACTAGGAAAAAGTTAAAAACTTAGAATATTTAGACTACATCATTTTTAAATATATTTAGAATCTTAAATTAAATGAATAAAAATTAATTATATAATTTAATATTTATGTAAGATATAAATATTTTATGTCGATATTAAAAAAATAATTATAAAAATATTTGTTAAAATATTAATTTTCTTAATTTTATAAATATCTAAATTATAATGATTTATGAATGTTTTTCTTAAATATCTTTAAATACAAGTAAAATAAATAAAGAAAATCCAATGATTCCTTAATTTTTAAAGTTTCTATTATTATTATTATTATTATATATATGCTTGGGTTTGTAGGCCACTGTTGTTCTAATGGAGGTTTTTTTCCCGGTTTTTTGCCTACTGTCTTCTGGTTAGGTATAGCCCCGGGAGCTTAGTTCTTTTTTACCCTATTTGTTACTAGGGTTAGTAGGTAGGGTTTGGTTGTTAGTGGATTCCAGGTGGCTATAAGTCTCCTCCTTCAGGGTTTGCATAGGACAGGTGTGTTTTTTGACGGATCCAGGTGGCTATGGGACATTTACTTTCCCGGTTTGGAAGGACAGGTGTGGGTGTTCTTGTTTTATCCGGTTGCGGGCCCTTATGGCTCCTTCTCCTTTCCAGTTTCTCACTATTCCACGTCCTCCTGTAGCTTCACAATGTGCTGCATCTGAGACTTTGGGGTTGAGCTCGCCGGGGGTCGGAAATCCTAAACTCTTTGGTGAGAAGGCTAAGGTTCGCCGCAGACTGAAGGCTTACAAAGCAAGGTCTGCTCTTTCCAGGTTCGTGATTGCAGAAGATACTAATCTTGACAGGGTGGCTATGTTGGCCGAACGAGCACTTGTTGGTCGTCTTGAATTCACTTCTGCTTCGAAAGAGGAATTATTAGAATGGGTTAGAGCTAACTGGGTATCGGATTCTGGCTTGGCTCTGAGGGTTAATATACTGTTGAATCGCTGGATTTTGTTTGTTTTTCTGGATACTGCTCTGATCTCGAAGGTTTTGAAGGGCATCTGGCTCTTTAAAGAGGGCTCTTTGATCCTGAAGCGCTGGCATCTTGCATTTGACCCACTTTCAGAGAAACAGTGTTTTCGTCACCTTTGGATGCTGATTCCAGGGTTGCCGATTGAACTTTGGATGGAGGCGATTGTTGTCGGCCTGGCTAACTCTGTGGGGCGTTTCATTCGCATTGACATAAAGTCTCTTTTTGGGATGGACCGTAGATACGCAAAGGTCATGGTGGAGATTGATATGGATGCTGGTCTGCCGGCAGAAATTGAGATAGCTTGGGGTAATAGATGCTGGAAACAACGTCTGGATTATTTTAGAATTCCTTTTCGTTGTTTTGTCTGCAAGGAAGTTGGACACATATCTGCAAAATGTCCTCTCAGTTCGAAGAATGACTCCGCTTTGACTAGTTCTTTGGACCCTGTAATTTCGCCAAAGGCTCGTGGTAAGTCTGTCTCTGCACCTGATTCTGTGTATTCTGATGTTTTAAAGGAGGACATTGCTTTGTTGGAAGTAACAGAGAGAGCTTTGGATGCTCGTATTGCATCCGGGGATATCATTTTGAGGCATGGTATTCATCCTCCTGTTGTTGGGTGTCAGTCTTTGTCTAGTGAACTATCGAAACCCTCGGTTGTGCGTAACCTTGCTTCTGATTTAGCCTCAGTGGATGATAGGGTTGTTGAGGGTTTGGAATCTTCGGGGGATTTTGTTGTTGGTGAGGAGGCTAGGGGTTCCAAACCTCTTTCTCCTTCTATTTCTTGTGGTTTATCTGAGCATCCGTCTATTATGCAGTCTGCTGATGAACCTGGGTTTTACGATACTTGTGATCTTAGAATTGATGGGGTATTAAAAACCCTTGCTCCGGTTCCTACCTTCTCTAAATCTCCTTCTACCGGCTCGGGTGTTCTTCCTTTACATGAAGTTAAATTTCAGAATGTCACAATCAGGAGGGGTAAAAAGAAAAAGGATGGTGGTCGGGATTCTGTTGGTTCGGGACTTCATGGGGGCAATGAGTTTGGGTCTTCTGGGGTTTCATTAAACTTGATTACTGAGGGTCTTAGAGCAAAGTCTCCCTCGAGCGCTATTTTGTGATGTCTATGCTTTCCTTGAATATACGTGGGTTGGGGAAGGTTTCTCGGGCAAAGGCCTTCTCCAACCTTTTTGCAACTATTTGTCCTGGTATTGTACTTCTTCAAGAAACCATGTGTTTAAGTTCTGTGGCGGTCGCAAAGTTAGGTGATCTTCTGCCAAGGTGGGAAGTTGCAGCTTGCTGTGCAAATGGTCTTTCAGGTGGTCTGGCTGTGGCATGGGATCCTTCTCTCTTTGCTTTTAAATTTTTTTCTACACTGTGGGGTCTCTTGATGAGAGGTCTGTGTTTAGGTATGAATTTGCAGTTTCATGTCCTAAACTGTTATGCTCCATACGAAGGTCGTCGAATTTTCTGGGAGGCACTGGCTGACTCTGGGGTTCTAAACCTTCCTCACCTTGTGATTGCTGGAGATTTAAATTTCACAAAATCTGTTTCTGAGATTTGGGTTGTTGGGGCTAGGATGGACCCTCTGGCAGATTTCTTTGTGGATTTTCTTGGTCGTTTTGACCTGGTTGATTTGGAGCCTGCTAAACTTATTCCGACCTGGACCAATGGCAGACAGGGGGGTGCTGGTGTTCACAAACGACTTGATCATTTTCTAGTGAAGTCCTCCTTTTTTGGTATTTTTCAGCAGTCACGTTCGTGGGTACACGAAGTGAAATTTTCTAATCATTGGCCTATTGTTCTACAGTTTGAAGAATTTGGCCCAAGGGTTTGTTATCCTTTTAAGTTTAATTGTTCTTGGCTTGAGGAGAAGGATTTTTGTGATTTGGTGAGAGCTTTCTGGTTACGGTCAGACGTTGAAAATCTAAATCCTGTGGATTTCTTTTGTCATAAAATGTTGCAGCTAAAAAAGGAAGTCATAGAATGGATTAAGGTAAGAAAAAAGGCGGATGCAGCAGAACTTAAAAGATTGGAAAGCAATATTCAATATGCTTTTATACAAAATTTGGATGGGTCTTTGAATCAGGAAGAATTTGAAACTCTGAAATGTTATGAGAAAAAGAAAGAGGATTTGTTATTAATGGAAGAAAGAGAATGGAGGTTGAAAAGCAGAGCGTTGTGGATTAATTATGGGGATAGAAACACTAGATTTTTCCATGCATTTGCATCTGCAAGGAGGAATTCAAAAATGATTTGGGATATCTCTGATTCTAATGGAAACACTATCAAGGGTTTGGATTCATTGAGTTCAGAAGCTGTTAGGTTTTTCGGCAATATCTATAAGGAGGACGGTGACCGTGACCTATTGGAACAGATTAGATTGGCAAAACTGTATCCTAGATGTATTAATTTGGATGATGCTGAGGCTTTAGGCAAGGAGGTTTCTTTAGAAGAGATAGACCAGACATTAAAATCCTTTGCTAGGGACAAAATCCCTGGACCTGATGGCTGGCCTATGGAATTCTATGTGCATTTCTTTGATATTCTCGGAAATGGTATTCAGAGGCTAGTGGAATACACTAGAATTCATGGTTTTATTACAGGTTCTTTAAATTCCACTTTCCTCACCCTTATTCCGAAATGTAACAAACCTGTTTCATTTGGGGAATACCGGCCCATAGCTCTCTGCAACTTAATTTATAAACTGGTTTCTAAAATTATAGCTTTGAGATTGAAAGATGTTTTATCCATAGCTATTTCTCCAGAACAGTTCGGTTTTTTGAAGGACAAACAAATACATGATTCTATTGACCTCACACAGGAGATGCTCCATACTATAAAATCAAAGAAGTTGAAGGCTATGGTATTGAAGATGGATTTAGAGAAGGCCTATGATCGAGTTAATTGGGCTTTTCTTAGATTGATCCTGATACAAATTGGAACTCCTCCATTGGTGTTAAACTGGATAATGGCTTATGTGACTACTCCATGCATGCTGTTTTGGTAAATGGCAATCCTTCTTCTTTTTTTCAGTGTTCCAGAGGCATTAGACAGGGCTGTCCTCTGTCTCCCCTGCTATTTATCCTGATTATGGATGGTCTTAGCAGGCTCATTCATCAAGCAAAAGAATGGGGTTTGATGAAAGGTATAAAGATGGGTGAAGATTGTTTTCTGTCACACTTACTTTTTGTTGATGATGTCCTTCTTGCGGGCATTGACTCGGTTTCTGAGTGGAAGGTGTTTTCAAATATCATTAATTTCTTCTGCAAGGTGTCGGGTATGAAAGTTAGTATTTCCAAGTCCTGTTTTTATCAGCATCTGGTGGAAGAAGATAGAAGGGATGAAATTGTTTCAATTTTACCTTACAATTGCCTTGATTTGGTTGATGGGCTGAAATATTTAGGTTTTATGTTAAAACCTAACTCATATAAGGCAAATGATTGGCGGTGGATTATACACAAGTTTGAAAAGAGGATAGACCATTGGTCTTTCCGGTTACTATCAACAGGTGGAAGACTGGTTCTTGTTAAAGCAGTGCTCTCCAGTATTCCGGTTTTCTGACTATCTTTGTTGGAGATCCCATGCTATGTAATTAATAGGCTCAGAAGGCTTATATTCAACTTTCTCTGGTCTGGCAGACATGAAGGCTCAAATTTGGTAATGGTTAAATGGAATGTTCTTGCTCGGCCGCTAAAATTCAGTGGGTGGGGTATCAAAGACCTCAGTATTTTCAGCAAAGCACTTACGATGAAAAGTTTATGGCGTGGTATGTTCTGTAAGTCTCTTTGGTCGAAGGTTCTCCATCTCAAATATATCAAATCTGATTTAATCTGTTGGATGAGGAAGCCGAAGAGGTTTTCTGGCTCTTTGTCTCCTGTGTGGAGAGGTTTTCTAAAAGTATATGATTGGCTTGCGAAGGATCTTTGCTGGCAGGTAGGCAATGGTAGCAGTGTACTTATTGGGGTAGATCCTGTGCTCGGATTGGAGGAACATTATTGTTTATCTGATGGTTTGATTTCTTGGTTAAATCTACAGGGTTAGAAAACCCTTTATGATATATATGATTTGAATCAATTTCATAATTCTGGTTCTGGGTGGTTATCTGAGATGGATTGGCAGAATCCGAAACATGCTCTGGAATGGGATATATATATTCGGGCTCTGCGATATGCAGGTATTGTTCTTACGAGATCCCTTGACAAGATAATATGGGCTGGCAATAAAAAAGTTGGTTATGTTTCAGCAAAAACTGCATATGATAGGATTATTCAGAAACAGTGTATTTATCCTGGCCATTGGTGGTATTCGAAAATATGGAATTGGTCATTACCTTTGAAGGTGAAGTGTTTTCTTTGTCATGCTCTCAATGGCAGTCTTAAGACATGGGAATGAGAATGAGAATGACAACGATATTTAACTACAATATTTAGATTGAATTTATAAAAACAATATTAACAATATTAAACACAATGAGAATGAGAATGACAACGATAGTACTTAAAAAACATGACTTCAATTAATTTAGATTCAAGTTAGATGATTACCAGAGACCAACAATTACTTCCTTAATAGCGGTAAAAGTATAGTATCCAAGAATAGGGAGTAGATGATCACATAAGCTAATGATTACCTTGTTATGAGAGTTATGTGTGATTGTATTATAGGTTTAAATGTTAAACCAAATCTCATATGTTTATACCAACAGTAGAAATATCACCTCAAGTTTAATTTTGGATTGAAGTAAGTGTGTTTGTGGTACGCGGGAAGCCCAGTAAAGTTGTAGGACAAGATTATGGTATGGATTTAGGCTTGGTGGTATAGGGCCAACTCAGATCTGATATACATTTGCACCAACTGAGATGGTTTGGTTAGGATGGAAATGTGCCAAGTATACCAATTTGGTAGGGTAGGTAGACTTAGGAGATGAAATGGCAAGGTGATTCAGGTGTAAGCTGAGAGTATTGTGGGTGAACTAATGATTGATTTGTTGATTGTAGTATCACTATGAATACCTTGTAAGAGAAGTAATATAAAATTGATTAGAGCCCAGATATACTAAGTGAATTAACGTTGTGATATGAGGCAACTAGGAGAGAGATGGCGAGATTTATTAGAGATAGAATCTTGTGTTCTTATTTTGTTGGTTTTATCCTTGAGAAGTTTCCAAGGTATGTCTTGTTTAAACTATGAATGTGCAATTTTTTTATTTTTGTTTTTCTTAAAAATATGGTAGAGTTAATTCTTTTTCTTGGGTTTATCAATCATTTCTTCTATTCAAATACTAGGTTCCACCAACCTACAAATGACATGAATGACTCAAGAATCCACACTAAAACAAACAACAATTAGAGCTTTAAATCAATCGCCACAATAACAACAAAAGAGATAACCATGTAGGGGCAATAAGTGCAAGGGAGTATCTTCAACCACAAATTAAAACAATGTTGAATATGGTTTTCATTGATGACAAGTGATTAATGACAAAGGAGTAACAATGTTGATGACATGGAAAGAAGGACATGGTTGTTTGGGCTTTGGGACACTAGATTTGAGCTATACCGCTGGTTCTCTGAATGTATAATTCTCAGATTTACTGTTACGGTTGGTTTGATAAATTAGCAATTTTTTGAAATTGATTTCAAGTTGGGAATTCGGTTTCTCATCCTCATGAAGGATTCTTATGTATAAATATGTAATCAATATCATAAGAAAGGGAGGAGAGGAAAGCAATGTTATGCTGTAGGATTTGATCCAGACTCTGTTGTAATACTTTCATGATGATAATACATGTTGGCAATTTCTTAATTATGGAGTTGTAGACTTTCATTGTGGAGATCTAGCTCTGCTCAGTGGAAGAAGGGCCCTCTTCCCTGAGCAGATACTGGTAGTGTTGATTGTAGTGTGTTATTATGTAGATTTGATTATTATTTAGTTCATGCTTTCATTCATTAGATTTATCATAGTTGTATGCTTTCATTCATTAGATTTATCATAGTTGTTTTTCGGTTAATTCGTTTGATAGATCGTTGGCCAACATAACACTTATTTTAGATTCATGCAATTAGATCTTGCTTAATAAGAATTGATTTTGTTTGAAGTGTGATTAGATTTACAGTTTTATGAATACGCTTAGGGTTTGATTTATTTTCAAGAAGGTGTGATCTAGTTTGCAAAGAGTTTCGATTTCATACCAATAGATAAACAGTGTCAGGTAGAAATTGTGCTTGCATAGATCTTGCACGATAGCTTGGAAATAAAATACTTCCTTGGGTTGATAATTTATGTTCTGTTAGTTTCAGTTGTTTAATTAATTAGACAATTAATCCACCCAACATGCCCAAGATCAATCGCAGGCCCACCGTAACCCACTCAGAGGACCACCTGCACCCAAGAGAGATCCAAACCCCCCTCCTCATCCACCTGGGTTTGGTAGAGGCCTAGATGATATTGATGACTCTGCTAGACGTGCCACACATCATCTACTTAGACATAACACATTTGTGGCTATGTCTTCACAGAAACGGGAGGAAAACGAGGAGACACATACTGCTGCATGGCCCTATGGGTGGTAGCCGGGACATACCAGGTACATGTGGAACCGAGGAGGGGCCATCTAGTTCAACTGGAATAGTGGCACATCGCTGTTCTCAATGTGGTCATTGTTTCCATGGTCCTACACAGCAGCATGCCACGGAGAGCTACATGGACCAGGCTAGCTATTGTTTTATTTAATGTTCAAGTATTTATTGTATGTTATTTTATATCGTATTTTTTAATATATTTAAATTTGAATTACACATTGTTGAGTTTATTTGTTTTAATGTACAATTATTAAGGGCCCAGTCTCCATCCTCCAAGTGGGAGGACATTGGTTCCTTCGATGTAGACCAGGCCATGGCAGCAACAGAGGAGATTGTGGCACCATACACACAGGTAACTTCTTTACTTTGAATAATTAGATCCAGTTATGAGTAATTTGTGTTTAGTAATTACAAATTAGTTAGCACTGAGTAATCATTTTTTATATTATCATCGTTTAAAACTAAAATCAAAATGAATAATTCTCACAAAACATGTCTATCATATTATCATCAGATTTTACAATTTTGTTTATCATATTGCCTAAATTATTTGAGAGCTATGAATTCATATAATCCAGCCAAACAAAGATGAAACCTTATAAAACATGAAAACCTAAGAAAACTAGGCATGTGTTTATGTTCACTTTAGGCATCCTTTGCTTCTCCATTTTCAACTTCTTTCATTTATGATGCTACTTGTGCTTATTCCATGTCTTCATAATCACCAAAATATCATTGAACTACAAATTCTTTTGGATGAATACCATTCACTAAACCTATGGAAACTATAGGGTGTAATGTTACGAGGAATTTCTAAATCTGTAACCAACTTCTCTAACTTTTCACTCTGTGCTACCATTCTCTTTTCCATATCCAAAATCCTATCCAATTGATCTTCATGATGACTACATATACTTTGATTAATATGCAAAATTACCTCTTGTAAGGTGTTCATTTGTGGTGATAAGCACCTCAGGACGTTGTGAAGCTCTGTAAATCCACAATGAACACACTCATCATGTTGGTTGTTTTCTTCCATAGTACCAACATAAAGTACAAGAGAAAGGGTGCTTGGAGAAATAACCTAAATTGCAAATAAATTGCCTAAGTCTCGATTGAGATCACCTAGATAATAAACCAAAAAGGATTGCCTAAAAAACAAGAGTTCAAGTTTTCATCCACAAACCAACATTGCCAATTAAGATAATCATGTCATAGTTCAATGCTTAACAAAGAAAAAAACCAAAAAATTATTCCCATTCTCTTCACTACCCAACAACATTCACCACCACCCCTTGATTTTGTTTGATCTTCGAAGACTTTGTTACCACGTCAAAAGCTGGGTAGGGGATTTCTTTCCATGTCAAGAATTCAAGTATAAATTGTCAATCTTCTTTGCCACATTATCTTCAACGAATGGCCACAAAATGGGTCATTTGTTCCTATCATGGGCCCGATCTATTGTGGGTCAAAGGAAACGATCCCCACAACCATGTTCTTTACCAATTCTTGAACAAATGGACTCCACAAATACAATAAAAACTTGATATAATATCCAAATCCCATCAAACCACCACATATGTGGCTGCAATGACTGCGGACATTTTCCATTACAGCTGGCGGGCATTTTCTTGACCCAATTGTGGGCATTTTCCTTCCAAGTGATGGGCATAATGCCTAAGATACTGCAGGCATTTTCTTATTGCACATGTGGGAATTTTTCATAGGCCTGTGGGCAATTTTTCTAGAGGGCCTACCGACATTTTCTATTAGCTCATGCAAGCATTTTTCCAGAAGGAATGCAGGCATTTTTCAAAGGGCCTACGGGCATTTTCTATTAGCTCATGCGGGCATTTTTCTTCATGGCTACAGGCACTTTTCCACTGGGCCTGCGGGCATCTTCTATAGGTCCTGCGGGCATAATTATTAGTCATTTGCGAGGATTTTTTCCTTCATGTTGCGGGAATTTCAACCAATGGTGGGGGTCATTTTTCATTTGCTTCAACATTAAGAGGTTGTAAAGATCAGAATCGACTTATTATCAAACCATTGATGAGGGAATCAAGCCATAAGGTCCATCATATCAAAGTGTGCCCTAAGAAGTCATCATCATCATTATTGTACCGAGAGAAGCGAGGTGCTCTATAGCCCAGTATGGGGGAGATGTTGTAATGTTTGTTCCTAGCAAAATAATTAAAAAAATTCATGTCGACTCATAAAATAAAAAATTATGGAAAGTATTTTAAAAAAATCCATGTTGGCTCATAAAATAAAATATTATGAAAAGTAATTAAAAAATTGATGTTCATTTATAAAATAAAAACAGATCTATCAATCATGAGAGATCAAATTTCTTGAGTTTAAATTTAAAAAAATAAAACACCTCAAGAAATTGGATCCCTCTCGGTGCTTGATAGATACGGGTTTAAGATGGATCTATGTTGGTTATATCAATAGAGATTCAAAAACTCCAACACCATCATAGTGGCCACAAAGACCATCAAGCCACCAAGTCTGTGGGCTTCTAGTGTCCCAGCCCAAACAACCATGTCCTTCTTTCCATGTCATCAACATTGTTACTCCTTTGTCATTAATCACTTGTCATCAATGACAACCATATTCAACATTGTTTTAATTTGTGGTTGAAGATACTCCCTTGCACTTATTGCCCCTACATGGTTAGCTCTTTTGTTTTTATTGTGGCGATTGACTTAAAGCTCTAATTGTTGTTTGTTTTAGTGTGGATTCTTGAGTCATTCATGTCATTTGTAGGTTGGTGGAACCTAGTATTTGAATAGAAGAAATGATTGATAAACCCAAGAAAAAGAATTAACTCTACCATATTTTTAAGAAAAACAAAAATAAAAAAATTGCACATTCATAGTTTAAATAAGACATACCTTGGAAACTTCTCGAGGATAAAACCAACAAAATAAGAACACAAGATTCTACCTCCAATAAATCTCGCCATCTCTCTCCTAGTTGCCTCATATCACAACGTTAATTTACTTAGTATATCTGGGCTCTAATCAATTTTATATTACTTCTCTTACAAGGTATTCACAGTGATACTACAATCAACAAATCAATCACTAGTTCACCCACAATACTCTCATCTTACACCTGAATCACCTTGCCATTTCATCTCCTAAGTCTACCTACCCTACCAAATTGGTATACTTGGCACATTCCCATCCTAACCAAACCACCTCAGTTGGTGCAAATGTATATCAGATCCGAGTTGGCCCTATACCACCAAGCCTAAATCCGTACCATAATCTTGTCCTACAACTTTACTGGGCTTCCTGCGTACCACAAACACACTTACTTCAATCCAAAATTAAACTTGAGGTGATACTTCTACTGTTGGTATAAACATATGAGATTTGGTTTAACATTTAAACCTATAATACAATCACACATAACTCTCATAACAAGGTAATCATTAGCTTATGTGATCATCTACTCCCTATTGTTGGATACTATACTTTTACCGCTATTAAGGAAGTAATTGTTGGTCTCTGGTAATCATCTGACTTGAATCTAAATTAATTGAATTCATGTTTTTTAAGTACTATCATTGTCATTCTCATTCTCATTGTGTTTAATATTGTTAATACTATTTTTATAAATTCAATCTAAATATTGTAGTGTTCGCACAGGTGTTCGCAGGCTCCAACGACCAGCCATCCCCACCGGGGATCAACAGATCTTCACCGGGGTATTTTTTAAGGATTCTAATATTATACTTAAGTATAGTATTCTAGGCGATTATTTTGGAATGACAAAAACATGTATATAGATAGGTAGGCAAATATTAAATATGAAACATATAATTTACCACTGAAACATGTAAATTTTGGCGGATATTATGATAAAAAAACATATTTTATGTAAATATAGGGGATATTAGAGACTAAAAATGACCAAATAGTGAATTTATTTTTTGAAAAAAAGCCCAAAAATAACCAATTGGATAAATTTCGCCCCTAAAAATTACCCTAATCTTCACGTGTGTAGGCATCGTGTGTATTAAAGTATAAATTTAATTTCAAATATGATGACTTGTCTGTGTATATTTATATTTTTCTATATTAAAATATGAGGTTATAAATGTGTATGTAGGTGTGAGCACCTCAGCCTGCCAGTGCCACTATCCCTCCCTCCATGGCCTTTCGGCCACCATAAGTAAGTATCATTCACATTGAGAGCAGTCTCAAATTGTGATCTAGTCCTCCTTGTGTCTTGAGGATTTCCCACTAGTTCACCAGTTGCTTGAAGAGTATTAGAAGCCCACTTTGGCCTTGTTGGTGAATTAGGATCTGTAATAAAATGGTATTCATAATCAGAAATATTAGAATTAAAAAATTCAATAGGAATCTCACTTACATCTTTAGGTGGTGGTGTGGATGGCTCTCCAATTTCAACATTGTGAGAGGGCTCTTCTTCGAATTGAACACGTATTTCAATGAAGGATTTTTAAGTAGCCATGTTCAACAAATTATAGCCATTGGATTCCTTTGAATAGCCAAAAAAAAGACAAGGTTGGCTTTGGGGCTGCATAACCCTCCTCTTCTCAAGCGGAATTCTAGCCCAAGCCTTGGAGCCAAAAATCCTGAAATGAGAAATATCAGGTTTTTGCCAAGTGCAAGCCTCAAAAGAAGTGATTCATTTGAGATATTTGTGAGGTAATATATTTTTAATGTATGTGGCACAATTTATTTCCTCATCCCAAATCCTTGGAGATAAAGAATTTTCCTCAAGCATGCATGTGGCCATCTCCTTCAATGATCTGTTCTTCCTCTCAGCAACACCATTCTGTTGAGGTGTGTATGGAACAGTGTGTTGCATTTGTATACCTGAAGAGGCACAAAATTGTTGAAACTCATATTCGATTTACTCCCCACCATTATCATATCTAAGGATCTTGATATGTGTACCAGACTGGTTCTCAACTAAGGCCTTGAAAATCTTGAATAGATCGAACACTTCAGACTTTAGCCTGATGAAATAAATCCAACAGTACCTGGTAAAGTCATCCATGAAGGTAAGGATGTATTTTGCATAGTTCAAAGACTCATGGGGGAATGGACCTAATATGTCACTGTGAATAAGCTCCAGGGGTGCTGAGGTTCACTCAGTTTTGGCTCTCTCAAATTTATTCTATGGGTGCTTTCCTAGGATGCAGTTTGACATATACCTTTGGAAAACTTGATATTGGGAAGCCCTATGACCATTTATTTCTCATGGAGTTGGGAAAGATATTTATAATTTAGGTGACCAAATATTTCATGCCATAATTTGCTTGACTCATTGGCATGGGTTAATAGAGCAGAGAGTGAGGGGAATGGCACAAAATGAGAAAACCTATAGATTTTTTAGTTATGGTTAGCAGAACCTAAGGCAACAATTCGGCCTGTTGACATTTCACATTTTTCAACATCATTAGGTGTGAAGATCACCTTTTTGGGTGATCCTATGTGAGCCATTTGGTATACTGACAAAAGGTTAGCAGCAAGTCCTGAAACATATAAAACATTAGTGAATGTACCAAAATATAGATCAATGCTTCCTTTGCCTTTGCTTGAAGTTTCCAAATCATCACCCAATACAATGTTTGGACCTTAGAAGAATCAAGAGATGAGAAGATTTCTCTTGTGGACACCATGTGCCTTGAAGATCCTGGTTCAATGATGAATGAGGTAGGCTTTGATGTGCTTTCCATCAGTGCATTCACTCGCTCCTTATCTTCAGAATTTTGTCCTTCATACTTCCTCCTTGTGATCTCACAAAGAGGAATGTTGGATTTCTCCAGGAGTTGATCCATTTGATCAATGGTCTTCCTCATGTAGGAGATTTCAGGATGAAGTCCCCTGCTGCAATAATTTCTCTTTGTCTTCTCATTCTTCTTGTTTGGATTTCTCTTGAAATTTGAGGAGTCTTCATGGATTTTTTGCTTGTCCTTCCTCTGATCAGTGGGCTTCTTGAAATTGCCTTTCTTCTTCCCTTTCGAACCCTTTGAATCTCCAACATTCAAACAATGATCCTTTGATGGCTTTTTGATGGCTCCCATCAAGACCAAGTTGTCTTGTTCCTGTGTAAGAGACTCCATCAATTTTGAGAGTGTGGGGCTCTTCCAATTTCGAACTGCCTTCCTTGTGGAGTGGAAGGTTGAAACAAAGACTGAGTAATCAGGGCCAAGCTTCGAGAGAATGGCCAAGATTAGTTGCTCATCCTTTTTATCAATTCCACATTGATTCAAATATAGAACAAGTGACTTGATTTTTGAGAAGAAATATTGGAGGTTATCGAAATTCTGTGGACTCAATGAAACTAGTTCATTATCCAGTTGGTGGCCTCTTAATTCATCAGTCTTTCCAAACAATTCTTGAAGCTTTAGCTAAACTTCATTGCAAGAGGTAAGACCATCAAGATGGAATAGAATATCCATGGATGTAGTGAGATGCAATAAACCATAGGCTTCATCTCTTCAATTATGCCACTTTGATTTCTCAATTGCTAAGGTTGGATCAGGTTCAGTTGCCATAGTCACCCTGTAGAGGCCTTTGCTCCTCAACATGATCTCCATCTACACTTTCCAATCAAAATAATTGAATGGAGTGAGGATGATATGATTTGACTGATCCATGTTATCTATGAAATAGCTTTTGGAGTTGTTTGGGTGTGCCCAAAGCTGATTTTTTGTGCCCTCAGGGTGATTGAATGCGCCTTGTAGATGACTGAATGCGCCCTCCTTGAGACTGGTTGGATTCTACAAGATAATAAATGGAGAAAATAATATCTTGATAGTGTTGATACCATGTGAAATTTAGTTCACACCAAGATCTGATCAATAAATTACAACTCTCACAAGTAATTCTCACACAAGAAGTCAAGAACACTGAAAAATAGTCACATATGATGCAAACAGAATTAATCTCATGAATAATAATACATAAGAAAACCTTGGGAATGTAAATGGCTGTCAATATATAACATTACATCAGATATTTGAATGCAAAAGGATTCCATTTGAATCCTCACAAAATAATTCTTACTAAAAATATGCAAAACCCCCCTAGGTGGAAAGTGTGTGTTCCAAGTCACCACAAAGGCTCACGAATTTCTGATTTAGTGATCATATAGTGATTTGGGATGAAAAAACATGATAAATCCATAATATGGAATGAAGAAACATCATGGAGTGTGATTTGGATAAAAATCAGTAAAACTAGTCAACTAGCTTTTCACCTTTCACCAAAAAGAGGTAAAAAAAAGTAAGGCGCCTTTCATTCCAGGATTGGACAAAATCTTATCCAGAATATTCAGAAATGCACCCAAGTGACTTAGGATGCTTTTGGTCCACACCAGGAATACTTATGGTCCACACAAAGATGGCTTGTGGTCCACACATTGATTATTTTAGCCAACTAGCTAGTCTAACGCCTAGGAATTTATTAAAAATAATTAATAATGCTATCCTAAGGTATTAAACGACATGAGTGGGTTTAAATATTCCAACAGAGTACGTGTGGAATCTTTACTACTTTCACCAATGTCAAGGTTGAATATTCATAGTGAATGGTTGTTGGGTTTTTCCCCTCGAGTTTGAGAGGGTTTTCCTAGGGTAAAATCTGGTGTCTATTGTGCATTTTTGTGATGTGATGTTTTTAATTCCCAATGCATTTAATTTCACTATTAACTTTACTGTTTATTGCTACACTACTCATATGTGTTTATTATGGTTGATGCTTTCATATGTAATTTTGTTTAATGAAAATTTTGAAAAATGTACACATAATTACCTGCTTATGAAAGTAACCAAAATTCAAAAATTTAATCTCATCAACAAGTGTAAGAAGGGAAGTTCTAACAACTTGAAAATAAAGCTGTTAAAATCACCAAAACCCAAGATCACAACTTTGGTACTATTATGCACACAAATCCTTTCATGATCAATACAAAGAGAAATATTAAAAAATGAGCACTTCAATGATACATTTGAAGTGATACAAGGACAAATTCATTAAGAAAAAGGACACAACAAGGCTAACTACACTCTCCAAGGTATATTGCACTACAAGCTAGATAATATCTATGTGACTGACATTGGGGAGGAATGTTGTGACTATCCATGAGATTGTGCGAGTCAACAGACTGATGGAGAGATCCTTGTTGTGGACATCTCGACGTACTAAGATGAGTTTGATTGAGATACTCACACATTTTTAAGTGTTATACCATGACCTGAACTACAAATCAGTGTGCTTTCCTGAGGGATAAAATACCCCTCGATATGCAATACATGTCCAAGATGGTATGGGTGCACACATACCACAACTCCAGTAAGTTGGGTAATGTGCATGTGATGAGGCCAATTGAGTAGCCATAGGATAGTCATCCTGGGTTGGAGTGATGTTATAACACCCATATGATGATATGGTGGTCCTTCGGATGGAGTGATGTTATAACACTATCGATTAGGATAGCTAACATGAATGTGATGAGGCAAGTTGAATAGCCATAGGATGGTCATATTGTATTGGAGTGATGTTATAACACCCGGATGATGATATGGTGGTCCTCTGGATGGAGTGATGTTATGACACCATGGTCCTTCTGACTGGATTTGATGATAGGTAGTCCTCCCGGTTTGGAGTGGCATTATAACACCCAAATGATGATATGGTGGTCCTCTGGATTGAGTGATGTTATAACACCATGGCCCTCCTAACTAGAGTTGACAATAGGTGGTGCTCATGGATTGGAGTAGTGTTATAACACCTAGATAATGATATGGTGGTCCTCCGGATGGAGTGATGTTATAACACCATGGTCCTCCAGAGTGGATTTGACAATAGGTGGTCCTCCGCATTGGTGTGATGTTATAACACCTAGATAACTATATGTTGGTTCTCCTGGATTGGAGTGATGTTATAACACCGTATATGATGATAAGGTGGTCCTCCTAGATTGGAGTGATGTTATAACAACTAGACAATGATAAGGTGGTCCTCCTGGATTGGAGTGATGGTATAACACGTAAGTAATGATGGGATAATCCTCCTTGTATAGTGGACGTGATTCCTTGAAGTGTTGGCCAAGGAAAACCTTTCCTATGATGCTAGAAGTCAACTAAAAGTTATATAGTTGTGAAGAAATCCCAAGGTAGACATTGGTTATATGAAGTGCAAGTCAACCATAATCTAAAGTCATGTAAGAGTCATGTTGGACGTCTGTATATATATGAGCTCCTTCAGTGATTGTGACATATTTCTCTTGCCCTTGCACAATTGGTTTTCTCTATAGTTGTCTAGGGAATTTTGCTACGGTTTTTCTTGCTCCTCCTAGGGTTTTTTATGTCTTTTTCATGCTCATTGGAGACTCGTTATGGCATATGTCTTGTCCTTGGAGGTTCACTATGGATTGTGTATTGTCCTTGGAGGCTTGTTATGGATTGTGTCTTGTTCTTGGAGGCTCACTATACTTGTGTCTTGTCATTGGTGGCTCGCTACACTCTTTCCTTGCACTATAGAGGTACTCGCTATGCTTTTTCAAGCTGCAACAAAGATCTGGTTTGTTGTCTATGGGTTATGTATTACATCGTCTTGAAAATCTCCTTTGGCCTATGGTTTTTGGCAAAGGGATTTATAAATCCATGATTGGATATTGATTTATAAGGACTTGATCATAGTGAAAGGTTGGTGATTTATAAGGGTGCTATGACTGATGGGATCAAAAAAGAACTCAAGCTACACATGAATAAAAAACTCAACACAAGAAATGAAAATTGACATATTAACATAACAATATCCAAATAATTTATTGAAAGTCAACTAATGATACCTTATTCTCCATCCAGATAACAAAATCAGACCAATTTTTGTCTTGTATCATCTTGAATTCAAATTGTGATGGATAATGGCCATATTGTTGCTCCTGTCAAAACATGGCAGATGGACTAGTTAAAGTAATTAATCTCCAATCATTTTCTTGTTTTACAAAATTAAAAAAAAACATATCATTTCAGATATTAAATATACTTACAAATTTTCATATTAAGGCTTCTAAACATGTTTGGCCACTGTGAAGTGTGGCACAAAATTTGGAAAGCCTAGCCTTTGAGGCCTTGTATTGAAACATAAAATAATTCAATTTAATTATTTACCAGTAAAATATAAAAAGCATTTAATGAATTTGAAATAATCTTATAACCAAATTCAAATACCTATGTGCTCTCCTCACCGGACTTCCTCCGTGCATATTCTCTATCATATGATTTCACGAGCTCTTTCCAGCCTTTCACACTTACATCAATTAGCCTTCTTTTGTTCCTTATCTCAGGAGGAATTTCGTTTATCTTTTTTGTTTGGTTGCAACTAAATCTCTTGCAATTTTGATTCATTTTTTTTTATCTGCTTTACTAACCAACCTATCCCAAATTCAGTCTCCATGTCATGGATGACTGCTTTTTGAAGGTGCATCGGTATCTTCGAGAATGGAATATGTAGGTAATATTTGAAGCATTGAAGGCATGATTCCTTCAACCTATGCATGAACACTTTCCCGACATCTGTTAGTATGATATTCCTGGAGACAGCATCATATTCTACCTCGGTTTCATATGTACCAATGCAATATGCATAACTTGTACTAGTTGTGGAAGAAATATGTGTCCGAGGAATGGTTGGGACATTGGACGTTTTTGCTACCCATTCCACATTCTTAGAGGTTATTTTGGTTGATTTTCTCCTTGATCTTTTGTACAATACAGGAGTTGATGGGGAATCAATTGATTCCCTTTGACAAGTTTTCTTTAGTTGGACTATTTTAGTGCCTTTAGTAGATTGTTCTTCCATGTATTTGGAAAGCATGGACAAATCCATACCTTCTAGTTTCTTCACTGATTCTACCCCAATATACAAGCCACTGCCTCTTTGAGTTTCTCACTATCATGTGCTTATATATGTACAATAAATTTATTATTTTAAATATAGAAATTAAAAAATAAACCCTATATATATATAGGAAATTTCTTCTTTTGATAATTTTGAAATAAAAAATAAAAATTACAATTCAAACAAGCAATGGAAACATGTACAAATCTATAAATTGAGTATGAAATACCTCATTCTTGAAAGAATCATATCCCTTTGGTCGTTTCCCTCCACAGCTTGACAGTTTTTGGCATCCTATGGCAATTTTTTTCCTCCATACCGTGGAAAATCCCTTCTCTTTGCTCCATACATTTTGTTCCCTTCCCTATAACTATTATAAAAAACAGTAGTGTGAAATGGATGGACATGCAAAAATTGATTTTATGACTAATAAAGGTCGAATCACACCCATAAATCAATTTTTTTTTAGTGAAATCCACAACAGGGGAGGAGGGGTGGCTCAAGATCTCTTCCCGCCATCAACAAGGATCCAATTGATTAGTTATTTTCTTTCATAGCCTAAAGGAATTGTCATGGTTTTCTCCAACTCCACACAGAATTTCCAAGCTCCCTTGATTTTTTATTATGAGTATGAGAATGGAAAATTGATGAACGCTTTACATTGTATGTGGTTAATAATGTGATTTAATCATTACACGAGTTTTTTTATTCTTTTTTCGTTTTGATTGAATAGTCGGCATTAAATTGGGAACCATTAACGTCATATTTAGCATCGACTATTGGTGAAAAAATATAATCATTTTGGGGCGCTAAATGGGGGAAACCTTGTGCCTAATTTACGGCCTATCATCTTGCATGATGTGTAGCTATTGGAGGATATTCTGCATGCATCACATAGAACATCTTTCAGCATCTATTATTTGCAGTAAAAACATTCTAGGGATTCAACTATGCCCTAATAATTCTAAACTACAAACAAAAACATAAATGTTTTTAGAGGGACTTGCGATCTCTAACCTACAACTTACATAATGAAAAATGGATGTTTTGACAATAGGAACATGGCTCGTGAGGATATATACATGGTCATAAGAGGAAAAAATTATGTTAATCCCTATAGGAGGCTTTTAGGCGTTCAAGGATAATCATAACTACTCATACCACCACACATGACCTCTTACTAGTATTCTAGTCACTCAAAATAGTGACGATTATATGGGGCCCATTGCATGGACCATGAAAAGCGTGCATATTAACAAGATAATAACAACAACATTCTCTTGGTGCATAGATGTTATGTGACTAATGTCATTGTTGTGTATTACAGGATCCAAAGGAGGTCATGGACAGGATGTGGATGATGTAGACATACTAAATAATTAAGAGGAAAGTGGGTGTCCATAGAATCAGATACAAAATCTACAGATACAATAAAGGTAAGAATACAAAGCAACCTAAACCAAAGGAGAATGGTGTTTATGAATTCACAAATGCTACAACATAGACAAGATAAAGTTATATAAACTATGTTGTTGTTTTTTTTCAAATCCAAAACATGATATCAATATGTCAAATATATGAGTAAATTGAGGTTTTGTGTTGGATATAATATTGGTTGAAATGATATAATTGGTGTACTAAACATCATTGACTATGTTGTCTATTATAGGGGCCAAACGAGGCCATGGAAACAAATCGTTTCATATGAAATAAGGACACAACGGATGTCGCATGACATCAGGTAATCAAATTTTGACTTAACTTAGGAAGCATTTTGTGATACGTCCATCCTTTTTCATAGTATTATTAAAATTTATAGTGTATTATCCAATCTTGAAATAAATTAATGCATGTTGTTGATTATTTCAGATAAATATTGGAGCAAGTGCACAACCTAAGCATTCAAATAGAAAAAGAAAAAAAAAACATATGTACGTGGGTGTGGACCTAAAAATGCTAAATCACAAAGAAACCAGTGGGTGGAAGAGGATATGACAATGGATCCTCTAGACACAAAAAATAATTGCACTGTAGAAGAGGTTGGTAAAGACTATAGTACATGGGATGAATACTTTGAGCAAATTGTTGTTTGTGGATGTTCTATATGTCATGGAAAGAAACAATTCAAACGAGTGATTGTACAAATACATTACATAGATGACGAATTCCAGTGGGTAGTATGCCTCCTACAATTGATTCAAATCCAATAGGAATTGTGGTAAGGAATTTTCCAATTTGATATAAATAACGGGTATACTTCTTTTAAACATTGTTTTATATTATTTAAATAAAAAAAATTTCTTGATGGATGTTTGCAGGATAAAGTTCTTGGTTTAAATTATCCTGGATCATCGACTTCCAGCCTAGAGGTTGATGATCATTTATCAGATGATACATCTAACAAAAATATGTGCCAATATACCAACTAGGAAGATGAGGAATTAATGAAAACAAGTAACAGAACAAGAAATGGTTTAAAGATGCATAATTTTCTTAAAGACATCGGGAAGGTGGACTACATAACCTATGAGAATTAATGTGATAGATATGATGACTTGCCCCTAGTTTTGAGATCAATTTAGAAAGAGACATTTGACTGTCGACTATATTGCACTTGGCCTAGTGATCAACAACTACCTAGAGTGTACGAGGTGTTTCCATTTTGGGGTTACAGCTACATTATATGACCCTCCAATATTCATGCAGTGAATCTAGGCCTCTTTATTGTAAAAAATGTACATGTGGGATCTAAACATAGAAACAATTCACAACAAACCACTAGGATATTAATGCCATATTATGGTACGTCATATTACAGTGGTGAATGGAGAAGTCTAGCAGAATATAAGCTTAGCATGTCAACATATGGTCTAAATTTGAATATGTATACACATCATATCTGATTGGGAAGTGGAACATAAATGAATAGAGGTCATCTTATGTATATAGATAGATGTGCATACACACACAAAAATATTGCAGGATTTATAAATAGTAGTAAGGGAAGGGACCCTACTATAAGACTGAATTGTCAATTTGTTGAGGTTATAAATGATAAAGATGGATATATGGAAAGAGAGGTTGATATATTGATAATGGTTGAGGCTATTATGGACCTTAGCACTAGGGATGAGTTATTGATTGATTACCCCTTCTTAAAACACACTCGTGTGCGAAAGAAAAGGAAAGAACAAGGTCAACATATGGATGTTCTTAAGGGAAGAAAACCAAAGAATAATAAATGAGTATGGATTTATGTTTTATAAACTGTGTTGTCAAAATTGTGTTTTATTCAAATCATTATATAAATAAAGGAGTCTATAAAATGATCTTCCATGATTAAATTGATGTATATATGTTCATACCTTTTATATTTTAATTTGTTAAGCCATATTTGATTATATTTCTTTGAAATTGATACATTTATGGTTTATCCAATTGTTTCCAAACATTAAATAATGGTTTTTTTTTGTTGATAGCTAGAACATGATGATGAAAGAATGGCTACTAATACACAAGATTGAACTGATCTATTAAGATTTGGACAGGAGGATCCAATCCATCCTTTAAACCATACCAAGGAGAAAAGAGCGTATATAAAGATAATTATGCCACCTAAGAAATTTGAAAAGCTAATGCGATTAGAATACGCTGATGACATGCCACCTAGCCTTAATGATGGTGATCATGATAGTGAAAATGCAGTGCATGAATAAGGATTGAATGAAATGCTTACAGGTTTCTTTGGGGACGGAAAAAATGATGACAACAATGATGATATGGATGATAGTAACAATGAAAGCAGGGCTAATTACCACCAACGTAATGTTGATGATAACAACCTGAAATACTTCATCAAGCAAGCAACAAAGACACCCATGTTCAAATCAGGTGTAAGTAGAACCTAAAAAATGGCATGCACGTTAATATTATTAGAAATCAAGTCACTATTTGGTTGGTCAGGCAAAGGATTCACCACCCTACTGAAGTGAGTTGAAATCTATTTCTTACAATGCATTGTCAATTGGTGTACGTTAATTGGTGTATGTAATATAGTTTGACATATCAAACATGTTCATAATAAGTCAAATATTCAATTGATATAATCTTTGGGAATCTTACAGGGCACTAAAAACCAAAATATTTCCTGAGGAGAATGTGTTTCCATCAACTTGCAAAGAGGTGCATCATTTATTGGTTGAGTTGGAGATTGAATAATATAAGCAATTTCATTCATGTATAAATGATTTCATTTTATATAGAGATAAATATCAAAACAAGGTAT
The DNA here is from genome assembly GCA_027924585.1 of Larix kaempferi. Lineage (NCBI taxonomy): Eukaryota > Viridiplantae > Streptophyta > Pinopsida > Pinales > Pinaceae > Larix > Larix kaempferi. The sequence continues at coordinate 3,208,820 of BSBM01000049.1, read as the reverse complement.
AATTCCCTCTATGTAAAGAGAAGAGATATCATACAGATGCACAAGGTCCTACAATACCAAATAAGGTTATACGACACATGCCAATTACACCTATACTTCAATAAATGTTTAGTTGCAAATCACTTGCACAATTGATGGACTGCCATGCAAATGACATGAGTAAATATGGATTCATTCGAATTCCAACTGACTCCAAATAATTGAAACACATAGAGGAAATATGGCCAAGAAAATTAAAATATGAACCCTGTAGTATCAGGTTTGGGCTTGCAATAGATGGAGTGTGTCCATTCTCTTTCATGAGCGCAAATAATATTGTTTGGATAGTTGGATTGATAGTATACAATATTCCCCCATGGATGAGTGTTAGAAAGGGGCACCTTATGCTGAGTCTCATTGTTCTAGCACTACTACATATGGTCTAATTTGCCACAAAATTGCGTTGTAATAGCCACGAATTTTTGTCCCTGTTGCAACAATTGGGGTTTGTTTTTTTCGTGGAAAGAGATCCGTGGATATAGGGACGAAAATTCCACATCGTGGCAATAGCAACGCTTTGTTGTTGCCACGTGTCAACAACACAACAGTTCTCATATCTACGAAAAATGAATCCTGCCACGCAATTTCGTCGTTATATCGACGCACAACTCTTATAAATTTCCACACAGGTGCTGAACCTTCCATGAATGTTCGTCACAGTATCCACGCATCCATTCACAATCTTTCATGGCAGATTCAACACATGTGTGGATGATACTTTTATAGTTCCATGAATCATCATCACAGTATCCACGTTGGCATTCACAAACTTTCGTGGCAGATTCAGCAACTGCATCGAAACATTTTCTATAGCCTACATTGATGTTCGTCGATATAGAGACAATACCTGGAAGTTTAAAAAAAAAAATCGAATGTGATGATATAGGCATAGATTTGCTTCAGATAGACTAAAAGCACTTCTCATGAACTAGCTCTTACACCTACAATCAAATCCTTATCAATGATTCCTTTCAGATCTGCAAACAAGTATGCTTAATGATGGTTTCCATTCTATCAAAATTCATCAAACAAATATTCTTGCATTGTATTCCTTAAAGTAGTTACCAAGTCTTTATGATAAGCAGTAACACAAATAAAAAAAATTCAAGTAGTTTTCATACTTATCCCTTTTCAACAATCAATTCTTCAACTTCAAGTTTTGTCTTTTAATGGCACAAATATTCAAACTCAAACTCAATTTGGTCACAAAGAATAGGCTCAGTCTTCAAGATATAACTGATGTTCTCCCATAACACTATTCAAACTCAACTTCAATTTGGGCACAAAGAATATGCCCAGTCTTCAAGTTATAACACAAGTCCTTCAAATATGCTATCAATATGTTTCAATGCTTTGCAAATTGTTCTTCTTCAAGCTCATATTTCACATCCTTGTGTCCTTTGAATAATCATAAGGCTTAAACAACATTTTGCAATGTATGAGCTCGGTCTTACAAAGAATTATACCTTAGCTCTATTCACTTCTTAATAAAAATTTCTCGGAGTCATTTATCATCAAACTTTTCATGAGCTTGTAAACAACAAACACAGTCCTAGATAGATATCTCAAGAACTTGAACTAAATGTATAAACATGAAGAATTGTAAGCCCTAGTCTTAAGCACATGTGGATAGCATTTGAATGGTGATCTGATCGCCATTAAAACTCCAAATTTCGGTAACCACCAAAATCTCCTCCTTGTCACATTTTGAACCCCACATCTGGGTGAACAGTCATGCCTTCAGCTTCTCCCTCAGGCCCTTATCCCTCTATGGTAATATATCATTGAGGCCTTAAAGGCAAAGGCCCCTATTCTCATGGGAATCCTAATCAGGAATGTACTCCATAAAATAAAGGTATCAATCTTTCCTTACTCATCCCCCTCCTTCCCTGCCTTCGGATATTAACTGGATAAACTTATGTTTTCCCTGCTCCATCCCTAAGCTGGACTTTCATCAAGGAAATTCCTCACTACTAAAAATCTTGCTAAGAGGGGAATCATTGGTCCCTTGAGATACTCCCTTGAGAAGATATGTCTATCCAGGTATAACAAAAACCTCAATGACCAAGTCACTAAACCAAAACCGGTGAAAACAACAACTATTAACCTGACAACAGAAACTATAATTGCAAGTTTTGAAGGGCCAAAATGGATAGAAGACTTGAACCAAGATGAAGATAAATGGCTATTTGCTGGGAATTGAAGGATTGGAACTCATACCCAAACATTGGGCAAGCATTAAATGATGAAAATAGAAATCCCTGTTCACTATCTCCAGTCAATAATGATCTATACTTACAGATTCAATCTCATCAAAAGCACTCTCTTTTGCGATAGGGCTTCAAAAGAAAACCCTGGTTTGTTTTCAATGGATGATTTTTGTTGAAAAGGAGTGTCCCTTGTTCTCTTATTGTTTTTTGAAAAAATATGTATTAAGTAGAGCTTTAGTCTTCAGGTTGTGTTTCTTTTAAACGACTTTGTGAATTCAACCCTCTATTGTTAAGAGAGGATGGACTTATTTTGAGTGCCTGAATGAACATACAAAATGTATTTTTGATGTTTCTATATGAAGTGAAAAATGTACGAGATTTGACTTTATAGAAATGTGACCTTAGTGTACATTTTTCATTAGTATCTTGCATTAAAGCAATGACATGATAAAGTTTTACTTTAAACCCCTACAAGGAAATAAGATCACAATTCTACTTGTCATGAATACCCTATAGGAAACAATTGTTCGACAAATTCTATCATTTGAAGTTTGCAATGCTACGGTTTTCTATTCTCAACACTCACTGCATTTTTGAATAAGCAACTCTTTGTAGGCTTATTGAATATAAAATAAATAGAGTGGAACCAATGGTTGAAAATATTTCTAAATAAACTTTGAAGTCAATTGATATAATCAATCTTACCTCTACCAAAGCCCTTGTTTACCAAGTCTCATAGAAGCACACTAAGCATGTAGCAACAAACAATTATTTAAGTTACAACAAAGGAATCCAACCAAAATAAATTCTAACTTGTGCGGATATGAAAAAGGTGGGAAGCAACGCACCAAAAAGAATGCACAGAGAAGGCATGTGCAAGTTGAATGCAGAACCCCAAAACTACATCATGCCACAAGATAACAAACTTGCAAAATACTTGAGCTAGGGCACAATAGAAGAGCCCAACTTAGCTTCCATGTTAGAGGCCACCTGATCCAATGAATGCACCAACCCAATAAAAACCAAAACAAATAAATATCCCAATTGCAAATTTTGATGAGCTGCATAAATTTTCACTGTCAAGTGCACTTTATGTAAGAGGATTTGCCAAAAATATCATAGAAATATATAGGCACCACATGCAAACAATGCAATTACCATGCATTCAATTGGGAAGATGCATTCACTTAAGACCAAACAACTTCAAACAAAGACAAATTACACAATTTTACATGTAGCACAACCATGTTTACATCTCCCATGTAAATATTTCTGACTCCATACAACACTTCATGGAGATGGGATTTTCTCCATAATCTATTGTCGTCTTCTTATGTGACACATGAAACTTCTCTGCACTTCCTGTTACCCATAATTTCATTTGATTTCATGCCACCTTCTATATATTTTCTAGCTGCATATGCAATCACACACAAATCAACATCATCACGTGTTTTCCCGCAATGTCTATATCTCATTCTATGATCAGTTCTAAATGAAATCTCTCCACTAAAATGGTTTAGTCTCAATCAAGGACTCCCAATTTCATTGAATTTCCTGTCTCAAGGCCAAGGCATGATACAATTAGAGGAAACCTTCTATCTTCAAAGGGACTATCTTCCCTCAATTGGAAGCAAAGATATGGTTCATTACCAGTGGGCACATCACTGGAATCCCCCCTCAGGGGACTCACTGCTAGAAGATTCCCTAAATGGAGATGATCCTAATTTCCTATCAATAGAAAAGACTAGGTAATCAATTGGGTGTCGAGTGAGGAATATCAACTGATTCTGCCTTGCCCTTCCAGGATATATATAATATTTTTATGGTCAACTGACAGCACAATGAACTAAAGAAATGCTAATTTCCTGTGAAAGGTGGTGTTTGAGAATCTGGACAATAGTGAGCCTTCAGATGTTTGTAGATCATTATAGATATAAACCTCACTAATTTAGTTGCAAGCTTATATGTTTAAAACAAGCAAATACATAATTATTAAACACCATGTTGAATATCAATACATAGCATGAACAGTGCTTTGAAGGACATGACTACATGTTGCACCTTACAATTTACCCCAGTATACAAATATCCAAATGCATATTTGTAACCACCGAGATAGGGTTTTGTGTCATTTGCATTCAAAGGTAGAACTCCTGGTGCATGTTGTTTTTCCTCTTAATATGCTCTTATTTGTAAATCAATATGTAGTTAACTGTTCATCTATAGGTTGTATGAGATCCAAAAGTTGTAACAGTGTAGTCTGAACCAGCATCAATCTAAGGTCCCATGTCTGATGCGAGGGAAAGATGATAACTCAGAATGCATATTATATAGTCAGATCAAAAGCAAATAGTTGTTAGCATAGTCTAAGTCAAGTTTGAGATGGAAACACTTATTGACTTTATAGTTACAAAATTGTGTTTGAGGTTTATTTAAAACAGAGAGCACATGCACATGTGATAAAGTAACAGTGTCCCAACTTCCATGCAGTTAGATGCTGTGATTACAATGCAGGGTTATAAACGTTTCTTGAATGATGTGAGCAAAAAGTCAATGTGTAAAAAAACATTTAAAGAAAAACAAGAATTCCATAACAATCAAACACCTTTAAGGTAGTATGTGCCCTCCCTGTATCAGCTAATAATAGTGAACACAATTCACATTAGTTCCACAGCACAAATGCCAATAGAAACAATAAAAACAAATTTCCAGGAAAAAAAAAAAAAAAAAAGAAGTATTCCATGGATATACATTAGTCAGTCTAAATACTTACCTATTGAAACCAAGAACTCCAAATGTACAACCCATAAGTTATTAACACGGGCTCTTTGGTATATTCAAAATTGTTATAATGAGTTACACTGATAAGCAAACTAAAACAATAAACTATTAATATTCAGTAACATGTAATAAAATAAACATATATATCATATAACAAAAATAGAGATATAGTTTAAGATACCAACCTGGGTGTGAAACTATTGTTGAAAATATACTCAGAAGTGTTACTTTCAAAAAATACTGTTTGTGCCTCGGAGAGGCCAGTCTTCTCTAGGAACCAGTTGACCCTACAAGAGGGTGTGTACAAACTAGAGAGAGAGAAATGACTGGATTTGATTAGGTCAATGACAGTCAAGCACAGTACATAACTCAACATAAATAAAGTCACAAAAATTATAAACTTCAACCAAGTCTCAGCATAAAAGAAGTGATTATCAGCACACCACAACTGATCACAGGTGATCAAATTCAAGTACTCTATAAGAACAAAAATTCAACAAGGTGGTATAAAAAAAATGGAGGGTAAATGTCCGCATTAACCACAAGTCAAAGACAAGGTACCAGAAGTCCAATAATAACTCAATCAAGGTGGGGAAGGTACAACAAGTATTTAATAACTCAATCAGTAACGGGTAATAAAATAAACATATTGATCATATAACAATAAGAAGGTATAGTTGAAGATCTCCACGTCAACATTAAACCAAAAATACGATAGCATATATGTCCACGGTAATCTATTCCATCCAAACCTATCAAGTGTACTTTTAAGTCAGCAGTATTCTTGACTCCGAACTGTAGCAGTTGTTTGGCCATTTTGTTAGATTTACAAGGTCAAAATGGCCAAACAGCTGCTACAGTTCGGAGTCAAGAATACTGCTGACCTAAAAGTACACTTGATAGGTTTGGATGGAAACCATTTTCAATGTTGATGCCACTACCCTCCTTATTGTCTTACAAAAAGGCATGAAAATGAGGAAAAAGACTTAAAATTGTGGACTTCACCTTCAAAGAGTGCCTTACAATCACATTGATAAGGACTTCACCTGCGACCTATGTCTAGTCCCAAGGCTACCACCTTCAGGATTGAAGTGCAGCTAACAATGGAAGACACAAGTGTAGTTTATTACCACCATGCAAATTTAATTTGACCTTTCAATTCCCATAACCATTTCCTCTCATAAGACGTCCCACAACCATTTCTCTTGACACCCACTCTTCATTCCTTCTGTATGCATTTCACTATGCAACCGTCTCAGATTCTCACTGCGTTTTCCCTCAATTAGTTTATCAATTCAGTATGACCCACGCCCGCCATCCAAGGAGTGTTGCTAGTGGTCTTGAGTTTCATCTTGGCAACGGTGAGGATTCATGGTATTATGTTTAATCCCTTCGACTGCAATATGGAAAACTCTTAGTTCACTACGAAGGTTTGTCTGAAAAATGAGATGGTTTGGGTTCTGTGCCCCAGGAGCAATTCCTCAAAGTGTCCCTGAATGGAACCGAGGTTACGGAACCCAAACCATCTAATTTGTCAAAAAAACCTTCGTAGTGAACTTTGAGTTTTCCATATTGCATCCAAAGGGAAACATAATACCATGAATCGCCACCGCTGCCAGGCTGAAACTCAAGACCGCTGGAAACACTCCTCGGATAGCGGGCGTGGGTCATACTGAATTGATAAACTAATTGAGGGAAAACTCAGTGAGAATCTAAGACGGTTGCATAGTGAAATGCATACAAAATGAATTAAGAGTGGGTGTCAAGAGAAATGGTTGTGGGACGTCGTATGAGAGGAAATGGTGATGGGAATTGAAAGGTCAAATTAAATTTGGATGGTGGTAATAAACTACACTTGTGTCTTCCATTTTCAGCTGCACTTCAAGCTTGAAGGTGGTAGCCTTGGGACCCATGACCCTTAGAACCAAGGGTATGCTCCAAATGTGTCCAAACAACCATAATACTCTATAAGAGCAAAACTTCAACAAGGTGGTTTTAAAAAAGTTACTCAAGGAGGGTAAATGACCCCATTAAACACAAGTGAAAGATAAGGTACCACAAGACCAATCATAGCTCAATCAAGGTGGGGAAGGTACAACCAGTCATATCTCTCTCAAATGTACAGCTATCCAATATAACCTGAAAGTTCATCATCACAGTATAAGGAAGGGTGGTGGGATGCCAAATAAAAATATCCCTCATTTCTCTCTATTGATCAAATAACAATAAGAGAGGTATAGTTGAAGATCTCCACGTTAACATTAAACCAAAAATCAGATCTGAAGTGTGGGTACAAATATAGTACGTTGTACATTAGAAAATAAAAGCCACCTGTGTTACCTTTCAATTTACCAATATGGTCTACAGAAGCAAAATTTCCTCACAATTACCATCAAAATTTCTGATTAGTGCTATAGCAACAGTAAAAGATTTTATAACATAATTTTGATCTCTATCAACTTCAACACTCCTGTGTGGTCCCTAAGCTGAAGTTGGCCCTCGAGATGTAAGTTGCTTATACAGATAACCATTGCATGACTACACAATCTTCTAAACACATATAAAGTAGACAGGAAACACCAAACATTAAATGTGATACATACCCTGGCTTTGTCTTGCATATTTCTTTCCTATGGCATAATTTATGAGAATGTGTGCGTTGTTATAGTCTTATCCTGTAGCTAGACGATTGGGCTATTGAATGATAGATTTGTATTTCGTTGATACCGGTGATACTTTTATCCTGAGTCTAAATTGTCATAAATGATCCTGGGCAAGATGAGCTACTCTAGGGGTTTGATACCTAGACCTGTGGTTTATCAGTTTCAAAAAAGTATGGGCGCCTATCCTAGGTTATGAGTTTTGGAACCGTGAACTGGGGAAGTACCCATTTAGAGTTTTCAAGCTTTATGATGTAATCGTAAGCCTGCGTTTGTACTCATGTGTAGTCGTGGCCTTCGTAAGTATGCTATGTGTGAGGTTAGGACTTTAAAGTGGGAATAAATCGTGTTTTTTGAAGTCTGTCGGTGGCATCGATTGCATTTGACTTCTGTGAGTCTTTAAAGAATGAAATCCCAATTCCTCCTATGAATTTCTATTTTATTGTTTAGAAAGATGAATGGTTTGGCTAACGTAGGATCAGTTTAAGGTTACTGTGTATTTCAATAGATTTGTTTTGATGTGATGCACCCTTGATTGGGGATGGGGTTCAATCCATGAAATTTGGGATTGGCACCCATAAATAAAATGCAGATGACAATTGAATTATGGGAACCTATGTGTGGATATGTGAAACTATGTTTTTGGAATACGAATCTCTGTAATACTTGATGCGTTTCTTTTGATGTAAAGTTTGACAAATGGTTGAATCGTAGGGACGTTTTGATAATGAAAAGTGAAGTGTGGCTGGAAGTTTTGATGTCTGGTTGTAGATAAATACTGCAACATTGTCCATTACCAATTTTTTATCAACTTCGAGGTTCTGCCCAAAATCCAGTGGAGGGTCTAGCAGGTCTAGCCAAGCTATCATGTGCTAGACAACACCCGAGGAATAAATTTAGATTTATTATCTTGTTTTAAATACTTATATTTTTTTATGTCCGGATTTTCTTACTAGTTACTGTGTAGGGATTTCTTAGGTTCTCTTTAAAACATTTAGGGCCGTCCCTTCTTTATCTTGGAGAATCACCAAATAGAAATGATAACAGTGGAAAACAATCATCTAATATCCTAGATACACCACACATTGATTAGGGAAGGATACTACAATAATATTACTCATTATTGATCTTTAAATCTAGGTGTACTTTCATACTATTAACAACTGTACGATATCTAACATCAACCAACTCATTATAAAGATCTAGTGCTTCAACCATATCAAGGAAATTACGATTTGCAAACGTAGACTCAGGCATTCCATTCCTTTTACAACTTTAACAAAAACACAGGAGGTTTTTACACAGTCATCTTTCAATCAAATGAATTAACAATCATCAGCACCACAACCATCTTTCATCAAAACCGCATACATTAAATACAAACAAGTGTTGGGTTTCAAACGTAGGAACTGGGATCAAATCCCTTTAACATTCCACCCATTTAAACTCTTTTGTATCTCTATTTATGAAATTCCAAAAATGCAGTAGTAAAGAAAGAACTAAAGCTCATAATTTAAATCACTCAGGAAATCAATTATGGGAACATTACACAGTAAACACGATTTATTGAAACCATATAAGAACACAACAGAACCTTCAAGGATTATTACTGCTCAAACCCTATGGACGTAGACTCTAAGGTTTATATTGCAACTCTAGAAACCTGATGAAATCCAAGGATTGAATCCCACATTGACACCAAGAAAACGATAGATGCCCAGGTCAGGTATCAAAACCCCAGGTAGAATTCCAAAAGCCCACATCCCATTAAAATAATTTAGACATGAGGCAAAAGTATCTTGGGCAACAGAAACGTTTAAACTAAATCGCCTACACAAAAGAACAAAATGATTTTATTCAGTATGGAATATCTATCAGCAGTTACCATTTATAGATTCTCATGCTACAGGAAAACAGGGCGACCTTCTTAAACCCCATTTCTTCTACGCATACACTTGGATCTTATACATAGGAAAACGCAGAGATTAAATAGAGAACCAAACATTCACCATTTTATATAGAAGGTAAATCCCGGGCCCTTTTAAACAGACATAGGTTTCGAAAGCAAATCCCAGTTCATATTGGGTGTTATTATTATTACTATTTTATCCACAACCTTTAATGAAATTTCAGACATTGAGCTAAATGACCCAAAATCTTCCACTAAGAACTTCTAGGGCCTGCATTAGACAATAGATACATTTATTGCAACAATCCAGCCAACGGCGATTCCAGGAACTCAATGCTAGTCACAGTGAACCCAATCGGGCTCACAAGGTTCCTCATAGCAAACACAAAACACTCCACAGAGGCAAGAGGAAGAGGTAATGAAATGTGGACTCTAAGCTTACCAATTGAAAACGCCTCCAAGTCTAAACCTGTACCATCAACCAGTAACCACGCAAATGGAGAGGGCCAAACCATTACCTGCCAAGTAAGTAAAAATATACCGGTCAGAACCTGAGTTTGTATTCGTATCAATTCAAATTAACAAGAAAGACAAGAAGGGTATTACCTGCATGTGTAGTTGTCACCATTCCTGCATATGCAACCTTCGTGGTGGGCTGACCATGAGCCAATCTCAAGTCAGACCATGAAACCCTCAGGTGCATCCAACATACAGACTCCAACAAACGAACTATGACATCGAAATCCTCGATGGTGTAGAAACCAAGAAGAAAACCCCTGGCTTAGCTGGCAACGTGACCATGTGCTATCGTAGAGTTACTTTTAAAGCCATCACTAACCCAAATTTTAGATACAAGTCATGATCCCTATAGTAGTGGAGCACTCACGACAAATGAAGTAATTGAAAAAACGCAAGGAGTATTATAAGGACCCCAAGTAGTGTGTAAAGGCAACAAGTAATGGCAGGTTCAACATGCTTTGAAAGCTCAATAAGGACTTTAACTTCCAACAAAGCATTTCAAGGTGACAACCCCCAAACGTTACAAACATTAGTATTATTTAAGTGCGAGACTTGCGAAAAGAACATCATAAGTAGACACCCCTGTAGGTACACCTGCAAACCAGGAGCACACGAGCAAGTCAAGGGGTTTTATGTTGTCACCGCCAGTAGATGCAGAAACACCAATTGCAGTTGGTATTAGGAAAAACACCAGATATAAAAACTACTTAATACACACGAGCGAGTTAAGGGGCTCTGTGTTGTCGTACACGAGCGAGTTAAGGGGCTCTGTATCTGCTTTTCGCACACGAGCGAGTTAAGGGGCTCTATGTTATAAAATCTATAGATACATAAATAACCATAACTTATAATATAATATGAATATCCCATAATATTTTGTGTTGATTTTGTTGTAGGTCAAGTGGAATGTGCAACAAAAGAAAAGAAAGTGGAATGGACCAAATAAAACATGAAACAATGATGTTGCCAAAGTGAATAAGTTGTTAAGATGAAAATTCAAAGTAGTAGAGAAATCTTGAATAGGAAGATGATGAAGGAATACACAACGTGTTTGTCATGGAATAAGATGTTTAAGTGAAAATGCAAAGTAGATAACTAGAAATATTGAAGATGAAGATGATGAAGGAATACATGATGTGTTCATCATGGAGAAGTAGAAATTTCTCTAGTAAGAAGAGTTTATGTCAATAAATAGAAAATATGAATAATAGGAGAAACAATTTGAAGATCATTGCAATATAGGAGTGGTTGCAATGAAAGCAAAGTATAATGATGATAAGTTTTCAAGTGGCAAGCATTAGTTGTGTTCATTGAGATAGTGGTGATGGTGTAGAGGAGAGAGGATGGGGAAGTTGTGAATACCATTGAGTGGAAGTAGCTTGAGGAAATATGTTCCATTTAACAAGCACATTTTGGGATGTAAGCTCCATTGGGAGAGAATGGAAGCATATTGCAAAGATGTTGAAGGTGGTAAAAGAGTTAGAGATGATGGTGATGAGGTGTTTCCTATGGTAGCAAAGTATATAGGATAATAATGAAGAGAAAAAGAATATGAAAAATAAAGGGATAAAAAGATGAGGTGAAGAGTTGTCCAAAGTGTGGAAAAGAAGAAAGAAGAAAGTAATTTCCACTTTCTTCTTTCTTCTTGAAATATAGCCAATAACATTTGTTGATTCACCAATAACCTTTTGAGAAAGATGTTCAAAATTTTCCAATCAGGGAATTTTGTTGTAGGAACATCCCTTTTCAAGAAACATATCCTACAAACATTTGAATCAATAGATAACTAAAAAATAATTCCTTTCAAATTTCCAGGACCTCAGTTTGTTCACCTTTCTTAGGTGTGAATTTTAATGCTTTAGGCATATATTTTCCTAAATTGTGGAATTAAGGGAAACTTTGTTTTAAGAATTGTAGAATTTAGACATGGAGTCATGTCACAAGATAAAAATGGTTTGTATAGAATTGAAAGTAAAAATAAGAGCATCTTATAGAACTTGTTTTGGATTTGTATCTTGACCTCGCCATGTATTATAGTGATTAATGTGTACATTTCTTAGAAATTAAAAAAAACAATGTTAGAGGGAAACATGGCATACCAAGTGTCGACATATTTGCAAAAGGCATCATCAAATGATGCAAGATCTAGTTCTCACGAAACAAAAGTGGTTGATTGATTAAGGGGACTTACAAATAGTGATGAACGATCAACAAGAAAACTAGCTTAGTATATATAGCTCGACATTCGTGGATATTGCAACGAAAAGTGAAACCTAAAAATTTCATCCCTATATCGACGAAAGTTCATGGAACATTACAAAGCATGGATATTGCCATGGTTTTTCCACCCTGAAAAACAAAAAACATAAAAATTATTTTTTTTAACCCACGAATGTTGAAAATGTGGAAATATTTCATGGAACAATCCACCCATATGTAATAGTGTAGGAAAACATCAAGTTAAAAACATGGATGTTTATCATGCATATTGTATTGATGAGATGCAAATTCTACGGAAAGGCATAAGAATGTATGACATATCACACCCTCCATCAAATAGGTCCTTCATGTTGTATGGTGTGTTATCCTAGACCATCCATAATTTCCCAGGACTTCGTGTTTGTTCTGGTAAGATAAAATATTTATGTATTTACACTCATGTTTTATTTTCATTGATACTTTCATACTCACTTTTATAATATTATTTTGATGTTATTGCCATTACTTATTGAACTACAGGGCTTCAAACAAAGGGGAAATTTGCATGTACAAGATGTGCAGAACAATTTCAAGGTTGTTATTCTAAAGATCTACATAAATTTATTTACACAAACAATAGGGTCTTTCTACCACTAGATCATAGGTTTAGAATCCTCCATAAGAATCAATTTGATGGAAAAGTTGAAAATAGAGGCCCTCCCATGATTATGGGTCCATCTGTTTGGCTTAAGAAGTATGAAGATGTTGAATTGAAAGCTTGGTGGGATATTTTTATGGGGGTGATTCTATTGAAGAACTAGAACAAGTTGTAATTAAGATTCCAGAAGGGATGAAAAGGAAATCCATATTTTATGAGCTCCCTTACTAGAAGGATCTATTAATATCCCACCTAATAGATCCTGTGCACATCTTCAAAAATGTCCCATATTCAATATTTCGAGATATATCATGCAAAGAGAAGCACACCTTGCCTTCGAGGAGAGATATCGTTCTTTCACATACCAAATTTGATAGAAAACATTTGTGGCGAAATAGGGAAAATGAAAAATATGCAAAAGCTCCATGGCTTTTGAAAAATAAAGAGCTAGACCAACTAAAAAATGGCATATGTTCAATAAGGACACCTGCTATCTATGAGTCATCATTGGATAAAGATTTTACAATTGATGGACATATCACAAGATTTAAAACACATGATTTTCATAATTTTATGAAGGTATTATATATCAGCATTTAACTTTTATTAGTAAAATTGATTAGGTACTAAATATATTTTGATATTCTATTATGTGACAAAAATAACTAATGACCTTTGATAAATGTGTTTGACAGCATATCATGCCATTGGTAATTAGGAGGGATTCATTTCTTACCGTTGACTTGAGGAATTCCATAAGTCAATTGTCAGCATTTGCAAGGTATGTGGTATGGAATGTTCATGTGTGAGAGATATAGAGATATTGTATTTCATTTTATTTTTTTCCTAAAGGTTCATACTAATTTACTATTCTTATATTAGGTGTGTGACATCCAAGGAGATCCACGAATTTGAAGTGCCAAAATGGAAGAAGGAAATTGAAGAAATTGTATGTGTATTTGAGAAGGAGCTCCCTACAAGCTTCATGGGACCTACAAGTCCATTTACTTATACACCTAGTCGATGACATTGAATTAGAAGGTGTCATATCGACGAGGTGGATGTTTTTCTTTGAGAGATATATGCAACCTCTAGAAAGATATGTCCGACAAAAGGCACATCCAGAGGGTTGCATGGCTGAAAGGTATGTATTGAATGAAGCTTTTTTATTCCTATGTGAATTCCTTGGTAAGTATTTTGAAGATGGTGCACGCTTTTGAGATGAATAACAAGCATCGAATATTATTTATGGAGAAAAACCACAATATAATGTTGTTTAAGTAGAAATTAGTAAGTAAACTCATTATCATTGCAATTGTTTTTATTGCATTCATTAATTTACTCTGTAATTTATTTGTCAAATTAACAAAATGGAGTTTGGAGTTTCAAATAAACATGTTGACATGTAATAGGTGTAGTTTAAAGTGCTATACTTGACAAGTTCATTCTGTACCACATGGTCTGTATGAACAAATGAATTGATTTGTATGATAAAAACATAGAAGAGGTGTTCGAAGCAAGGAGACAATTTAAGAGGTAGAACCCAAGGAATACCCCATTTCTTACTGATCTATAAGGGAAATGGGGGGAATATTGCACACTAGAATGGGTTACTAAAAAAATTCAAAATCAAATAGAATAATCAGGTATAGATTCAAACATAACAGAAGATGAAATCAACATGTCTAGAGAATGTGAAAGAAAGGTACAGTTGGAATTTTACAAAATCTTGTCTCCTTACAGTTTTGGCACTATTAACTATTTTAATATTCGTCATTGTATTTGTTTTAACCGAAATAAATGGTTTTTCATAGGCAAGAAAATATCTAGTAATGTGGGCATATGGTCACCATTATCATGTAGAACGTGTAGATGTAAAGAGATGATCCTTCGATTGTGGAATCTGTTGGAATATATTAATTATATTCCTTGGAAGGTAATAATGTCTTTGTATTATGTCGAAATTTATCCAAAATATTATGTAAAATAGTAATACATTATATCCCATATTCATTATGGTAAAGTATTCTCTTATTGTCCATCATTATATAAAGAGATGTTATTATGGAGAATTATATTATCCCACATGCAATATGTGAGAGTAATTCATCCTCATCTCTTTGTATATAATAGGGTCAAGGGAGTCACATCACTGCAACACAGTGATATGGTAGTATAAGCTAATAGATAGTATCAACACATGGTATTGTGAACTCAATATCTATTATATTGTATTGGGGTTATTTGTAGTTGCTCTCTTATAAGATTGGAGGAGAGTTCTGGAGATAATAGAAGACAACCTTCCCATGGACGTAGCCCAATTGGGTGAACCACATATATCTGGTGTACTCTTTTCCTTGTTCTCTTTTTGTTCTTATTTACTTTGATATGTTATTGATTCCTAAGATAGGTAAGCTATTTTAGCTAGATCTATAGTTCTGACATGGTATCAGAGCTAATTGCTGTGATCTAGAAACTTCTATAGCTTTCAATCAATAACTATTATAATCTGGGAATTGTTATTTTGTGGATTTGCTGTATATCTGGTAGACATTAGGCTTCTCTTCAGATCTCGACATGTTTCTACAGTTTTTTATGTCGAACCCTAACCTTGTTGTGTAGATTTTTGCATAAAATTTTCAAGGGTTTCTTGATGTTTTTTTTGTAGATCTATATGATTTTTGGCTTCTCCTCAAGGAGATCTATCTTCCGGTTGTCAGATCGAAAGTTTTCATCCAATTTTGGTATATTTTTTGCAGGTTTCTGTCTTCGGCATAATCAACAATGTTTTTGGCCTCAAACTAGACAATCGCGACTTTCTCTTCACAGAACCCGCAAGTAACCATGAATTGCCCTACTGCGAACCCACGAGTATACTGCAGACCCGCGACTTCTAGTGCGCATAACCGCATGTGCTATGGAATACTTGCGTCTTCTCTCATTGTTAACTCACACTTACTTCAAGATACTCATGAGCCTCCTGTGCAGAGACCTGCAAGTGCTTCGGCATAAACGCGACTTTACTGCATAGACACCCACGAACATCCGATCAGAACCACGACTTTCTTTTTTACAAACCCATGCACCCGCAGCTGACTCTATTGTAAACCCGTGAGTAACCGTGACCTTGACGTGCAAAACCCACGAGTATTAGTTTGTATTCACAATTTTACTGTTGGCATACCCGCAAGTAACTTTTCTTGGCACTTTTGAAAAGGGATGTAAGTATAGTTTCTGTTTTTTACTGTTTTTTAATTCAAAATGGTAAAAGTGTTTCAGTTTTCTGTTATTCGTCTTTTTTTGCATTTAGGTTTTGCTTCTAATCATGTTTATTAAGAGATTATTTCTTGTTCTTGGTATATATTTGTCTCACATTCGTATATGGAAGCATTGGCATTTTTTAAGGGCATGGATCTCTAGTATTTTGTCATGATGATAGCTATAAACCATCTAATTATTTTAAAAAGATACTTAATAACTAATTTGTTATTTTCTTATCATATTTAATCATGTCATGTTTATAAAAGCAATTTTATAAGAACAATCTCTTATTTGTAAATCTTGGGCTCACTATTTATATCTTGTGGCTAACACTTAATGTGTAAAATTAACTTCATTTTCCTTAATAAGCAAGTTAATTTTTTATTTGATCATATTATGTTGCCATCTTTTTATATGATGTTTGCTAACCTTTGGTGTATAAGCATTTTCATTTATATATGAGCAATTTTGTTTTATGATCTTTGTATGCTTTAATATTGGAAGTTCATGTGTGCATATAAGTTCTTTGTTTATGTGTTCACCTTATTCCATAAATAATGAAGCACCATCTTCTACTGTTAAAGTCATTATGTTCATCTGTATGATATCATTTTCGATGTATAGACCATTGGGGTCTTGTTTCTTCCCTGTTTGAGGTCTTCTACAAATATTTATATTGCACCTTGATTGGAAGAATGTCTGCTATCCGCATGTATATTGGCCATTTGGGTATTTTGTACATTGTTGTCATGTTCTTAGCCACATGTTCTGTTGTATCCGCTATTAGAAGGTATATTTACACTGGTGTGGATGATATATCAGAGTTCTTCAGCTATTAGTTATGGTTGTGATGATTCTTGTAGTGATCTAGGCATCTTGCGGATCTAGTAGCTCCATGACGACTTCTCTTTAGATCTAGACACCTTTCTGTTGGATTGCGTTACATGTTCTTGACATTTTACTGTTGGATATAGTAGCCATAAAGGATTTTCTTTATATATGGGCATCTTGTTGATTGGTATTTCATCGTACAACCTGGTTCATGTGCAATTTCATGATTCAGTGAGAAGTGGTTGTTCTTCATCAAATCCATGAGGCGAAGTGTTTTTTATTCGCATCTTATGGAGCATTCTAGAAGTTGTCATCAAGGGGGAGCAGTAATGACTCCTTCCTTCCTTAGTGTTAGTGAGGGATATTCTCCCAGCCATTATTAAGGGGGAGTGTTGGAATATATTAATTGTATTCCTTGGAAGGTAATAATGTCTTTGTATTATGTCGAAATTTATCCACAATCTTATGTAAAAGACTAATACATTATATCCCATATTCATTATGGTAAAGTATTCTCTTATTGTCCATCATTATATAAAGAGATGTTATTATGGAGAATTATATTATCCCACATTCAATATGTGAGAGTAATTCCTCCTCATCTCTTAGTATATAATAGGGTCAAGGGAGTCACATCCAATACAACACAATGATATGGTAGTATATGCTCATAGATAGTATCAACACATGGTATTGTGAACTCAAGATCTTCTATGTTGGATTGGGATTATTTGTAGTTTCTCTCTTATAAGATTGGAGGATATTTCTGGAGATAATAGAAGACAAACTCCCCGTGGATGTAGCCCAATTGGGTGAACCACGTATATCTGGTGTACTGTTTTCCTTGTTCTCTTTTTGTTCTTATTGACTTTGATATGTTATTGATTGCTAAGATAGGTAATCTAGCTTCGCTAGATCTATAGTTTTGATAGAATCATGGTTGAATTCAAGCAATCCAGTTGATCAAGCTCAAAAGATAAGAATATTATTGAAGGAAATCTACAATATGTTGGGAAAATACAAGAAATTATTGAGTTGGATTACAACTCTTTTAAATGTTGTATTTTTAAGTGTATATGGTATGAAGCATTTCAGAGGATATGAAGACATGATACCCATAGCGTCTTGTTTTCTATAGATTCGTCAAGGTTCCTACCAGAGGATAAGGAGCCTTATGTTCTACCAATTCATTGTGAGCAGGTGTTTATTTAACTCAAAGAAGAAGCTGTAGTGATCAATCAATAACCTATTAATACATTGTTTATTTTGAATATATAAATGTGTTTATTAATCAATGAAATTGTTATAACATACGTCTAATATATATATGTACTCATTCATGTGCGGGTATTTTTCTATGAATATATTCTGGACCCGAAATGGATGTTTTCCATACATTATGATCCAATATTAAGGCATGTATTTGATGATGCATTAGTGGATACTAACCAAAACAATGATGACCAACAAAATGAGAGAGAGGAATTAGAGAACATCGAAGAAATTGACATCCATGATGATGCTGAAGATGGTTATGTTCAGGCACAAAAAGAAAACAATCTAGACTTAGATGATGTTATGGAAGACAACAATATGGACAGTATAGAAAATGATGATCCAAATACATCTCGTAAAATATGGATGGTCCACAGCCAAATTTCAATGATGATGAAGATGATGCAGGTCAACATGAGGATGATGATAATATTAATTACTTGAAATATCATATGAACATTGACAATGATACACTAGATGACATTGTAGCAGACAATGATGTTAATGACCAAGACTTCTAAATTTTCAGAATTATTTGTAATCCATGTTTAAAAAATGATGATTCTTATGGCCTAAACTTTGAAATTCTTCAGTATTATTTGTGTCAATACAAATTAACTATTCCAATATCCTTAAAGTGTTTAATATATGGTATGAATTGTTGGCAGTAAAAAATAGGATTACTTGGATGCTTCTTCCATTCATTTTGTATCAACATATGATCATGAAGACACAAAAGTTAATAAAATATTAATGCACATATCTCACAATGATTTGAATAAACAACTTTGTTAACTTCATTATTTCATTATATTGTTTCATTTTAATGTTGGACAAATTTTGTTATTATGTTTTATTAAGAACTAAACATAAAATAATTAAAAAACATAAAATATTTTAATCACCTAGAAATAGGTGAAATTTTAATAAATTAAAGCCCAATTTTAGTTCCCTATTTCATATCAAAACATGAATATTCAATCTCAATGATTTCCCTGAGTATTAAAACCCTCCCATACCGTCAATGCATTCTCCTAGTCTAACCATGTAATATTTCAACGCATACAATCACATTTTTGAAGAAATTTCAACGTTGGCCCCATTTACTGGTCACTGTGTCAGGGCAGTTGATGACATTGTAGATGGGCATGTTGGAAGACATTTCATGACATTTCAAGATAGTTCTGACCAAGATTGTGTAGATGGGAATGAAAAATTATGAAAATGAGACCGCATAATTAAGGTTCATACAAACATGGAGAATGTTGAAGATTATGCGGTGAAGTCAGGCATCTTTGAGTCTTGAAACCCTCGCATACCGTCAAGGCATGTGTCTCATCTAACCATGTCAAATTTTGATGCATACAGGCACAGTTTGAAGAAATTTCAACGTTGGCCCCATTCACTCCTCACCATGCGACGTCAGTGGATGACATTGGTGATGGGCATGTTGGAATATGTTCCATGACATTTGAAGAGAATTTCGATGAAGATTCCATAGATGGGAATGACAAAGGATGACAATGATACTGCATGATGATCATTGATGCAAACATGGATGATCTCAAATATTATGTCAGGACGTCAGGAATCCTTGAGTCTTCAAACCCTCACATACCATCAAGGAATGTATCTAGTCTAAGCATGTCAAATTTTGACGCATACAGCAACATTATGCAGAAATTTCAATGCTGTCCCCCTCCACTGCTCATCGTGCGGCGTCAGTGGATGACATTGGTGATGGGCATGTTGGAAGACGTTCCATGATATTTCAAGAGAGTTTCGACAAATATTCCATATATGGGAATGAAGAACAATGAACATTGATGAAAATGTGGATGATATTAAAGATTATGTGGGGACGTCAAGAATCCATATTGAGTCTTGAAACCATTGCATACTGTCAAGGCATGTGTCTAGTGTAACCATTCCAAATCTCAACGCATATAGGAACAATTAGAAGAAATTTCAACGTTGGCCCCATTCACTGCTCACCATGCAACATCGGTGGATGACATTGGTGATGGGCATGTTGGAAGACGTTCCATGAAATTTCAAGAGAGTTTCGACAAAGATTCTATAGATGGGAATGAGGAATGATGACAATCAGTCTGCATGATGAACATTGATGCAAACATGGATGATCTCAAAGATTATGCAAGGACATCAAGAATCATTGAGTCTTCAAACCCTCGCATACCATCAAGGCATGTTTCTAATCTAACCATGTCAAATTTCGATGCATACAGGAAGAATTTGAAGAAATTTAAATGTTCTCCCCATTCACTAGTCAGGATGCGGCGTCGATGGATGACATTGGTGATGGGTGTGTAGATCGAAGACGTTCCATGACATTTTGAGAGATTTTTGACAAAGATTGTATATATGGGAATTATGGAAAATGATGACAATGGGACTACATGATGAATGTTGATGCAAACGTGGATGATATCAAATATTATGTGACTCCAGGAAATATCCTTCAATCTTGAGACCCTTGCATACTGTCAAGGCTTGTATCTAGTCTATCCATGTCAATTTTTTATGTATACAGGAATCGTTTGAAGAAATTTCAACATTGGCCCCATTCACTACTCACCATGCGACATTGGTGGATGACATTGGTTTTGGGCATGTTGGAAGAGGTTCCATGACATTTCAAGATAGTTTTGACAAACATTCCATAGATGGGAATGATGAATAATGACAATGAGACTGCATGATGAATGTTGATGCAAACATGGATGATATCAAATATTATACGGGTAAATTAGGAATCCTTTAGTCTTGAAACCCTTGCATACCATCAAGGCATGTGTCTAGTCTAACCATGTCAAATTTCAACGCATACAAAAACAATTTGAAGAAATTTCAATGTTGGCCCCATTCATTGCTCACCATGCGGCATCGGTGGATGACATTGGTGATGGGTGTGTTGGAATATGTTCCATGAAATTTCAAGAGAGTTCTGAAAAAAACCTAAATCCTCTAACCCATAATCCATTGAACCTTAAATCCTTAAGCCCTAATCTCTAAACCCTTAAGCCCTCAACCCTAGTTAATCACTAATCCATTAACACAAAATCCCTAAATCCCCTAGCCCCTAAGCCATCGACCCTTAAAAACTTAAACCCTAATCCATAAACTCGTATTCCCTAAGCTCTTAAACATTAATCCGCTAGCCCATAATCCCTAAGCCATTAACCATTAAACTACCTAACCCATAAGCGCGAAATCCCTTAGCTCTTGACCCTTAATCCCTTAAAACCTAACCCCTAATCCATTAACCCTTAATCCCTGTACCCCAAATCCCTAAATCCCATAATCCTCAAAGCCCCCAACAACTAAACTAATTAACTATTTAGGAAAACTCGACGCTAAATCCATTTCTATTTTTGGCGCTATCTCTAGCGCTATTATTGCCTAATTTAGCACCTACATGTTTTGGTTGATGCAAAAACGTCATAAATAGTGCCATCCCAATAAATAGCACTGACTTTTTCAAAAATTTGGAGAAACATACACTAAAACAATCTTTGGAAGCAAAAAAGGGAGTAAATCATAGGTATTTGTTGTAGTGGGAAGATCTTTGTTTTCTCATAAGAGGATTTTAGGTTGAAAATGTTTAAACATTAATTCCACATAGTTGTCAAAGAAAACCCCACACCAAAGTGTATACCAAGTAATCTTACTATTATATTTGGACCAGTGAAGTGCCAAGAGAAAGGAATCCAATTAGGAGATTCATCAAGATTGGCCAACTATTATTTAGTCTTATAATCACTATTCTTAGCCTCAGAGGCTTAGCAAAACACACACAAAAATTTCTAGCACAAGGCACTCGCCAAAGTATGGAAACTTTTAAGGATGAATAATTTTGTTAAAGTGTAGAAACCTTGGCGAATCTTAGAAATTATCAAATTTCCAACCATAAAATGTTTGGAGATATTTTTTGAAAATATTCAAATTTCTAAGCATTTTATATAGTTTTTGGACAATTTTGGTGATTTTAACAGGAAAATGTTCAATTCTATGGGATTTGGGAAAATCATATTAAAAAAAATGGAAAATGGTGAATATGTTTTTAGAAAAAAAACCTCAAAAATTATCCCATGGTCTAAATTTTGCCCCTAAAATTTTCCTTGTCCCAGAGTTAGCTTGAACGAATAGCGAAGAATCATCTACAAAGTGAGTATTCACCATCTTAGAATCATCTGGAAGTGAAATGCATTAAATCTTCACATAGAAATAGGTATCATCCAACAAATAATCAATGGCATCAGTAGCTAAAATGTAAATATGACGTGTCATGGAGAATCCCTTCCTAATCGATTGATTGAGAAAAATACATGGAGAGAGTGTATTATTCACTACAACAAAAACTAAGTTGCACGAGAATAGTGTGATGTCCTTCCCCACACATTTTGATCTAATGCCCAAATAGGAAACATATCTATAATGAAGGCTCAATCAATTCAATCATATGATTTTATCAAAATTAATGTATGGAAGAGAGCTTGCTTTCCAAATTCCCTAGCCTAATCCATGGCCTCCTAGACAAAAATCATTATGGGTAAAATAAATTTCCCTTGAACAAAACATGTGTTCTCCTTATGCACAGTCTTCATGGCAACATCCTTCACCTATAATGGCACCACCTTACCCATCATTTTGTGAGTAACATTCAATAAAGTTGTTGGTCGACATCCTCCAATGGTTTCCTAGCTATGCAACAAATATCATCTCTAGAATCGAACCCACCTTTGGAAGTGGATGTATTCTTCTTTGCCAAATGGAAATGGATAGTGGGTGGTGACATTAACACGGGGGAATGGGATGGTGATGAGGGTGGTGGTTCCATTTTAATGGTGTGTGGTGTGAAGAACAAGGCATGGTCAATCTATAAGGCTAGGTTGAACTCTTTAATCTTAATTTCGAAACAAAAGTGTTAGACTATGGAGATTTGTTCACTTAATCCAATTTTTATTAGGGCAAGGAGATGGTGTAGGTGAGATTTGATAAGGTATATGATATTTCTCTTTCTAGAAAGATTTGACCAATTGATTTGTTGATGGATACAATTGGGTTAAATCACCTACCATTCAAGATTTCATTTCTTTAGAAGTATACAATACAAATTCTTTTTTATTTGATATTTTTTTAAGTGTTAAAAATATTGCATTTTTTTAATAGTTTTGGAGTTTATTAGATATTAAGTTAAATAATTAAAATTTATATAGAGAAATTCTTATTTTAAATTAAAAAATATTAAAAGATCGGGAAGGAAAAAATATAGAAACTTGGTAAAAGAAGGAAAATGAATTATATTAAATAAAAATATTAAAAGATTGAAACAATAGATTCTTGGTTAAAGAAGGAAAATAAATTAGAGAAAGTATTTCATAAATATTCTAGATAAAATATTTCATAAATATTTGTTAATATTTAAAGATAATTTAATATAGCTAGATCAAAATCCAATGTTCATTAATAAATATTGATTTTAAATTGAGTATTTAAGTTAAAAGAAATTAAAATTTTGAAAATCGCATTTTTATTTTTTATTTAATTGAAAGTAAGTATATCTATCTATCTAGCCATGACAATGTTATGTAGTTTTTCATTTCTTTCAAAATTTCATTATATTATATGGTTGTGAATAGATACTTAGTATATTGGGGTTTTTCTTTTGGAGAGATTGCTTGGATTTTGTTCAGTGTATGTGATTAATATCAACTACTTAACTTGTCTTTGGGAGTGGATTTCTTTAAACTTTGGCATATACAAAATGGATAGTAGGTGGTTACATGAACATGGTGGAATGGGATGGTGATGAAGGTAGTGGTTTAGATTTAGTGGTGTGTAGTGTCAAGAAGAAGGTATGGTTGATCTATAAGGCTACCTTCAACTCTTTAATATTAATTTGACAACAAAAGAATTAAACTATAAAGGTTGGTTCACTTGATCCATTTTTTGTTAGAAAAAGAAGAAGGTATAGGTGAAACTTATATGGTGTATGATATTTCTTTTTCAAAGAGACTTTGACTAATTGATTCCCCAATCAAATTTCCATTTGCTTAGAGGTATATGATACAAATTCTTTTCATTTAATATATATATTTTTAAGTATAAAGAGTATTACATTTTTATTTTTTTAATTTTTTTAGTGTTTATTATATTTTAGGTTAAAAATTTTAAATTTATATAGAGAAGTTGTTATATTGAGTAAAAAATATTAAAATATACGAAATAAAATAAGGAAAATAAATTATATCAAATAGAAAATAATCATTTTTTAGTATACCCATAATCCAAGGGGCTACCAAAGAGGTTCCTCATTGAATTAGGTGGAGAAAAAGTAATGAGGTACTCTTAGGGATTGGGGACCTTAGGGGTTACTTATAGCATATGTGTGGAAATGTATGCATTGTATTTAGTGACTAAATGTGTCAAGAATCTCGAGATGTGTCAAATTCAAATATCTGAGATCCATTGTAAGCTATTAAACATGTAAAAAATTACAATAAGAAGAATGCCAAATTACAAAACATAATCTTCACTAGAATTGATAGAAATCTTTGATGTGTCAACACGATTAGCTTTTTTACATATTAAAAGGCATAACAATAACCTCATAGATCAGCTAACCAATGACGAAATCAAGCTCATAGATCAGCTAACCAATGACGAAATCAAGCTCTACAAAGGCATGTTTGTTAAAAATGAGGAATCACCATAAAGAAGATGGGTTCTATAAAACTCGGATAATCTCAAAGTGGATGGGAAACCTCAAGTTAACTAAGGCTCGCATGAGGAATTTTTATTTCATGAATAGAAATAAAAATGAATTTTCTTATGGGGATGCATGCCACATGACTTCCATGCGAAGATTCAAGATCTTACACTTGGGCCCAAATATTTACGTGATTCATTCGAGCAAGTGATCTCTCAACAAATGCATGCCCTCATACCTTTGTGGTTCTCTTCTTATCGGCACAGATGGATGCTATTTTGGCTCCATCCCATGCTCTATGTCGAACGAGTGGGCTAATTCAAGGAAGTTGGGGTTGGATGATCTTAGAGTGTATTGTATTGAACAACGAAGGTAGGATAAGGAATTTATCCTCAGGCTAAGGTTTGGATCCTCTTGGTCATAGAACTTTAGGAGTTAGAGATTCCCTAATAATTTCTCTTGAGTTTTTTGGTGGATTGGAATCGTCGATCTGGTTTGTTAATTCCTTTAGGAGGAGGGGGCTTCATGTTCTGTTTGTTGTACGCCCATCCAACAGGAAGGCATGGTGTTTTTTTCAAAGACGTGGATTTGAAGCAAGTCAGGTCATGAATGAGGTAGCAGACATCAAGAAGGCTCTTTGTTGAATGAAGTCTTATATGGCTGGATTGGAGCAAGCAATGGAGCAACTCAACACACATATTGAATTGTTGGATCAGAAGAACAGACGATTAGAAGTTAGGGATGCAACTCAGGGAAATAAGTTGGAGAAGTTGGTTATCAACTCTGCACTTCATCACAACTTAATCTCGGATTTCAATCATGGGAGGCTCTCTTGTACTAGTGACTCAATAGGCTCAGGAGATGTGGATGGAGAAATTGTTGAGTAGACAACTCTTGCAAGGCTTGAGAACTTGAATTCTAAATTTCAGTAACAAATGGAAGGAAACTAGACCAAGGAGCACGGTTAAATCGCTAAGCTCAAATATTTTCTTGTCTTTCTCTTATGCTTTGTCATTGTCTTCTCCTTTTGAGAGAATACATCACGAATGGTAACAAGCCATCCAGGTGAGGAGAAATTTGTTAATCTTGACTTTATATAGCAAATGATTTTTGTATTAGACTTTTTTATAAATTCTCGACTATTCAAGATCACCCTTAATCAATCTTAACTAGTTCAATGCATAGATAACGGGCACTATGCAAATATACATGGAAAACAAGTAACAACAAGTTAGGGGGTTGTGCTAGTATTAAATCTTTTACATGTTTTTGTTAAGTAAAAATATACACATCTTTTAATATAATTACATCGATATAGGTGTTTATATATTAGAATTTCGTGTGGACTACCATCTATTCTTTTCCTGGATTGGGGAAGGATGGGACACTCGTGTAATTTCAACATTGATTTTATGAGAGTCTTCAAATTTCAAAATAAACAATTATAAAAAAAGAAATATAAAAAATAACTGGTAGTTGATACATTAATAACTCTAGCTCATGCATGGATAACATGTAGTAACAAACAACCCATTCAACTAAAGAAGGTAATAGGTAGTTGAGGCATATATGGTGATTACAATTAAGCATGGAGAACAACTAACATGTAATTTCAGTGGTTGTGCTAGTTACATTGATAGGTGTTTATTACACTGATACATGTTTATATCTTAGAATTTGGGGTGGACTATCATCTATGCTTTTCTTAGATTGAAGGAGGATTGGACAAGTGTATTATCCAAATTAATTTTATGGTCGTTGTTCAAAATTCCAGATAAACAATTATATATATATATATATAGAGAGAGAGAGAGAGAGAGAGAGGAGATATGGTGGTCCATTGGTGGGGATGGTCAATCAGATGATTTGCTTGACTGGGGATGGTCATGTCACAGCAGAGTGATACATGATACAACTGGGTTAATTCTCTCTATTAATTTCTGAACATGTAATGTATTGATGAAGGGTGTCATATTACTTCAAGGCAATTCCTCAAGGAAGCGTGTCCTGTCAAGACTCAATGCTCTCCTCACCCGTTAAGATTAGTCTCTATCCCATCCACCATTACAAGAAAAGAATGGTTGCGTCGCGTAGTAATTTCCTTTATCAACCACAAAATTACTCACCAAGATAGATTTTCATGACTTACTATACACGCATTCATTTAACAAACCAGTTGTTCTTCAATTACTCATTGCATTTTCGTAGTAGGTGTTTCTTAGAGGGAATAGCCCATGCTTCTCAGTAATGCTAATAAGAAGTCTTTCCCCACTTATATAAATACATTTCAGCGACACTAAATCATCCCAACAAAAACAATAAATCCAAATGTCACAAATTAAAAAATTGAAAATGGGTAAATGTTATATAAGGATTAATATCTTTGCCTTAGAAGGAATGTGCGGGCATATTCGAGAGTGAAGCAAGGGAGCTTAAAGGGAGCCATGTGTAATCAAAAAGGAGTTTTTGAATAAAATATCAGGTTGCAGAGTTTGGGACAGGGTACAGTCATCCAAATATCTGAGTGTTTATAGAATATTATAAAGGTTCAAGTCTATGTATTAGAAATCCATATCTGGACTTCCATTCAATTTGAAGTAAAAATACTGGATAAATGGATGCATGGGTTCCGAGAGAGGGTTTAAGCATACTGGATAAATGTAGATTTGTATCTTCCCTCCAATTTTTTTTTTTAGTGTGTTGGACACCAATGATTTCTAAGCAAGGATTCAAGGTAGATCTCTATCTTCCCTCCAAAAAATAATTTAGTGTGTTTGTTATTAAAACAATGATTTTTTGTAGATGTGATAATTATGGATTTATTGATTTATTTAGTAACATAAATTTAATTGAAAATATAATATTCTATTTAGCAATTTTTTTATGATGTAATTAATTTATTATTATCAAATAAAATGTGATTTTTTTTAATCTTTTCATCCTAGAAGTGCGACACAAATATATACCCATGTACCCTTCAAACTGAAATTACGACCCACCCTTCAAACTTGAACCGTTAATACGTGCTACCATTCATAATATATAGGGAAGTTTGTTGACATATATGACTTATATGACTTCTCTTTTCGGTGAAAAGAAAGTACGTCTTTATCATTTATATACCTTCTAGAACAATGCATGCCGTGCCTTGGTATTTATGAACATGGCGTTCGGCTCGGGGGTCATGGCATGTCTTTGGAAATACGGATTGCCCTTACTATGAAAACAAAAGAGGAGCATCTTGTGACTTGGCAATATTAAATGCCAAAGCCAATTAGATCTAGAATCTGGAAGTTTTGTCGTTTAAGGCTTGTGGTAGCTTTTCATTCATGAGCGCTGCAAGTCTCTCACATAAATACACACAGCGCTTATCTTTCATTACCGTTCGATGGGTTCTCGGCTTTTGTTTCCGGCCATGGCCTTCATTTTCACGGTCTCCGTCTCCCTGCAGGCTGCTGCTGGAGGAGAAAGTGAGATGAATATGGTGTTCTATATGCACAACAATTTAATGGGAAGGAACGTGACGGCCATCCCAGTTGCGGGATTGAATGGCCCTTCTTCAAACTCGAGCAAGTTTGGAACCCTCGTGGTTATTAGCGATGTCATCACCAATCGACCATACGTGAATCCAAATCCTGACTCTGATTCTGACTCCGACAACATTGTGGGTCGAGCGCAAGGAACGTACGTGAATACAAATCCTGTTAGTGGGCTTGATTACTTCACGGTTTTCACGCTTATCTTTCACAATGTGAAGTATAGCGGCAGCACTCTGGAGATCCAGGGAACCGACAGGTTCGATCAGCCGAAGCGTGAGTATGCCGTGGTTGGAGGAACGGGCAAGTTCAAATTTGCTCTCGGTTATGTAATTGTTTCCACAGAATCCACTTCCGGAATGAATGCTGTCCTCAAATTAAACACCACCCTTCTCATTTCTCAGTAGTCAAAAGGGTGATTGTTCTAGAATTAGGCGTCTCATTTAAATAAGGTCATTGTCCTACCAGGGCACTCTTAGAATAAGACCTAAATAGTAAATTATCATTGTTAATTTCTTGCCCAACTTTTAAAATAAATTTTCGTTGCTATTGTTCTCCGTTACTTCTATAATATAAATTTCGATTGAAATTGCTCTCCGTCTATTACTGTGATAAATTTAATGGACTAAGTTTCACCTTTGTTCCTGCATTACACCTGATGCTGGTTTAATGCTATGAAGAGTGACAGATGGGATAATACTGCGGTATAAAAAGAGACCAAACAATAATCATCCGCAACAATGTATTTATTGCTGCTGTTGGAATACTCCTTCTGTTATGTTTCTCCTTGTAGTGACAGGCTCAGTACGTAACCTGGTTATCCGCTCACATTATATACACCTCATTGAGTACTCGGGGGAGCTATATAAGGTTAACCATAAAGTCCCAACTAGTCAGAATTTGGCAGAACAATTCTTATTAAAATCGTAATTTAGAGTACTCAGATCTAAATCTAAATTTATGTGAATAGTTTTAAAATTAGACAATTATTCTATAACAAGCAATCTCAATTACTGAAATTACAAAAATGTAAAAATAACAATTTCCAACAAAAATTATAACCTGTTTTGAATCCAAAATCACTGAAAAAGAGGAACGTTTTGGACAACGAATAGCTCGTTAGCACAGTAGTACCTGCTTGGCATGATCTGAAACTACTTTAAAGTTTACAGGACTCTCGTTTAGTCTCCGTTGGTTCGTCCGTCCCATCTATGGGTTTGAGTTTTGGTTTGATTTGCTCCTCCGAGTCCCAAGCGAGGCTGCCTGCAATCCACAGGTGTCGGTTCATGCCTAAGATTTAATGCAACGGAATCAGACTCTCATTTACAGTGATCGATACATTTTACTAAATTTTAATTCATTTAATTATTTTTTATTTTTTATTATTAATATTAAAAATAAATAAATAAATTTGACTTTTATATTAATACTAAAAATAATTACAATGTTTTTTAAAGTTTTTGTAATATTTATATATTAAATTTAATATTTAGAAAATATAAATTATTTTACTTCTTATTATTAATATTAAAAATAAATAAATTTGACTTTTATATTAATACTAAAAATAATTATAATGTTTTTCAAAGTTTTTGTAATATTTATATATTAAATTTAATATTTAGAAAATATAAATTATTTTCTAAAAATTTTAAAATTTTTTTTTTTTTTATAATTGGCTAAAAGTTATGAAGTGATAAATTATTCATGCTGGAATGTGAAATTGTTTAAACAAAATATTAATTTAAATTTAAAAACTCATAACTTACATGTGATTTTTGTAGTAAGATTTCCTTAATAATAATAAGTACACAAATGTCCCTCCTTATTACTATATGTCCTCTCATTTTTTAAATACAATACACTTTGATTTTTATAGACCTTAAATGCATTTACTAATTACTAATTTTTAAAACTTAAAAACTAATACTAAATCCTTTTTTTAATATATGAAGAAGTATCATGTAAGATTACAACAAGTCATTATTAAAAAATAAAAAACTAATTTTAAATTTAAAAAAACTAAATTTTAATAAAAAAAAACTAAGAAATTATTAATTATTAATTTATTATTAAAAATATTAAAAAAACTTAAAACTTATTTTTAAATAGTAAGCAATTATTAATTAATTATTAAAAACTCTTAATTATTAATTATTAATTTCTTTTTTTTTTAACTATGAAAAAAATTTAAAAAAATAAAACTTAAATTTTTTAATATAATATCCTCATCAATTATACAAAATAATTTATATAATATCATACATTAATTATACAAAAGATAATGGATTAATTTTACAAAATATAACATAATTTTATGGTAGGGACTATTTGCTTTGCACCTTTCCCTCTTGTTTAATAATGTTTATTTTAGAGGGTTTTTTTTGTTTGTTTTTTAATACTAAAAAATACTTCTAATTTTATTGAATATTAATAAATATTTGTCAAAATCGTTTTGTTTATCCCTTCCAACATATCTTTCTCACTAAAAAAACCTCATTTTTACTAGATACGCCTTTTTGTACACCCAATGCCTATAAACTTCCATACTTAATATTCCCAAAACCCTATTTTTACTAGATACCTCTTTTATATACCCAATGCTTATAAACATCCATAGTTAACATCCCCAATAAATTGATCTTATTTTTCGCAATTAAAAAGGCCCCTTTGTGAATAAATGTGATAACCCTCGAGAATAAATATGATAAGATATTTGAGTTGTTCTAATCATACGGAGTCCTATCCTAAAGGAATCAATTTGTGATTTTGTGTTGCAAAACCCTAAATAGGGTTTCTTAATTTTCTCTGTTGGAGATGCAACCATGGAGTCCATTCTCTTTCCATAGAGAACTTGGTACCAACCATGTCAAAAAGTGGGAACCATTGATTAGATTTTTTATTTTTACCATTTTGTGTTATCAAATTTCTGCGGTTTTTTGTCGTTTAGTTCACTTTTGGATTGTTTACCTGGGGTGGGATTTCCCCTTTCGGTGACTAGAATTAGGGATGTCGATGATGTAATGTTGTTATATATAGTCCCAACTTGGAAATGAATATGGGACCTCCATACTTCAGGATGTCAATTCCGAAAGGGTTTTGTTGCCAATGGCTCGGATCCAGACATTTTATTTTTTCCTTCTGACATTTCCTTCTCTCGAAAAATGAACACCTTTTCCATCTCTAGATCTAGTGGTGTTCTTGATCCATCTAAGTGTTTTCTAGGGTCTTTCAAATTTGTAGATGAAAATACAACAAAGTTTCAAGGTGTAGATGGAGTAAACCCTATAATGGATCATCCTAGGGATTCAATCAACAGGGATGTTATTTTTCCAAACCAAGTTGCTGCAGACAAGTTAAAGGGAGGTAATCATGGTCTTTTTGGTCTGAGAGAAAAATCCCAATGGAGTTTAAATCCTTTTAGTGAAAAATCTAGAAAGGATATTTTTGTTCTTGGTAAGCCATTAGCATGGATCGTGTTGAGAATATGGCTTTTTGTTCCCTAGTTAGGCGCTTGGAATACATCAAAATAAATCAGGTGGAATTGATTAAGTGGGTAACAGATAATTGGAAGTCGGTGCTAGACTTTGGTCCAAAAATCAATATTCTTCAAAACAATTGGTTTACTTTTCTATTTTTAATGGCCTAACATATGGAGAAAATCCTTTCACGGGTTTGGGTCATCACCAAAGGCTCGCTCATTCTCAGTAGATGGCACACTAGGTTTAATCCCTTGAAGTCGTAGATTGTGAAAAGTCATCTGTGGCTACACTTGTTAGGATTCACACTGCAGTCATGGACCAAAAATGTTTTTGTAGCTCTAGTGGATAAACTAGGAAAATTAATTTTCCTAGAGGAGAAAATACTACACTTCGAGGATAAACGAATGGCATCTATCTTGATGAATTTGATGTTTCCATGGGACTTCCGACAAAAGTGGAAATGGTATGGGGTTATTGATATTTTGTGTAATGATTGGATTACTTAAATATCCCTTTTCAGTGCCACCTTTGTTGTAAAATAGGACATCTATGTAATAAATGCCTAGGTAAATTTTTTAAGTCATCACATGAAGCATCAAACCAGGATTTTGAATCTATGACGACTTTCAATAATCTTTTGCCTAAGTATGTTGAAGTTGGAAACCCTCTGGTGGAGAAGCCGACTTGAGTGGAATATTTCTCTTATCCATCCCAAATAGGTATGTGTAAACCCTTGTCCCCTTCACTATATGAAGGCATATCTACTGAAGAGCTAAATATTATCAAAATTATTGAAAAAATGACTGTGGTAGACAATATTCCCTCGTTGATATGTAATCCCACAAAAGTGACCCTACAAGACTTGAGCCCCTCACATATTCACCTTCTGTTGTCAATAACACTAGTGGGTGGGTAGATATAGAACAATTTTGTGATTTTTCTAGTGGTGATATTAATAATTTGGTTGTTTTCCCTATTCCGTGTTTGGAAACCTAGGCCCAAATTCCTCACAACCCTAGTTCTCTTCCAACTAATTTGGAGATTAGCCACAATCCTCCTTCAATTTATGCAACTTGTCGTTTGGATTCGAATGGAACGAAATCAGAGGATATCCTGGTTAGCCCAGTCCTGCAAGACCCTCTTCCATCCTATAAGGATGCAATTCTTAAGAAAATGTTGATAGTCTTCTTTGGTAATTCTTCTTCCCAAGAATATGTTGCTCCCATATCATTTATAAGATGTTAAAATGTTACTATCAAGAAGAAGAAACAACAAAAGGGTAGAAATCACAAGCCCTATCTTGACCCCAGTGGTGATAAAATTGTGTCCCTTGAAGATTACACCCCTCTTTCTGTTATACTCTCAAAAATGAATTCCACAGAAAAGATTGGTTCTTGGGTGCTTAGATATTAGCCCTATGAGGTGATTTCTAAATGATCATCATGTCTTTTAACATTCTTGGACTTGGGGGAACTCCTAAACAAAATTGCCTCAAAAGAATCTTCAACCTCTAGATATTCTCCTTATACAGGAGACCATGTGTATTGGTCCTAAAGCTTATGAGATCTTCTTTAAGATATTTCAAGGCTGTGAGATTTGTTCAGTGGATGTTGCGTGTCACTCTGGGGAATTATAGCCATTTGGAATCCATCAGTGGCTAACATTAAAGCATATTTGACATGTGAAGGGATTCTTCTCGAAGGCAGTGTCAAGGGATTGAAGGAGGTGATTAGAATTCTCAATTATTATGGAACTTATTTTAATAGGGAGGATTTTTGGTAGAAGGTGCAAGATAGTGGACTTCTCAAAGGAGGGAAATCAATATTGGGTGAAGATCTGAATCTAACCCTCTCATATCATGAAGTGTGGGGTCATTCTCCAAAATTATACCCACTTGGTGGTTTTTTCAATGAGTTGCTTGAGAGATCAAATCTTATTGATGTGCAACCATCCTCTTTAGAGCCCACTAGGAGGAATGGCAGAGTTGGTGTGGTTGGTGTAGCCAAAATAAATGATATATTCTTAATATCATAAGGTATTTATGATCAATTGGTTCAGTAACGGTCATGGTTTGTGAATTTCGGGGTCTCTGGTCATCTTCCTATTTTTATTCAACTGGACTTTGATTACAATTATCACAGATTTCCTTTAAAGTTCAACCATGTCTAGCTCGAGGATGATTTCTTTAAATGGGTGCAATGGCCTACGGATTGAGAGTATTCTACTATGGAAAGATTAGTTAAAAAATTAAAGGGCCTGAAGAAAGTAGTGATAAATTGGGGAAAAAGGAAAAAAGAACTCCTAAACCATAAACTTATTCAAATTGAAGAGAATATAGATAAGATTTTAACGGCTAATTCTTCTAGTATATTTTCATCGTCGCATAAGCAGGTTTTGTGTAGGATGGAATATAAGAAGTCTTGGATTTTTAAAATTGAAGAAGAAACTTGGCGATTAAGGAGTAGACAAGTCTGGCTAACTCAAGGGGATAATAATACTAAGTTTTTACACAAATTTGCAAACCGCAAGAGAGCTTCTAATGCAATTTGGGACATTCAAGATATTCATGGATATTTACCAAATTCTCAAAAAGAGTTGGAACAATCTGCAATTCAATATTTCAAAAATATTTTCAAGGACGCAAGTCAAAGCAATATCAGTTCTCAATTACAAGTTATTTAGAACTATCTAGGGTTTTTCACCAATGATAAGGGATAGTGTATTGGTAAGGAAGTGTCTCTAGAGGAAATTGAGAAGATTCTCAAAAAAATTGCTAAAGAAAAATGTCCAAGTCCAGATAGCTGGACTGTAGATATTTTTCTGGATTTTTTTGTTTTACTGGGTAATGATATTTTAGAAGTGGTTGAATAATCTCAGAAAAATGCATGTCTCTAGAGCCATTAATTCTACTTTTATTGCCATGATTCCTAACAAGGCCAAGCCTAAATATTACAATGATTTTAGGCCTATATCCCTCTGCAACTTGATTTACAAGGTTATTACAAAATTAATTACAGATCAGATAAAACCAAAATTAACAAAAGTGATATCAAAGGAACAGTTTGGTTTGTTGTCAAATCGATAGATTTTAGATGCAGTGGGTATTACACAAGAATGTCTACATTCCATAAAAACCAAAATGATAGTTCCAATGATTCTAAAAATGGATTTGGTTAAAGCCTACAATAAAGTGGATTAGGTCTTTTTGAGATTAGTTCTGCTGAAAGTTGGGTTACCCTTGGAGGTTGTGCATTGATAATGCCTTTTGTTTCTTCTGCACATTTCACCATCCTTATAAATGGGTCCCCTACTTATTTTTTTACTAGTTATCATGATCTTAGACATGGGTTCCCACTTTCACCACTCTTGTTCTTATTGGTCATTGAGGAACTCAACAGATTGATTAACAAAGCCAAGGAGGAAAAAAGGTTGAAAACGATTAAAGTGTCCTTCAAACATTACATCACCCATATATTGTTTGGTGGTGATGGTCTCCTATTTGCAGATGTCTCTGTTGGCGATTGGGAGACTTTATATGATATTATTCAATTGTTTTTTTGACGCTATAGGCATGGAAGTCAACATTCACAAATCAATTTTTCTTTATCACAATGTTGATGATGATGTTATGCAACATGTAATTTCTTTGTTTCCCTACAAGGTTCAGCCTATTGAAACACATTTTAAATACCTTGTTTTTTTCTTAAAGCCCAATAATTATAGAAAAGAGGATTGGATGTGGATACTAACGAGATTTGGAAAAAATAGGTATCTGGTGTTATCGGTGGTTTTCTTTAGGGGAAAGAATTACTCTTATCAAAGATGTACCAGTTAGTATTCATGTTTACTGGTTATCCTTTGCTAACATCCCTCAATATATCCTACATGGTCTGGAAAACACGATGATGCAATTCATTTGGTCTAGAAAGAAATATGGGAACAAGTTACATCTATTCAAATGGGAACCCATCTCTCTCCTAAAATGTTTAGGAGGATGGGGTATTAAAAACTTGTTTTGGTTCAACATATATTTATGTCTTAAGATTTTTGGATAGGGATTTCTGATTTCGAATTGTGGAGTGAAGTTTTACACTCACAATACCTAAATAGTACTCCTTTAAATGTTTGATTTAGAAAGCCTCACAAGAAGCTATAAATGCTTCAAATTTTTGGAAAGGTTTTATGAAAATTTATCCTTGGCTTGGAACTAGGTTGACTTGGAAAATAGGAAATGGAAATAAAGTCTTGATTGGTGTAGACCCCATTTTGGGTGGGGAAACATTTTACAAGCTTTCCCCTCCATTAGTATCTTTTATAAATATGACAGGCTATAAATATCTTGTTGAGATTAAGGTCAATGATAATAGTAATGCTCAGTATAGGCTAAAGGCTGAGAATCTTGGTCTTGAAGGACTCTTTCCTAAGGAATGGAATGGTTATGTTAATGGTTTAAATCGGTTGGGAGTGAGACTATTGGACAAGACTATTGAAATTGTTTGGATATGGAACAAAAATGATCATCAAATTACTGTTAATAGTTCCTATGAATACATCTCCACTATGTCTTCTGAAGCTACAAGTAGTTGGTGGTCTAGTCAAATATGGAAATGGAACATGCTGTTGAAATTAAAATGTTTCATGTGGCTAACTTTGCAAAATAAAATTCTAAATTGGGAAAACTTAATGAAGATGGGTAGATTGGGTCTTTTAATTTGTCACTTATTTCATCATCCTTATGAATCCATGAATCATTTATTTGTTCAATGTGTTTTCAATCAGAATGTTTGGTAATTATCCTTATTGAACTTAATATTGATGATCAATGGAGTTTTTGATGGTGCATCACAATATGGAAGATATGTGGTGGAGGAATGGTTTTAAAACTTGATTATTCACATTGGTTCCATATGTGGATGGGCCATGGTTTTGGGACTAATAAAAGAGATGAGCTCTTGGCACTGTGGGGTCTTCCATTATTTGTTTCATGCTATGGTATTTATTCTCTTTAGTTTGTGGTCATTTCTAACATCATCATTGAATGCGCTGTAGGTAGAGCTACTATCCGAGTGGCTATACTTGATAATTGGTGTGCGAGAGTGAGGAATCTTCAACCTTTTTCAATGATATTATCTCCAACCATGTTTACAGACATTTCAATATAACTACTGAGAGTTTATTAAGAAAGGAAGTGGATGTTGAGGTTGTAAGTCTTTTATATGAAGAATTTCAGGACTTGTAAGGCCACAGGACAACCAAAATATTTTAAAAAATGAAACGAACCCAAATACTTTAAATTTGGACAAATATATATGTGTGTGTGTTTATATATGAATTTATGGATCATCTTTATATATATATATATATATATATATATATATATATATATATATATAATCAACCATTTCCACAACAATACAATTCTCTTTTCTATAATTCAATACTAGGCATATTATCAAATATATATTTGCTAAAATGATCACATAAGTGGATGACAATTTCCTCCTTTATAAAATTTCAATGTGTAACCATGATCAACCGAATCAAATACAATCTCTTCTATGGTCGTATACTATGGAGTGTTTGACCATGGATGACATGACACAACAAAAGGTATCATAGATTTCTTTTTTTTTCTTCTTTTTCCCACTACACATCAATTCGCTACATCTATAGGTTTATTTATGCCTTCCAACTAGATGTCAAACCTAATCAGTCTCGACAATAAATAAATGTGAAGTAGATCAACAACTTGGGAAACTATTCATAAAGGTTACGAGGCGTAATCTAGGGGAGGAGTGTCAAAAGATGGCGTGTTAAAAGAACTACCCAACTCTTAGTGGTTTTCACCAACCATCCAACGGTTATCAAGAATCAACACTTAGTCTAGACAAATACATAATTGAATCAATCCCTTCGTTAACGGGCACCATAACCATAATAAGAAATTCTTGTCAATCGATTTTATGGGAGTGGATGTCACGATGTGGAGGGTTTTACTAAGGAAACTAAACATGTAAACATTGACATTCACTCAACACTAACACATGCCAAATCATTACATAAATCAATTTAAACATAAATTACATGCTAAATCATTGTGATTACAAGGAGCCCAGTGATTGAACAGATTCTACGAATCCCGGTCTCGTCAGAGGAAGACATGCTAGAATCATTCTGTAGTATAAAATAAATATACATAGTCTCCAATTACCAGGTTTAACCAGTATTTCGAGAATTGATGTCAAATACAAAGATCCGAAATCAAATTTCTCGATTCTACAAAAAAAAAAAACCACTTTTGTGCACAATAATTTGATCCCTGCAACCAGTCGTTTCATATCCTCATGCCCAATGATTTAATTAATGTATCGATCATAAAGGATTGATCATTCAGGAGGGATTTATCCCTGTGAATAACCATTTAAAATGTCTTTATACTTGGACGTGTTGACAATGATCGGATCGCTACCCAGATATTAAGGAAAATGTTGGAATTAGCGCGTGGTTCCTAATGCCTGGTTAGGATGAACCCTCGTAATCCCAAATTAATTCGATCTTGTGAGAATTCTATATAGGTTGAATAGCATGAAATAATTCTAATAGCCATGAATATTAAAGAAAAGAAGTCCTCATAAGAATTTATTCAAAGATATGCAAGAATAAGAAGAAGTATTGAAACATAAACATAAGAGAAAGAACTCAATTGATGGAAATATCATCTCATATATTATTCTTCAATATGAATATAATATAAAATAAATCTCAAGAGATAAAATAGAATGCCTTAAAGGCAAGTTGTAAAGCACAAAAAAGTAAGGCTTACTAAAAGCATAAAAACCCCCTAGGTATCAAAATCACTTTCCAAAACACTCTGAAGGCTCATGAATTGGATGAATATGATATGGCAGCTCATGGGTGATGTAAATGGAATGTAATGATGAATTTAGGATAAAATAAGTGGCATAGGTTGAATTGGTCAAGTGGAGAGAGTTTCCAAGTCAACTAGCTTTACCTTAACCACTAGAGAGTAGAAAAAAACAGGATAAAGCTATGTAAATCAAGAAAGTGTTTTTCTAATTCAGGAATGGAATAAAATCAGACAAAATCCAAGGAAATATTATCCATAATCTATCCAAATTATTTTTATTGACTTAGAATGGAATATGGACTCATAAAAGACAAAACTAAGGCAACTACATATCCTACACCTAGGAAAATTAATCTAGATGACTAATCAAGTTTATCCTAAGTATGGAATGGGTTTTTAAATGTTCCAACACCCCCCCTTAATCTTGAATGTATGTGAGTAAAATATCATACATATAGGGCCCAATAAACAAGGCTTGTGATCACCCCAATACAAAAACTTATGCCCATGTAAACTGAGGAAACAGGGAAAACCACATGGGAATAAAACCCTCCCTAAAAAATGGACA
Source organism: Larix kaempferi (assembly GCA_027924585.1). NCBI lineage: Eukaryota > Viridiplantae > Streptophyta > Pinopsida > Pinales > Pinaceae > Larix > Larix kaempferi. Next base: position 3,169,288 of record BSBM01000049.1, on the reverse strand, counting down.
TGTGCACACCAAAATTGTTGTTCCTCCAAACCCAAGTACGTGCGAACTTGATCATATGTATAGAGGTATCTTCCTCTTGGGAATAAGTGAATCATGCTACAAAAACATGTGATTGAATTCTCCAACAGTGGATGCAAGCAAAACCTGAGGCTTTCTGAACTTACTCTTGAACAGAACAAATCCATGAATATGCAGACCATTCTGGAACTTGAAATTTGAACCAACTGAGGTAGGATCAGCTCCAATCAGATCTGATTGCTCTTGAAACTTGAACTTTTGATAATTGGAATTTAAATCAACTCCAAGAATTGATATATGGTCCCTTGAGATCTCCTTTCAACCAGCAGGGGTGAGATCAAAACCAAAATCACCAAAATATGCCTAAGACTTGAACCCAAGCGAATGGTAGTGTCCTCCATCTTCAGTGAAACTCTTAGAACATGTTCCAATGATCATATAGAAGTACATAATAAGTATGTGATGAAAGAGGGAGAATGCATCACCTCCAAATTCTGATCTAACCTCCAAAACATTCAGAAGATTATCATTTTGCACACCAACAGACTCATGTGAAAGAGAGGATTCAAGAACCTCTTCAGATTCTAGAGCATAAACTGGCTTATCTTTCTCAGAATTTAGAATATAATACTTATGGGAGAACAAGAGAGAGATATGGAATTATTCATCTTCAACAACTATATGTATTGAAGAAATTTATGCCATTTGATCTTCCGTACCTGCAAAACAGACTCTCTGAAATATTATACTAGAAGACTAATTTAATCAAGAGATCCCAAGGCTATGATACCATGTGATAATTCTATATAGGTTGAATACCATGAAATAATTTTAATAGCCAAGAATCTTGAAGCAAAGAAGTCCTCACAAAAATTTATTCAAAGATATGCAAGAATAAAAAGAAGTATTGAAACATAAACATAAGATAAGGAACTCAATTGATGGAAATATCATCTCATATATTATTCCTTTATATGAATACAATATATAATACATATCAAGAGAGAAAGTATAATTCCTTAAAGGAAATTTGTAAAGCACAAAAAAGTAAGGCTTACTAAAAGCATAAAAAATCCCTAGGTGTCAAAAGCACTTTTCAAAACACTCCAAAGGCTCATTAATTGGTTGAATATGGTATGGAATCTCATGAGTGATGTAAATGGAATGTAATGATGAATTTAGGAGATAATAAAGTGTTGGAGGTCCAATTGGTCAAGTGGAGAGAGTTTCGAACTCAACTAGCTTTACCTTATCCACCAGAGAGTAGAAAAAAACAAGATAAAGCTGTCTAAATCAGGAAAGTGTCTTTATAATTTAGGAATGGAATAAAATCAAACATAATCCAAGGAAATATTATACAGAATCTATCCAAATTCGTTTTAGTGACTTAGGATGGCATATGGAGGCATAAAAGATAAAACTAGGCCAACTACAGATTCTACACCTAGGAAAATTAATCTAGATGACTAATAAAATTTATCCCAAATATGGCATGGGTTTTTAAATGCTCCAACAGATCTAAGAACAAAAACCAGAGAGCAGGTTCTTTCACAAGAAAGTATACATAAGTCTAATGCAACATCTTCATGCACAAAATTCGATTCAGATCGAATGTAGAGTTCAATCAAACACAGAGTTCAAATTTAATCAAATGTAGACTTCTATCAAACACAGAGTTCGATCTAATACAAAGTTCGAATTTAATCAAATGCGGAGTTCGATAAAACACAAATTTTGATCTTACACAGATTTCGAATTTATTCAAATGCAGAGTTCTATCAAACACAGAGGTCAATCTAACACAAAGTTCAAATTTTAATCAAATGCAGAGTTCTATCAAACACAGAGTTTGATCTAACATAGAGTTCAAATTTAATCAAATGTATAAATTTTACACTAAAATATTCCAAATCCAATCTATTTAAATACATTGATTTCGCATATAATACCCATGCTAGATCGAAACCCATAATTTCATGCACATGGTTTAATTTAACCAGATGCAACGTTTTATGAGATGAAAGAAATAAAATATACAGGTTTTGTTTTCTCTCATCCAATATAAATGTGCATATTCCATAAATTCCACATGGGTTTTCCCTAAAAACTTTAAAACTTTGAGTAGATTACCATGATTAATGCAATTGTTCAATCATAAAAATATTTGTCTAAGATATACAAGGAAAAGAACTTTACTTAGAACATAGAGCGAATAACGTTCCAGAATATATCTATATAATCAAGCTATGCGAACTAACTCATCCATTTGGAATTCTAATTTCATATAACAGAGTAAACACAAAGTTTTAAGGAATATTTCACTCAGCATATAGATATATTAAATATGCGATAAAATTGTTCCATAACTAGTTCGGGATCCTTATTTAATTCGAACAGAGTATATATTTACAAGAAATACTTTTCCCTTACAGCTCGTAAAAACATAGGGGGTAATCGGACATAGAAAGCAACAATTATCATATAATACAAATGCATGTTCAAATTATTTTATCCTATTGTTAATCAACAAAACAATGTCGTCATGATCAAGAGGGAAAGAAAGAAAATGAGAATAGTTTACAATAATAAATTTGACCCATAAAATGATCCATATAATCTGAAAATCTACTTACTTGAAATAATGAAAATAGCTTCTTGGAGAATCAACTCCTCCCAACCATAGGAGAAAGAAACTCAATTGTTTTCCCAGCTCCACCCCCGAGCTGAATCACCACCATTCACTAGAACACAAAGAAACACTTCCACGTGACAATCTCTCTCTCAGAGTCTGCAACAAGCAAAGATGGACATATGAAAAGAGATAAAATACTCAACATATTTTCTCCATGCACAACATGGCGTCCCATGCTATCTTGATGCACTTTTATATATAGTTTTACCGAGGTCTTCTGCTATCCCAATCAAATATTCAATCAATCCATCAATCCCTATGAATTAGGATCTTGTCCGGTAGTTGAGTTTTAGATTGGATTTAATTGGTAAAGATATCTCTTGCTTCCTTACACATGTCCTTTGTGCCATGGTGGTGTCCCCTCATTTAGCTGAACTCTCCAAGTGCCTTTATATTTTTATTTAATAATAAAAATAGTTTGTTGTGCAAAGTGTTACTTTTTGTTTTTGTGCTTTAAATAACTCTTACATACAAAATAATTGTCACAAATATTAAATCAAAATAAATAATAATGTTTTGGGGTATCACAAATAATTGTTTTTGTTGAGTTTTGTTTCATCCAAGTGTTGATGATTGTTTGAAGTCATAATTGCGGGTTATATGGAATACTATTAGCATTATGTTGGTGTTATTTTGTTGTTTAAATGATTATTGATCTGATCTTAGTATTTTGATAGCCACTATTGATCTGATCTTTTTAAATATATTTTAAATTTAAAATTAAATTTCTAGAAAATAATTATATAAATTAATACTCATGTAAAATATAAAGTATTTAATTAAAATAAGATAGTTGAGGGGAGTAATATAACTATTTTAAAAAATTGATATATAATCTTATTTTTAAATCTATTTCACATTTAAAATAAAATTAATAAAAACTAATTATATAAATTAATATTCATGTAAGATATAAATTATTTATTTTTATTTTACAATAAATAATTTATGGAGAATATATAAAATCTCTACCTTAATTTTACCACATCCCTCTTGTCGTCCACTAGCAACTTCTCTATTGAATTCTCGGTTAAAAAGAGAGAGTATAACCAACCCTTGGTATGATCAAGAGTGTAAAAATGCGAGAAAAGAAATTAAGAAAACTACTGCAGAATCAATAAAAATGGACAAGATAAATCACTACAAAACCCTAATTAAATGAAAAAAAAGGCATTATCGTAGTAAACGGTAGGAAAATATCTTACACCTCTCCAAGGTGGCTCCTAAGAAATTATGGAGGCAAATTCTAACTCGCAAAACAAAAGAGGATAATAAGATTGCTTTAAAAGATTGGAATTCCTATCTTAAAATATTTACGAATCCTTGGATATCAAAGATAACATTCAAACCCTCCTTACAACGCAAGAAGTTTTCTCATTAGAACACATAGATTTCATGGTTTTAATCACTTAGCAAATGGAAAATCCAAAGACATTGAAGGCTACCAAGCCGAAATCTTAAAAATTGGGGGGCATGTCCTCATCTCGCACATCCACAAACTCTTTAATTTAGCAGTCAAGCAAGGGTTCCCTACACCTTGGACTCATAGCCTCATTATTCCTATTTTTAAAAGTGGCGATAAAAATAACCCCTCTAATTATCGGACCATTATGATTATCCCTCTCCTAGCCAAGTTATATGGTATTATCTTTAAAAAGAAGATCAACGAATGGCTAGAGATGGAAGGTAAGAGGGATAAAGTCCAAGCATGTTTTAGAAGTAATCATTCAACCAAGGACCACTTCGTTATGCTTAGGATCATTGCAGATGATTGTCGTAATAATAAGTTAGATATTTTATGTTGCTTTGTGGACTTTAGGAAATCTTTTGATACAATGCCTAGAAATAACCTGTGGAATAGGCTAGAGGAGCTTAATATTCCTTTTGAATCGAGAGTTGCCGCAATAAGGTTATACGAAAAGGTCATTTCCAAGTTTAAGAATAACAAGGGCTGGTCAGCGGATATAAATTGTAATATTGGAGTTAAGCAAGGTTGCCCCCTCTCCCCTAGCCTTTTTGGCATTTACATCGATAAAATAGAAAGGTGTTTAGAAGAAGCAGGTTTCTCCGACATGAAAGTTAGCTGGGATAGTTATCATCCTCCTGCTTTATGCTGATGATATTTTTCTTATGGAAAGGTGTCCCTTTGATCTCAATAAACAATTAAGATTTCTCAAATATTTCTTCTCTAACATGGATATGACTGTTAACACCGACAAGACAAAATTTATGATTATAAAATCTAATAAAAACACCTACGTAAATTTTATTTATGATAACAGTAAATTGGAGGAAGTGACTTCTTACAAGTAACTTGGAATTGATATTCATCACAAGATCAATTGGAACCACAACATTGAGAAAATGATTAATGGAGGATGGAAATCTTATTTTGGTCTTGTAAATAATTGTATATCAGCCAACCTGGTCATGTGGGATAAAAAGAAGTTCCTCTTTGAAAATCTTGTCATCCTGGTTATCTTATACGGTTGTGAAGTATGGGGGTGCAACATTTATAGAGAATCTAGGAGAAAGATTGAGCAAATAGATAAGTGGTTTATAACTTATAACCTCAAAAGTAAAAGCCACAACTTATCCTATTCTCCTCTTAGAAGTGGGTATTTCCCCCATCGAGAGCATGGCTATGACTAGGTACCTAATGTAGAAGCATAAGATAAATAACATGGAAAACGAGATACTTCCTAAAATTGCTTTAAATTCAAGTCAAAACCAATTACGCCTCAAGCGGAGTTGGTGTAAAGATATGATGGCTTGGTTAGACCATTGGGGAATTGATGAAAATGACACTTGGCAGAATATTGATAATGTCAAAAATATAATTTCTTCTAAGTTTAAAGAGAAATTGTGGTGCGAGGAAAATTTAGCGATTAAGAGAAAACTAAGATACTATAAGGAGGTCATTAACCCTAATTTGGAAGATCATAATTATCTCTCGATAGTAGCTAGTTCAAAGAAGAAAATGAATATAGCCAAGAGTAGAATGAACTCTCATGAGCCCCATAGCGAAACAGGGCGTTGGTCTATTCCCAAAACTCCGTGGGAGGAAAGGGTTTGCCATCTTTTTGAGTCTATGAGCATTGAGGATGAAAATCACTTTCTCTTAGAGTGTCCTACTTACACCCACATTATATATGAGTTTCATGGTATTTTCTACAATAAAAACCTTGCTAACCTCCTCACTAATGATCTTGGAAAGCTTATTTCTTAGATTTTTGAGCATATGAACAAAAGTTTAAAGCAAACCAAGTAATAACCTTCTTATGGTCCGATAGACCAAAGTTGGTCTCAATGGACATTAATCATCATCATCATCATCAATAATAACGTTGTAGGTATTTGTATATTAATTTTAGTAACACTAACTTTCTTAATTTTTTAATTTATTAAAATTATAATGTTTTATGAATGATTTTCTCAAATCTTTTTAAACACAAAAATAAAATATTTTTCAACGTTATAAATATAAATAAATGACAAAATAAATAATTCAACATAAAATAATTATAAAATAAATATCTTTAAACTTAATTGTTTTAGATCCTAAGTGAAAATGAAAATGTTGTGCATACTCAAATTAATAAACACAATAATCACTCATTATTTCAATACAAAAGTCCATGCTTGTTAGCCATTTTACAAAATATATCTCTAAATATTTCAACAAAGAAAATTTTAATTAATGAGTCACTTCAACATATGTTTCCTTATAAATTATTTGAAGATTGGGTTTTTGCTAATTACTAAGAGAAAGAAAATTAGAATCAGCTTTATCAAATTGACAAATCACCTCTTAATTTGTGTTTTCTCTATTTCATAGATATTCATTTATGTTGAGCCCTCTCATGCCACAATATACTAAGAGAAAATTTGTCATAGCATGTGAAGGAAAAGGCAATTCATGTAGAATCTTGATAATGGGATCACTCACTTAGTTAATGGAATGTGTTTTCAATTTCCCTTTGTGGTTTTGTTCTTGTCAATATGTAAAACTTGGGTTTGAGATTTTGTAAAATCTATGCTTAAAGAGATAGTCTCATTCTCTTCTCATTGATTATGGCAAAAGTGACAAAGCATTCTACAATGTGAATTTCCACTATCTATATATATCTATATATTTTGATGGATGGATGGATGGATGGATGGAATAGTGGCAAAATTTTTATATCTATATATTTTGATGGATGGATGGATGGAATAGTGGCAAACTTTTTTTAACTAGTACAACTTATGCAACATAAGAGAGGAATCATAACTATTTGTATTGTTTGGATCTGGATTGGATGTAGAAGCTATAGGGAAATACATGGTGGTTGATGATATAAAAATATGTCTATAACTTTTATGAGGAGGAAATGTGGCGAGGTGTGTTTTTCTTAGGCATATTGATTTACGATGAGTTATGTTATGTACATGTTATCGCAAGGTTTTAAGTTCAACCAAAAACCATTTCTCTTATATTATCCAGGTATAATGGTTAAGGATAGTCATGATGGTTGAGAGTAGATTAGCTAGTGATATTGCAGGTTTTTTTTGTTTTCCACATATTGTGATCAGAGCTTCACAACAAGTGCTAAGAACTTGAGATTATTATATGTGTTCTCTAATTTTTGTTTGAGAATGAACAGTACATTTGGGAATGATTTTTAAATTTGTTTAAGTTGTTGTTGCACAATAAATTGGAAGAAAGTTCTTTTGTTTCGAAGTTTGGCCAAAAAAAAAACTTGAAATGATGAGGCTATATGTGTGCCTCTTTTAGTTTTGTTCGAGTGGATGCTACATTTTTTAATGTGACTTATTTTATAAATAAAACCAAACATGTTACAACAATATCGTTGACATTTTTTAATACGTTTTATTTTATAAGTAAAACCAGACATGTTGCAACAGTATCGATAGATAAAAGAATAGGAGCTTTGATTGCAATGCAAGATCTAGAGCTTTTTCATATTGCCTAAAATGATTAAATTGACCTAACAAATCATGAAACCAAATGGTGTCACATCCCCTCCCATCATACCAGCATGATAGAGAGAACTTGATACTAAAACTGGGCATCTAGCCCCATGTACTATTAAATAAGCATTCACATAATATGAAAGAACATATGTAAATGTATAATTATAAGAAAACATAACGGAAGTAATTTCAATAACACATCCATCATACATTCAAGATATTCATCAAATAAATAATTGTAAGGTTAACACAAGAGAATACTTATCTTAAAAAAGTATTCCCAAGCAACCAGCCCTGCATCTACAACGTTCCACCCAACCATAGGCCAGTTTTTCTTATCAACCTCTTGATACAACTGCCACCCCCCGAGCTGGGCATGATTTCTACAAGGAACCAGGGAACACAGCAGACTCACACATAGCCCAAAGATACACCAAATCAGCCAAACCAAGCTACAGTTGGGTTTATCAGGCTGCTAGGAAATGGAAAGGGAGAATTGCTAAGCTAGTGAGCTCAAGCACAGAGCCAGGGATACCTCTACAAGATCTATCTAGCTTGGCACCCACAATGCCTACACACCCCACTCAAGGAAGTATTCCCTTCACCAATGCACAGTCCCTCAGGCCATAGCTTCCAATCTAGAGTGTCTAAGGTGTGCATAGAAGAGTAGCCAACCTCTTGATCTTCTTGAGAGATTATTTCCCCCCCCCACTAGGTTTATCAAGCCAATTCTGTCCACTACCACTCCAAATCTCTTGCTCACAGATTCAACCCAAAACAAGGATGCACATAACAGCAGAACCACAATTATTGGGCATGATAAAAAAAAATTTACAGTGAGATGCCCAAAGATGGGGTTTCTACCAATCCAAAAAAACGTGGGAAGACCCAAAAACAAAATGGCAATTGGGGATTCAACCCTGGAGAGAAAAAATCGTTTTCAAGAAAACGCCCATGGGTATTTTGGGGCAAAAACAACCTCTATAAACCCCCAAAACGTGACTCCCTTTCTCCTAGCTGCTATGCAACACAAAAACGAGCTCCCAGCTATGGAAAATGCAGGAAATTGGTGAAAAACGTGATGAAGGAAAAACCCAGTAGTTCAGACTGCGTGAGAGAGGAAAGACTATGGGTTTAGAATGGCTTTGGGCACCATTTAGTGGGTGTTTTCTTGCCCCAGAAGCAAAAGTAAATTTTTCCAGGTTGATGGCTTGCCCATGCACAAAATTGGCTGCCATACCTCTTCATTCCCAAGGCATTAACTGCCTCAACCAATTTCTGGAAGAATTAAATGATTGGGTCCATAACCCAAAATGGGTAGTTGGTGGTTTATGGGTTTTCTCATTGACACATGGATTAACACCATTGGCTCAAGGGTTTGAATAATTTCCCTCCCTATTCCTTGTAGAATCATGCCCCCATCTCTTTGTTGCATTGCATAGCTAGTTGTTGGTTTTTCATTAAAATTCGTATTTACATGATGTCTTAATTTACGTTGTGCCTATCTAGCACAAGAACCATAGGCATCTATTTTTTTAATTGCCGATACATAAAATGCTAAATCAATGGTAGGGCCTTGGCCTTGAGCTCCTCACCATGATTAAATAACAATATTTACATCATTTACGATTAAATGCGAAGGGGGTCAAAATGGGGACGTGACAAATGGGGCATTAAAAATTGATGTACATATGGCTTTTCAAAGAGAAAATAACATCAATAACTGATGTCCATATGGATTTTCAAAGAGTGAGTGGAGTCAAACCACCTTGATAGAATGCCATATTTGCAATAAAGTGATTTTTTTCTATCACAAATGTGTTGTCACCCTATAGTGCAGTTTTTCAATGGATCCCAAGGAATATAATCTAGAACCTTGTAAATAGCCAATTCCATTTATTCCTTGCTTCCTACACTTCCAAAAGAGATAGTTAATGGATTCTTCCTTCTGTGAGTGAGGACAAGAAGGCACTATGAACCTATATTTTACAAATCTTTCTTTAATTGAAGGATCTTGGTTGATTATTAACCAAGTAAAAAATACTTGGACACTCTACAAAGAAGAGAAAAACATGAGAAAATTTTGATGTTGATACAATTTTAAATATATAATTTGAGATACATATTTACTCTACAAGATGTTTTGGGGGTTAGCGGTATTAATAAAAGCGGATATAGGAATGTGGGGAAACATCTCATTTCTTTGAAAAGAAAGAGAAATGGAAAATCGGCATTAATATCACAAAATCATTTTCCAAGAAGTCATTCCAAGTTTTCCAATCATGCCATAGCTTCCTGAAAAGATATTTCCTTCATGTTATGGATACTTCCTTAGATAACATGGGGATGGGAAGACTTCCTTAGATAATCATTTTAGCCAAAGATGTTCCCTCATCATAAACCATTCATCATTTATGGTGTTTGGTGTGGCAGACATTATGTGTTGCACTACCATGAATTGAGGTTATATACTTTATCCTCCATTTAAGTGTAAAAGATACCATGGAATATACTTTGAAATAGGCATTGGCACTTTTTGTTGCACATTAACAACTATGTAGGTTTTTTCAAGTATGTATTATTCAATAGGTGAGAACCGATCACCATAATAAATAGAGAACCTCTGAAACAATATCAATTTATACAACAATCTTATCATGAGTTCATCAATATGGATCCATGTGAACTATATAGAAATAGCCATTAAAAATAGTATAAGCACATAGCTCTACCAACACTTTATGTAAACAATTAAGTGTTCAAGTAAAACATGTTATTACCCGAGTATACATAGCATGTACAGATGGTATTTTGCAACAAGTTGATCCCCATTCCTTGCATGAACAAAATAAAAAGGTGAAATGTTGAAGGGTTTACAAAGGTGTCGATACATATCCAAAATTTGAAAAGAATTTTTACAACAAAGTTTGGATATTATTATTTCACGTATAAAATGTCAAAACATAGTTAAAATTTTATATCTATTACAAAAAACAGCTCGTGGATTCTTCAAATAAGTTTGAGTTTCTTAAATGGGTTGTTTTCCTCTCATTTGTTTAGCCACCAACAAAGTGTGCCAAATACATGAAAATGAGAAAGGTTCATATATATCAGCTATCTATTATTACTAAGAAGTTGATTATGCAAAGAATTGTTTATAGTCATACAAGTGTTATGTTTTCATCCATACATAGACTTTGGAATATTTATTGCGTTGTTGTATATATTAATATCTAGGTTTTGTAGGTTGTAATCACTAGTAGAAAAATGGGTAATTAGTGACTACGCGACCAAAAACATTAGTTACGACAATTTTTTAAGTTAAATACTACCAAATTTGAGCAATTATAATTATCGAAACAACTAAAAATGACTAAAGTAAACTACTAATTTAGTCCAAGGATAAAAAATAAGACTACCTAACTACATGAATATGTCAATTAGTGATAATCATTATGTGATAATGGTGATGAAGCTGGAAATGATGATGATGTTCATGATGATAATGATGCTGATGATGATGATGAGGATAATGATGACAATGATGATGATGATTATAAGAATGATCATAACTATGATTATGATGATGACAATGATGATCAAAACAACAGCATGGATGATTATAGTTGTGATCATCTTGACAATGATGAAAATTATATTGATTATATTGATAATCACAATGATGATGACAATTATGGTGATGATTATCATCAGCGGCATTTACATGATCATCGTCTATTGGCCAAAGAAGACTCCAGAAAAGCATTTGAGCTCAACCAAACCCCTTTCTTTATGACAAGACTAGTCACAAACACTACCTATGAGAAACCCCACCAAAATATTTATTACCTCTGCCATTGCCCAATGGCAGGTTGCAACACCTAGATCACATATGCCCAATGTCTGATGTCATGGGTTACTAGAATATTATCCATCGGCCTTGTCTTTTAATGATCAATCACCTTAGATTTAGGGTTTTTTTAGATTAGTTTTTTTATGTGAAGAGCTGGAGAAAATTGTGGGTTAGATTTAAGGTTTTTTTAGATGTGCAGAGCCAGCGAAAATTGAGGTAGATTTAGGGATTTTTTTAAATTAGCTTTTTTTGATGTGCATGGTGAATCAATTCCAAGATGGAAATCATTTTATTTTATTTTTGTTGGCTTTCAAATCAAATTTACATGGACGCCCTTTGGGAATTGGTGCAGAAAGAACAAAGTCAACTTGAATAATAGTAGTGTGTGATTGTGCATTGGTGGAATTCTTAACTTTGAATCAGCCAGTAAACTTCATTCATGGAGAATATTCATCGTCGTTGCCATCAAATTGATGGTGTGATTTAATTCCATAACATTCATGCAAGTATTAGGAATCAAATGAGCGTTTCTTTCATAACTAATTAGGGATAGAATATGTAACGCACAGATTATAAACGCATAGATACTATGCAACTCACGAGAATATGTAACGCATAGATACTATGCAACTCACGAGAATATGTAACGCACAGATTATAAACGGATAGATACTATGCAACTCACGAGAATATGTAACGCACAGGATCATAAAATACAAAAACAAATTCTGAGATAGTCATTTTAGCTGTAAAATAATGCCGGTGTTCTTTGAAGGCAGTTATGTATGTGCTGCCAAAGGGCTTCATCTAGCCATAGGTTACTAATATGGCCATCCATCCTCCTATCAAGACTCTCAAAGATCCTTTCGCCATGGCAGACCGGCCATAGTGAGCTCCCACTGCACCAAACAACTCGAGGGCCATGTTGGATGCTACAGACAAAACCAGAACTCTGATCTCTGGAAACAATTCCTGGCCGGTTTATCTTCATGTATTTCAAGATTTCATTTCATTTGTTTCGAACTGTCGACCTGGTGCCTTGAACATGGCTCGCGATCTCCAGACCAGGTTTGCTGAGCTTTAAATTCTGATACTTTAAAACCTTTTGTTGGTGGAATCAATGGTATAAATCTATTTTTAGATCAGCTAGCTTCAAAATATGTACGACTTATTTTATTAAACAGTTGGATGCTAAAATTTCAGTCTCAAGGTTGAATCCGCTTAATTTCTAAGCTCGTAAGGTTTGAGTCCGTAGGATTAAGCGCTATCCTATTATCTTTGCCTTGTGAACCGTGGATCTTTAATTTGAAATCTAAGGCTAAAATTTTGAGTGGCTTTCGCCAAAATAATTTTCTGACGCTACAGGGATGGATCTTTAACATTCAAACCAGGCAGAGATTCATGCTCAGATTCACATTTCTGGGAGCGATGATCGCAGACCAAATGTGGGGTTTATTTGAAATTGCCTTTTCCATTCCTTTGATTCTGTTACAGACATGTGCCATGGCTATTGCAATTGTATTATTTCTGTCTTAAGTTAATTTCCAGCTGTTTTTTTGTTGATTATGCAAGCTCCTTGGCTTCAGAAACTTGTGATATTTCTCCCTCTCGCTGCCTTGTTTGTATTAAATGCTCAGTTCTACCAGTAAGCTTGAATCTGGATATGTATGTGCGTTTCCGATGTGTCAAGCAATCTTTCTCTTAGCAAAAACTGTGAATGGTTGCAGGTCAAACTATCTCTGATGGCCGGCATACAAAGTCCGGCAATACAAAGTTCATTGTAATAGGTAAATATGATTTCTTCCTATTTAGTATATTGGGATTCATAGTGAATGTGAATTTGTATTTGTTTTCGTTATTCTCATGGGAGTTGGACAAAGATAAATTGATATCATTCTCTTTATTAGAGCGAGCGGTCTTTATTAGAGCTAGCGGAGGCTGAGCGGAATCGAAAGCAGTGGTGAGCGGAGGCCTGCGTTAATGTTCAGGAGGTTGAGTGGAATTTAAAGCGGTGGCGTGCTTTTTATTTGAGCGGGGTACTGCGTTAATGTGCAGGGGATCCTCCCTCAGTGAATAGTCCGGATGCACTATGGGTTTGCATTATAACGCCTATATCCATGATCTGCAGCACTTCCCCTTCAATCTTCAAGGATCTGTTAACGCGCTTACCTAACCTTATAGCCATATTCATTAAAATAGGATAAAATAATAAAATGAAGAGTTTAAGCCCCTCTTTAAGCTTCCCTTCACAAATCAGATTCTTATCGAAGGAAATGACTCTGAAAAACAAGTCTACAAAAATCGAAGGGTGGGAAAGAGGGAAATAAGGGTTGTTGGATAGCACGCTCCTTCCCACTTTCGAGAACCTTGCCTTCCTTCTATCTCTCTGCCCTAACAGCGTGAATGAGAAGCCTACCAAGCTACAGGCAGGAACTAGCTGGCGAATATATTGTAAATAAGTTCATCATAAAATACCTGGTTTTATTACATTTTATTTTGAAATATTAGCTACAGTCCAATCCGTCTGTAAACCATTTTGACACAAAATGCTACAGATTATTAGATAAGAAAGAACTTAAAGATCAATAAACGAACAACATGGCACTTATTATTCTATTTATTATGCATTTCATTAATTGGAGAAGCAATTTGTTCATTAATTGGAGAAGCAATCTGAACTGCTTCCTTTAACTCTGCTTTCGAGGAACATAGTTTTATAGTTTTTTATTCACATATATACATTTACATACAAACTCATTGTAAGTTTTACTGATATTCGTTTTAAAGTCTTGTAATTAAAAGACTCCAATCTTTATATTAATAAATTATCATCATTATCATTAACAAATAGAATAATTAGTTTAATTGCAATTATTATTTGATTCAATAAAAAAAATTTCAAGATTTTTTTATTTAGAGATATACACATAGATTTTGTAATTTTTTTATAGTTATCCATAAAATAAATAGATTTATTTATCTATCTGTTTGAGCGTTAGTGCAAATAATTGGCTTGATTGCAGTTATTATTTGTTTGAAGTACATTATATCATGGAAGAGCACAAAATTGGTGCCAAAATGGTCTTTAGAATAATAATTTAGAAGCACATTTTGGAAAAAAATCAATACTTTATTTTAAATTTATTTGACATAGATTAAAACTGCTACACTACAACCACAGCACCTAAGGGTCGATGCACTTAATATTCATTATTAAATTAATAATTTGCATACCTGCAAGTGCTGTATCCTAATCTGCCAATCTAAAATTGTAACTCTAAGACGGTCCAAGTTTCTTGTTCTCTATATAAAATGAAATCACTAAACCTTAAACAGTGTAAAAGCTGTATTTTAATCCACAAGTCCGAAATAGCTATTATCAATTACTTTCAATGTTGTGTCAATTACTTTCAATGTTGTGTGCTCTATTTTGAGAAAAAAACCTCTAACCACTATATATATATATATAGCGACGTTATTGTTTTATATAAAAAAATTTTAAACCGTGTTACAGACTTGTATATCTCTGAATAAAAAGCCATGTTACAGGCTTGTATATCTCTGAATAAAATAACTGTCAAACTTTTTTCCATTCAATCAAATAATATTTGCAATTAAACCAATGATTTGTTTTTTTAATGATAATTATGGTAAAACTTTATGGTAAGACTTTAAAAGGAATTTCTTAGTAAAACTTTAATAAGTTTATGTATAAATGTCTATATCTCTAAATAAAAAACTATGAAACTTTATTTACTGATCTTTTAATACACTAATCTTTTGACGTATATAAATAAGATTAAAGAAAGGTTACAAAACTATAATATGATTTAGAAAATTATAGTGTAGGCATTTATAAAAACAAATGCAAATATTATAAGAAAAAATTATAGTATATAAATTTGTAAAAAAAAATTATAAAAACATTATAAGAAATATATATATATATATATATTCCATATATTATAATTAATATAAACAATATTACAATTTTCTATATATATTAAATTAGATTAAAAAATAAATAATATTATATTTCAATGTGGATTATATTTAATATTAAAGTATTTGAATTGATTTACTTTGAAAATATTAAAAAAAGTCAATTTAATTTAAAGATAATATTTTAACATAGTTAAGAAAATAATATAGAATATACATTCATACAAAAATAGGTTTTTTTTAAATCATATAATTCTTATTTTCAATTCATATCAATTTAAATTATAATAAAGAGTAATTCAAATTTATATTGAAACTTTTAATATAATTTTTAAATTCAATAAACTTATATCTATTGATATGTTTGAATTAGGAATAATTTAATTTGAATGTAGGAGATTTCAATTTTCAATTCAAAACTAATATCCTAACATGATTTAGAAAAAACATGTATATATATTTATATACAAAATTATGTAAACATCATAATACATGTCTATGTAATTTTAAATCATAGTAATTTTCACTTTTCTATCAATTTTTATTTAGAATACAAATGTACCATATATATTCATTGTCATAAAATATTCAATATAATTATATATTAAAATTATTAAAATAATATATATTGAAATTATTAAAAATAGATTTACTTCTCATTTTTAATTCATATCAAAGTAACAAAGTAAGAGTAATTCAAAGTATGTTTAATTATAAATATTTTATAAAAGAAACGATTATGTAAATATTATCAAATTATCACTTTTATAAATATTATAAAATTATGTAAATAAAATTATATAAATAATCCAAATCTAATTGTGTAAACATTATAAAAAGTAAAATTATGTAAGTAATTATTGTTTATAAAATATAATTATATAAATAAAAAATAAAATAGCATCATGTAATCATTATAAAGTTATGTAATTAAAATTACTTAAATTATATATGTATAAATGTTAATACATTAGAATATTTAGTTTAATTAAAGTTTCAATTTTACACTGGAATATTTAAGATAACATTTCAATTATTGTAAAATGGACATTTCAATTATTGTAAAAAGGTTATGATGTTATATAACTTATATTTATGAAAGTATTTAAATTTAGAATAATTAATTTTGAAAATATTAAAAATGAATTTTCATTTTAAAACTATAATATGATTTACAAAATTATAAGTTTGACAATATTGAAAGGGAATTTTAATTTTTAAAAATAATATGATTTACAAAATTATAATATACAGTTTATAAAAAAAAATTATGCAAATATTGTAAGAAAAAATTATTGTATATACATTTAGAAAAAAAATTATATAAACATTATAAGAAATATGTATGTTTTCCAATTTACATTATATTACAACTAATTCAAATTTACATTGCAACATCCAATATAACAAGTAAATTATATTAAAAAAGGAAGAAATGTTACATTTCAACTTGGACTATATTTACCGCTAAAATATTTGAATTAATTCAATTTGAAAATATTAAAAAAAACAAATTAATTTAAAGATAATATTTTAATATGGTTAAGAAAATAATATAGAATATACTTTCATACAAAAAAAAGTGTAAACATTATATGAAATATGTGTAAAGTTTTTTTTTAAATCATATAATTCTCATTTTTAATTCATATCAATTTAAATTATAGTAAGAGTATTTCAAATTTACATTAAAACGTCTAATTTAACTTTTAAATTATAGTAAAGTATATTGTCACATTTCAATACGCTTATACCATTCATGTGTTTCAAATAGGAATATTTTAATTTGACTGTATTAAAAGAGATTTTAATTTTCAATTCAAAGCTAATATCCTAACATGGTTTAGAAAAAACATAGTATATAAATTTATATACAAAATTATTTAAACATCATAATAAATGTCTATTTCATTTGTGAGTATATTATTTATATCATAAGTAAGTAAATATAAGTACATATCAATTTTAGTTTTCAAGTAAACGTAAAATACCAATTAAGTAAATATCAATTTTAGTTTTCAATAACTATATTATTTATATTATATAAAATAAATACTGAATAATCTAATGAAACCTAAAAATAACTATAGATGACCGTGCAAATATGAAAACACATGCTAATACATGAACAACCATACTCAACCATGAAAAAACATGCTAATACATGAACAACCTTAATCAAGTATAATTGGCCATGGAAAACCATTGTTAACCATGAACAACCATGGTCGACCATAGGTCCATTCTCAACCATCATTGACTATAGTCATCCATAGTCAACAATGAACAACCATAGTCAACCATGGTCAAGCATAGTGAACCATGGTCAACCATGAACAACAATGTTCAACGAAAGTCAACAATGGTCAACCCAAGTCAACCATGGTCCACCAAAAGTTAGTCAAAGTCAATAGTGGACAACCAAATTCAACCATGGTCAACCATATTCAACTATGGTCAACAATAGTCAACCATGTTCAATCATAGTCAACCAAAAGTCGACCATGGTCAATCAAAGTTAACCATGGTCAACCAAAATCAACAATAGTTAACCATGGTCAACATAGTCAAGCATGGTCAACCAAAGTCAACCAAAATCCAACCATGGTCAATCAAAGTTAACTATGGTCAACCAAAATCAACGATAGTTAACCATGGTCAAGCATAGTAACCCATAGTCAAGCATGATCAACCAAAGTCAACCATTTTCAGCCAAGTCAACAATGGTTATACAAACTCAAGTATGGTTAGCCAAAGTCAACAAAATTCAACCACGTTTAACCAAATTCAACCATGGTCAACCAAAGTGTGTGAAAGTCAACTAGATTAACCCAAATATAACAATAGTCAACCTTTCTCAACCAAAGTCAACCATGATCAACCAAAGTCAACCATGGTCAACCAAAGTTAAGCAAAGTCAACCATAGTCAGCCATGGTCAACCAAATATAACCATGAAAAATGAAAGTCAACCAAATTTAACCATTGTAAACCAACGTCTGCAAAAGTTAACCATAGTAGACCAAAGGTAACCATAGTTAACCATGGTCAATGAATGTCAACCATTCTCATCCAAAGTCAACATATGAAACACTAAAGTCAACCATACTCAACCATGGTCAACCAAAGTTAACCATGGCAAATGAAAGTCAACCATGGTCAATGAAAAGTCAATAGAATTTAACCATGGTAAACAAAGTCAACTAACGTGGACCATGGTAAGTCAAACTCAACCAAAGTCATCCATGGTGAGACAAATTCAACCATGATCAACTAATGTCAACCATGGTAAAACAAAGTCAACCATAGTCAACCTTGCTCAACCATATTCAACCAAAGTAAACCATTGTCAACTAAAGTCAACCAAGGTAAACTAAAGTCAACCACGATCAACCATGGTCAATGAAAATCAATTATGGTCAACCATGATTAATGAATGTCAACCATTGTCAACCACGGTCAAACATAGTCAACCATGGACAACCATAATCAACCATAGTCAAGTAATGGTTGTCCATGATCAACCAAAGTCAACCATGGTCAACCACTATCAAACATGGCCAACCATGGTCAACCACTATCAAACATGGCCAACCATGGTCAACCATATCCAACCATAGTAACCCATGGTCAACTAAAGTCAACCATGGTAAATCTAAGTCAACCAAAGTCACCCATGCTCAACCATAGACAAGTCAACCAAATCCACTCATGGCCAAGCAAAGTCAACATGGTCAACCATAGTTAACCAAAGGTCAACTAAAGTCAATCATGGTAAACCAAAGTCAACCATAGTAAACCAAAAGTCAACCATGGTTAACCAATTCAACCATAAACAACCATAGTCAACCATGGTTAACCAATGTCAATATTGGTCAACCATGGTCATCCATGGTTAACCAATCTCAACCATGGTCAACCATAGTGAGATACAAAGAGAAATTAGTCAACCATAGTCAACCATGATTGACCATGGTGAACCATATAAATAATCCTAATTCCTTTATAATTTGTTCATGGTTGACCATGGTCAACCATGGTTCAGCATGGTCAACTATAACTATGTTTGATTTTGGTATACTTTAGTTGACCATGCTTGACTTTGGTTGACCATGGTTGACTTTCCTTGACCATGGGTGACTTTGGTTGACTATGGTTACTTTTGATTAACCATGGTTGACTTTTGTTGACCATGGTTGATTATGGTTTACAATTGTTAACTATGGTTTTTCATGGTTGGCCACAACCAAAGTCAAGCATGGTCAACCTAAATGCTACCAAAGTCAACCATGGTCATCCAAACTTGACTATTAGTTGACCATGGTTGACATTGGTAAACTAATAGTCAACCAAAGTTAATAATGGTCATCCAAAGTCAACTAATAGTTAATCATAGTCAACTTTGGTTGACCATGGTTGACTTTGGTAGAATTTAGGTTGACCATTGTTGACTTTGGTTATGGGGTTGCAGTCGACAAAAGGTCAACCATGGTCAACTATAGTTAACCAAAGTTTATCATGGCATTCCAAAGTCAACTAAACATCAACCAAAGTCAATCATGGTCAACTATGGTAAGACATGGTCAGCAAATCCAACCATGGTCAACCATGATCATTCAATATCAACCAAAAAAAAACATGGTAAACCAAAGTGAACCCTGTTCAACCATAATCAACGAAAGTTCACCAAAATCAACCATGGTAAACCAAAGTGAACCCTCTTCACCCATAATCAACGAAAGTTAACCAAAATCAACCATGGCTAGCCAAAGTCAACCATATTCAACCAAATGAAACCATAAGTCAACCACAGTTAACCTTGTTCAACCATAGTCAACCAAAGTTATTAAACATCAACCACGGTAAACCAAAAGTCAACCATGGTAAACCAAAGTCAACCATAGTCAACCATGGTCACTCAAAGTCAACCATTGTCAACCCTAGCCAACAATAGTCAATCGTGGTCAACCAGAGTCAACCATGGTTAACCATAGTTAACCATGTTTATCCATGCTCAACCACAAACCAAAGTCAACCAAAAGTCAACCATGTTAAACATAGTCAACCATATTTAACTAAATTCAACCAAAGTGAGCCATGTTCAACCAAAGTGAACCATGGTCATTTAAAAGTCAACCAAAGTAAACCATGGTCAAGCATGGTCAACCAAAGGAAACCATGGTAAAACAAAGTCAACCAAACCCAAACATGTTCAACCAACTTCAACTATGCTCATCAAAAGTCAATCGAAGTCAACCATGGTAAAACAAAGTCAACCAAACCCAAACATGTTCAACCAACTTCAACTATGCTCATCAAAAGTCAACCATGGTAATCAAAGAAGTCAATTATTCAACCATAGTCAACCAAATTAAACCATAGTCAACTAAAGTTAACCATAATCAACCATAGGCAACCATTGTACGAAAGTCTACCAAGGTCAAACAAATTCAACCTATGTAAACCAAACTCAACCATGCTCTACCATTGTCAACTAAACTCAACCATTTTATACCATAGTCAAACTTGGTCAACCATGGTCAACCAATGATAAACCATAGTCAACCAATGCCAACCATAGTGAGCCATGGTCAACTAATAATCAACTATAGGAAACCAATATTCAACCATAGTTGAACAATTGTCAACCATAGTAAACCATCGTCAACCAGTATTTAACCATAGTCATCCATGATCAACGAATAGTTAATCAATGGTCAACCAATAGTCAACCAATAATTAATCATTGTCATACCATAATCAATCATGGTCCTCCATAATCAACCAATAGTTGACTAATGGTCAACCAATGGTTAACCATGGTTCACGAATGGTGAACAAATAGTTGACCATGGTTGACCAATTGGTTGACATTAATTGACTATTACCAATCCTTATATATATTATTTTCATTTATTATTATTTTTCTTATTTTAATATAATTATGTTTTCTTATTTATAATAATAATTATTATTATAATAGAAAATCGTTTTTAATAATTATTATTATTATTATAATGAACTATTCCGATATTTTATTATTATTATTATTATTATTATGAAATAATTATTATTAAAAAAATTTAATTATAACACTAAATTATTTATAATTTATTAAACATAATTATAAACTAATTAATTTTATAAAATAATTAAAATAATATTTGTTATTAAATAATTAATTAATACTATAAATGGTTTATAATTTATTGATTACAATTTTAAAATAACTATTTTATAAAATAATTATTTTTCTAAAATATTTTAAAATAATTATTATTTTAAAATAGTAATACTTATTATTATTATTTTAATTTTCACAACTATAATATTAATATTAAAACTCACGAAATATTCCGTGCAGGTCAACTGTCAACTAACAAGCCATCTTAATATTAATAATATGGTTTATATACGTCGATCGACGTATATCAACCGTATTTGTATTTAAATTTCTGCCCATGGTTGATATACGACGATCGGTGTATATAAACAATATTATTAATATTAATATGGCTTGCTAATTATTTTGAAATGGAGTAGTCTATTTATTCTAAGTTTTAGATTTTACGATGGGTTTTGGTCGAAATCTGGTAAATATGTTTTTGGTAAAATCCATATTTCTAAGTGTTTAAATTGTATTTTGAATTTATAAATAGATTTAACACTCTCCAATACGCCATGGCACCCAAATTATGCAATTTTCATAACTAATATACTTGATTTTAAAAAAAAAAATTAAGATTTTCAATAGGAATATGAACAAAATTAGACTAAAAATATGCTAAAAAAAATTTGAAAACATAGAATATTCACACTAAAATTCATCGATTTCCTTCGAATCATGCTTAAGTTAATATGTTAGGCTGTTTTCTGATCTGGTGAGTTGATCCATTCAATATTAAATTAATTTTTTGCAGCTGCAACTTTGATGTGTTTGGGTGCAATGATATACTTTCTGGTGATGTTTTTAAGCGAAATGATATAATTTTTTATGTCTTTGGGCAGTTGATATAGTTTTTGTTGATAGAGAGTGGAATGGATTTCAAAAGCGAAATGGATAGACTGCTCAAATTTCCATGAGATTTGTATTGCACAATTATTATTATTGATAGACCAAAGGTTAACTCAGAATATTTGTTATTGATAGACCAAAGGTTAACTCAGAATATTTGTTGTGTTAGTTAACATGCTAGCTGCAGGAAAACATTGGGATTTGTTGAGTGAAGTTGCCACATGTTTTGCGCAATTTTTTTTGTTTTTCTCTCCACTAAATACAACATAATTTTGAATATTGGTTATGGAGGTTAACTTTAAATTTGGTAGCCTTTTCCTTTAAACGTATTTGGTATTCAGAAGGTATATATATAAATGATTTAGATTGTGGATTAGACAATGGCCCAATGGGTAGATTTAAAAAACAATGCAATAAAGATGGATGGAATCTATTTTGGTTGTTATGAAAAAAAAATCCATTCTTTGTATTTTGTTTTTTCCCGGGAAATCTTAAGGTCTATTTTATAACTTTGGACATTGGAGTAATGCTTATTAGAAGGAGAAGTATATTGGCACTTAATGTTTCACTATAATAAACTAGCAACAGTAACATTGATAATATTAATGTGTCTGAATACGTCCATAGGCGTATATGGGACACATACTATAGGAAAAAATATTAATATGAAAAGTATGTGTCCTATTTACGCCTATCAGCGTATTCCGACACATTAATATTATTAATGTTGTTGTTACTAGTAACGGGTGTGCACATAGAATAATATTGTTTAATAATTTTAATGAAATCCATATTTTAATTGTTTGATTAATAATATTGTTTAATTAAACAATATTATTAATTAACACTATTATTATTTTATAATAATAATTAACCAAAATAATTATAAAATAATTTAGTAGATGATAATATTAATTAAGTAATATTTTTATTTAGTTAATAATATTATTATATTATTTACATAGAGCGATTTCGACCCAGCAGGGATTATTCAGGAACACGCTGGGCACTATGCATTGATTTTATTGATTAGGGATAGGTGCGTGATGGTGGATCGAGTACAAGATGAAATTTAACCATGATTATGGATCCAGGAAAGAAGGTTCAGGATCATCATAAAAATACAGAGTTCTATCTCCTAACGGCTAGAATTTGTCTGGAGATCGTGGATTATTAGCCTTGGGCGATGGTGGCTTGGGGAACGTGTGTTTCTAAGCTTTGAAGATAGATTGTGGGCTTCTTTACACTGAGGAATGGCTGGATGGGAGGATTTTTGGTTTGCTTCTTGGAGACGTGTGGAGTGATTGAGGGGATCTGCAGGTGGATGGTCTTCTTGGCGTGGATGTGTGTCGGGCTTTTCGGGGAAGCGTGGGGATCTGCGGACAGCGTTGTGTTGATTGCAGGTATCTTTGGAATTGCGGATTGGGGGCTGGTCCCTCTCTATATTTGGGGTTTTTTATTCTGAGGGCTATGTCCTGTCAGTGTTGTTGCCGCCTGTTTTGTGCTTGGGATTGGTGATCTGGCTGACTTGTCATTTGGTCTGGGGTGGCATGGCGGAGGACGCAGATTACACCCTTAACGAGGTTATTGATAGAGAAATATTTGTTGATGGAGCAATCACTGCTGCGTTGACTGGGTCTGGGGTTTTACTACCCACTTCTGCCAGGGATATTCGTGGATCTGACCTGGGACAAGGTTGTGGAGGGCCGGAAATACCCTGTGATATTCCTTCCAGTGGTCATGTGGCGGCTGCCCCAGGCGGGGGAGATTTTCTACCTAAAGTCGAATCCGTGCTTGCTCCTCGTACAGGGGTTATTGTGAATGTTGATTCACAGAACAAGACTGCTAAGAAGGTTAAAGAATGGAAGAGAAGGGACAAGTTAGTGCTGGGGGTGGATGTTACGATGGACGAGGCGGAGGATTTCTCTCACACAGTTGTGGTTGGACATGTGTGGGGTAAAATATTTGGTCGTGGTTTCCTTCAGCGTTGGGCGGCTGAGCAGTGGAAGGAATTAGTGTCATATGCACCTGAGATCCGGGTTTTGACGAAAGGATGGTTTTCCTTCATGTTTATGCACATAGGGGAGGTTGATGCTGTATTAAGTCGACATTGGTCGATGTTGGGCGTACCTATCATTCTGAAACGCTGGTCTCCCTTCTTCGACTCAAAATCGGAGAAAATTGATAAAGAACCACTGTGGGTGAAGCTCCCTGAGTTCCCTATGCATTTGTGGAATGAAACTCGTTTTGCTGAGATTGGGAATTTTCTTGGTGAATATGTGTGCTCTGATCACTCCCATCACGCGACTGGCTTATACACGGTGGCAAAGATTTTGGTTAAAATTGACCTTCGGCTGGGGCTCTCTGCTGAGATTAATGTACAATCCAAGGATGGGGACTTCGTTCAAATTCTGGATTATGTGGGTGTGCCGTTTAGGTGTCACCACTGCCACGCTCATTGGTAGATGATGACATTGCTGATTGTGCGAATCCTGAGTTGAAGGTGCACTCTCCGGCGGAGGTGGTTGATGGTTGTGGGCCTGCATCTGACAGAGGGGTGAATTTTGTTAATGTGGTACCACCCGACAACCGAGGGATGCATGGACTAGAGGCATTTTTGACACCATTGGTGAACAAAGGTATGGAGAATATTGGGAGTGCAGATCAAGTTGCGGTGGAGGCATCAATGTGTAAGCCGACTCCATTGACTCGGGCCACCTCCAGTAACCTTCAGGAGCTGTTCAGTAATCGTCGAGGATCATCTGCGCATCCTTTGGGTATATCTCATTTCTCTTCTCCTGATTTATTTGCTGTCCCTATTGATTTGGGGGGGGAATGTATTGGGTCTCCTCCACCAGCTTGTATTGTCATGCCAAGCACTGTAGATCCTTCAATGTTGCCTGTTGTGGATAGTGTTTTCACGCCAACCATTGTATCCACCCATCACTCTATTGGTTCTGAGGGTCGCAGTATTCGCTATGCTCTTAGAAATAGGGAGATTTCTGTTGATGGGTCGGGGGGGAAGGGACTTCCTGAATTGGCTTCTAGTGTTGGGGGGAAAGGTCGGGGCTGTAAATCCTTTTTGTCCAAAGCACAAGATCGGGCTAAAGTTGATTTAGTGATGGGTACACAATCTTCTATAGAGTGGGCACTTAGAGCAACGAAAGCCCTGGAAGGGGGTATCTTATGAAATTAATGTCCTTCAACTATCGTGGGTTGGCGAGTCCCATTAAAAAATCGTCGCTTAGGAGGTTGGTGGACTTAAATCAACCGGAAGTTTTACTGTTGCAAGAAACTTTGGGTGGTAGTGCAGATGTAGTTCGGGCTTTAGAATCATTGCTTCCAGGTTGGAATTTTGTTGGAGTGGATGCTCGGGGGCGCTCAGGCGGGCTGGCCTCGGGGTGGAAGGTGAAGAGCTATAGATATGCTTGTTCTTGGGGTATCCATTCTGGTATCGGTTTGGAAGTTTGGGATGCTGAGATAGGTAGGATGCTCACGGTTCTCAATATCTACGGGCCCTATTTAAACAGGGTTGAATTCTGGGACTCATTGTTTAGTATGGATCTTTTTGCAGGCAGAGATGTGATATTGGGTGGGGATCTCAAACTTTCTCTGAGGTCTTCTGAAGTGTGGGGGCCTCGGGCTACTCCGGATACATTGGCTAATTTTTTCATTCAAGCCTTTGCTAGGAAGGATCTTCTAGACATTCTACCATCCAAACTTACTCCAACTTGGAGGAATAAGAGAGCAGGGGAGCAAAGGGTAGCTAAGAGGATGGATCGATTTCTGGTGGCTGATGTGTTGGCTTTGGGGGTTGATGTTGTCAGACAGTGGGTAGGGTCAGGAGGGGTATCAGACCACTGCCGCATCTTTCTGGAGTTAAGAGGTAGAAGGAATAAACCTCCCAGTCCTTTCAAATTCAATCCTAGTTGGCTGAAGGAGGAGGATTTTCTTAAGTTGGTTCAGGATATGTGGGTTCATCGACCACATGATTCTCTGGAGCATGCGGGTGCACACTTCAGGGAAAATTTTAGGGGCGAATTATAGCCCATGGGCGAAATTATAGGGGTTACCAAGAAACCCTGGGCGAAATTTTAATATGAAATGAGTTTTTTTAAATTTAACATATTAGCCCCATATTTATTTAACCCATAGTCAAAGGAAATCGAATAGCCAAGGTCGCGAAATTGGAAAAAATCAATATAGCCAAGTAAAAGAATCCCGAAATGGTGAATTCGCCCAGAATTTCGGGTAATGGAGGCTTGGAATAGTTGGTTCGCCCACCATTTAGGGTAATGGAGGCCGCATACAGTTGGTTCGCCCACCATTTTCTGGTAATGGAGGCCGGCGAACAGTTGGTTCGCCCAGCTAGCGGCCCAGCAATTTATTATTTGGGTAATGGTCTAATGGAAGCCCAAGGGCCGAGGCCGCGATTGGTAATGCAATTTATTATTTGGATAATGGTCTAATGGAGGGCCGAGGGCCGAGGCCGCTGTAGCTAGGGTTTTACCCCTAGCTTGTGCCAATGAGCACCTACTAAGGAGAATGGACTCCTTAGTAGCAGTTCAGTATATTAAACTAATTATGCAATAAACAAAACATTAAATTATTTCTAATACAAGCATGAAGCATAAACACCAAAATGAAAGAATGTCTTTGTATTGATGTTACCTTGAGTGTCAAGGTTGGTGAAGCCCTTTGCAGTGTCCAAGAGGATGCTCCAAGCTTCAAGAATGCTCCTTCTCCTTCTCCAATGTTGGGAATGGGCCAAAGGTGGCTCTCAAGGTGAAAATAGTTCAAAGGTGAACTAGGGTTTCGAGAGAGATTTTGGCAGAGTAAGGGTGCTTGTGATTGTGGATATGGAATAAGGGATCTCCATCACCTATTTATAGTTTTTTGGTGGTGGAGTGCTGACCCATGGTTTTAGGAAACACATGGTTTTATGCAGCTGTATAGGGTTTTTTTCCTCCTTTTCCTCATTATTTTATATTTTTATTCCCTTTTTAGGGGATTTTTGCTATTTTTGGAGGAAAAGGGGGTTTTTTAGCCTTTTTTAGGCTATTTTGATGGTTTTTTTGGCCTTTTGGAGGCATTTTAGGCCTTTTGGAGGCTTTTTAATGGGTTTTTTTGGGATTTTTAATGGAAATATGGTAGGAAAATGGACAAATGAGCCATATAATGTGGGTAAATGAGCTAGTGAGCACTTTTTGGGTGTTAACAGATTGCCCCCTGATGTGCGAGGTCAGGAGCTCATCGTATGGCCGATGGACATCATAGGTCATGAATGGTTTTCCTGGGATGTGGAGAGAAGAGAAGAAACAAACTGGAGCCCGGAACAACGATCCCGAACAACTGCAAGAACTAAAAGTACATAACCTCAATAAAGGATGAGGAATCATCTGATCATATGGACGAGGCGGGCATTCCCATGCTCGTATCAGGATATAACATAATAATAATGGGGTCCAAAAATGGGGACCTGAAAATCTCAATATATGGACGAGGCGGGCATACCCATGCTCGTATCAAGATACATAAATATAACTGTAAGGCCCGAAAAGGGGGACCTGTAAGATACATGACCACTGTGTACATCATAAGAGTCCAGAGGGGACACAAATCTGGGACATACTGCTGAACGGATCATGTGTGAACTGCAGAACTGGTGCATAGGAACAATCAACAGTGCTACTGAGTGTGGTACCAAAGGAACTGATGAGCTGCTGGATCATAGTGACTGGGGTCATACTCTCCATGGTACACTGAACTGGAACTGATCTGGAACTGAAACTGGGTACTCAAGGAAGCATGAAACTGGATGGCTTCCGAATACAAACGCCAACGCAGCCCGGACATCCACAGGAACATACAACTGGGCGTTCCGAAGTGACTCACCAATGTGCTAGAGTCGGGGGAAATCCGGGGTCTTCGACTAAAAACTGATGGGATATAATCCTACGCGATCCTCAACGATGCGATCAAGGTGCTGAAGTCGAGCATGTGAGGAACAACCACTCGGAGAGGCAATGATGTCTCCTCTCAGAATGATCCGTAGGCACTTACCACAGATGGTGATAAGTCCAAGGCGTAGGGACCTCTGGGCCTATCCTCTGGAATAGAGGAGCTGTCGTCGACAGAGGGAGACCTGCCCCTAGCAAGGCAATGATGTTTCCTTGACAGGAGCGCGAGGTACAAGACCGAAATGTGGTAGTGCTGATGGCAGGACTGATAAACTGTGGTGGGACAACTGGGCAAGTAGAGTGGGTGGACTCAAACTTCCTTTGTTCAGAGTATGATAATGGAAATGATCTGGCAGCATATGAAACTGACTAAGGGGAAAGGGATCATAGCTGTAATGGCTCAGGGAGAGTGACTGGTCTGAGGGAGACTCAAACTGGTATAAAATGGCAGGAGACTGCAGAATACTCTGAACAAAGGCGACCTGATTGGGGGTGCTGCCGAGATGATAGATCAAAGTGCCAAGAGGCACGGGGGGAAAACTTCTTCATGGGTTAAGGAACTAGAAGAAGTGTGTGTAAAATGGTACTGTCGTGTGGATTTTACGAGCCCAGGACAGTTCATGCTCGTGGTTGCTTTCAATTTTAAGGAGTCTGAAAGCGATAAGAAGACTCTGAAGTAATGGAATGGTACTGTCGTGTGGATTTTACGAGCCCAGGACAGTTCATGCTCGTGGTTGCTTTCAATTTTAGAGAGTCTGAAAGCAAGTAAGAAGACTCCAGGGGGTTGCTTTTTCGTAGATTTAGTCTCCAAGGCCCAAAGAAGCATAAAAGGATGCAATGAAGAACTCTTCTAGCCGGTGTGACTAGAGTATTCCTTTTTCGTAATTAGTCTACCAGGTCCGGAAAAGGGGTAAACTTATACCAGATAGACGCCCTTTCAGGTACTTTAACGAGCATGAAAGGAAGCAAGATTGCTCGGCGATCTTTTCATTCTTTTAGGAGTCAGAAAAGAGCTTAACGGAAACTCCCTAAGTGCCTTTTTCGTAAAGGACTTGTCCGGCCCGAAAAAGGGATAAAATTATACCGAACAAAAGGAATGGCCAGGCAAGGAGGAAGTGTTCAATCAAGGTTTAGTAATGATGACTAAGAACGAGGGTAGGTGGGAACACTGATGGACCTCCTTGCGGGGTAGATGAAATGGTGGCAAAATAACGAGACATTTGCAGTATGACAGGAGTGAATGGCTCATGTACAACAGTGGAACAATCCGATGGCGGCCGATGTGGCACGCAAACCGAGGTGACGAGGGCGTTTTGGAAAAATACCCGAAAAATCGGGGGGTGAGAGCGAGAAATGATCTCAAGCATCATCACCAGCTCGGAAAAATGAATCCGATGATATAAAGTATATTTAAAAATGGGCTACGGCCAATGTGGCATGCAAACCGGGGCGACAAGGTGTCAGGACACAATGGTGATATTGGTCCTAGTGAGAGCGAGAAATGATCTCAAGCATCATCACGGGCACAGAAATATGAATCTGGCAGTGCAAATGGTGCGAAATGGTGGTCATAAGGACTCCAGAATGGGCAAAGGAACTAACTAGGTTAAAAAATGGTTGTAAATAAAGGTGAGCCCACCAAGCCAAGGATGCAGTGGTGGGGAGAAATGATGACCCGTGGGGGAAGAATACTAGGTGTATCAAATCAAATCAAATCTACAAGTGACACGTGACCTCAAAAATGGTGGAGATCACGCATGGGAAAAAGTGAGTAAGGTTAATGACCTGCCCCCATGCTATGTGCATGGGGTTTGTGATTATGGATCACATATGTGTTGGTTTGAACGATGGGTTCATTGACGTGCTGAGATAGATGTGATGGGGAAGGTTCAAAATGATTGATCATGCCCCCTATCCCAGGGTCGATGTAATCTGTTATGCCCCTTGACTCAGAGGTGTCAAGGTGGTGCTGTTTTTGGCGAACGAGGGGTACATCAGGCCATGTGTCAATGTGGTGCTCTATAATTGCGGGATCAAGACCAGGCATTTCGGTATAAGACCAGGCAAAGACATCACGGAATTCTCTGAAAAGGTTTATGTAGTCCTCAATCTCTTGTTCACTGCAGAATGCTCCTAAAGTGATGAGTTCAGGGGCAGGTCTTAGGGCAGCGATATCAATTTGGATGACAGGTGAGATGTTGGCCATGTTGCCCTCCTCGAAGGCATCAGGAGCAGGGATAGGGTCCTTGAACCAGTCAACCTTGGTGGGGAGGAAGTCTTTGGATTCGACCGCGTATTGGGTAGCGGTGCTAGAGGAAGACGCTTCTGGGATGAAATAGGAACGGTGGTGCATATCATCCCAAGGATAATCCGGGGCAGTTAAGGCCTCAAGAATCTCCTCATCAGTACGGAAAGTCTGTGTCGTCAAATCGGTTGACGAGGGGGTAGTGGAAGTATTGGTTGAAGAGATCATGTAGATGGTATTAACCTCTCCGGAAGGTGAAGAGTCTGGGGGGTAGATCTCTTCAATGGTAGGTGGTGCCGTCTCAAGGTCCAGATTGTTCATCTCATAAAGAGCTGCTCTGTAATCCGGGAGATCGGGACAATGATGTGAATAGTGCCCGTAAATTCCGCAGATGGCGCATGAGTGGTTGGTACGTAGGGACTTATCTTTAGGCTTAGGAGTGGGGTTTAGTTCGACAGTTGGGATGTTGGGGTCATCATCGAGCATTTGCATGTGCTTCTGTAATGCAGGTAACTGTGGGCATTGGTGGGTCGCATGGCCCAACTCGTCACACAGCGAGCACTTGGGAGGAGCACGAAACACTGGAGGGTTCTTGACTGTCTTGGGAGGTGGGACAGCAGTGTAAGGTTGTGGACCTCTGCCCCCAGTGGGTTGAAGAGGAGGAGGAGGTGTCGTGGAGGACGAAGGGGTAGGGACCCCGGGAGGTGGGTGGGTGGTAGTAGCCATGGGTTGCACCGGCTGGAGGACGACATCTGGTGTCGGCGGGCGAACGGGAGGCGAAAGATACCATACAGGTAATCCCAATGTTAACCCAGGAAGGCTAAGGGTAGCCATGACCGGGGCGCTTACTACTCCTGCTGGAGGAACTAGGAAGGGGATCGTATGGATCGGTGTAACACCAATGTGACTAGGTACCAATGGTGGTTTAGGCAACAAGGATGGTTGATTGTTAGGTGGTAGGATGTCATGGGACAAGGTACATAAGTCAGACATTTCGGGCGTAGATGATGGCGGAGGAATGGATTGAAAGGTGGAGGTCATCGGCGCGTCTGAGTAGACTCCAGGCCCCGTAGAGGAAACAAACGAAGTGGTGGCACTAGAAACAGGTTGTTCAACCATGGGGAGAACATTTTCAGGTGCCGCGGGAGCACTGGGATCATAGTAAGTGAGCTGGTCAATCTTAACCACGCGTCCTTCATGGGGGAACATCATGGTGCGAAAGACAGAAGAGGCAACCGCCCGCATGGCATACATGTAGCTGCGGCCAAGTAGAAGGTTGTAATCCAATTGGGCATTGATTACCTCTATGTCAATAATAAGGACTGTTTTACCACCTAACTGGACAGGAACGTTGGGCAGGAGGCCTTGGGGCTGGGCCGAACGACCGTCGTAGGCACGTAATGCAGTGGTGGACTGCTGGAGAGGAGGGGATCCTAGCTTCTGCCATACAAATGTAGACATAACGCATGTGGAGGCACCCTCATCGATGATGCACCGATGGATAACAAGGTTCCTAACGGAGACTGTAACTTGGAAGGCTAAGCTGGAAGGTAGGCGTGGTTCAGACTGGTCTAAATCAAACGCCATCAAATGTGAATCAGTTGGGTCAATCCCCCCGATGGCGGAAAGTAAAGTCTTGCGCTGGGAAGGGCAGTTCTTCAAGACTTCTAACGCAGACATGGCTGCGGGAGATTGGGCTAGGTCGTCTACAATGTTGTAGTTTGACGCAGCACGCGCATTAGGGTTATTGTTGATTCGGCGTAGTGGGAAACGAGGTGCTTTCGCAGCACCGTCTGTGGGAGGCGGAGGGATAACGTAACGCCTGATCGGTGTGGGGTGGGCGTTAGTAGTTTTTATCCGTGGGAGTGGCTTCAGAGGTGGAGCCATATTGGTTCCGACGGGTCTGGAGGTTGACGTCAGCTGATGACATCATCAGTAAGTGGTGGGTACCTGAGTCAAACATGGGTTGATCAGGGGCAAGCGTAGGTGATCTGTTGTTGTTGGGGTTGCACGTTAGCTTGAGGGGCCAACGGCTGAGTGTTCACCACGCCTTGGGTCGGTAAGGGGTTTTGCAGCACCAAAGGGGGTTGCTGAGGTTGGGGGGGGTTGGGCGGTGCTTGGGGAGCCGCATGCCCTTGGCGATGGGCCTCGTCAACCCAAAGCTGCCGAGCTCGCTCCAAGTGTGGGCAAGCATGGGTGTAATGTCCATAGACCCCGCAAATAGAACAAGGGTGATTTGTTCGGAGATTGGGGTTTTTTGGCCTGCTTGGGGCGGGCGATCAGGGTTTTGATTAGCGGGTGCCGCATTGTTATTGTCAGGGGGATTAGCCGGTTGACCAGCTTGGTCCGCAGGTTGGTTATTTCCCCGAGTACGGCCTTTGCCGCGGTTCTGTTGGCCTGGTTACGTTGGTTATTCTGGTTTTGCTGCGGGTTATGTTGGGCGTAAACTTGCCCTTGGGCAGCAGGTGGATTCTGAGGTTGCGCAGGTGCTGGAGCAGGCTGCGGAGGATGATATGCAGGTTGAGGCTGAGCAGGTGCAGCAACTTGAAGGTGTTGCTGATAGGACTGCGGAGCAGGTTGTGGTTGTGCCGCAGGGGCTGCCTGTGGCGGATAATAAGCTGGTGGGGGCTTGTGAAGGCGCAGGAGCTGAGGCAGCCTGCTGATGGTAGTAAGGCTGAGGGGGCGACTGGAGGAGCATAAGCAGGAGTCGCATACCCGAAGCAACTGTGGTGGACATGAGGGCCCATGGGAATGGTGATGTGTCATGGGAGCATACGAGTTGGTTGCTCCAGACTGTGAAGTAGCCCGCGAAAGGTCGGGGCCAGGGGTAGGACGTGCTATAGAAAATGGTTGGGGATGCGAAGAAACACGGCCAATGATACCATCTGCAGCGTGGGATGCCCCCGGCGCATCATGATGGGAGGACTCGCCGCGAGGGGCGTCAGGTATAATGGTATAAAGGTAACCCGACTGGGCGTAAATGAGGTCGAACTGCTGTGCCTTAAGGATGGCCTCTTCTTCAGACTGGGGTCTTTCTGAAGCTACATCCTTAGCGATGACAGGAAGCAGGGACTTGAGGAACCAATCGAGGAAGATACGGTCATCTAGTTTAATCTTGCATAAGCTACGGCGTCTACGCCACTCATGGATGTGGTCCGTGATATGGGTAGCCGTGTTTTGTCTACAAGATAGAAGGATCTCAACGCCCGCGTCATAGCGGACTGGCAACTGGAAGAACTGCAGGAAGGTCGAGGCCAGGGAAGAAAAGGTGGCGTGGGTCCCATGAGGCTGCTCAATATACCACTTGGCTGCAGAGCCAGTGAAGGTGCGCTGTAAGAGACGGAGGCGAACAGAGTCATCCACGATGGAGTTAGAGGAACACCATAGGTGGAAAGACATGATATGGTTTTGTGGGTCCTCACCCGGCCTTACCCTCGAATTTAGGGATATCAGAGGGTAGTTTGGTAGGCATATGAGGCCACATAGGGTCGTGTCGAATAGGATCGTTGGTCAATCTGGCCAGGTCAGGTAGGTTGAGGCTAGCCCATGAACGGCAAACTGGAAGAAGGCTGTGACACAGTAGTGCTGTGGACCAAGTTGGGGCCAGTGCCCCCAAGTGGAGGGGACAAGATTTAGGGTGGTGCCCCCAAGTGGGGGAACTGAGGTAGTGGAGGATGGTCCAGCACCAATGGGTAGTGTGAGCCCACTGATGTAGTGGGGATAGGTATTCCCGCTGTGGGAATAGGTACCCGTGAGGGGAACGGTAGATGGTTGCCCCATGGAGGGCATACCAAAAACAGGTGTAGTAACTGGTGTAGTGGTGGATGTGCCACCAATGGTCCCTATGACGAATGGAGTGGAAGTCGTACCAGCCATGGGGCTAGTAGGGGCAGTATAAATAGGGTTCTCAGACTCTTCGTCAGAATCAGAGGTAAAGTAAGGTGCGTCACTATCTGGTGACGGAGACCTACGTCGCTGACGGGTGGAGTCAAGTGACAAGGCTCTAGATCTGTGATGAGTGGTATCAACGGACAATGATCGGAATCTATGACGAGTGGTGTCGAGAGAACCGTGCTGTGGGGGCTCGCCCCTGAGGCGCCGAGAGTGTCTCGGGGACTCAATGGTGACAGATGGTGTCTAAATCTCTGTGGGTTGAGGTGAGTATAAAAACAGCTCAAAAATCCTAATGCAACCGAGTGTGCAGAAGGAGAGCTAAAGAGCAAGGCACTCAGGCCAACAACCAACTCAAAACACCCACTGCAACAGCTGTGCTACAATAGGTGGAGTAACAACAAAGATGGTCAGAATACCAACAAGCAGCAGGTTTCCTAAAAAAGAAAAATGGTGGACTCACTAGACCAAGGGAGGTAAAGGAGCATGCAAACACCTAGCTAAAAGTATTCTGACTTAACTAAACATATCCTCTGCAAGGTGATGAAATCCAAGTCAGACAATATGAGTAAGAAAGCCAAGTGGCTATGATATCCCCCTATCGGGAGGGATACCGGGTAGTCAATCCTAGAAGAATGGCAACTAAGATACCCCCGTTCATGACACGTCCAGAAAGGTGAATCTGCCGTTTAGTTCGTTGACCGCAATACCCCTATACAGGGATATCCCGCGAACCGCGAAAGGTAGCCCTTCGGTTACTGAATGGAGTGCGGTATTCCACTCAGGCCTCCGGAACCAATCTCCCGACTTCAACCCTCCTAAGGGAGAGGCCCTCTGATAAACTGGTCGTGACCGTGCCAAAAAGTACTAGGGGATTTTGGTTCCCTAGTTGGACAACAACTATGTCTCAAGTGAAATAACCAAGGGGTGTTATTGGAAGCCTATCCCCCTGATCCTACCTAACTACAATGATTCTTTTGTGTTCCCCAAGTGGGGTTAGAATGTTGGTTTAGTTAGGTACTTTTTAAGGCTCACTTGATTTAATGTGACAGAGTGTGTGCTCGTGAGGTGTTGAACCCAAAAACAGAAGTGCCACAAGGGAGGGCAACTTCCAATCTATCAATAATGCTGAAATTGATTCTTTTAATTTGCAAAATTTTCTGAAATAAAAATACTGAAATTTTAAAAAGATTCTGTAAAAGGAACAGAAATTATGTTGCAGAGAGGCTGTAAGGAAGTAGGCTGCAGGTGGGACAGAGGGCTGTTCAAATGCAGAAAATATTGCAGCAAGAGGGGCTGGGCTCAAAAACAGAAAAAGAGCAGAAATCAGACCGCGGGTCTGTGGCGGGTCAGAACAGGCCGAGCCGCGGGTTTGAATGAAACAGCGGCGGTCAGGTCGCGGCTATCGGGCCAATAGTTGCAGTCGGGACGCAGGAAACAGGGGAAAAGGCACAGTCGGGTCGCGGCTATCGGGCCAACAGTGGCAGTCGGGACGCAGGGAAACTGGAAAAAGACACAGTCGGGTCGCGGCAAAATGGCTAACAGGTGCAGTCGGGACGCGCGAAAGAGGCAGGAAGCCGCAGTCGCGACGCAGGAAAAAGGCCGACAGGCGCAGTCAGATCGCGGCAAACAGGCTGATTAGCCACGGTCGGATCGCAGGTAACAGACTTGAATCCGCCGGCAGAGCGTCGGAAGCAGTCTGAGAGCCACGGTCGGATCGCGGGTAAAGGCCTGAAAGGCGCGGTCGGGACGCGACTGCAGAGGAAAAAGACGCGGTATGCAGGCGGCCGAAAGGGACAGCCGAAAGAAAAAATTTAAAAACGGAAACCAGAAATTCGAAAAACTAGGGGAGTCGCCAAAACTGTAGCTAGGGTTTTTACCCCTAGCTTGTGCCAATGAGCACCTACTAAGGAGAATGGACTCCTTAGTAGCAGTTCAGTATATTAAACTAATTATGCAATAAACAAAACATTAAATTATTTCTAATACAAGCATGAAGCATAAACACCAAAATGAAAGAATGTCTTTGTATTGATGTTACCTTGAGTGTCAAGGTTGGTGAAGCCCTTTGCAGTGTCCAAGAGGATGCTCCAAGCTTCAAGAATGCTCCTTCTCCTTCTCCAATGTTGGGAATGGGCCAAAGGTGGCTCTCAAGGTGAAAATAGTTCAAAGGTGAACTAGGGTTTCGAGAGAGATTTTGGCAGAGTAAGGGTGCTTGTGATTGTGGATATGGAATAAGGGATCTCCATCACCTATTTATAGTTTTTTTGGTGGTGGAGTGCTGACCCATGGTTTTTAGGAAACACATGGTTTTATGCAGCTGTATAGGGTTTTTTCCTCCTTTTCCTCATTATTTTATATTTTTATTCCCTTTTTAGGGGATTTTTGCTATTTTTGGAGGAAAAGGGGGTTTTTTAGCCTTTTTTAGGCTATTTTTGATGGTTTTTTTTGCCTTTTGGAGGCATTTTAGGCCTTTTGGAGGCTTTTTAATGGGTTTTTTGGGATTTTTAATGGAAATATGGTAGGAAAATGGACAAATGAGCCATATAATGTGGTAAATGAGCTTAGTGAGCACTTTTTGGGTGTTAACAGCCGCGATTGGTAATGGTAACTTGGTAAAGGTGCTCCTCTGAAGATTCATTTTTGGGTTCTTATGATTTAAAATGAAAATAGGTTTAGAGGCAACTCTTCGAACAGATCTCAACAGCTTGTAAAATTCGGTGCAATATTCAGTTAGGAGAACGTGTAGGCGACTGCCTCGTTGATTTAGAACCTAAAAATGTTGGATGTTATGTATTGATGTCAAACATCTGTGCCATGGATATCAAATGGGATGGCGTAGAAAAAGTAAGCAAAATGATGAAAGACCGAGGATTGAAAAATATATCAGGATGCAGTTTTGTTGTTGTTGAGGAGGAAGTGAAGGAACACCTCTTGTACAGTCACAGGGAAAAGTTAACCATAGATTTTGGTCTTATCAATACAAACCCTGGAACCATTATTCATATAATAAAAATCCTTCATGTTTTTTATGACTGTCACAATGCAACCAAGTTCATCTCCAAGATTGTGAAGCGAGAAGTGATTGTAAGGTATGCAAATTGGTTTCATCATTTTAAATATGGATTGTATTCTTTTGGGGACTACTGGTAATGCATATTCAAATGAGCAATATAAATGGACTTGTATGATTCCAAAATTTTCACATTTGTCGCCTATAGTTTCCAGTAAGTGCCCAGTTGTTACTTTTAATTTCTAGCACACTAATGTATACATTTTGTAATTTGTTGTAACTAAAAGATAGAGTATTCATTTAACAGAGTATGGCAGAGTATAACAACTTAACAGAATGAGTGGAGTAGACAAAAATTAACTTGGAATTACAACATGGATCTTGACGCAAATTAGATGGAGGCTAGTAGAGGAAACATAGTAAACACTTAGTCATTTTAATCTACTAAAAATGATTTTGTCCCTCCCATTGTGGGTTTGAATTAAAATTCCCATAACTACTCCTAAACAAGCTTTTTCTCGAAATAAAAATGGAGCAAATGAGTTGTTGCAAATGGAGCTCATCATTTTCCCCACTAATATTCAGTAGTCCCTACCAAACCAATCTCTTTCTAGGTTTGTTGGCATTCACCTAATGGGTGTCCAGTCGATCCCTCTTCTCGCTTTCTTTTTTTACTTTTCTTAGTTCCATCCCATTCCTGATTTGTATTATCTTCTTTCAATACATCCAATCTAATATTGAGGTGTTGTATTTTCATTTTAAATAATATATGCAAATCATGAGGTGTTAAGAGGTTAAACCATGACCACTTGAGGAAAAATACCTAAAGTTTGTTTTTTCATGCTGACCCTCTTCACAAATTCACTTTTCCATGTCTTTTTATCTGCTAAATTCTACAAGAACTTGTTGTGCTTAAATCTTCCAATGTTGTAATTACTCTGTTAAGTTTATGATTTGCCGATCTTGTTCCCGAATTGTAGTGTATTTCTATTACACAAGTTGTTTGAGGCCTTTGTATTGTTGATGTTGCTTGACATTCTCCCAATCTCTAAGGGCATATTTCATCTAGTCATTTTCCTCTTGATTCAACAATTTGTATTTCAACTTTCCTGAACTTCTGTTGTTACAAAGAAATGGATTGTTTGCTGGGTAGTTAGCAGTGCAAGCTCACATTTTGTATTGAATCCTTTTTCAACTCTACTTTCAATTCTTGAATTTGGATTTGTGCTATGGCTAAAGATGTCTTAAGTGCACTTGGTGACAAAGCCTATTCCAGTTGTTTCTTCAATTGTTTAATTTGCTTATCTCAATTGTTAATTGCCTCTTGTGTTTGTTCCTATTTTTCAATTATTGGCTGCAACAAGTCTTCAATGTCCTTCTTCAAATACTAGAGTTCACTTTTCTTATGCTACATCTTGTCTCTAACAGTGGTGCTCTGCCCCAAAAAAATAAGTCTACCATCCAATTGATCTTTCACATACTCAGTTGCATTGTTCATTTGATGAATTTTCTTCTCTAGATTAGATTTCATACTTTCAAAATTTAAATGGTACGTCAATTTCTTAATAGTTTCTTCTCTTGTCCAAACTGTGGCCCTTGATTTATTAATTTTCTCATATTTTTCTCAGTAACTTGGGCCAATTGCTCTTCAAGGTTTGTGAGCTTTATTCTCCTTGAGTTTTTGAGACAAATTTTTGTTGCATTTCTCTCATTTTGCAAGGTCTCTTTGAAGTTAAATCTTTGGATTTATTCTTGCGTTGTTGTTTATTTATTGTTCCTATTCAGCTCCAAATCCATTAGTTTTCTTCTCAAGTCGTAAATTATATTATATTTCTGCTCAACATCTTTTCTTGCATGCTCTTGCTCAATATTTCTAGCCACCAATTGATGTTGCATCTCTTCAAAATATTAGTGTCCCACACTAAGGTTCTGAAATTGTCGATTGAGTTCAGTTGTACTTGTATCCTTCTCTTCCCATTCTTATATTAGTTGAATGATGTCTATCTCCTATCGTTGTAGCTTTTGTTAAAGTCCTTCTAAGTTTTCCCTAAGATACTGACTGAAAGAGGTTTTCTCAATTTTGTAGTTTTATTAGATCATTAATATTTTATTGGGATCCCAATTATTTTGGCAAGCTCACTTCCTAGGGAAGAAGGTTTTGCTACATCTACTTCCATATATATCATCAACATCATCATCCCCTATATCAATAATCTCGGGATCACTTATCCTAGCTTTCCCTTGTAGTTCTCCATCTCTAAAAGCTATAAGCCAGGATCACTTATCTTGACTCGTCATTGCATTTGAACCATATCCTTAGTCAACATTACTATATTCATCATCTAGATGCACACCATATCTATTGGAAGGAAATTATCCATCCTTGAATTTTTCACAATTCTTATCCTTTTATGGGCCCTTATAAGATGTGCTAGGTTTTATAACCACTTCCTTGGATCAAAGATGCCTCCAATTATGGGGTAGAGTGTATATCCATGT
The DNA here is from genome assembly GCA_027924585.1 of Larix kaempferi. NCBI lineage: Eukaryota > Viridiplantae > Streptophyta > Pinopsida > Pinales > Pinaceae > Larix > Larix kaempferi. The sequence goes on along the minus strand of BSBM01000049.1, from coordinate 3,129,184 downwards.
GTATGCCACTCTAAACTCCCAACCAAATCCAAAAAATGAGGAGGGTGTTTCTCTAAACAACAATACTTTAATCACTCTTCTTTAAAAAATATCATTAGAAGACCAATTTAAGAAAGACTCCTCCTTTGATGACTTGTTCAAGATGTGTTCTAAATGAAAAGGAGGTTATGGACATCCTAGGTCAAGGGAATTCCTCCACTCATGCCAAAAAAAAATCCTCCATAAGGGAATGAACTCACTTCTCTCGTGCTATCAAAAATACTCTACTAATGTTGCATATTCTCTTGATGATCAATCAACACATCTGCCAGAAATGCATTTCCAGATTTGGAATTATCCTATTTTTTCAATTGCTTAGGGAAAAATATGAGCAATGTCTCTATTGGTCACCATAATAATCCAATCTTACATCACTTGGAACACTAGATTATACAAATGGAAGCAATTCCATTGGTTTTGTATATGAATAATTTTGAGCTACAAGTTTCAATGAAAGAATGTGGAAGCATATTATTGTCTTTATGAATAATATAACTCTATAATAGCACCCATATTGCTAAGTATAAGCTATAGGATTAAAATATGAGCATATGCCTTTAGGTTCATTGAGTGATGTTATATGTGGAAAGAAAATCTATCATTATATCCATATATGATTTTGGGTACATTTCACACATAAAACATTTGCTAGCAACAAAATTGATAATGGTGTTCAGGCTTTCTCAACATTATATTATCTCCTTAGTGTTTTTGGTGAGTGCATCCTACTGGATAGAACTTTTATGTCAACCGAAAACTAGTAATTAGTCACAGAAAACTAATTTCTGATAGCATCTATCACCTTCTTAGAATGTACAGGCTCTAGAAATAAATGAGACATTGAGGGGAGTTTATGTTAATTTTCTCATATTCACTTCTCTATATATTTGTGACTTCCTAAGCTTGATTAAAATATAGATAGATAGTGTAAATTGTGTAGTCTCTGACCTATATCTCTTTTCAGATTGTCTTGGAAGGCTATCATTTCATATACCCTAGATTTAGGATCATATAAATTCCATTCCTCTATGACCATATGTCTATTTTCTTCATTAAATATCTTTAATGCATTAAATTTGAAGGGTGATGGGATCTTTTAGCATCAGGTTCCAATTGATGAAGAATGGGGAAATAATATGAGGTCCCTAATACCCAACCATGCTCTAAATATCCTTACTTATAATATCGTCTCATATAAAACAATAAATATATCCAATCTCATAGTTATGGCTACAATTCTTAATCTCTTGTTTATCCATACATAAGTGATCCAAACCTACATTGGGATCCACTGGATCCACATATACCAGTGATTTTCTTCAAAAATATGTTGGAAAACCATACCGAAAACCATGTTTCCCTTCATTGCCATATATCTCACTTCTCCAAGTTATAGCATGGGTTGGGTAGGAAGCAATTGTGTACTTGGTCTACATAAGTTTGATGCAATCATAGGAAATTGTTTTGAATGCAGAAAATCAATGGAATATTGTGGACTTCACATAGACCTATGTAGAATTCCATTTTTTTCAATTGTAGTAGATCAGTTCGTCTTTTCTTCTTGTCTGTGCAAGACAACAAAGCTGTTATTTGATCAAGAGAGCTTCCAAAAACTGAAAAGTCATGTTGACTTTACCATGGGAATCATACGACCTCCCATGAATATAGATTATACATGACTTAGTGAAAATGTCTCCAATGTGTTCAAAGAGCATATACAAATTAAACAAAGATTTCAGCTACAAGTAGAGAACAAACAAGATATTGTAAGTCGTGAAAATTTGTGAACTTGCTTGCAAAATCATTCTAGAGTACATATGGGGGAAATGTTGAGATACTTACATTATGAAGTAAATCCTCCCAAAGACCTATTGCACAACCCTTAGTCACAACTCCTGAAGCTACTTGTCTTCCATGCCCTGTTTTCTTAGTAGAAATACACTCAGTCATATAATTGCACTGAGAGAAGTGAGGTGCCTTTACAATGTAGGGTGGATGAGATGTGTGTAACATACATTCTTAAATTAAAATGGAGAAAAAATTAGCATTCAACCTCTAATTTAAAAATAATAATAGACCTAATGGCATACTTCCACAAAGAAGTGCATACAACATAACTCCACAACGTTAAACATCTACCTCCAGCCTTTAATATAATTCACCTGAGATTACCTTGAGGGAAGCATAATATGGGCTGCCACATCTTGTTTTAAGAAAATGTACACCACATATGATAACATCACTAAGCCCAAAGTCTACAATTTTAACATTACATTTGGAATCTAGCAATAATTTTCTTGGCTTAAGATCACAATGAACAACCATGCTTATTTGGCAATACTCCACACGTGATATGATCTACAGGAAAAAGAATCAGGCCTCATTCTCCTACAATCAACCTCTCTCAACAACATAATGAAAGAGCTCCCCAGACATCACATATTCCATCACATATTTTTCCAATTGTGGCCTAGAGAGGGCTATTACTTTAGGTTAAATCCATCTCTGGAATATGACTTCACATAATCAACAATCAACTTCTACTGCCCTTCTAAAATTGCTTTCATTGGAACAAATGTAGTATATTCATAAAGTTCATCCAACTCTTCATCAGGTGACCCAAATCCAACACCTTGATTAGATATTATCTTCACGACTGAAACTTTCTCAGCACTCTATGAAGCTTGTATGGAAGCTGGTTCAACAGGGGCCATTCTTGTTTCAAAATTTGATGTTATTATACCATTAGAAAGATGTAACATGGAAGGGCTCTTTGATGCTACAAATCCTAAATTTTGTTTATCCTTATTTCTTTTTTCCATGCTGATGATTTCTCCCGGAATCCCATCTAACTCATCATTTTCCAAACCTTTAGTTTTTTCTGCATGATTCAAAATAGGTTCTCTTGTACTAACAATGTTTGGTCTCCCAGTACCCATGAGGTTTAGTTCAATTGGATTGTATCAGATTTATTCCCCACAAGTCTTGGGTTCAAATCTCATAGGGAGGGCTTCAGGGTAGGAACCACCTTGTACATATTGGTGACAGTAAGAGATTTTGCAATAAAGTTATTTCTATTGCATATGTCATAAATATTTCCTATCCCTGGGGGTGTAGACCAGTTGGTTATAGAGTGCACTGTTAAGGCACTCCTTGTGACATCACAGGTTCAAACCTTGACTTGCCTTGTGTTCCCATGATTGGGGCTCTTGTGGGTGCACCTGGAGGTTATTGTGGCAGCAGATCAGAATCGACCTCGTGTCACACGAGTATGAGCCCAGCCTAGTTACTGATTCTGTTAGACAAAAAAAAATGTTTGGTCTCTCATATATTCATAACATTTTTTATTTACATGGAGGGTAGACACCTCCTGGGAAAATAAATGAAGGAATATTCATTGTTTATGTTGCAAGCCCATAAACAAAAACCAATGATATTTTCTTTGGGTATCTAAAATGTCTTATGGGTGTGGATGACATTGAAGCTTGCAAAATGTTTGTCTTATTTTGTTTGAGTAGATGAAGATGACATTCAATCAAGACAACATTCAATCAAGCATTTCAATCAAGGCAATCCCACTGGTTTAGCAAGCCTTTCAATCTTATTCTGTTTGAGCAAAATGTTTGAGTAGATGAAGACGACATTCAATCAAGCCTTTCCATTTTTATAGATCATTGGATCCTTCTGCAAATATTTCTATTCCTAAATAGTTTTATGTAAGCTTCAAATAATGGATAAGGCTCAAAGAGAATGTTCCAATAAGCCTTGTTAAACTCTAGTTCCTCACAGATCTGATTGCTTTATTGAAATTATGTAGTCATAACACGTAGAGTACTTGATGACACATTATATATTGAACTCGTGTAGGGATATGCTAGTCAAGTTGTTCACATAGAACCTGGGAATTCATTAGGTCATATGATCCCAAAGATATAGAGACTGCCATATTTTCATCCTTGTCACTTCTAGAATATACGATGGTGTCATCAATTCTTTGTCTTGCAAATCACCTGCTGCGGTTTCAGCATTGACAACAACCATGGTTTCAAGGCCATCTGAATCAATTGAAGTTGTCAGATCTTTATATAGAGTCAATTGTAATAACATAAATAAATTATAGTTTGATCATAATGATAGCATTGAATTTATTCTTTAAGAACATTTTTGGTTTCTTTTCTATTTAGAACAAATCCAATGTTGAAGTAGAGGATTGTTAATTCAATTATTGGTATGTATCTTGTAATTTTTTATTATTTTGGAAATCTTGTGGCATTTTTTGGAGTAATAGGGAATGGTTCTTTATTGAATCCATGTTCTAGTCCAAATGTAAATGGCCTTTTACATGCCCATCATTTTTTTCAGGGTAATCATGATTCCTACCATCACCATCTACACAGTCCAATTATGTGGTTACTTACATTCATGTATGCACATGGTGTGCATGTATAGCCTCAACCACAATCACAGTCATGGCCACATGGTTTTCTAGCTAGTCACAACCACATGGTTTTCTAGCTAGTCATACTCATCTAAATAATGTGGTGTTACCTTCACAACATCACCATGTTGGTTCAACACCAGTTACCAATCTCTCACATCTAGACAGACAGCCTGGATATATGACAGAAACTCCAAAAACATATGTTTTCTCCCATCTCACTTGGAGTTGTAGGATTATGTGGTACACATGGAATCACTCATTTGAGACTCAGTTATGGGAGCATCTTTCAGGATTGTTGGTGCTTGTTTCATGGACATGCAACACCATGAACCTTTCATACCACTCATGGGTGTTGTTGAAAATATTTTCCAGCCTATCTATTGCTTTTCAGTGAGAATCCTCTGTCTCTCATTCTCTGGTATGTTGGTGACCTCTTCCTCTATTTGTAGGTCCTACCTCTCTTTCCTGTACTTTCAACTATCTTCAGCATATGAGTATAATTTTTTAGAGAATATGTATGGATGTTTCCTTCAATCATTATTTTGTGGAGGGTAGTCATACAAGACTTCAAAAACTTGCTAGATACTGCATCTTGATCATACATCATATTTGAACTAAGAGGCTTTTCAATTCAAGTTTAGTTAGTAGAGTTATGAGAAAGTTCGATAGATTTGAATTCAAAAGTACTAAGACACAACAACAACAAGCAATGTCAAGAGTATATTTGTTATGTTCGTTACAAGAATTTTCATTATTCCCATTTTTAAAGAAGAAACATTCAACTAGATTTGTTTTCTACATTGAATCGTTGGATGAAAATTTGGTTTTCACAATTTTTTTTATTAAATTCTGCATATGAAAACCATCAAACTCAGTCAACTTGAACATTCAATGGTAGGGTTTAAACCCTAGTCATTAAAATGGAGACACTCAGGCTCAACTATTGGATTGCCATTTTGCAAATATTTAATCTGTTTACAAAGCCTCATTTAAATCCTTAATGCTTCTCTGTGATTAATTACTCATTAGCTGATATTTCAACCTGCAAGGTTGTGTATATCTAATTGCATCTCTTCAAAGGGTCAAAATTGTTTATAAATCCTCATCTAATATTGATGGTTCATATAACAAAATTGGATTCAATCCTCATACTACATGTTAATTCGAAATAAAAATGGGAAATCCCAAGGGAACAGTCTATTTGTTATATGTTTTGGACTTTTCGATAGATTTTGTCCAAAATCCGGCAAATTGTTTTCCCCCATCTAAATTTTGAAGTATTCAAACTGTGATTTTCTTCACTTAGTTCATTTAGGTGCTTTGTTTCTTCTATAAATCTTTTATGCAGTATTTATGTTTGTGAACCTTCCTATAGAGGGTTTCAATTTTGTCTATAAGACAAACTCTCTTTCTGCCCTTTTGCTTAGACATCTCTAAAGTATTGATAGGATAATTTATGGTTTTCCACCTGATCATGTAGTCTTATCACATCCTTATGTACCATGTAACCTCTCAAATTCTTCTTTGGAGGCATATTGAGACATGCTCTATTGTTGGTTTTTATTGTGTTCATGATAACCCACGGAGTAAAAGAAGAGAATATAATAAGGCTCAAGGTGAATTATGGAAGTGCGCGTAGAGTTATATTATAGCGATGAATAACTGGATGGCCAATATTTGATGTAGATGATTTCTTCACAAGACTATCCATTTTTTGTTTAAATTTTGGGTTACAAGGGTAAATACAATATGTTCAAAATTTTCCTCAAAATAAATTAAGCAAGTGGTTTTATCTTTCTTGACATAATTGAGTTGACCTAATGGTTATTGTTCATTGTACCAATATAATTGTCAAGTCTCCTAGGCATTGTAAGAGCTTAATTCCATATTTTTTAACCAATTGCATACCCTTGAGAAGAATTGATGCTTTAACATAGTTGTTGAAGCTAAACCTACTCCCAAAAGGTAGGAAAAGGGTTACAAACTAACCCTCGACCTTGGATCTCCTCATACATTGTTGAAGTTATTATAGAGTAGTATGACTGCAATGGATTCAGATTGTTTTTGTGGTCTGAAGGTTGTGCATAGATAAGTGAAATGGTTATTACTAGTGGAATCATAGTAGTAGATTGAGTGGTATACCTTGTTTTGACACCCTTATTTTGGACATGGTTCAATATGTATTGTATACATAACATGCAAATATTTATTTTGCTTGGATGACATCAAGTCAAGAGTGACTCATGATGTTTTGGATAGATGTTAGTTAAGAGTACCTCATGATGCAAATACGAGTGCATATGCAACAAGTTGCTTGACCATGCAAATTCCTAGTAGGAAGTCGAAGGCCAAGCCCCCACTAATGAATAATTAACTAGTATTGATGGCCCGAGACAAAAGTTGGTTGCATCAGTAGTTTAATGATGTCCTTTCCCTGGAAAGTAGGCTATCAAGGATACGGTCCCTTGAAGGTTGGTCTGGTTGCTTTAACCTAGTGCGTAGGCTAACATAGCCACCAAACTAGTTGTTGCGATGTCATTTTATGTGGATGCCTAGAGTTGCTTTAGTTCTCCCATGATTAGATTGTAGGCTAGTGGGTTGTTGTTGCATCTATGGATTGGGGCATTTTTGTGATTGCTTGGGTGATTATATCATTGTTGGGTGTTTTTCTCCCTTTCTTAGGGAAAGTATTGAAGTGCCTAGGGCATCTTTATCATCATTGGACAAATTTTGAAGTGTCTAGGAAAAGTAATGAAGTTCTTAGGCAAATATGGAAGTGGACGGGGGCATTTTTATCTTCGTTGCGAGAATTTTGAAGTGCCTGGGGCAAATATTGAAGTGTTTGGGCGTTTTTATCATCGTTGGGATAATTTTGAAGTGGTCGAGGAAAGTATTGAAGTGCATGGGGCGTTTCTATCATCATTGAGTTAGTTTAGAAGTGCATGGGGCATTTCTATCATCATTGAGTCAATTTAGAAGTGCATGGGGCAAGTATTGAAGTGCCTGGGTGCAATTTTGAAGTGCGTGGGGAAAATATTGAAGTGTATGGGTGTTTTTATCATTGTTGGGAGACTTTTGAAGTGGTCGAGGCAAGTATTGAAGTGCATGGGGGGTTTCTATCATCATTGGTTCAATTTAGAAGTGCATGGGGCATGTATTGAAGTGTCTGGGGGGGATTTTGAAGTGCTTGGGGAAAATATTGAAGTGCTCGGGGATATTTTATCATCCTTGGTAGAATTTAGAAGTGCCTGGGAAATATTGAAGTGCTTAGGGCATTTTTTTCATCTTTCAGAGAATTTTGAAGTGCGTGGGACAAGTATTGAAGTGCATGGGGCATTTTTCTCGTCACTTTGTGAATTTAGAAGTGCATGAGGAATTTTTTCTCATCACTAGGTGAATTTAGAAGTGCCTAGGGTTGTTGTTTATCAATGTATGGATGATTTCATAGTGTTGGGACATTTTAAAATAGTGATGGGAAAATTTATCACTTATCAAGGTAAATTTGTGTGGATTGAGGCATTTTTGTGATTTCCTAGGTGATTATATCATTGTTGGGTGTTTGTATCCCTTGCCTAGGACAAGTATTGAAGTGCTCTAGGGCATCTTTATCATCATTGGACGAATTTTGAAGTGTCTAGGGAAAGTAATGAAGTGCCTGGGCAAACATGGAAGTGGATGGGGGCGTTTTTTATCTTCGTCGCGAGAATTTTGAAGTGCCTAGGGAAAATATTGAAGTGTATGGGTGTTTTTATTATCGTTGGGAGAATTTTGAGAGGAAAGTATTGAAGTGCGTAGGGCATTTTTCTCATCACAGGGTGCATTTAGAAGTGCATGGGGCAAGTATTGAAGTGCCTTGGGGGAATTTTGAAGTGCTTGGGGAAAATATTGAAGTGTATGGTGAGTTTTTATCATCCTTGGGAGAATTTTGAAGTGCCTAGGAAAATATTGAAGTGCTTAGGGAATTTTTATCTTCTTTTGGAGAATTTTGAAGTGCTTGGGGCAAGTATTGAAGTGCATGGGTCGTTTTTCTTGTCACTTGGTGAATTTAGAAGTGCATGGGGCATTTTTCTCATCACTGGGTGAATTTAGATGTGCTTGTAGTTGTTGTATATCAACATATGGATGTTTTTATATCGTTGGGACATTTTAAAACAATGATGGGCAAAGTTATCACTTGCCAAAGCAAATTTGTGTGGATTGAGGCATTTTTGTGATTTCCTTGGTGATTATATCATTGTCGGGTGTTTTTCTCCCTTGCCTAGGGAAAGTATTGAAGTGCCTAGGGCATCTTTATCATCATTGGATGAATTTTGAAGTGTCTAGGGAAAGTAATGAAGTGCCTGGGAAAACATGGAAGTGGATGGGGGTGCTTTTATCTTCCCCGCAATAATTTTGAAGTGCTTGGGGAAAATATTGAAGTGTATGGGTGTTTTTGTCATCGTTGGGATAATTTTGAAGTGATCGAGGAAAGTATTGAAGTGTGTGGGGCATTTTTCTCATCACTGGGTGGATTTAGAAGTGCATGGGGCAAGTATTGAAGTGCCTTGGGGGAATTTTGAAGTGCTTGGGGAAAATATTGAAATGCATGGGGCAAGTATTGAAGTTCCTTGGGGGGATTTTGAAGTGCTTGGCAAAAATATTGAAGTGCATGGGGATTTTTTATCATCATTGGGAGAATTTTGAAGTGCCTCGAAAAATAATAAAGTGCTTAGGGCATTTTTATCATCTCTAGGATCATCTTGAAGTGCAAGTGCCCAGGGAAAGTATTGAAGTGCCTGGGGCGTTTTTCTCTTCATTGTGTGAATTTAGAAGTGCATGGGGTGATTTTCTCATCACCATGTGGATTTAGAAGTGCATGGGGCGTTTTTCTCATCACTGGGTGGATTTAAAAGTGCATGGTGCATTTTTCTCATCACTGGGTGAATTTAGAAGTGGACAGGGGCGTTTTTATCTGCGTTGCAAAAGTTTTGAAGTGCCTGGGGAAAATATTGAAGTGTCTGGGCGTTTTTGTCATCGTTGGGAGAATTTTGAAGTGCATGGGGCGTTTCTATCATCATTGGGTCAATTTAGAAGTGCATGTGGCAAGTATTGAAGTGACTCGGGGTAATTTTGAAGTGCTTTGGGAAAATATTGAAGTGCATGGGGAGTTTGTATCATCCTTGGGAGAATTTAGAAGCGTCTAGGAAAATATTGAATTTTTTAGGGCAATTTTATCATCTTTCGAAAAATTTTGGCGTGCTTGGGACAAGTATTGAAGTGCCCAGGGCATTTTTCTCGTCACTGGGTGAATTTAGAAGTGCATCGAGCATTTTTCTCATCACCGGGTGAATTTAGATGTGCATGGGTCATTTTTCTCCTCACTGCGTGAATTTAGAAGTGCTTGGGGTTGTTATTGATCAATGTATGAATGATTTTATAGTGTTGGGACATTTTAAAATAGTGATGGGCAAAGTTATTACTTGCCAGGGAAAATTTGTGTGGATTGAGGCATTTTTGTGATTGCCTGGGTGATTATATCATTGTCGGGTGTTTTTCTCCCTTGCCTAGGGAAACTATTGAAGTGCATAGGGCATCTTTATCATCACTGGATGAATTTTGAAGTGTCTAGGGAAAGTAATGAAGTGCCTAGGAAATCATGGAAGTGGATGGGGGCATTTTTATCTTTGCTGGGAGAATTTTGAAGTGCCTGGGGCAAATATTGAAGTGTTTGGGTGTTTTTATCATCGTTGGGAGAATTTTGAAGTGGTCAAGGGAAGTATTGAATTGCATGATGCGTTTCTATCATCATTGGGTTAATTTTGAAGTGCATGGGGTAAGTATTGAAGTGCCTTGAGGGAATTTTGAAGTGCTTGAGGAAAATATTGAAGTACATGGGGAGTTTTTATCATCCTTGGGAGAATTTAGAAGTACCTGGGAAAATATTGAAGTGCTTAGGGCATTTTTATCATCTTTGGGAGAATTTTGAAGTGCCCAAGGAAAGTATTGAAGTGTGGGCGTTTCTCATCACTGGGTGAATTTAGAAGTGCATGGGGTTATTATTTATCAATTTATGGTTGCTTTTATAGTGATGGGACATTTTAAAATAGTGATGGGCGAAGTTATCACTTGCCGGGGAAAATTTGTCTAGATTGAGCCATTTTAAGTATTCACTGACAAATATGCAACTCTCTTACCATTCGACACCAAAGAGAAGAAATTTTGGTGATAAGATTGGTTGGAAGCTTGGAATTGGTCCAAGAACTATCTTTCTATATAAAGGAAGTGGACCGCTACTAGGATATTCACTTAATTCTATCATTTTGTTGGCCTGTCAAGATTCATGACTCCACATGTCCATTGGACCATTAAGGGATGAGATAAAAAGTAGAGTCCCTACTTTCCCTGAATCTAGTTAGTGCAGTCATGTTTCGTCGACACCTTCTAGTTGTGAGTGATCAAATACCGCTTGTGAAATGTATAAATAAATCCATCCTCTCCTCATTCATACACTTGTTCATTCGAGATTCTAGGAGTAGAGAGAGTCCAGAGTTGAGCTCCTGTGTATGTTCTTCTGTTGCACTACCTTTGTAATCTACAAAATAAAAAGCTTGAGTCTTATTGGCAAAAGATTCGCCAAATTTTTACTATATTTTATAAATCAATGAAAGATTCACCAAGTTTTTACAATTTTTTATAATTAAGTGAAATATTCACCAAGATTTTACAATATCTTATAATTTAGTGAAAGATTCGCCAATATTTTACAGCATTATATAAAGAAATGAAAGATTCGCCAAAAAACTATATATACATATTATATTATTGATAAAATCGCCTTGTAGTTTTCCTATATATCGGGGAGATTCGCCCATTTTTTATACATATAAATTTTGGGGGGGTTCTTAAAATCATCCCTGGCACACTTTCATCATAATCTTAAGCGTATTAAAGAGGCCACTATTCACTGGGCTCATGAAAAAAGGTTGATAGATGAGCAGGTTTTGCGGGCTGCTGAGCTGAATATTGAAAGGCTTCTTCATGGTCAGGGAATGGGCTACCTGGATGAACAGCAGAAAGGGGAGCTGATGGAGTGGGAACGAAGTAGGAATGTGATTCTGTGTGAGAGAGAAGAGATGTGGAGAATGAAAAGCAGGGCGATCTGGCTTCAGTGCGGTGATGAGAACACAAAATATTTTCAAGCATTTGCTAAGGGGAGAAAATTTACAAACTCGATCTGGTAACTATCTTCAGCTGATGGGGAACAGGTCTCCAGCTTTGATGGATTGGCGGAGTTGGGAGTTAGTCACTTTGGATATTTATTCACTGCTCAACCTGGGGCCTCTATTGCAGAGGTTATACGCGTGGCTCAGCTTTTCCCACGTTTTGTGGGGGAGGATGATAACAGACTGTTGATGGAGGAGGTGTTGCCGATTGAGCTCTCGCTGGTAATGGATTCCTTTCAGAAAGATAAAAGCCCGGGGCCTGATGGCTGGCCTATAGAATTCTTCTTAGGATTCTATGACTTTTTCGGGGCGGAATTATTGAATGTGGTGGAAGAATCGCGAAAGGCTGGGTTTATTCATGGTCCCTTCAACTCGACCTTTCTAGCTCTTATTCCAAAAACTGACAAGCCTGACGGATTTGATGAATTCAGACCTATCTCTCTCTGCAATTGTATCTATAAGATCATCTCTAAGGTTATGGCTAGGAGGCTCAAGAATATTTTGTCTAAGCATATTTCTTGTGAGCAATTTGGCTTCTTGGAGGGTCACCAAATTCATGAGGCCATCGGAGTTGCCCAGGAAGGAATACACACTCTGAAAGTGCAGAAGCAGAAGGGTGTCGTGATTAAGATTGATCTATCAAAAGCATTTGATAGGGTTAGTTGGCTCTATATCCGGATGCTTCTAACACACCTGGGTTTCTGCTACGAATTTATTAGATGGATTATGGTCTGCATCACTACGGTGAGCTTTGCTGTACTGATCAATGGTTCTGCTAGTCCATTCTTCCAAGCTGGAAGGGGTCTACGACAAGGATGCCCCATCTCTCCGTTACTATTTCTCCTTGTTGCTGAAGGCCTCAGTCGTTTTATTCTGAAAGCAAAAGCAGATGGTTCCTTTCGAGGCATATCCATTTCTCAGGTAATGTTTATTACACATCTCCTTTTTGTTGATGACATTCTGATATTTTGTGATGGCACGAGATAGGATATTGATAAGGTGGTTGAAGGTCTCAATTTAGTGCAAGATGCAGCGGGTATGTTAGTGAATTTTGACAAATCTACAATCACATGCTCGCATTTAACCGAGCAGGAGATTCTTAGATTGGCTATCAGACTACCTTACATGATTTTGGATATTGATGATGGAATAAAGTACCCTGGCTTTCACTTGAAACCAAATGCATATTTGAAGGCTGATTGGCACTGGTTATTAGCAAAATTAGAACAGCACCTTCATGGATGGAGTCATAAATGGCTCTCTAGGGCAGGGAGACTGGTTCTGGTTAAATCAGTTTTGGAAGCAATTCCGGTGTATTGGATGTCTCTAGCTTGGATTCCCAAGGGAGTCTTGGAGCAGATTCAGAGGTTGTGTTTTGCCTTTCTTTGGAAGGGAAAGTGTGATCATTGAGCTTTGGTGTGGGTCAGATGGGAAAAAATAGCGGTCCCAAAAGCACTGGGAGGATGGGGGTTAAAGAATATATTTATGTTTGTAAAAGCCTTGGGGGCCAAGGTGTCGTGGCGACTTATCCATACACATAGTCTCTGGACAAGAGTGGTCTATCATAAATATATTGCCCCTCTAACTTTACTCGAATGGATTAGGCTGGGCAATAAGTTGAGGGAAAATAGCTTTGTGGTCTGGAAAGCGGTGGTGCATCATTTTCACTTGGTTGGCTCTGGATTAGTGTGGAGGATTGGTAATGGGCGTCTTATTCGTATTGGACTGGACCCTTGGGTTGGTTGTAGGGGAGGTCATGTCCTTCCTGTGGACTTGAGGACATTTTTGACAGATAGAGGATGTCATTTTCTGGCTGATTTAGAGGATTTGGGATCATCTACTCTTTGGCATCAGGGGTGTATCTCTGCACAGCGTCTTGAGATTCCTGAAGAATTGGTAGGAGCTTGGGAGGATTATCTCTGGATCTTTAGACATTCAAATATAAGACTGACCAATAGGATTGATGAACTTATCTGGGATCACCATCCCTCTAGGATATACTCCCCAAAGAATGGATATATCCAGCTGAATGTGGAAGTACATAACAGGGAATTGATGTGGTGGTGGAAATATCTGTGGAAGTTAAAGTGTCCGGGTAAAGCAAAATTGCTCTTCTGGGCTATTCTGGAAAATAAGGCTCCAACATGGGACATTCTGCAAAAACGATTCATCCAGGGTCCGGGGCTCTGTCACCTTTGTAGGGATGCGGAAGAGACCATTTCTCATCTATTTGTACATTGTCGGTTCACTCAGGCTGTTTGGGCTGATATTTGCAAATATCTGGATATCAATGTGAGGTGGCGGGGGGAGAGTGCCCATGAAGCGTTCCAACTGTGGTGGTCATTACAAAAGACCTCTCCCATCCGGGCTTCCCCTTGTATTTTTTCCTGGGGCATTTGGATTACCAGAAATAAGATCACATTTCAAGATTGCAGGGATCCGATAGAGAAAGTAGTGGCACATGCTGTGGCTGTTATCAAACACTTCAAGGCACCTGTCATAGGGATTAGTACTCGACCTGTGCGCGTGGAATTGATAGATAAATCCATGCCGTGGGCTTATTTTGATGGAGCTTCACTCGATCACCAAACGGTGTGTGGAGGGGGGGGAGTACTTTTCAAATCTGAGACACATTACTATCATATCGTGGCTGGTTTAGGGAGGGGATCAAACAACTATGCTGAACTTATGTCGCTTAGGCTGATGATGTTATTTGCTCTTGAACAAGGATGTCTTACTCTGCATATTCTTGGCGACTCCATGATAGTTATCGATTGGGAAATGGAGAATACACAGTGTCATGTGATGGTTCTATTACCTATTCTGGAGGAGGTAATCCGGTTAAAGCAGTCATTTAATCATATTACTTTTACACATATTTACAGGGAGAGGAATGGGATGGCTGATCATCTTTCCAAAGAAGCAACACAGCACCAATTAGCGTTTGGTATATGGAGGATTACCATTCACTCAACGGGGGGTACTTACAGCTATTACCACATACCATTTCATGAAGTTATTGAGGCTCGGAATTGAGCATTAGCTCAGTTTTTAAATGACCGGTGACAGACTCATCTCCTGTTTAAGTATGTTGATATGTTTTCGGATATAGCTGGGTTGTATGGAGAGCAGATTTGGTTGACCAATGATGGTCACCAACTTAAACTCTAACACTGTATTTGTGTAGTTGATAAGCGGGCTGAAGACAGTCGTTTGTATATGTTTTTTGTATCTGTGTTGATGAAGTGGATATACAGCCCATTTCATGAATTTATTGTGGCACGGAATTGAGCAATAGCTCAGTTTCTAAACGACCGGTGGACACATCTCCTGGTATGCTGATTCTCGGATATAGCTGGGTTGTATGGAGAGCAGATTTGGTTGACTAGTAATGGTCACCAACTTAAACTCTGACACTGTATTTGTGTAGTTGATATGCGGGCTGAAGACAGTCGTTTCCTTTGTATATGTTTTTGTATCTGTGTTGATGAAGCGGATATATGAGGGCTGAAGACAGCCGTATCCATTGTAGTTTTTGTATGGGGCATTAAACCTGATGTTGTTATTAGGGGACAGATAATATGTGACAATGTAGGGATCTCAGTGATTCTATTACATGTGCAGAATGTAATTTTGTTCATTTTTTGAAATAAAATTACGACTTTTTCCAAGGAAAAAAAAATAATATTATATTAAATAATTATTTGTTATTTAAATAATTAATTATTATATTATAATTAATTAACATTATCAATTTATTATTATTGGAGATATGCGTAGTATTTTGATATATTTTAAAGATATTTATTAACATATTTAGCATGTTAATAATGTTTTTTTTATAATAATTTTTAATAAAATAAAATAATTTAATTATTTATAATATAATAATATATTATAAAAACTATTATTTAATTATATTTTAGTAAATAAAATTAATAAATGATAAAGCATAAAAAAATATTAAAAAATATAATAATTACTTAATCAATTGTAATTTAATAATTAATTAAATAATAATATCATTTTTAAATATAATGATATTACTTTTAATTATATTGTATTATATTATTATTCTAGGATAACAAGATAGTATTTAACTAAAATATTATAATCAAAGTAACAATAAAATAATATTACTTAATTCAAAATATTATTAGTTGACTATAATATAATATAATTATATTATAGTGTACATACTTAATAGATAGAGATATTAAATATATTATAATTTAATTAAATATGATATTTAAATCAATAATAATATAATAATTAATTAAAAAATAATTTCATTGAATTATAGAGATATTAAATATATTTTAATTTAATTGAATAAGATATTAATCAATTATAATATAATAATTAATTAAAAATAATTTCATTAAATTATAGTATTATATTATAATTTAATTAAAACCGTTAATATAGGTTGATGATAAATAAGAGTATTAAAATAATGATGAAGAATGTTATAACAATATAATATATTATCCTCGGATGTGGGTGCCACCACGACAACTGGGCGACACGTGATGGAGGTTCCTCACCATGGGAGCTCACGACATGGCACCATGCCTTACATGCATTAACCCGCCCGGATGCCTTCCTTATCTCGTCGTTAATGGAACATTCAAGAAGATTCATCTGGACGTCCCCTCAACCGCTCACTAGACGCGCTCACAATGCGACATAAACCTTGATGAATGCCAAATTTCACATTGTGAATATGTTGCATCTAACCCTTTATGAAGGCCACAATGCAACGTGACCCTAAATAAACATCACAATGCGACATTAACCTTGATGAACGTCAAATATCACGTTGTGAATATGTTGCATCTAACCCTTGATAAATTCCACAATGCAACATAACCCTTGATAAACATCACAATGCGACATAAACCTTAATGAATGTCAAATTTCACATTGTGAATATGTTGCATCTAACCCTTGATGAATGCAACAATGCAACATAACCCTTGATAAACATCACAATGCGACATAAACCTTAATGAACGTCAAATATCACATCTTGGGCATTGTCGCAATGCGACATAACCCTTGATGAACGCCACAATGAAACGTAACCATTGATAAACATCACAATGCGACATAAACCTTAATGAACGCCAAATTTCAAATTGTGAATATGTCGCATCTTTGGTTGTGTCACATATTAGGCATTGTCGCAATGCGACATAACCCTTGATGAACGCCAAAATAGAACGTAACACTTGATAGACATCACAATGCGACATAAACCTTGATGAACATCAAATTTCACATTGTTAATATGTCGCATCTAACCCTTGATGAACGCCACAATGCAACATAACCCTTGATAAACATCACAATGCGAATATAAACCTTGATGAACATCAAATTTCACATCTTGGGCATTGTCGCAATGCGACATAACCTGTAATATCCTCTTATGTCTCCCTATTATATTTGTAAATGAAGAAGAATATTGTATTTTCCTGGGGAGGAGCTCAAGGCCAAGGCCCCACCAGAAAACTTTGTAAAAGCTACGTGTTTAAGTCTTTAGTGGTAGAATGTAAGACGTCATCTGAATCCACTAAGGGAAGAGTTAAGAAGGTCTAGAGTTGATAGTGAGATCATGTCGACGTCATGGTTACCGAAGAGTAAGTGAACGACGGATGTCCAAAAGGTTGGCTTAGATATATTTAGACATCACCTTAAGCTTTACGAATATGGAGTTAAACGACTAGTCCTAGGTAAGACGTTTGAGCCAACATTGAAAAATGTTTATAATTTACTATCTACTTAAAATAGGAGCTAAAAGTATTATTGAAGTAATACTTAAACTTATATTTACAGTATACTCAAGGGACACTAAGCTTATGAAAGAAGTATATATATAATAAATCCTAGATGCATACAATGGCAAATGGACCCTTTTACATATTGAAGGACAATAGGAATATATGGAAAGAAGGGTACAATTATGTGAACATGGAGTAAGGGCATAGTCCTTAAGGTTTCTATATATATATAAATATATTCCAAGGAGAGACATCGCCTAGATCTACCTGAAATAATAAGGAATAGAGTAACATTAAAACATGTATTTATATATATATATATATGATATACATATATATGAAGCCAAACGAAGAATTGTTAAAGTAAGAATTAAGCTTGGGAAGGTGTGATTGCTAAAGGTTATATATATGGTATATATGTATGTAGGAGTTTTATTAACAAACAATCTAGAAAAGGTTGAACCCGAGGACTCGGTGGCGAATGCTAAGGAGACTGTCTACTTAATAAAGCCCCTTTCGCCAAGCCACCGACTAGCACATTAATTATAATACGTGGTGTTATAATGGAGCCATTTTTCGTTTAGTATAAGTTTAAAGTATTATGTTAAAATATGAGAAGGCAGAAAAGTTGGGCGACCTTGCCCATTTAACTACTAAAACTATGGTGACTGTCGTGGAGATTAATTATCTCTTTTATGAGGAACATCAACTGAGTAATCTGGGCTGAGTTGGTGGGGTAGTTGTCAAATGCTACTAAGTGAGAGAATAAAAACTACCAGCTCCGACACACCTAGGGAGTTCCACTTGTTTAGTGGCGTGGCAGTCTTTAGGTAGAACTGGTCTTAAAACTAAATCGCACGACCTCTTCGGAGCGGGATTCTCACTCACTTAGCGGGAGTCACCTACCTAGTTGCGTGATCTTGCTTTAGTTAATAGAAATAATGTTGTTCTTCGGTCTTTAAGAAGGGGATGCTAATTTCCACTGGGGGTGCAGAGTCCGGGAGTTCGGTCTTGGATCTGGCTCTTGCATTAGCAATGCGATCTGGAGCGATGGGATATTTTAAGCCTGCGTGATCTAACGTATTGCATGAGTTTAACGAGTGAGATCTGGTGTGATCCAGTATCTGTGTATCTGGTTGCTGAGCATTGGGTATCTCGATGCTGGATAGTTTCGGCAGGGAAGAGGCGATCTCTACTCAACAAGAACATGTTCAGATAAGCTCATTTTTATACTGATTAAATTAGTTGAAGTAGCTATAGATAAATCGTAAGGGTTTTCTTCTCATGTATATGATGGTGTTGTTTTCTTCTTCAGCAAATGCATAAACCTCATAGAATCTACCACATAAGTGTCTCAGACCTCTGCTTGCGATCTTAATGTTTGTAGGAATATAGTTCGCAGGAAGCTAACTAGATCTTGGTTCTGATAGATCAGAGTCACCATAAAATTATTTGGCCATCCTGTGGTATCTCGAATCTCTGTCTAAAAGATAAACGCCCAGCTAGTAATGAGTTTCGACGTGCCCTAACTTTTGATTTTTTTATTTTGTTTACTATACCTGCGTTTCTTATATATATTTTGGATGGATACTGCGTATGGAGTTGCAAATAAAAGTCGGAATCCCTGTTGGGATTTTCCCAACGGAAGTCGCCTCTATCCATATGCCCTTGGATGTGTAGAAGTCGTAAATGAAAATGTTGTTCTGAATATGTTGTAACATAATTTCATTCCAGAGTTGTAATGCTGAAAAGAAAATCGTAGTCCTATTTTTGTTTTTCCTATGATAGCATGATTGTGGAGTTTCTCCATGATCTATGTGGTTGTTGCCAGATCTTTTAAAGGAGTTATGCATAACCAAACGCAGACCCTGACCTGTTCTAACTGCATGATAGAGAATGAGCATTTCTGCACCTATTTACTTGACAGAGTGATTTCTGTGTTTGATCGATACAACCGATCTCTTCCCGGAACTTTTCCCTTTCCTTTTTTCTTATTTTTTCCAGAGAATCTACATTTATATATATACATTTATCAATGTTTCCACAAAATCCGCCTATGACATCCATTTATAGATCCGTTTCTTTCTGGCTAATCGTGATAGATATAATTTTATACAGAACCAGGTTATGACACAACGTGATGGATATATAAATCTAATTCTATGGCTAAATCATGGCACGAAGACCTTGTTTTCGTAAAATGCGTAAAGAGATGAGAGTTCTACATCTCTTGCTTGATTGTTTTCTTTTACCTCTGCTCGTATTTGGCTTCTGCATGAATTCTTCTAGCATCTAGGTCTCTATGCTCTCATAGAAAGAGCGGTAGCATAACCCATCCATAAGTGGCGTGGATTTCTTTTATATATAATAAATCTAGTTATATTCACATATGTGAAACGTATTGTGATAAATATATGAGTGCTTTATACTTTATATAGTTTAAAGGTCATTAATATAAAGCCTTATATTTTATCACTATTTTATAGAGTTTAAAGGTCATTAATATAAAGCCTTATATTTTATAGAGTTTAAGGTCATTGATATAAAGCCTTGAGGGACCTTGGTATTACTATGTTCCATTACTATATAAAGGTTTTATTTATATAGGTGATAAGAAATGATTATGTCATTATGTTCCATTATAATATAAAGATTTTAGTTATATATATGATAAGAAATGATTATGTCATTATGTTCCATTATAATATAAATATTTGAGTTATATATGATAAGAAATGATAAAAGAGTAGTGGGACAAACACTACTATGATAGGATTATGTCCACTTATTTACATAGGTGTGGTAGTGGGTATATGATAATTCCAAGTTGTTTGTAACTTGGGGAAAAGATTGAAATTAGGTGTGTAAAGTTAATAAATGATTTAGTCATGGTCATGCATAATGTTTTGGGTAATAACCATGTAGGGGTATATTTTGGTTTAGGTACACTTATTAATCATTATGATATAGATGATAAGTGAATTTTAAGGTAGTGCTCTTTATTTATCAAAGAAATATTGATCATGTGACAAAGAGTAAAAGAAGTTGTGATGTTAGTACCCTCGATGAGAGAAGCCGATTAAGGAAATTGATGCAACATTAAAGTTGTTGTTGTAAATTTTTTTGATTAAATAAAATGATACAACCCCCTTTTGTGGACGTAGCCCAAGATGCGGGTGAACCACGTCAAAATGCTCTCTTGGTATGTTTTCGTTGTGTATATCTCTCTTGATATTGTGGTTGTACTTGTGTATCTCTTTTGTGTATTTCCTTGATAATGCGTCTCAATTATTTCTTCAATTTTGTTTACTTCCAATTTATGTACCTTAAGCATTTTACTAATATGATGGTTGTTATTGATATCTTTTTCACAAATATGTCTCAAGTTTAATGAGTAAATGCATTTCAAAAATTGTAATCTTCAAGGGTGAATAAAGACGAATATGTTTTGTTCATTTTTATAATTAAGTTAGTAGAAGGAATGAGTTAAGGTGGGACAAGTGTTAGAATTTTATTCATGATGTTAGAATAAGATATGATATAAAGAGTCGTATATTGATGATTGGGGTTGCTTGTGAAATCATAGAAGACCTTGTGCCAACAAGTAAAGTTTCATTAATAATTACAATTGAATAATTAATGTTAAGAAGTTATGAGATGTTATAATGATGTAATAAATATATATGTGTATACATTTTATCTTCCGCATAGAATTTAATGAAGATTGGACACTTAGAAAAGTTTTAAATTCTATTGAAATTTTGGGTATGTTACAAGTGTTATCAGAGCCTTAGGTTACAACACTAGGGCCTAATGAGCTCAACATGCGATAAGTAGGTATGAAGGTTGCTAAGTTTACTAATCAATTGTTTTTGTTTCATTCGAAGATGCATGGACTGTACTGGACCAGGGGAAAATGAATCTCCAAGCTCGACTTCAAGTTTCTCCCGCCAGGTATTTCTAATTTCCAACTGAGTATGTTCCTTTGAATTGTCATTTCTGATTATAAAGATGTTGAAATGTAGTTATGCATATTCTTGCTATATGGAAAAAGGTGACATGTTCTTCTTGATGTAACTAGTTGAAGATTAAAATGCCTAAAAGGCTAATACATTGAAATAGAATATGCCAAGTTTATAGATTTATAAAAATACATAGATTTAGCTATTATCCTTGACAGATTTAAGTTTATGTGTGGTTATTTTAGTGTACGGAATAAAACGATAATTAACATTGATGAAATCCTAAGGATATATAGTTGGCTTATATTGGAATGATAATGTTAAAAGCTATTATAAGGATGTACATTATGTTCAATTGATCAATGTCAACATTACAGTGATAGTATGTGAACGCAAGTTGGAAACCATCCATACAAGGTAAGCATAGTGAAGGAAGTAGTACCTTTAAAGGGGTAAGGATTATTTATTGGAATTGAGAAGTAGAGATTTATGAAATAAACCATATTGAAAAGGTGATATTATTTTGGATAATAAAGTAGTAAATACATAGTTGACATTGCATGGTGTATCACAAGAATGTATCCAAAATCATAATGTATTAAAGATAGTTTGATGAAATAGTGAATATTTTTATGATGTCGTTGTTCTTAATTCTACTACTTATGGTGATGTATAAGTTCCTTCTTATGGATTCAAGCGTAAAAGGGTAAGTAGTTGTTTTTAGAAAATGACAACGACAACTATGTTGTGACTATGTGATATAGAGTGGGTTAGTACTTAGAAAAGATACAAGTAAAGAAGACACTTGATAGAGATATGTTGGAACCATGCAAACTAACTGCTTAAATTATATTATTGACATGTTGTTTATTGGACCCCAAATTCACAATAAGAATATTGAAGAGTATACATTCATATATCACGGTGAATTGAAAAAGATGTACGAATTATCGAAGGAGCATGTGTGTAAAGCTATAGGACGAATGTATTCAACTATTGAACAACTTAAGCAAATGATTCTTTCTCTTTTATACTAACATTTCAGTGTTAGGAACCCATGTCTTTACTTTGTTAGTATATTGTTGTTGGACGCATATGCTTTGTAAGTCATCCAGTAGTATTTGTTGATCAATAGTTTATGTTATTGTTGTTGGCGCATATACTTTGTAAGTCGTCCGTAGTATTGTTGATCCATAGTTTGTAGTGGCCAATGGTTTTGACCCATAGTATTGGCGCCTAGACTTAGTATATAAGTGTGTGTTGAGACCTATGAAGGCACAGTGAAGTTATTTGTATTGAGCTTGCTCATAGGAGGTTGCCCCCTCGAAGTGGCCTGTGATCAATATAAAAGTGATTCTGAGTTCTGTCATTTCTGCTATTTTGCATATTTTTATTAATTAATTGTTGCAGGTGCATCACATTTAGGAAGTGATTTAACTACGACCGATGACATGACCAAGGAGGAATGCTGGTTACAAAAGCATCTATACAGATAAGTTGAATCGCTAAAAAATGATCACATTCTACTTGCGGAAAGACAAGGACGTGATATAGTAAACATGGTGAGCATATGGTAAGATCAATGACTCATAAAAGGATATGATAAAAACGTGAGTTCGAACTAATGAGTAAATAGATGAACCTATTTGATGTTGAGTTGGGAGCACTCTGGAAGCATCATGACTATTAACCTATTAAAAAGGTTTGATGTTGAGACGGGAGGGACTCTTAAGCATCATGGTTACTTATGTTTTATAGTATGGTGTTGATTCGGGAGGACTCTAGAAGCATCATGACTATTAACCTATTAAAGAGGTTTGATGTTGAGTCGGAGGGACTCTGGAGCATCGTGGAATTTTGAAACAACTATGGGGACACCCGTGTTGTATGAACATCCTAAAGTGCACCGATAGGAGGTATACCTAAAACTATATAATAAAGTGAAAGGCTACCGTCCTCGTGTTGGATGTGCATGTTGCAGTAACGAGTCGTGTGGAGGCCCGGGAAACCTCAAAAGCACACGTAAAGGGGTCTTGGACTGCACCGTAGTATAATACCATAGTCCCTGGAAAGGTATTATTAATGACTACTGAAATAGGCCCGAGATCAATACCATGGGCGCGTCTTATGCTCACGGATTAAACTACTTACATATATATCTAGTACTATTACAAATATGAGTTTTTATGTTATGCTTACATCATGTGTTCAAGACATTTTACAAAAGGGCTAGTGAACATACATTATGACTAATATGCATGAATATATATATATATATATATATAGATATATAGATATATATATATATATATATATATATTTGGTATTGAATGAATACACTCTGGATCACATAGACTATTATATTGAGTGTTGAGCATAAGGCTCTGGAAGCGCTGCAACTCATTATGATTACTGATGTTGAGCTGGAGGCTCTGGAGCATCAGTAACCAGTTTACTATTGATTATTAGGTGCCTATGAAGCACCTAGAAAGAAAAAAAAGTCTTATTCGGTGTTAAGATGGCGCACCAAGAAGTGTTTTCTAATATGCACATGTTATGCATGAGGTATGCACATATACTGACGTTATGAACTTGTTATGCTTAAAGATTATGAATATATATGTTTAGATTTTGTATATGCTATGTTATGTTCATATATAGCTCATGTTACGAGCATTGATATGATTTCCTTTGAAGAAAAGTAGGTAGACAATGACTAAAAGATATTCCATAGATTGCAAAAGTTATGTTACAATAAATGACTCAGTGTTTATGTATGTTTCTGAGTTCGATTATGGAATTGATGATAAGTTTTATGGTTTCCTGGATCCTGGATTTGTAAACAAATACAATTATGATCAATAACGACTTGCGAGAAGTTCATGAAAATCCAAAGAAGGTCAAAATATATATATATATATATATATATAACAAAGCAAGCAACTGTCAACTCCAGAAGAGGAGACGAACTGCTGAAAATATGAACACTGAGGACGGTGTTATTTTTAAGGGGAGGAGGATGTAATATCCTCTTATGTCTCCCTATTATATTTGTAAATGAAGAAGAATATTGTATTTTCCTGGGGAGGAACTCAAGGCCAAGGCCCCACCAGAAAACTTTGTAAAAGCTACGTGTTTAAGTCTTTAGTGGTAGAATGTAAGACGCCATCTGAATCCACTAAGGGAAGAGTTAAGAAGGTCTAGAGTTGATAGTGAAATCATGTCGATGTCATGGTTACCGAAGAGTAAGTGAATGACGGATGTCCAAAAGGTCGACTTAGATATATTTAGACATCACCTTAAGCTTTACGAATCTGGAGTTAAACGACTAATCCTAGGCAAGACGTTTGAGCCAACATTGAAAAATGTTTATAATTTACTATCTACATAAAATGGGAGCTAAAAGTATTATTGAAGTAATACTTAAACTTATATTTACAATATACTCAAGGGACACTAAGCTTATGAAAGAAGTATATATATCATATATATATATATATTATAAATCCTAGATGAATACAATGGCAAATGGACCCTTTTACATATTGAAGGACAATAGGAATATATGGAAAGAAGGGTACAATTATGTGAACATGGAGTAAGGGCATAGTCCTTAAGGTTTTTATATATATATATATATATATATATATATATTCCAAGGAGAGACATCGCCTAGATCTACCTGAAATAATAAGGAATAGAGTAACATTAAAACATGTATTTATATATATATATATATGATATACATATATATGAAGCCAAACGAAGAATTGTTAAAGTAAGAATTAAGCTTGGAAAGGGGTGATTGCTAAAGGTTATATATATGGTATATATGTATGTAGGAGTTTTATTAACAAACAATCTAGAAAAGGTTGAACCTAAGGACTCAGCGGAGAATGCTAAGGAGACTGTCTACTTAATAAAGCCCCTTTCGCCAAGCCACCGACTAGCACATTAATTATAATACATGGTGTTATAATGGAGCCCTTTTTCATTTAGTATAATTTTAAAGTATTATGTTAAAATATGAGAAGGCAAAAAAGTTGGGCGACCTTGCCCATTTAACTGCTGAAACTATGGTGACTGTCGTGGAGATTAATTATCTCTTTTATGAGGAGCATCAACCGAGTTGGTAGGGTAGTTGTCAAATGCTGCTAAGTAAGAGAATAAAAACTACCAGCTCCGATGCACCTAGGGAGTTCCACTTGTTTAGTGACGTGGCAGTCTTTAAGTAGAACTGGTCTTAAAACTAAATCGCACAACCTCTTCGGAGCAGGATTCTCACTCACTTAGCGGGAGTCACCTACCTAGTTGCGGGATCTTGCTTTAGTTAATAGAAATCGTGTTGTTCTTCGGTCTTTAAGAAGGGGATGCTAATTTCCACTGGGGGTACAGAGTCCGGGAGTTCGGTCTTGGATCTGGCTCTTGCATTGGGAATGTGATCTGGAGCGATAGGAGATTTTAAGCCTACGTGATCTAACGTATTGCATGAGTTTAACGAGTGAGATCTGGTGTGATCCAGTATCTGTGTATCTGGTTGCTGAGCATTGGGTATCTCAATGCTGGATAGTTTCGGAAGGGAAGAGGCGATCTCTACTCAACAAGAATATGTTCAGATAAGCTCATTTTTATACTGATTAAATTAGTTGAAGTAGCTGTAGATAAATCGCAAGGTTTTTCTTCTCATGTATATGCTGGTGTTGTTTTCTTCTTCGGCAAATGCATAAACCTCATAGAATCTACCACGTAAGTGTCTCAGACCTCTGCTTGCGATCTTAATGTTTGTAGGAATATAGTTCGCAGGAAGCTAACTAGATCTCGGTTCTGATAGATCAGAGTCACCATAAAATTATTTGGCCATCATATAGTATCTCGAATCTCTATCTAAAAGATAAACGCCCAGCTAGTAATGAGTTTCGACATGCCCTAACTTTTGATTTTTATTTTTTTTTGTTTACTATACCTGCGTTGCTTATATATATATTGGATGGATACTACGTATGGAGTTGCAAATAAAAGTCGAAATCCCTATTGGGATTTTCCCAACGGAAGTCACCTCTATCCATATGCCTTTGGATGTGTACAAGTCGTAAATGAAAATGTTGTTCCGAATATGTTGTAACATAATTTCATTCTAGAGTTGTAATGCTGAAAAGAAAATCGTAGTCTTATTTTTGTTTTTCCTATGATAGCGTGATTGTGGAGTTTCTCCGTGATCTATGTGGTTGTTTCCAGATCTTTTAAAGGAGTTATGCATAACCAAACGCAGACCCTGACCTGTTCTAACTGCATGATAGAGAATGAGCGTTTCTGCACCTATTTACTTGACAGAGTGATTTCTGTGCTTGATCGATACAACCGATCTCTTCTCGGAACTTTTCTCTTTCCTTTTTTCTTATTTTTTCCAGAGAATCCGCATTTATATATACACATTTATCAATTTTTCCAGAAAATCCGCCTATGACATCCATTTATAGATCCATTTCTTTCTGGCTAATCGTGATAGATATAATTTTATACAGAACTAGGTTATGACACAAAGTGATGGATATATAGATCTATTTCTATGGCTAAATCATGGCATGAAGACCTTGTTTTCGTAAAATGCGTAAAGAGATGAGAGTTCTACATCTCTTGCTTGATCGTTTTCTTTTACCTCTGCTCGTATTTGGCTTATGCATGAATTCTTCTATCTAGATCTCTATGCTCTCATAGAAAGAGTGGTAGCATAACCCATACATAAGTGGCGTGGATTTCTTTTATATATAATAAATCTAGTTATATTCACATATGTGAAACGTATTGTGATAAATATATGAGTGCTTTATACTTTATATAGTTTAAAGGTCATTAATATAAAGCCTTATGTTTTATAAAGTTTAAAGGTCATTAATATAAAGCCTTATATTTTATAGAGTTTAAGGTCATTAATATAAAGCCTTATATTTTATAGAGTTTAAAGGTCATTAATATAAAGCCTTATATTTTATAGAGTTTAAGGTCATTGATATAAAGCCTTGAGGGACCTTGGTATTACTATGTTCCATTACTATATAAAGGTTTTATTTATATAGGTGATAAGAAATAATTATGTCATTATGTTCCATTATAATATAAAGATTTTAGTTATATATGATAAGAAATGATTATGTCATTATGTTCCATTATAATATAAAGATTTTAGTTATATATGATAAGAAATGATTATGTCATTATGTTCCATTATAATATAAAGATTTTAGTTATATATGATAAGAAATGATTATGTCATTATGTTCCATTATAATATAAAGATTTTAGTTATATATGATAAGAAATGATAAAAGAGTAGTGGGACAAACATTACTATGATAGGATTATGTCCACTTATTTGCATAGGTGTGGTAGTGGGTATATGATAATTCCAAGTTGTTTGTAACTTGGGTAAAAGATTGAAATCAGGTGTGTAAAGTTAATAAGTGATTTAGTCATGGTTATGCATAATGTTTTGGGTAATAACCATGTAGGGGTATATTTTGGTTTAGGTACACTTATTAATCATTATGATATAGATGATAAGTGAATTTTAAGGTAGTGCTCTTTATTTATCAAAGAAATATTGATCATGTGACAAAGAGTAAAAGAAGTTGTGATGTTAGTACACTCGATGAGAGAAGTCGATTAAGGAAATTGATGCAACATTAAAGTTGTTGTTGTAAATCTTTTTGATTAAATAAAACGATACAACCCCCTTTTGTGGACGTAGCCCAAGATGCGAGTGAACCACGTCAAAATGCTCTCTTGGTATGTTTTCGTTGTGTATATCTCTCTTGATATTGTGGTTGTACTTGTGTATCTCTTTTGTGTATTTTCTTGATAATGCATCTCAGTTATTTCTTCAATTTTGTTTACTTCCAATTTATGTAACTTAAAAGCATTTTACTAATATGATGGTTGTTATTTATATCTTTTTCACGAATATGTCTCAAGTTTAATGAGTAAATGCATTTCAAAAATTGTAATCTTCAAGAGTGAATCAAGACGAATATGTTTTGTTCATTTTTATAATTAAGTTAGTAGAAGGAATCAGTTAAGGTGGGACAAGTGTTAGAATTTTATCCATGATGTTAGAATAAGACATGATATAAAGAGTCTTATATTGATGATTGGGGTTGCTTGTGAAATCATAGAAGACCTTGTGCTGACAAGTAAAGTTTCATTAATAATTATAATTGAATAATTAATGTTAAGAAGTTATGAGATGTTATAATGATGTAATAAATATAGATGTGTATACATTTTATCTTCCGCATAGAATTTAATGAAGATTGGACACTTAGAAAAGTTTTAAATTCTCTTGAAATTTTGGGTATGTTACATAACCCTTGATGAACGCCACAATGAAACTTAAACCATGATAAACATCACAATGCGACATAAACCTTGATGAACGTCAAATTTCTCATTGTGACTATGTCGCATATAACCCTTGATGAATGCCACAATGCAACATAAACCTTGATAAACATCACAATGCGACATAAACCTTGATGAACGTCAAATTTCACGTCCTGGGAATTGTCGCAATGCGACATAATGCTTGATGAACGCCACAATGCAACGTAAGCCTTGATAAACATCACAATGCAACACAAACCTTAATGAACGTCAAATTTCACATTGTGAATATGCCGCATCTTGGGTTGTGTCGGCATATGTGTCACATATTGGGCATTGTCGCAATGCGACATAACCCTTGATGACCGCCACAATGCAACGTAACCCTTAATAAACATCACAATGCGACATAAACCTTGATGAATGCCACAATGAAACGTAACCCTTGATAAACATCACAATGCGACATAAACCTTGATGAATGTCAAATTTCACAATGTGAATATGTCGCATCTAACCCTTACTGAATGCCACAATGCAACATAACCCTTGATAAACATCACAATGCAACATAAACCTTGATGAACGTCAAATTTCATATCTTGGGCATTGTCGCAATGTGACATAATGCTTGATGAACGCCACAATGCAACGTAAGCCTGGATAAACATCACAATGCGACACAAACCTTAATGAACGTCAAATTTCACATTGTGAATATGTCACATCTTAGGTTGTATTGGCATATGTGTCACATATTGGGCATCGTCGCAATGCGACATAACCCTTGATGACCGCCACAATGCAACGTAGCCCTCGATAAACATCACAATGCGACATAAACCTTGATGAATGTACATTATATTTCACATTGTGAATATGTCACATATAACCCTTGATGAATGCCACAATGCAACATAACCCTTGATAAACATCACAATGCAACATAAACCTTGATGAACGTCAAATTTCACATCTTGGGAATTGTCGCAATGCGACATAACCCTTGATGAACGCCACAATGAAACATAACCCTTGATAAAGATCACAATGCAACATAAACCTTAATGAACGTCAATATTCACATTGTGAATATGTCGCATCTAACCCTTGATGAATGCCACAATGCAACATAAACCTTGATAAACATCACAATGCGACATAAACCTTGATGAACGACAAATTTCACATCCTCGACATTGTCGCAATGCAACATAATGCTTGATGAATGCCACAATGCAACGTAAGTCTTGATAAACATCACAATCCTTAATTAACGTCAAACTTCACATTGTGAATATGTCGCTTCTTGGGTTGTGTCGGCATATGTGTCACATATTGGGCATTGTCGCAATGCGACATAACCCTCGATGACCGCCACAATGCAACGCAACCCTTGATAAACATCACAATGCGACATAAACCTTGATAAATGCCACAATGAAACATAACCCTTGATAAACATCACAATGCGACATAAACCTTGATGAACGTCAAATTTCACATTGTGAATATGTCGTATCTAACCCTTGATGAATGCCACAATGCAACATAGCCCTTGATAAACATCACAATGCAACATAAACCTTGATGAACATCAAATTTTACATCTTGGGCATTGTCAGAATGTGACATAATGCTTGATGAATGCCACAATGCAACGTAAGCCTTGATAAACATCTCAATGCGACACAAACCTTAATGAACGTCAAATTTCACATTGTGAATATGTCGCATCTTGGGTTGTGTCGGCATATGTGGACCACATATTGGGCATTGTCGCAATGCGACATAACCCTTGATGACTGCCACAATGCAATGTAACCCTTGATAAACATCACAAGGCGACATAAACCTTGATGAACGTCAAATTTCACATTGTGAATATGTCGCATCTAACCCTTGATGAATGCTACAATGCAACATAACCCTTACATCTTGGGCATTGTCGCAATGCGACATAACTCTTGATGAATGCCACAATGCAACATAAGCCTTGATTGCACCGAGTGAAACGAGGTGCTCTACAGCCCAGTATGCGGGAGATCCTGTATTGTTTGTCCATGTTTGTCCTTATAGTCGGCCATAATAAATAAAGTTTGTCTTTAACATAATAATAATAAAAAAAAAATATTATGTCGGCGATTAATAAAAGGACATGTATTTTGGTTTGAATTAAATCCTAGGCTATATAATACATGGACGTGTATTTTTCGTTTGAATTAAATCATAGGCTATAAACGTTTGTCTTTATTATTGTCGGCCATTAATTAAAATGTAAAAAAAAGTAAAATGTAATGGAAAGTATTTAATGAAAAGTAAAAAAGTAAAATGTATTGTCAGCCATTAATTAAAATGTAAAAAAAAGTAAAATTGTGGAAAGTATTTAAAAAAAATCCACGTGGGCTCATAAAATAAAATATTATGAAAAGTAATTAAAAAATAGATGTTCGTTTATAAAATAAAAAATTAAAACTTAAACTCGGATCAATCAAGAGAGATTAAATTTCTTGAGTTTAAATTTTAAAAAAGAAATACACCTCAAGAAATTGGATCCCTCTCGGTGCTTGATAGATACGGGTTTAAGATGGATCTATGCTGGTAAACATCACGATGCGACACAAACCTTAATGAACGTAAAATTTCACATTGTGAATAGGTCGCATCTTGGGTTGTGTCGGCATATGTGTCACATATTGGGCATTGTCACAATGCGACATAAACCTTGATGAACGTCAAATTTCACATTGTGAATATGTCGCATCTAACCCTTGATGAATGCCACAATTCAACATAAACCTGAACAAGTTGATCACAATGCGACATAAACCTTGATGAACGTCAAATTTCACATTGTGAATATGTCCCATCTAACCCCAACATAACCCACAATGCCACATAAACCTTGATGAAGTCAAATTTCACATCTTGGGCATTGTCGCAATGTGACATAACCCTTCATGAAGGCCACAATGCAACATAAGCCTTGATAAACATCACAATGCGACACAAACCTTAATGAATCAATAGGTGTTTAGATATTATCTTGGATTTTGGACTTCCTTGAGGTGATCAACAAGATTAACCGAAGTGTAATAAGTGTACAATCTGGTTTAATTTCATGGTCGTCATATATTGTAATGTTTAAATGCATCAAGTACCATTGTTTGATTCTGACATTGCTCCATGGTTTTATTTTAATTAATAGATTTTAAACTTATATTTATATAATATTTAAATTTATTTTTGTGAGATTTATATTTATTATTTTGTAAAAAGTATTTAAAATTTAGCATTATTAATACCTAAATATTTAGGGAGAGATCTTATATATAAAATACAATACTTGTAAGAAAACAAATAAGTTAATTAATTAATAAAAAACCTAAACTTTTCATTATAAAATGATAATTTAATGCTTCTATTTGGGAATGAATTAATTAAAAAACTTAAACTTTTCATTATAAAATGATAATTTGTATTTTACATTATTATTATTAATTATATTTTTTTTCTTATTATAATGTTTATTAATATTTCATTATTTCTAATGATTATGAATTATAATGATATGATGTAAAAGTTTTCTTATTATAATGTTTCTTAATATTTCATTATTTTTAATGATTATGAATTATAGTGATTATGAAGTACATCTCAAATATTTCATTTAATTGATTTATCTTAATTATTAATTTTAGTGATTTTATTTCAGTTTCTTTATTTATTTATTACTTTTAAATATATATTTAAACATTTTAAAAAAATCACTAGATTTTAAATTCTACCTAATTCCATGTTATAATATTTTTAAATTAATAATAATATCGTAATGTTTTTAAATTTATAATATTACACAAACAAAAAAAAGCTTAAATTCTTCCTAACAAAAACACCTTCGGTTCTGCAGGCTTCCATTGTTGTCTCTTAAGGAAAACAACGTATGACATTGATAAACTCATGCTGCTGGAACACACCATTTTATAAGAGAAGAAATTCACCACCGTCTTTAAATATATAAAAAATTGTGGGCTCCACCGCAATTAGCTTAACATTCTTACAGCTGTCTCTTTTAGCCTTGTAAACTTGTGACAGTTTGAATTCATAATTGCTCCGAGATTGATGAAGATCGCGTAACACATGGGCGCTTGACTTATAGTGAAACTTCCAGCTAATTTAGATATGAAATTTTGAATCCGCTCAAATGAAAAAGACATTTTTAATGAGAATGGTCGTTGCATAAATATTTATATATAACTGAAAGAGAAGGTTCATGCCCTAGCAGGTTCTGAAGGTCATTTGATATGGGAGGAATGGTGTGATAACAGTATGCTGGATTGTGGTTCCTTTTTCTTTCTGGACTGAACATTTCTACTTTGTCTTTGGTTTATGTCTTTTTGAAAACCTGGGTTTTGTATTTCTTATGCTTAGTGATCTCTGCACATTCTCTGAGATTCGTTGACATCCTGGTATGCTCTTATAGTGGTCTGTCCTGCGGACATTTTTTGATGGAACAGTAAATGATTCATTTGATATGAATCAGGACTTCTTCTTTGTACTATTTGATTCACTTTGAATATCAATAGTAGTTTTTTTCTCTGGAAAAAAAAAAAACTGAAAGAGAAGGTTATGGAGGTTTTCCAAAACATATTAGCGTCCTATAATAACAAAAACTAAAAATATTTGACTGGACTTTTGGATGCAATCGGATACCGAGCGAAAACAAAACTATAAATATATTTAACCTAATTGATAAATATTAGTAAATTTAACGTAATTGATAAACATTAGGAATCAGTATCCCATGTTTACGTGGATAGAAAAATCTCTTTATAACTTCAAATTTAAATTATTAAAAATGCACACTAATCTGACCGCCACAATCAAAACTCTTACCCAAATTTAAGTTATTAAAAATGGGATGTTCTCCAAGACGAAAAGCCAAACAGAGAGAGGGAACTAAAAAACCATTTCGAATAATGAGTAGTAGTTGTTGTATGATAAGGACATTCTCCATAAAACACCAAATTTGAAACTCAGATAAAAAAGCCAAAGGCTGACCATGCAATTCTAAATTCAAGCCGTACACTTGTTTCACCCTGCTCGATCTTGATGATCGGCTCTTCCAAGTCCATCCCAAAAAAGTTAAGATATAAACGTTTATGTACGTAATTATTAAATTATTTTTTATGAATCTTTTGGTTTGTCAACACAGTGAGAAAATGAATTTATGTTATTGGTCTTTTACATTATGCTTTTTCATTAAAGAGTTAAAAAGTTATAGTTACAATTATAATTATAGAAACATATTTTTAAAGATTATTGAATACAAAAAAAATTTAGTGTAAGATTATTTTATTTAGCAATTTTTTATAATTATTTTTATTTTTTAATTAAAATATATTTATATTTTAAAGAATTTGAATATTTTTTATATTTATGTTGATAGGCATTTATATCTTAGATTTTGGTGTAGACTAGGGCCTATGTTTTTTCTTAAATTTTGATGTGGACTAGGGCCTATGCTTTTTCTATATTTCACGAGAATGAGACAAGTGTGTTGTCTAGATTGATTTTATGGTAGTATATGAATAACTGGTAACTAGTTGATGCATAACTCATAGCTCATGAATGGATAACTAGCATTTTATGAAAAAATAAGAGAAAGAGGGCAAGAGAGTCCGTGATAACATGTAGCTAGGCATAAATAACTCATAATTGAACCCTTGTTTAATTAAAAAATGTGAAAGATTAAAACTAAGCAGAAATATTAATTAGATTTTAGATATTACTTAAGTTTTCGAATCTATTTAAAAGAGGCTAGAAGGCGAATAAATAAATGAATCTAATTTATTGCTTCCTTTTCTTTCATGCTTTCCCTGTATGTTTTTGTCCCGGCCCTGTATCTTCCTCTTGTTTGTGACATCAATCCCTGGTCCGTTGAGATCCCATGTAGCCTGCCTTAGCACCAGTTTGTTCCACAATGTGTAGCCTCGCGTCCATGTCTCCCCACATTGTTCTGGTCTCTTTCTTCAGCGGCTCTAAGCTAACCGCTAGTGGATACCCTACCTACTGTACACGCGCATTCCTGAAGATTGTTGAAGCCCATTATTGTTTAGCAGCTTCTCTAATGTCAATATTTTATGTGCAGTTGTTTGGCTGTGATCTATCCATAAACGGTGATATGCAGAAAGTAGTACAATGGGACTCTAGGCGTACTCTTAGCCCTAATCTATGTCAAAGGAATGTGTTGAACTTTAAACCAGCGTCATGGAACTCATCCCCTGAGTTCAAGACGTGGGAAGAACGACCAACAACCAAAAAAGCTAAGCAGCAGGAAGAATGCTCGGGTTATTCACTGAATAGATTGATTAACAAGGTTCTCTAAGTTCTAGCTACACTTTTATACATTATTTATGCTACACTTTCATGCATATATTTATGCTAGACTTCTTTAAATCGCATTAAATTACATTTGTGTAGGATTGAAGGTACTGACATCCATTCTATATGATTTTAGTGGCAACAAGAGGTAAATGATTCTTTTTAAAATGAAATTCAAGGAACTTTTAAAAGCTCTTCTTATAATTTAAATAAAACTGTAAACATATTTTGAATACCAATACTCTAATATACTTGATAACACATTTAGTAAACCACGGCTTTTGAAACACACAATGAGGATTCATTCTAAGCTATGGTTTTTGTAACAACTAAATAAACCGAGTTTTATTGATTCATCTGATACGGGAAAATAGAATTTTATTGTTGATATGTTTGAAACTTTTGCAATTTACAAGTTATACAAACAAGGATGATTCCTTTTCGTTACATAGGATATTAATCAATAAATTGCCTCTTTTAGATATGTAATCATCAATATTAGTTTAAATTGCAGTTCTGATTTTACATATGAATGCCATAGTCTAGGAAACCTACTGTACTTTAGTTGTATAATCTGTAATCTTTGAGAAAAAAAAATAATGTCATAAATCATCATTGTAACTTTCTATTATTTTGGCTGGCCATACTGAAAGGCAGAAATTGAAATTCATGATGGATATATAATTATAAAAAGTACCCGGATTATCTGGTATTCATTTCTATTTTTCTTGGCAACGATAACAATGCAAACTCTTCCCTTTCTGTGCAGATTGACAGGAAACTATTTGACAAAATACTGGAATACACATAGAGCATGGCAAGCGAGAGGGAGCAAAACTATTAACGGATGTAAAATATAAGTTTTATAATTAATAATTTTGACCGACGTAAAAATCATTTGGCAATCAAGTATGTCATAACTCCTCTCCATGACTCAACTTGGTTGTAGAACTATTTCTTTCCTGAAATATTAGTGAAATTATTTATTTATGGTATAACATGTCTCAGTACTCAAGTTGAACCTTCAATAAAAGTATCGAATGATTTGGGAAGATGATGCCATGCCCTTCTTTGCATTTTAACTGGATTGGTATCTAATGAGTTAGTAACTTAGTTATGATGCCATCTTATCACTTGCAGTAGTTACAATATTATATTTTATTATTAAGCTATAACTTTTGTATGAATTTTATATTATCCATTACTATATTCATTACTATGCGGCAATGTCTTTGATAGAGCATGAAAACTGAGTTTGCAAATGTAGGAGATGGAAAGCGAAATTATCATTTTCATACAAAAAAGCGCCAGGAACAAAGAAAAGCAAAAAACAATTGCAACGTGGAAGAAAAAATTTTCTACAGTTGAAAGGGAAAAAACAATTGTATATTGGTTCGATTCCAAGAGTAGGCATGTGTTGTTGTAAGAATTAAAGGATTTCATGTATATGCTAATCTACCTTTAATTTAGCCATATGGCTCTGTCGTTGTTAGTATTTCTACTCTGTGGCAGGTGGTGATAATGGCTTTGGTAATTATTAGTCGATTGGGTTTTGGTTTGGTATGGACATGTAGTTGCTTGGGAGTTTTAAATCAACGGTGAACAAATGTTTGAAAACTCTTATATGGAAAGCTACTGAGACCTCTAATTGATTATAATAAGTAAATTACATTATAGATAATAGTAACTATAAACAATTTTGGTTGTTTACCTCCATGAAATGTTCTCTTGCCTTCTTTCTCTAGCTGCCTAGACAACAGTATAATGGGGGGAGGGGTTGGTCATTTTCAATATGCCTTGGGAACTAGATTTAAACAATTTGGGAAAGAAACCACTTCATTCATAGGGACGAAATCGCTTCATCTAGAGAGTCAAGAAAGCTTCAAGCTCATGTGAGTGGGTGATTCCACTTTTATTGAAGCTCAGTCTCAGGCCTGGGCTCTTAGCTTCACTGTTTGATAGAGTTCATGTCATGAATGCACAGATTTCCATCAAATAATTACAATAGTATTAAAGCTTAGACTCAGGCATAACTTCCCTTTGTGGAAGTGTTCATATCATGAATGCATAAATTATCATCAACATAATTGTAGCATAATTATAGATTAGTATGAAAATAGAGACTCAACAAAAAAAAAAATTAGGATTACTAAATTAAGCATAATACACCTCTCTCAGTCTGCTTAATATAGGGCATTGGGAATCCAAGCAAGTTGAAAAATAGACATTTTGATGAATACCTCTAGACATGGGTGATATAAGAAGCTTCAGGAAGAAGCATGTCCTTGTGCTTTAAGGATCTGACAAATCACTTACCAATGTGGTTGGCATGGAACAATACAATTCTTAGACAGAGGATTTCCAAGCATGCAATTGTAAACGAAAGTTGCATCCCCAACATTTCAAACTCTCAGTATCTGGAGCTTGTTGGAAAATGCAATTGCAGCCTAATCTGGCTATGTAGTTCACACCACTGCAATTGGTTGATTTCAGCAGCTGTGTGTAAGCCAATATGGGATTAAGGCAGCATTCAACAGGATGGTTAGTAGAAGAGAACTCACATATCAAAGCACGTGAGTTTTCCCCTACAGTGCAAATATGACAAGGACTGTGAGGAGCCTATGCAATGGTATTAACACTTTCCCGATGCCTTTGAAGTTCTGCAATGGGTACAGTTGGAAATATGATATCCAACACTACTACTTTAGAGCTATCCATGAGAATAGTAGACATATATCTTAGGTCCCGTTTGTTCCACCACAATCGTAACAATGGAGTCTCTGGCTAGGAGCTTTCATAAATAATAGTTGAATGCTCCTTGTCCTTCAAATAAAAAACTCTAACAGACCCATCTGTTGAAATTGAAGCAAAAAAACCTGGTCCTCCCCAAGCAATATCATACACCTCCTTGTCATGAGAAATCAGTTGTGTATCCACCACCTCCTTCCCAATGTCCCAAATGGTGCAAGTAGTTCAATGCTACAAGTTCCAATTTGCTTTGGCTCGGTGTTAAATTTTGAGCATTTAATTCAATATACTCTAGGATCTTTACTGAGAGAATAACATGTACAGCATATCAATCATAGCAATGCATAATAATCACACCAAGCAATCACATGAGACAATACACACACAGAGTTTCACTAGGGAAAACCATAAAGGTGAAAAACCCCACAACTTCCTCAGAGATAGAAAGAGCAAATAGTACAACCCAAGTACAAGAGATAGTCTTCTCCTAGTAGATGATCCTCCTCCTCACTAGTGCGCCACTTTTCGAGAGAGATAGAAGTGAGTAATGAAGTGATCAAATAGAGATCTCTCGATCTCTATTTATACTTGTCCTGTCCTTCCCAATAAACCAGTGGGGCTGACTTGTATAGCTTATCCTAATAACCCATGGTTAACTTAATCAGGGCCAACCCCACACATGGTGGTCTAATAACCCATCGGCAAGTTACGACACTAGCGAAACTTGTCAATACAAATGACGACACTTCCGTATAGAGGAATAATAACATCTCTATAGGAGTCCAATATACATAGCTGAAATACATTCCGAAGTGACATATACATCAACACTCCCTTTTAACTAGGAAGGTATTTCTCGACACAGATCTGCTAGTACAAGTCTTCTTCTCCGGATCATCATCAACAAATCATCGTCATCGTCACTGTTGTTGTTATCTCAATCAATCTCCGATCTACTCATCATAAGAAGTTCTACAGAGCCAATCCTTTTTCATATTGGATGTAGGCCTGCCACTTGCAGGTCTTCATCATCTACAGAGCAAGCCCTTTTTCATGTTGGATGTGACCTAGAACGCATCTAGGATTTCCTGCCACAGAGCCAGTCCTTTTTCATACTGGATGGGACCTAGAACACATCTAGGATTTCCTGCCACAGAGCCAGTCCTTTTTCATACTGGATGGGACCTAGAACGCATCTAGGATTTCCTGCCACAGAGCCAATCCTTTTTCATACTGGATGGGACCTAGAACGCATCTAGGATTTCCTGCCACAGAGCCAATCCTTTTTCATACTGGATGGGACCTTGAATGCATCTAGGATTTCCACCACACAACCTCGAAAGAGCATCCCAGGACTTATTACAGGCACATAGCCCAACCTATTGTATCTCCTAGGACTACATTACATGTGGTCATGGCAAAACCTTGAAAGAGCATCCCAGGACTTATTACGGGCACACAGCCCAACCTTATCGAATCTCCCAGGACAACATTACATGCCATAGGACAAAACCTCGAAAGAGCATCCCAGGACATATTACGGGCACACAGCCCAACCTGTCGGATCTCCCAGGG
The DNA here is from genome assembly GCA_027924585.1 of Larix kaempferi. NCBI lineage: Eukaryota > Viridiplantae > Streptophyta > Pinopsida > Pinales > Pinaceae > Larix > Larix kaempferi. The sequence continues at coordinate 3,089,670 of BSBM01000049.1, read as the reverse complement.
CAATATTACATGTCCTCTCAGAGCAATGCCTCGAAAGAGCATCCCAAGACTGATTACGGCCACACAGCCCAACCTATCGGATCTCCCAGGTCAACTTACATGCTTATCTGCACAACATGTCCATGGCCACAAAGTATCAACCTGATACTCATCATACATCATCCTGATGTACATCATCACATGATCATCCTAATCATCCAATGTATCCACCTGATACATATCATCTTGAGCAACATCCTAAAGCTCGTCATCCATGATCATCCTGATCATACAATGTATCCACCTGATACATATCATGCATATACCTGATGTGTATCACATACATGATCCACCTGATCATACAATGTATCCACCTGATACATATCATGCATCTACCTGATGCATATCACATACATGATCTACCTGATCATACAATGTATACACCTGATACATATCATGCATCTACCTGATGCATATCACAGAGCAGTAACTGGAGCATCGTCCCGATGCTCATCATTCAGCGCTTACATCCACAGCCATGGAAGGATCCTCCTCTCACCATGCTTGGAATGGCTCCAACAAATGTGTCCATCACTTCTTCCTTAAAGTGTCATCAATCTGAAGAACACCAAGCATCTCTCTGAAGTACTCAAACTTCACTCTGGCTAGTGGTTTTGTCAACACATTTGCAACCTACTCATCCGTCGCAACATATAGGAGCTTCACTGCTCCTCTTTGCACCATATCCCTAATATAGTGATATTTGATCTCTATGTGCTTCGACCTGTCGTGAGACACAGGGTTCTCAGACAGCTTCACACAACTCTGGTTGTCACAATAGATACCAGTAGCATCCAACGGGAGATCAAATAACTCAGACAGTAGTTTCCTCAGCCATACTACCTCACAACTAGCCGAACAAGCTGCAACATACTCTGCTTCGGCTGTACTCAATGCTACGCAAGACTTCTTCCTGCTGAACCAAGAGATCACACCTGATCCCATACTGAAACAGCACCCAGAAGTGCTCTTCCTATTTGCAGCACTTCCAGTCCAGTCCGAATCAACATAACCCTCTAGGTTAAACTTTTGATTCACATCATACTTGAGCCCATAATCAATCGTACCCTTCAAGTACCTCAGAATATGCTTTACAGCAACCAGGTGAACACCTCTAGGATCCATCAGGAACTGGCTCAATGTGTTCACCACAAAGAAAATATCTGGTCCCATGTTCATCAGGTACATCAAGGACCCAATCATTTGACGATACACAATGACATCAACAGGATCAGATGAAGCATCACACAGAAGCTTTAGGTTCGATGCCATAGGTGTGGCCATGGCCTTGCAGTCCATCATCCCGAACCTCTTCAGGATCTCTACTGCATACTTCCCTTGTCCAAGGAAGATTCCATCTGCACTCTGCCACACCTCCATGCCTAGAAAGTAGTGCATCATCCCCAAGTCCTTCATCTCGAACTCAGTAGCAAGCTTCCTCTTGGTATCAGCAATTAGTCTATCCTCACCCGTAACAAACAGGTCATCCACATACAAGAGTAGAATCACAGGATTGCCTTCCTCAACCTTGTAGTAAAGGTTGGAATCTACTTTGCTTTTGGTAAAGCCCAAACTGGATAGAAAACCGTCCATCCTACCATACCAAGTCCTAGGAGCTCGCTTCAAGCCATACAAGGCTTTCTTCAACCAACACACGTGTGACTCCCTGTCATGTGTCTCAAAACCAAGTGGTTGCTCCACATTACTTCCAACTCGACTACACCATTCAAGAATGTTGTCTTGACATCCATCTGGTGTATCTTCCATTTCATCACTGCAGCCAGAGCAAGTACTGTTCTAATGGAAGTGTATCTGGCTACAGGTGCAAAGGTCTCTTCATAGTCAATTCCCTCTTTCTGAGAGAAACCACGAGCTACAACCTTGCCTTGTATTTCTCTATGCTACCATCTGCAGCATGCTTGATCTTATAGATCCACTTGGAAGTCACAACAGACTTCCCCTCAGGTCTTGGGACCACATCCCAAACATCATTCTTCATGATCGATTGGTATTCCTCGACCATGGCATCCTTCCATTCTTTCTTTTCCGCTGCTTCTTCATAATTGGAAGGCTCTTTGTTCATAATGTCACAGAGTAAGGCAACATAGCTGGTATGAGATCTAGTTCTCTTCCTTGCTCTGTGTTCTTCTTCTAGAATGCCATATCTTTCTGCATCTTGAATGAGCTCTCTAGCCCATGCAGGTTTCCTCTTGTGAGAGTTGTTCTCACGAGGTGGATCTATAGGTTGTTGTGGATCTTTTGTTTCACAATGTTCTTATGGAATTGCTTCAGTCATGGTGGTCTCTCGAAATCTGATTTCCTTTGGTTCTTCATGATCTTCAATAGGTGTCTTCCTTGATTTGATATAAGCTGAGTTTTCATCAAATGTTACATCCCTGCTAACATTAATCTTCTTGAACCCTGGAAAGTATATTCTGTAAGCCTTCAAGCTTTCACTGTACCCCACAAAGATACCCTTCTTTCCTGAAGGATCTAGTTTTGTCCTCTTTTCCTTTGGGACAATAGTGTATATTGGACAACCGAATATTCTGAGATGGCTGACCTCAGGTTTCTTACCAGAGAAGACCTCTTCTGGTGTCTTGTTGTCCAATATCTTGTGAGGTGTTCTGTTCTGCACATATACAGCTGTCCTAGTTGCTTCTGCCCATAGATGCATATGCAGATCCTGGTCATGCAGCATTGCTCGAGCTGCCTCCATGATTGTTCTATTCTTTCTCTCTACAACTCCATTATGTTGTGGATTGTAGGGTGCATTCAACTCCCTCTTAATCCTTGAATCACTGCATAATTTCTTGAAATCACCTGAGGTGAATTCTCCGCCATTGTCAGATCTGAAAGTCTTGATCTTCTTATCAGTTTGATTTTCCATCAAGGTTTTGAATTCTTTGAACTTATCAAATACTTCATCTTTGTTCTTCGAGAAGTAGACCCAAGTCTTCCTATATAAATCATCAATAAAAGAGACATAGTATACATACCCACTCAGAGAATTGGATGACATCGGACCGCATACATCGGAGTGGATAATTTCCAAGATTCCTTTTGCTTTGCTTTCACTGCTTGGAAATGCCTTCTTAATGTTCTTTCCTTTTGCACATCCTTTGCAAACACCTTCATGCTTTGACTTGATTTCAAGAAGACCCTCTACAGCTTTGCTTGCAATTGGTAGTGCTCTATAATGCATATGTGCAGGCCTTCTATGCCAAAGTTCACTTGGCTCCATGGATTCATGTACCATGGCATGTTCAGGTTGTCCCTTTAATTTGTACAGTCCTCCCTCTTGTTCTCCAATCACCACTGCATCATCTATAGTTTTACCCTTTGGCCACATTAGGACTTTGCCATCTACAAATGCAACCCTCATGCCTTTTGCATCTAATGCAGATATGGAGAGTAGGTTCTTCTTGAGCCCAAGTACATATAGAACATCTTTCATCTTTAGAGACTTCCCAGAGTCTAGGTTGTAGGAGGCTTCACCACTTCCTTTGATAGGGTATTGATAGTCATCCCCAAGTTTCACCTTATGGGGTGACTCATATTCAGATAGATTTACAAAAGATTCTTTAAACCCAGTCATGTGTTTGGAAGCCCCACTATCAATAAGCCAATCATTACATCCGTGAGAGATATTACCTGTGAGAGCATATATTAGAACATATTCATCTTCACTTGATGAATCATCACTTTCTGCCCTAGCCTTCTTCTTTGGGGGTTCATCATCCTCGGCAGCATGAGCATGGTACCTCCTTTTGGTGCCCTTCTTCTTCTTGTTGAGGTTGTTGTTTTCCTTTCTGTTCTTTGGACAGTTTATAGCAATATGTCATTTCTCATTACATGTGAAACATATTCTCTTCTCTTTATACTAATGGTGGTGAGAAGATTTCTTGAAATGGGATGGCTCTCTCTTGGTCTTTCCTTTCTCCGAGTGTGTGCTGTGAGAGCTTGATCTTCATTCCCCATCTTTTCTTCTCGGGCCACCAGCCTTTCTTCTTCTTGCACAGATTCCTTGGATAAAGGAATCCCATGACCTAGGTAGGCCATTCAAAGTGGTCATAACAATTTCACCATTCTCCACCACTTCATCCACAGCTTCAAGTTGTTCCTTGATTTGAGAGACCTTAGAGAAATAAGATTGAATGGTCTCTCCATTCTGAAGCTTTACCCCTTTCAATTGATTCCCTGAGTCCTCTTCTGATTTATGTTCTTTCCTTCAAACAGCTTGGTCAAAGAGTCAAACATCTCCTTGGGTGTCTTTAGAGATGACACATGTGGTATGAGATGATCTTTGATAGAATCAGCAATGATTCTCTTTGCCTTGACCAAGTTTTTCTTGTGTAAGGCCTTAGCCTCTTCTCCCTCTGGGACAGGGACCTCTTCACTTATGTAAGTGTCCAATTCATTTTCTTCCAAGATTAACCAAATCCTATACTTCCATGCTCGGAAGTTATCAGCCCCTTCAAGCTTATCCTCAAGCTTGGTGTGGTGAGACATCTTTAAAGAGTACTTCAAATGGAAATAGAAAAGATTTAGATCTTACCACTTGATTAGCTGAAAACTGGATCTGGTCCCGGATTAGGGTTTGTCAGAGAAACCCTAAAAATTCAAAATGTGAATTTCAAATTTCTGAGAGGATAGAAAGATGTGCCTTGATGAGTTGATCAGCCTGGTATACTCAGAATTTGAAAACTGCAAAGTTTCACCCTTCAGAAATGCCTTTTAGTCTTTTCGGATTCACTAGGGAGGACCTTGAATTAGGGTTTGAGTTTCCCGGAGCTTCACCCAACCAAAAAGTTCCATTCAAAGCTCTAAACCTCGATTTTTCCAAGGAGCTTCCAGCTATGTCTTCAGATTTCAAAAATTCCTATTTTTGTGGAAACCCTAATTTTTAGGGCCAAAAATAAAAGTGCCCAGAATTGAATTATGATTCGACAGAAAGATTCACCTTGCTGAGGAGAGTCAATCTATCATATTACTTTTCCAAAATTTGTGGAGAGAAACCCAATAAACAAGAAACCCTAGTTTCTGCCACTGCACAATGTCTTCTTCTCAGGGTAGCTCTGATACCATGTTAAATTTTGAGCATTTAATTCAATATACTCTAGGATCTTTACGGAGAGAATAACATGTACAACATATCAATCATAGCAATGCATAACAATCACACCAAGCAATCACATGAGACAATAGACACACAGAGTTTCACTAGGGAAAACCATAAAGGTGAAAAACCCCACAACTTCCTCGGAGATAGAAGGAGCAAATAGTACAACCTAAGTACAAGAGATAGTCTTCTCCTAGCAGATGATGCTCCTCCTCACTAGTGCGCCACTTTCTGAGAGAGATAGAAGTGAGTAATGAAGTGATCAAATAGAGATCTCCCGGTCTCTATTTATACTTGTCATGTCCTGCCCAATAAACCAGTGGGGTCAACTTGTCTAGCTTAGCCTAATAACCCATGGTTAACTTAATCAGGGCCGACCCCACACATGGTGGTCTAATAACCCATCAGCAAGGTTTGACACTTGTCAATACAAATGACGACACTTTCGTATAGAGGAATAATAACATCTAAATAGGAGTACAATATATATAGGTGAAATACATTCTAAAGTTACATATACATCAACACTCGGCATCATTCTAGTCAAAAGAAGTTAATGGTGCGGAGAACTCACTATTTTTATTGTTATTCAATAAGCTTTTCAAATCAACTCGACCATCACGAGTCTGCCATATACAAAGATAGTCTCCAGTAGTGGCCAGAAGATCCGGTTTTTGGAATTCTTATCTGGAATAAACATTATGTTTGTTGCAAGATAAGGGTGATCGAACGCCAGTCTAGGATCATTCTTTAACTCTCCCATTTCCTCATCCAGTTGAATTATTTGTACTATGTTGTTATATTCCTCCAGAAAACTTCCAATAGCAAGACATAATTTCTTGTCTTTGCGAATGCTCCAGTTCATGCCATATATTTTCCATGGAGCTTCATATGTGTAAATTAGTGATTTCTGATTTGTTTCCATTTAGAAGCTCTTAAACAATAAAACTCCAGACTATTTTCACCCAAACATGCTAATCTGCAGAAAAATGTGGATCAATATTGTTTCTTAGATGTAAAACATGGAAACGCATTAGGCACAAAGTTAAACATATTTCAAAAAAGCAGAAAATGTTTTTTTATAAATGCAGAGATACTAATTTAATTCTAGAATACGACCTTTGAAGAAAAAACATAAGAAAACTCAAAGCAAATTCCTAAATCAGACACAAGCGGTCTAGACTCCAAATAATGATTGCAAGCAAAGATCAAATCAAAAGATAAATTGCCTGCCAAGCAGTGCTTTACATCAAATACCCCCAAATTTTTTACGATGAAATTTGACATGCCATATCTAAACTCACATTAGAAATGAGACAAAAATAATCAAGGATCGAGCCCAACAAAGATGGTTTTCTAGAAAACATAGATAACCGAGAAACCCCAGGCCAAGTGCTATGTTTTTCTTGTCTGCAAGCCTCTATACAATTTCAGGAGACACTCAGACTCCATTGCAGTTATACAAATTGAAAGCCAATGTTGAAGCTCGATCATGCCTGATATTTGGACCATATATGCGGACAATGGAAATTCCACCATCTGGTCCACGATGTCTTAATTGTAGTAAGGAAGTAACCATCCAATTGATGAGATATCTAATTCTTAAAGTTGCTTCATTAAGACCCATATTGTCCACATGATCCAGATGCTTTTTAAAAATTCGATAAATCATATTTTTTACTTAAATCAAAATTAATAACCATTATCATCATTAACAACTGACCATGATTCGCAACAGTAAAAATAAGTGAGTGCAACAGTAAAAGTAAGTGATTGCAATAACAACTGACCACGATTCGCAACAGTAAAAGTAGAATTGATTGTTTTGCAGTACCAAACAAACCACACCACTGCATCAAGAGGGCTTTGGGCTTGGCCATGTTCCATTAAACTTCAGCATTGTCCACAAAGAAATGCTTTGTTTACAGGCCTACCTGATTTCACCAAAAGGCGTAGAGATCCCTCGAATTCTTTTGACAAACCGAGACGAGGGATCGCTCCTCCTCGGCCTGGATTTTTTAGATGCAACATTTGCAAGGGACGCCGAGACTTGAATAAATAGGGGTCATGGGAAACCAGTGCCTTGATCAGTGGCGGACATAGGAATCGCATGACAATAACCGAAAACACTAGATTAGGGTTAGGGGTTGTTATATCAATATGAAGTTAACAATTTACCTCAGTTTTGAGCACGAATTATTCTATATTGCCTGTCATGATCTAATCCAAAATACCCTTTTCCATTGAAATTCTTTTGATTCACAAGAAGCATACATGGATTCCAAAATTCTTGAAAGCCAGAGAACAGAGAGAAAGAATGCAGCTAGAAAACAGAAACCTTAGACAAAGGCAAGCTGCTTTTGAACCTCAAAGATGGCTTTAGCCGACATGTTCAAACATTGGGTTTCTTCACCAGTCAATGGAATGTTAGCAACGCCGAAAACAGCCCCGCTTCCCAACTGAGCAGGAAGACTCAGAAACACATCGTCTTCAATGCCATCAAAATCCCTTGCCAACACAGAAATGGGATGAATCCTCTTCTGGTTTCCTTTTATTTCTCAGCAGGTTATGCGTTTTTCTTCAAGACTTGGACCAATCCCACCTTCGAGGGTTTCTTCCGAGCTCACTTCAAGACCAGGCAGAAGCGACTGATGCAGAAAAGGAATTTCAACATGGAAGGATTTGAAGAGCTTCGCAAGAAATACAGGTCCCGCTTGAGATAGTCTCCATGTGGCAGCGTTGTAGATGATTCGACGTAGTTATTGTTAGAAAAACAGGATCGCGGAGCCATAACAATAAACATAAATGTAAATATAATCACATACACATTACAAGAGAGACACAAATATATCGTGGTTCACCCAACTTGGGCTACGTCCACACTGAAGTTGTCAGTTCTTATTATTATATCGTCCAGCAAAATGAAGAGATACAACCTGCAGCGTAGCCGCTGCACTTCCTCTTCACTGTCTCACAGTCTCTCTTATAATATTAGAGATCTTTATAATGCATAAAACCTAATACATCAACCCTATCCGTATTACAATGTCTTTATTTTATAGGGGAGATACAATGGGAAAATACCACGGGATACCCAAAACCATGGGCCCGAAATTTGTTGGCGAAACAGCCTAAAAAAATTTCTCGGGGGCGTTGCCCCCGAACCCCAAGGTTGGGAAATGAGTGTACAATCCTCTGAGGTGCACGGCTAAGAAAATATCATCTATGAGACTATAAGATCTAGCTCCACAACCAACAATCTCCCACTTGGAGACTGATCACAACAACTCCACCGCTATTGTACTTGCTGGACCTTGGACTTGGCAACTTTCTCATCTTCACCTTCATGCTAGAAGGCCAACTGAAACTGAGTAGGAACTCAGTTTCTCTCTGGTCACTACCTTTGTGAACAAGTCTGCAGGATTCTGGCTAGTATGTATCTTTTCCAGCTTCAACAGTTCATCTTCCAAAACAGAGCGTATGAAATGGTACTTGAGATGTATATGTTTAGTCCTGGAATGGAATGTTGAGTTCTTTGCAAGATGAATGACACTCTGGCTGTCACTATACAACCTGTTATCCTTCTGCTTCTTACCCACTTCCTCCATAAACCTCTGCAACCAAATCATCTCTTTACTAGCCTCTATAACAGCAGCATACTCTGCTTCCGTTGCTGAAAGTCCAACAACCTTTTGCAATCTCGAAATCCAACTTATTGTTGTTCCACCTATAGTAAACACATACCCTGTGGTGCTCCTCCTGCTATCCTTATCACCTACCATATCTGCATCAACATATCCCTGTAGAACAGTGTCTGAACCTCCAAAACATAATGCCTGGGTGGTAGTACCTCTCAAATACCTCAGAATCCATTGTACTGTCTTCCAATGTTCTTTACCTGGATTGTTCATATATCTTCTCACAACTCCCACTGCTTGTGTAATATCTGGTCTTGTGCACACCATGGCATACATCAAGCTGCCAACTGCTGATTGATAGGGAATCTTGGACATGTAATCTGTCTCTTCCTGTGTCTTGGGACACATTTCCTTACTTAGACTGAAATGGTTGGCCAAAGGTGTACTAACTGGTTTTGCATTCTGCATTCTGAACCTCTCCAACACCTTTTGTATGTACTCACTCTGATACAATGTCAATTTGCGATTTTCCCTGTCTCTTGTTATTCTCATACCAAGGATTTTCTTTGCAGCACCCAAATCCTTCATCGCAAATGAATTAGCTAGCTTCCTTTTCAGTACATTTATATCCTACATGTTAGACCCTGCAACAAGCATGTCATCCACATATAATAAAAAGATAATATATCTTTCATTGTCTAGCTTCTTGAAATAAACACAATGGTCAGAATGACATCTACTATAACCTTGTTCTGTCATAAACCTGTCAAATTTTAAATACCACTGCCTTGGAGCTTGCTTCAAGCCATACAAACTCTTTTTCAACCTACATACCAAGTTCTCCTTATCTTTGACCTCATACCCTTGTGGCTGCTGCATATATATCTCTTCCTCCAAATCCCCATGGAAAAATATTGTTTTTACATGTCACTAGAGGAATTTTGAGGTCTAAAATGGACCTCATAAGAGATATAATAAAATATTGTGAGTTTGTCATTTTATGGGGAAGGTATATTTACAACTCACCTCTTGCACTACAATTCACGTAACTATGTTTAAGTTAAAGTGAAAAAATGTGTACAAATAAAATTAATAAAATATCATCTTTGATATGACTATAAACTTGAGTACTTTTAAAAAGATAGATGTACTAAAATAAAGTACTCATAAAATAAAATATTTTACTTTTGAATTGTACACCTAAATTAAACTTAAACTTTTGTAAATAAATTATAAGTTGTATAAAATAATTCACCTTAATATTTTTATTTTAAAATATATTAACTTATTCAATATAAAATTATAATATATATTGATCCATTAAATCTAACATCATATATATTATATTATATTTATTAACCTAACCTTTTATTATATTATAAATTTATAAATCACTTTATTATGTATGATACAACTTTTATAAAATTTATTATAACATGCTTTACAACAAATTTTAATAACTTTATTCACATAATAATTATTATAATATAATATAATATCATATAACTCAATTCTTATTATAATATAATATAACTCAATACAAACTTACTACAATAATTCATAAATTATTTACAAAGAATTGGTTCACGTTACAAACTCACATTTAAATAAATATTCATTATATTAAAAACTATAACTCTTCCTATGTTATAAACCATAACACACTCTAAAATAAGTTATTATAACTCTTTTAAACGTTATAACCAAGGAATTGAATGGTAATTCGTGTTATAATTGTTCACGATATATGAAATCTATGTAAGTACTAGGTACAGGTTATAACCATGAAACCATTCCAAAAGTACGTATGCATAACCATGAAAACCATTCCAAAAGTACGTAGGGGAGGGAGGCCAAAAGTGGTGCGGGGCCACTTTGACCACCTGGGATGCCATGTGGATGCCACCTGGCGAGGTCCAGAGGTGCCCAGGTGTCTGCTCCACATCGTCCCGGGTAGATAGCACTTTAATGCGCTTTATTACACCTCGGGAACCGTGCCAGGTGTCCATTTCCCTGCAGCTGCTCCAGACGCCTGTGTATTCTTGCTCGGGGCCGGAGTGTGAACGTTTCACCACCCCAAAACCTGTCCGCCATGGCGCCGTTGCTGCTCTGATGCCGCCTCCTGCTCCTGTTCGAACCTGCCGCTGCTTGGAGGCTCTGTCGTCGTGTTATGGTCCGCGTCTGGTTGTTGTTCGAGCGGAGGTGTTTGCTGCTGTTAACCTCGTTGGAGTTCATGGTGGAGCGGCCCGCCTCCATGGTCGTCCCCGTGGGTTGGAGAACTGTTGTGCTGTTGTTCTTGTGTTCGTGGTCCGTGGCACGGGTCCCCCGGTGGAAATCTCTTGTTCCTGCTTGTTTGCGGGCTGCTCCTGGTGTTGGTGTTCTTGTTTCGTCCTCGGCTCCTGCTTCGTCCTCGGCTCCTGCTTCGTGCTCGGCGGTGACCATTTGTCCAGAAAACGTGGTAGGATTTCGATCCTACCGGCTTCTCTTGCATTGTGTTTTTCAACACAACCACTCTCTCGATGTGATTTGCTTGCTTTCTCTGTCTGTGTTCGGTCTAGTTGGGTCCGGTTGCGTCTGTGTTCTTGGTTGAATCCAGACGACGTCGTAGGTTATGGTTTTTGGTTTTTAATGGAGCACTATTATGGTTTTTGGTTTTTAATGGAGCATTTTTGTTGTTGAATTCGTTTACGACTGGAACATTGTTATGGTATTTGGTTTTTAATGGAGCACTGTAATGGTTTTTGTTTTTTAATGGAGCACTGTTGTGGTTTTTGGTTCTCAATGGAGCATTGTTATGGTTTTTGGTTTTTAATGGAGCACTGTTATGGTTTTTGGGTTTTAATGGAGCACTGGTATGGTTTTGGGGTTTTAATGGAGCATTGCCTTCATTTCAAGGCTATGGTTTCTAGGGTTTCATGGTTTCGTCTTTAGGATAAGACATTTTGGTTTTTAATGGAGCATTGTTAATGGAGCACTGTTATGGTAATTGGTTTTTAATGGAGCACTGTTATGGTATTGGGTTTTTAATGGAGCACTATAATGGTTTTTTGTTTTTAATGGAGCATTGTTATGGTATTTGGTTTTTAATGGAGAACTGTAATGGTTTTTTGTTTTTAATGGAGCACTGTTAGGGTATTTGGTTTTTAATGGAGCACTATTAGGGTATTTGGTTTTTAATGGAGCACTGTTATAGTATTTGGTTTTTAGTGGAGCACTGTAATGGTATTTGGTTTTTAGTGGAGCACTGTTAGGGTATTTGGTTTTTAATGGAGCACTGTTAGGGTATTTGGTTTTTAATAGAACACTGTAATGGTTTTTGGTTTTCAATGGAGCACTGTTAGGGTATTTGGTTTTCAATGGAGCACTGTTATGGTATTTGGTTTTTAATGGAGCACTGTTAGGGTTTTTGGTTTTTAATGGAGCACTGTTAGGGTATTTGGTTTTTAATGGAGCACTGTTATGGTATTTGGTTTTTAATGGAGCACTGTAATGGTTTTTGGTTTTTAATGGAGCACTGTTAGGGTATTTGGTTTTTAATGGAGCACTGTAATGGTTTTTGGTTTTTAATGGAGCACTGTTATGGTATTTGGTTTTTAATGGAGCATTGTAATGGTATTTGGTTTTTAGTGGAGCACTGTTATGGTTTTTGGTTTTTAATGGAGCACTGTAATTGTATTTGGTTTTTAGTGGAGAACTGTTGTGGTTTTTGGTTTTTAATAGAGCATTGTTATGGTCGAAATTGATTATTAATGGCACACTGTTAGGGTCGAAATTTATTATTAATGATTGTATGAATTAGCAATGAATGGTTGTTAATTTGTTAATGGAGTTGATTATAGGATTAGGGTTTGAAGGTTGCGGAAAATTCTGACATAAAAAAAACACCATAACAGTGCTCCATTAAACCCTTCAGTGATTATATTGCTTTCAGTGATTGCTTGAATTTTGAAGGAATGGTTGTTAATTTCTTATTGGAGTTGATTATAGGATTGATGCATGCTTGAGATGCAAGATGACGCTCTCAAATAATTTGGGCATGCCAATTAGATGAATAATTTGGACTGTGAATTGAAGGCATGAAACCTTTTAACAAATTAGGGTTTGATATGGTTCATTGATTGTTTCAGTGATTGTATGAATTTGCAATTAGGGTTTGGAGGCATGAAAACTTTTAAGAAATTAACAACCATTCATGCTAATTAGGGTTTGCTAGGGTTTGCTATGGTTCAGTGACTGTTTCATTGATTGTATGAATTCACAATGAATGGTTGTTAATTTGTTAATGGAGTTCATTATAGGATTAGGGTTTGATATGGTTTCATTGTTTCATCGGTTTGATATTTTAAAATTGAGAGAAGGTTTCATGGTTATGGAAAATTCAGATATGGTTTAATGGTATGAAGGTTACGGGAAATTCTGACATAAAAAAACACCATAACAGTGCTCCATTAAACCCTTCAGTGATTATATTGCTTTCAGTGATTGCTTGAATTCTTAAGGAATGGTTGTTAATTTCTTATTGGAGTTGATTATAGGATTGATGCATGCTTGAAATGGATTTGGGCATGCCAATTAGATGAATAATTTGGACTGTGAATTGGAGGCATGAAACCTTTTACAATTCTAGTATCCCTTTATTGGATGAATATGTGAAATAAGCATTGATTTCTAATGAGAGTATGAGAGAATATGAAGGAGTATTTGAATGTTGGACATGCATATGTGTTTGTCCCATCTACAGTTAGCCCTCATTTTGTATTTTTCTAGAATTTTGGTTCTCATTTAAAAATTTGTCATTACTCTTCCAACAGTAATGCAATATGCAACATGGAATTAGTGATACCACCTGCTTTCATTCTTGTTGTGTGCTCTAACCTAAGTAATCTTTAACTGTGTGCTCGGTGGTTGTTTGCAATGCTTACTAGCAATCTAGTTCAAGTCGATTTGCATTCAAGTCAGTATTGCATTCAGAAAAAACTTGCATTCAATTTAAATTTTCAATCAGGTTGGTCTACCATCCAATTTAGTTTAACATTCAAATTAGTTTGCCAACCAAGAAATCTAGCAATGAGTTTTAGTAAGGAATGTAGTCCAGTAAATAGACAGAGACATGAAGAAAACAATACTTGACATAAATGGCATATTCTTGTTCAACATAGTAGCAATTCAAGATTTATACATATGGTTGGTCCATGGTGGGTTGGGACTTTATACATTTACTGTGGTTATGCCTAACATATATCGACTGTCAGATTGGAATCAAACAAAAACTTAGGAAACCACACAAAATTCCTCCTGCAACAAAATCTAGCTTAATCTAGCTATCACATGTGTATGCCAAAGAAAACACATCTTCCATCTGTCAAACAAAAACTTTGGAACCACCCAAAATTCCCCCCAGCAACAAAATCTTCCTTTCATATGTGTATGCCAAACACAAAACATCTATCATTCGCCAAACAAAAAAACCTATGTGTGAGGAGGTTGACTGCCTTCATTACCCAAACTAGTTGGGTTAGATACTGATGCTTGACCTGGTTGTGTTGAGCTGCAAACATTTGGTGCGGGCCAGGTTGCTCCTTGTAGCCAAGGAGGAATTGAGTAACCATAGTTATGACTTGAGCCTAATTGCCCTGGGTTCACTGGAGGTGTTTGGAAGGCATACACAGTATATCCCCCTGCCTGGTGGTATTGGGGTATCTGTATGTTAATAAGGTCCTGGAATAATCTTCTGTTCTCTGAAAACTGATCCAATGGGTTGTCAACCACCTCTATCCTCTCCAGACCATTTGGATTCCTCTGATTTGCCTTTCTTTGCTCCCTTTCCTCCCTTGCCAATTGTTTCCGTCGCTCTCTTTCCTCCCTTTGTTTCACTCTTACAAGCCTTTCCTTCCTTCGATTTTCTGCTACAATAATCTTTACTTCCTTCTTCTCCTTTGCCAAGGCCTTCTTCTTCTCTTTTAAATCCTGCATCTCCTTTTTCTTGTGCTCAGCCTCAATCAGTAGGGTGATGTAGTCCTCTGATGTTAGTAGTTGTGAGCTCCTGCTTAATCTAAGATGCTCAACAGTGGGATTAGATAGTTGAGTTGCAACTTTCTCCATTGGCAACTTAAGGAACTGGCCAAGTAGTGGCTCATTTGGTGGGAGTGCCTCATCATCATTTTCTTGGTCCACTGTATCTTCATTCTGTTCAATCTCATCTCCAACACCCCCAAGTGGCACATAATAATGTACAGCTTCATTGTTAAGGACTGCTGGCATCGAAAGCAGGTTAAGGCTTTCATCGTTGGTGGGGGTGACAATGTGTCTGTTCATATTTGTCATCGCCTCTACCAACCACTCGGGTTGTTCTGGTTGGCTTGGAAATGTCAACTCCTCGTTGTTGTTTACCACTGCTTGGTCACCTCCATTCACACTCAAATCGGCAACGTTGTTATGAACAATCCCTTGGCCATCTAATTATGTTTCTGTCCTTCCAACAACTTCTATATTCTCCCCAACAAGTTCGGTGCCATACTGACTTTCACTTACGTGTTCATTGTCGTCATCCAGTGGTTGGCAATGAACTTGAGAGAGTGATATGATGTTATCTGCATCATCTGCATCCTCTTTCCCCTGAACATCAAAAGCCTGACTACATCCTGTGTCATGTTGAAGAGCATCATAATTGAAAGGCCAAATTCCTGTCTGCCTAAAACCAGCCCTGATATTT
Source organism: Larix kaempferi (assembly GCA_027924585.1). Classification (NCBI taxonomy): domain Eukaryota; kingdom Viridiplantae; phylum Streptophyta; class Pinopsida; order Pinales; family Pinaceae; genus Larix; species Larix kaempferi. The sequence continues at coordinate 3,074,159 of BSBM01000049.1, read as the reverse complement.
GATGCTGTGAGTGCCCTAGCAAAAGCTTTGCTTGCAAGTTCTGCTAATTCGAACCTCTTCACCTCTACCCCGGGTTCTTTGCCATCCAGGACGCTCTCTCAGACCTGAAGTAACACTGGAAAGGCCCAAACACACTCACATCTAGAGGTTGCAGCCTGTGGGTGGTATGTGCAGGCAGTGTCAACAGATCAATGCCTAGCCTGTTTGCCTCCTCAATGGTTTGTATAGCAACGTGGCTGCCATGGCCATCAAAAATCAACAGGTGTCTGTTTTTAGGTGAAACACCGCCAGGGACAGAGGAAGCAAAGTGGCAAAGCCAACTTAAGAACAATTCTTTTGTCATCCAAGCATGGGGGTGTGCACCCATGCATGTGCCAGGTTCACAGTTTTTAATGTAATTTTTGAGTTGATTCTTTCCCTTGAATAGATAAAAACCTGGAATTGATGCTCCAACTGCGTTGACACAACAAAGAATAGTCATCCACTCCCTACTTTTTCGCATAATTTTGGGCACATTCCTGCTCCCTCTCTTGGCAATTACCCACATGCCACAATTCTTCCCTGCCTGCAATCTAGTCTCGTCACAGTTCCATATATGGTCTCCTCTGTATGAGTGTTTCTCATATGCATCAGAGAGTGTCTGATAGAACTTGGTCACAACTATAGGGCGTAGATTGAAAGACCTATCCCTGTCAAGCCCCTCTGGATGCCTTTGTTTAAATCCTCTCCACCATGATTTCCCCGGAAATCCATCTTTGGAGGGGTTTGGCCTCCCTTGACAGATTTGTGCAACAGTGGATTTGAGTTGAACCAACTCCAGACCATGGCCTAGTTGAGCCATCTCTTCACACCAAACCACAACTTCTTCTTCCTCTTCTGCACTCAACACTGTAAGAGGTCCTTTTCACTTGGTATGGGTCAGGCCATTTATCCAGTAATGGATTGATGTTGGTGGAATCCCATGTTTTTTAGCAGTTGCTCTGATAGAAAAACCATTGAACTCTATATCATCTATGGTAGCCTTCGTGTCTTCTTGTGTCCATCCTCTGATGGCACTAATCTTCTTACTGGCAGTTGCACCTTGAACTGTGGTTGATTGTGGAATAACACCTCCAGGATCTGCATCATTTGCCTCTTCAACTATGGTTGATGGTGGAATAACACCACTACGCTCTGCATCATTTGCCTCTTCATCATCTCTGTGTGCATTGTTATTATCAGCATCATGTGCTATGTCCTCATCGGACGAGGTGCATTGTAGCTGGGCACCCCTGCTGAGTCTCCTACTTGACCTCCTTGCACGAGTAGTGTTGAATCTTGCCATGACTACAATCACCCACAGAATTAGAACAAACAGGGCCAAGGACAGGGCTAGGGACAGTGCTCCATTAAAAACCAAAAACCATAACAGTGCTCCCACCCACGGAATTAGAACTAGTTGTGTATTTTCATAGGGATCTGGAATATTAAAATAGCTGTGTTAAAACAAAGTGTTAAAACGACCCTAGGATCTGGAGTATTCAAAAGGATCTCTTGATGTGATTTACATGTTCAATGCAGGTTCTTGCATAAAACTAGATATAGTCTGGCTACTTGAAAACATTATTGAAAGACAAGTTTATCTTGAATGCAATACCTGAACTCTGAATGTTGTCTTGAATTAACTCTGCAACTGTGTTTTGCTTGAATGCAATGCCTGGACTCTAAAATTTGACGCTTGGAAATAGAGCTGAGTTTAACAAGGTCTGGGAATTTTGAATAGCAGAAAAAATGGAGTTTGTCTGAAGGTTGTAGTGTCTTTATAGCATTTTGGTGTTTGATTTGATTGGCAAGTTTGAGAAGGCATGGATTGCAACTGGCTGGAGTTGGATGAGTGGCTCAAGATTGAGTTGGCCTCGATCCAATGGCCATTAATGGGGCTTTGTCGATCCATGTGCTATTCGAAATGCCTATGGACATGCTTCTGTTTGGTTTTATGGTTGATTTGATGATTTTAATGGAGTTGGCAGCATTAATTGCATTGATTAGGCTACTTTGTTGAACAACAATGCACCTAGAGCTGACACTCATTCTCCATTTATTATGCAGATGACATTTGATAAATGTGCAGGTGGGATGCCTTGGTGGTTAAGTGATTCTCGATGCTGGTCCGGGTGTACCCTGAAGCTTGTTCGATGGGGTCCATGTGATGGGCAATCCGTCCTTGTAGATTGGGCTGCTTGGGGAGTGATGAGGTCCAATTAGATGTTTGTGTCAGTGCATGTTGGGATTTGGAAGCGACATGATGGATTTGATTTTGGTTCTATCAAGACTGCTCAGTTGTCAACCTTTTGTCCTATAGTTGACAGCTGTGGGCCTACTGTACAGAATGACACTTAATGAACTTAAATAAGAAACTTTTTATATATTTATATAATTATATGTGTTTGACAGTTGGCATTTTCTTGGTCACTTTTTGGGTTGTAACAGTCACCGGTTCTATCACCACTACCGGTTCCCGTTCAACTATAGAACTCTCTCCCCTAGGCATGATTTCGTTTTTAAATTTAGTTTTGACTTTTAATTGTTTACTATAATTTTATAGTGAAAAGTGAAAATAATTTAAAGTAAAAGTACTTTAAGTATATATTTATTAAATTTACAAGTATTTTTTTTATTATGAGTATGGTTAACTATAGATTTTCATTCACCATTTATAATTTGACAAGTAGATAACTTTAATTCAAGCAATGCCACCTCAACTATAATAGATGATGTCATTCTTTAAGTTCTTATTGGTTTTTATAAAGTTGATTTGATAGTATTTTTTTTGTTTGGAGGCCCATTTTTTACCTCAAAATTCCCCTAATGAACTGTTCAAGATGCAAATCTTCTACCACCACTAGATTTAAGATAATCCTAATTGAAGTCATCTTAACAACAAGAAAAAATATTTCATCAAAATCTATACATTTCTTCTGTGCAAACCCCTTTACAACAAGTCTGGCCTTGTATCGCTTCTTACCTCATTCTTCTTCCTTCAACCTGTAAATCCATTTGTTCTGCAATGCTCTTTTACCAGTAAGCAACTAAACCAAATCCAAAGTCTGGTTTCCTACCAATGAATCAATCTCCTCATTCATGCCTTGCTCCCACTTCTTTCTAGTTTCCACCTGCATTGCTTCTTCATAACATTCTGGTTCACCAGAATCAGTCATCAATAAATAATACATTGAATGAGAGTATCGTTCAGGCAACCTACTTAACCTGGTAGATTTTCTTGCAGTTGCAGGAGTTTCAGGTACTTGCTGCTATTCTTGATTTTTTGGCACCTTCGGAACTTCATTTTCTTTAATTTCATCAAGCACTGTGTACTCTGTGTTTCCTTTTTCCTGTTTCTTTCCCTGCAACTAATATTTATACATGACCTTTTCATTGAATATTACATTTCTACTCCTGATGATTTTGTTATTTTCATAATCCCATAAACGATAACCAAATTCATCAACCCCTTATCCAATAAAGATATATTTATTGGATTTAGCTTCAAGCTTTGTTCTATTTTCTTTATCAATATGGACAAATGCTTCACAACCAAACGTTCTCATAAATGAGTAGTTTACATTTTTACCTGTCCATGCCTCCTCTGGAATACCACCATCCAAAGCACTTGAAGGTCCTCTGTTTATTAACTAAACAACAGTATTTACAGCATCTGCCCAAAACTGTAAGGGCAATCCTGCATGCAATCACGCTCCATGATCGTTCTGTTTATCCTTTCAGACACCCCATTTTCTTGTGGTGCTCCTGTGACTGTCTTCTCTCTATGAATCCCATGGTATGAACAGTAACTATCAAACTCCTTGCCACAGTACTCACCTCCATTACCAAATCTGAGACACTTCAACATTTTTCCTGTCTCATTCTCAACCAAAGCTTTCCACTTCTTAAAAGTAGCAAACACAACAGATTTTTGTCTAATGCAATAAACCCAAGTTTTCCTAGTTGCATCATCAATAAATGTAACATAATAATGAGAACCACCAAGAGATTGTACCTCAGCTGGTCCCCATACATCTGTATGCACAAGCTCTAACTTTCATTCTTCTTCTGTTTCCCAACCCTGAGAAATCTGACTCTCTTCTGTTTTCCATAAACACAGTTCTCACAGAATTCCAAACTTACCTGCTTCAAATCTAGCAGCAACTTCCTTGAGTGGAGAATCTGCATCTCCTTCTCACTCATGTGGCCAAGCCTATGATGCCACAATGTTGTATTTGTTCCTGTGGAAGCTAAAGAGACAAAATGATCAGTATTATGAGGACATAAATACAACGTACCTACCCTGTCTCTTTTTGCTATCACCATTGATCCTTTAGTGATCTTCCACCACTTTTCTCCAAATGTAGATAGACAACCGCCATCTCCCAATTGCCGTATTGAGATTAGATTTCTTTTCATAGAAGAAAAATGCCTTACATCTTTCAACAGCCAATCAGTTCCATTCTTAACTTTTATCCATACCTTACCCATTCCAACAATTTTACATGGCTCATCATCACCCAATAAAACATATCCAAAATCACCTGGAACATAATCATGAAAATATTTCCTATGGGGTGTAGCATGACATGAAGCCCCTGAATCTACTACCCAATAATCACTAGTATTATCTAATGCAAGAATCAAAGCATCTTGTAACACATCACCTGCTACATTTGCTTCCTGGGTAGTTTCCTGTTGTGCATCTCCTTTCTTCTTTAGAGATCTGCAGTATTTCTTCAGATGTCCTTTCTTTGCACAGTTCCAGCACACTATTTTTCCCAGTCTGGACTTGGATCTTCCCATTTTAGACTTGCCACGGTTACCTTGGCTCTTTCCTCTCTCCTTTTGTCTTCCCCTGCTCTCCATGGTCAATGCATTACCTGATGTCTCACCTGTGCTTTTTCTTTGCATTTCCTCGCCAAGAATAACACCAATAACATTATCAAATTTCAAGGTGTTTGAACCAGAGACAGAGTTACTTACAGCCATGACCAAGCTATTTCAGCTTTCTGGCAATGAACACAAGATTAGAAGAGCCCTAACCTCATCATCAAAGTTCACACTTACATAACTTAGTTAATTTGTAACCGTATTAAACTCATTTAAATGATCGGTAACAGATCCACCTTCAGACATCTTCATATTAAATAAACGCTTCATTAGAAATACCTTGTTGGAGGCCGAGGGTTTTTCATACAGCTTACCCAGTGCGCTCATCAAACCCTTCGTTGTTGTTTCTTTTGAGATATTGAAAGCCACCGACGAAGCCAGGCTCAGCCGTATTGTTCCTAGAGCCTTTCTGTCAAGAACCTCCCATTCTTCGTCCTTCATGGCCGTTGGATGCTTTGCTCTTCCTCCCAACAGTAGGAATAGATCCTTCTGGTACAGATAGTCCTCCATTTTCATTTTCCATAACTGAAAGTTTTGGCCATTAAACTTCTCGACCTTAAACTTTCCTTCTTCTGTTATTGCTCCCACTTGAACCAGAAACCCTAGCTTCCTGCGGGTTTATCTACCAAATAGACCTTTGGCTCTGATACCGATTGTTAGAAAAACAGGATCGCAGAGCAATAACAATAAACATAAATGCAAATATAATCACACATACACATCACAAGAGAGACACAGATATATCGTGGTTCACCCAACTTGGGCTACGTCCACACTGAAGTTGTCAGTCCTTATTATTATACCGTCCAACAAAGTGAATGGATACAACCTGCAGCACAGCCGCTGCACTTCTTCTTCACTGTCTCACAGTCTCTCTTCTGATCTCAGAGATCTTTACAATGCATAAAACCTAATACATCAACCCCAACCGTATTACAATGTCTTTCTTTTATAGGGGAGATACAATGGGAAAATACCACGGGATACCCAAAACCATGGGCTTGAAATCTATTGGCGAAACAGCCTAAAAAAATTTCTCGGGGGCGCTTCCCCCGAACCCCAAGGTTGGGGAATGAGTGTATAGTCCTCTGAGGTGCACGGCTAAGACAATATCATCTATGAGACTATAATATCTGGCTCCACAAGCAACAATTATGATAACCCCAGGGGTATCATGGAATTGCGGACCCTTTTCACTCGGCCATATCTGATTTGGCCATACCTTCCACTACCATCTCGAAGCCTGGGCTCGGATTCAAGCCAGGTACCTTTTAACTTTCCCAATTTAATCCTCGACGACAAATCGAAACCCGTTCCCAACCAAAGACGCCATTCATACTTTTGCAAAAGTCGATCCACATTCGAATCAACGAACCTGGAGGCTCGGCCATTGAAGCAACTCTTGCGCATTCTCTACATAAAATAAGATGGCTCTCTAAGGTGCTATCTTGTATTGCATACATAAACCGTTCATGTTCACTCTGCAACAGAGTACCAGAGCAGATCTGGCGATAAGCAAAGACAAACGCATATGCTCCCCAATAATAGGTTCCATATGTGTCTCGTTCATTATTCACACCCGGCCACGGGCACATTGGCGTCATAGGTCTAGGATTCAGTATTCCACACTCGGCTTCGAACTGTTTTCCTAGAGTCACTGCAACGACCTCCTATCTTGAAATGGGAGCTGCCAAACATTTATCATTTCTGTTGTGTTGGGACTTGGGAGTCTGTCTTCTTGAGTCTTAGTGAACCTGTAGACTACCACCTATGCCGCGTATCTACTTGGTCATTGGAGATTCTCGACCTACTAGCCGTTCTATTAAGTGGCATTCCAACTCCGCATGAGCGATTGCTTCTAGAATCGCCATGTTTCTGCTCTGTTATGTATACCTTTTTATTAATATTTCATTTTGATTTAAGACATGACCAGGAGGGGAGAGACTAGGATAATACTCTTCACCAGGCTAGCCTAGCACTCTGTTCGACAACAAACCAGAGAGTTTCCACGCTATGTAGGTCAGTATGTCCACGGGGTTCGAGACAACCAACAAAATTGAATTCAATGCATAGTACATAATAATTCAATGCACAATGTACAATCAATCAGGGACGGGCGGACAGACGTCGCCTGGTTTCCTCGATCTAGAAATCAATGAAAAATTACACATTGAACCAAAGTGAAACTTTATAAATTTACAAGTTAATTTTTTGAATTTTGGGCCATTTGAATTAATGTATCCAAAATGATTACAAGATGTCAAAAACATAATAATAATAATATTACTATTATATTAATAATATTATTATAGTTGTAAAATATATTTTCATTAAATTTTATATATCATTTACATTATTTACAGTGTTATGTTATAAAATTTTATATAATATTAATGTTATTAGATCTAAATACATAAGGAGAATGAGTTTAGACATGAATTTTATATATATCCAATGTAATTTTATCAGTTATTTACCATTAATTTTTCTATAAGTTTTATATTATTTATTAATAATAATATAAAATATGTTAATATGAATTACTTTCATTTAATAAAATGAATTATTAGATTTATTAATAGTTACAAATATAATATATTTTTTTCATTATTAATTAGTATTATTAATTGATGAGCGTCAATTCTAGTTAGCTCAAACATTGTTAAAGTGTGGGTCAACAAAGCAACCCGAGTTTAATTTCCCTTAGGGATGACTTAGTTGGGAGGCAAGTTGGTATTGATAGTGAGCACATGAAAAACAAGTAATAGATAAACACTTAACTTGTGGCTTATCGGTCTTCACCAACCACAATTAACTAACTATGCTAGTTTCTAAATATAATGAATTGTCCACTTATATCAACCACTTCAAAAATGTGGTTGTTCTAGTATAACTATATTGTATATCCTTAAAAAACAAGAGTGGAAAGTTTACCGTATACTCCTTTGGATATGGCACGTATTGCAAGGTCCCAAGGGTAGCGTATAGTCGCAGCTCCAGCCAGTGGAGAATTCCTTCCCTCCGAAAATATTTTTTCGACATAATGGGTTTGTTTGGAGGCAGGAGAATGCTCCATTTCAGTCTTAGATGGCCCTTCAACGATTCAGAACTTGATCCCAGGAATGAAATGCGACCACTGTTATTGCATTCTGTATTGGAAGATGTGCGGATCCCTACCAAAATTATGGGACCTACATTTGCAGACTCTGTGAGATCTGTACAGACATTTAGAGAGAATCCCGACACCAAAACGACCTCTTTTAAAACTATACAAGCTCTATACTCGGTCGTTTCGAGATGGAGAGAATTTCAATAGCATAAAAAATTACCAACACACGTTTATTCCCTGTCGCATTCTGGCTAATATGCCATCATATGGTGCATTCATTCTTCATAGGAGAATCTACAGAAATGCACTTATGTGTAGCTTGGTTTTATTTTGAAAGTTGGTTAGATTCATGGAAGAAGATATTTTTCTATTCTTTTAACTAGTACAGTTAAGTGTCACAAATAAGTTATCTGTTATTTGTTCTTTATGTATAGTTGTAATCATTCATTCTCTATGCCTCGGCTACATGCTACACTCACCTTCTAGTTAAACAGGTTGTTTGCCAGGAACTGTTAATCTTCCATGCATAAACTGCCAATCTTCCATGCATATCCTAAGAGTAATCCCTGCATCCATTACCAGTTGTTTTTTATATATTTTTTCTTTTATAGTTGTTTATTTATAATTTGGAAGACTGCCATAAAATCAATCTACATAGAACATTTGTTTCATTGTCGTGCAATCTAGAAAAAGCATAGGTGCTAGTCCACCCTAAATTCTAAGATATAAACACCTATTAATATAAATATGTATACTAAACACAACAAAGTGCATACATATAAAGTTACATCATACATTAAAAAAATACTTTAACAATAATACAGGGAAATATTTTAAGTCCGTTGAACAATAATACAGTAAAAGATTTTGTCATCGTAAACCAGGCTCCCTCTTAATATGACGAGATAAATGGTTAATCTGCTTGACTAAGTCAACTTTCATATCTGGCACCGACTTTTCACTGGTGATCTATACTCATGTCATAAGCACTAGCATGCTTGAAATCCTTGACAGATGAACTAATCTTTGGTGTTATTTGTGATACTCTCTCCAAAATTGCATCTTCCATTTTATCTATTTGTGAAATCAATGGAAAAAATCTCTACCTCGCAAAGAGTTGATACCTCGATTGAGAGTCTTGAGAAGCAGAATTTGGGGAATTTGAGAACATCTCAGCACGCCTTTATGCGAGAGATCAGCCTTGTGATGGAGGTTCAACTTGTCTACTAGACCAAGACTTTGCAACAATGGACATTGCCCTTGACCATGTATTGAGGACTGGAACTGCTTCATTGAAACTGTCAACAATAATTTTCTACATTATGCTCTATTGGCATAATTAACATGTGATGGATCAGTATATCCTTGTATTCGAGTTGCAACAAGATGATCATGGAAGCTTTAAAAAAAAATTCTTGCAGGTAACTGACCTGTTTACCTACATCTAGACCAGTGTTCCCACTAAAAATCACACCCGTTTTAAAAGGGTTTTCAGTCATAGTGTGCTGCTGGTTTGGATAGTGAATTTTGTTGCTAAGACCACAGACTGCATTTTCTGCTTCACGCTATGGCCATATCCCTCCCTGAAATCAGCTGCAGTAAACTCTGATAATGATAATAACACGTAGATTATGTAGATTTTCACAGTCCATCATCGTGTAGATTATGTATTTAGTTTCTGGATATAGCTGTAGATTATGTGTTTAGTTTCTGGATATAGCTGTGTGGAGTTTAGATAATCCTAGGTTAGAGTAGATACTCCACCCATCTTCCAGGGAACAAGAGAGCACAAGAATAGGTAGAGAGATTGAGGATCTTGTGATGAATAAATACAGAAGAAATATGACTCCTAAAAGTCATATATCTTCTATATGTATTCATCACAATATCATCAATCTTCTACCTATTCTTGAGCTCTTTTGTTTCCTAAAGATGGGTGGAGTGTCCACTAGAAACTGCAAATTCTCAAATCTCAAATCTCCACATGGTTATATTCCGAAACTAAATACATAATTTGATAATGATGTCAAGTGAGTATTCTTGTTAAGAATAACACGACCCAATTGAATTTAAGCATGTACATACAGACAACAAATTTGATGAGTAGGATAAAGAACAACTAAACGCCCAATTTTTCAAGCTGTTTTTTTAATTAAATCCAGTCAAAATCGTCAAAATTGCAATTTATGCAATTATGCTTTATTCCTGCGGTCAGGGCGATTTAGTTGTCTTGTATACTGCTCCAAATTTGGAGTTAAATTTAATGGTTTTTTTATTAGTAGTTGAACTTCCAAAAGAGATGCTAGAATCGGTTCGAGAGAACACATGCAAGACTGTGGATGAACAAGCTCTCTCAGTTCACATACTCATAGCTTTGGAGTGAAGCCCATGCACAACTTCACTTCTTGCAAAAGAACTAATTTCTGGTTTTTGTTCCTGCAACTCCAAGATGTTTGTGGACAAACTGTCACTTTATGTGGATTCTTTGTGATACCGTACTCGCAAAAATAACATGTTTTCCTCGGGAGAGCTACTACTGGTGAATATTCTTCATCATCATCTGACACAAGATCACAACTATATGTCACATCTTTTCTTTGTGGCCGTTTTTATCTTGAATAGTTTTGTGCAGGGCTGGAATTTGTGATGGCGCACTGAACTTTTTTGGTTTTCAAAACGTATTTGACACGTGGATCCAACACTACATGTGCGGCAATGCCAATTTCCACCTTCACAGTCTTGCACCGTTGCACACATCTAATTAAATTCTATACCTAGAAACAATGATTCATGTAGTTACGTGGTAGAGTTATAGGGCTAGTTCGGCCGAATTCTAAACGTCGAAGGGTGATGGAGTGATAGTGAATTAATTAGATTGTAAACTGTAAGCATGAGTGTAGATGTAAGCATGAGTGTAGACCTAGTGGGAGCCAATACCACATCTAATTACCAAGATCAATATTGAAGACCAATCACTAAGATTGAATACCAAGCTCAAAGACCATCTATATTTACCTAGAAGCTCTATCCATAACAAAGTGTAGAATTATTTTGAATGGAAAAATATTAGACTTTATATATATCTTGATAATTTCAATTTTGAAGGTGAAATCGTACTACACAGTCCTTTTTGTCGGATTTTCTCATCGAAGTTTGGGTTCAAATTCTGTAGTGCTAGGATTTGTGTATGTTTTAAATTAGGTTTTATTAAATTTCAAATTAATATTTAAAACTTAAATTAGTTTTTAAATATTAATTTAATTTAATTTAAGTTTTAAATATTAAATTAAAATTAAATTTATATTATATTTTAATATAAATATAAATATAAATTTAATATGGATTAAAATTAATATTTACGAGGACCGATCATTTACGAGAACCGATCAAAGAAATTGATTAAAATTTGCAGGGTGCAGGCGGCGGCTGGAGGGTGCAGGCGGGAGTGGAGGAGGGGTGCAGGCGCGGGAGGCGAGGAGGTCGCGGGAGAGAGGAGGGGAGGAGGGCTGCGCCGGAGTGGAGGGGAGGAGAGGAGGTCGCGGGAGAGAGTTGGGGAGAAAGGCCGCGCAAGAGTGGAGGGGAGGAGGGCTGTAATTCATCGTTCTGTAAATAAACTAGAGTTGTAGGTATAGCGAGATGATGGACGAGGAGGCTGAACAGAGTCCCAGGCAAGAGAAAGAGGACGAGGAGGCTGAACAGAGTCCCAGGCAAGAGAAAGATGACGAAGAGAAAGAGGACGATGACGAAGACGTAGAAGAAGAGAAGGCCCTGCGAATTAAAGAGAAGAGACGGAAGAGATTACTTAAGGAAAATGCCAAGTTGGAGAAGAGAGGAGTGTGTTACTTGAGCCGAGTGCCTCCTCATTTGAAGCCGCTCAAACTCCGACAACTTCTCTCACAGTATGGGGAGATTCTCCGGATTTATTTGGCACCAGAAGGTATGTTTGCCCTCTCTCCCTTTTTATTACTAAATTTTGAGTGCAAGTTATGCTTTTCTTCCTTTTCATGATTGAATTTTGACTGCAAGATCACGCCGTGGCGTGATAGTATCCTGCTTCGCTCTGGTACTATTATTATCATCATAGTCGGCGGTATGGGTGCCATGGCTTGCGGGCCTTTTTGGCTTGTTGTTGTTGTTTATGTAATGTATTATAGACTATTACTACAGTGGTATATGACAGAAGAATTTTCTTTCCACATTAATAAATATTCTACAAGCAAACCCTTTTACATGGCCTGCCTAAATGAAAATTGAACCTTCACCAATATGTACAAAGCAACTCCACGGCCTGTTTTCCCATTTTAGCGATCAATTGCTCTACCGCCTTCATTCAAATTTGACTGGCTTGTTTATTCACCGGCAAGCGTGGATGTAAATGAGAACTTATAAAATATTTGTTTGATTTTGGTTCGTTTGTTATGTTTCACAGATCCTGCGATTAGAATGCGTCGTAAGCGAGCAGGGGGGAACAGAGGGAAGGAATTCACCGAAGGGTAAGTGGTTCTTTAGCATGCTGTTTAAGAATTCTTTATGTTTTTGAACATGTATACTGTAAAAATATTTGCACACTGTTGTAGTAATTGCCATGCTTGTGACATTGCAATTGTGTTCAGAGCCCTTGTCTCGTGGTTGCTTAATTCTATAAGCAAACATGACATAGTGGCCTTTAAAGCATCCACATTTCAAAGAAATGCAATGTTTCGAAGAACTTGTGTACTATTTCTTAGGGAATACATTCCAAAAATTGCTGAAGCATCTACTGAGCTTCTTGCTGCATAATTCTAAGAATGGGGGGAGATTATGTAACCCTTTTGTTGGGTTTGCCAACAAAACATTAATGCAAAATGAAAGAATGATGCTAAGAGGGGTATCATTCACCATGGATTGCAAAATTGAAGCTTACTGGTGTAAAATCAAGCAAATGAATTTGCCGATGTGTTTGAGAGTTTGCTATTGCATTCAAATGAAGTTTAAGCTTCAGCATGTTTGGAGAAAGCTTGATTGGGTCCTAAGAGTTATTTCCATTCCATCTTAAACTAGATGATTTATTTTTTATTATGTGACAAAGACTTACAACATAGCTATCAAATGCATCCAAAGTTTTAGGTTATGGAAGCGTAGAAATAAGTTGGCTTATTGGGAAATTTGAGCAATTAGTATAATTTTTATGAAGATTGCATTAAGATATTTTAATCTCTCCTCCTTAGCAGGACAGATTGCTATGTTAAATTACAAAAATAATATTTCATTAATGTTTCTTTGAGGTCTATACCAACGTAAGTGAGGGCCAGGAATTTATTTACAGACATATGTTAGCCAATTGTCAAAGTCTCTGTCATAGAGTTGTGTGATAATCAAAGCTCTCTGTACGAGTCCGTAGCCTTTAACTATCACTTAATTATTGCAAGCAGTAGAACCTATGTGGAAGTGGATCTGGAGAAAGGCCTTCCTGAAGCAATAACTCTAAATTTTGATGACTGGAAACATCTGCAAAAATTGGAATATGAGTAGATGCTGTTTAAGTGCAAAGTGTTCCATGGATATGGGCATTTTGCAAAAGATTTTAAAAAGACAACAGTTGTGCAAGCACCGCCGAAAAAAAAGGAACGATGGCAAATTGTTAAGAAGAATCCTTGAACCAGTCAAGTCGTCCCACCCTCAGCTTCGGTTAAAAAGAACCCAGGAAACAGTCAAGCAACACCTCCCCTAATTTGAGGACTTATTCCAGTAGCCACATATATATCATTCAACTCCTTGGACTCCAAGATCTAGGATTCAGACCCTGTGTTACCATAACCATATCCATCTGTGCAAACAGCCAGTTGTAAATCATAGACGTCCTTTCTCCTATATCCCTTGTGCTGATATACCTCCCATAAGAAAATCTGAACAGATCACCATAATTCTGACAAACCATTTCCCTATGTGATTGAGATCTGATTCCAGGAACGACCTCCAACCTGCCCATTTAGGTACATCAAACAAGTATCATTCCAGAACAAGCTGTTTCCATCGGGCCTTAAATTTGCATCAACAAATTTTGTTATCTCTGTGTTCTTCCTGCAATGTCTCTCCAAGTCCTTTATCATAGGTCAACATGCAATCGAGACATAGATTAGATACCATGCCAGCAATTTGGTGAGGTTATGAGGTAGAAGGAGTCACTCAAATTTCCGCCTCATTGTTTTCTGGCAGCACTGATAAACCCTCAGCAGCATTGCTTTGAAATTTGACCTCCTTGGGTCACTTGATATGACAAATCCTTAACCCTTGATGTAATCTTAGATATTGATTCTTGCACATGTTAAGACTGTCTTTCATGGTCCTTTTCGTCATAATCTCATGTTATGGTTCTTCCTTCAATATTTGAGTTACACATCATTTGCTGGATTTAACACATTGGTCATGATGGTGCATTTGTTGTTAGAGCCCTCACTCACTCTTATATAATCTTAAGTCCATTTGGACTAGTCATGGCACATCAATGTATGTCTTGACTACGTCTTCTCCATATCATTCTAAGCTCTCTTTGTTTGTTTTCCTTGATTCCATAACTCTTGGATTGGCACTGGTCTTAGTAACCTACCATCCACTTAAATCTAAAGTTTAACATATATCTTCTAGGGATCTATTGTGGTGACAGTGGGTAGCACCTCTTAGTTGTCCTCAAGTTGCACTTGTGTTTTAGGGCTTTACCACTTGAAGTGCAGGTTTGGTAGGTAACAACTCCTCCTTCCCTACATGTTGGCTCTTTTGGAGTGGAAAATTTAATAGAAAAGGAAGAAGCTACAGTGCAACAAATGTCATGCCAAGCAAAGAAGCAACCCTCACTTATCCAGTCATCCAAGGTCAGTATCAATATGGAAGCCTACAGTGGATATGATCCTATTTAGTCTATGGATTTTGTTATGTTTTGGGAAGTTGTATTTTTGTTGGGTCAGTATATGCGGCACTACACTTGCCGGTTAGATATCGCCGATAGTGATACAACTTCAAATCTAGAGCATAGAGTAGATAGTAGTGTTGGAACTTTGAAGAACCATTCAGTATTTTTGAATGTGGACCTTATTAAATTTTGTATTATCTGGCTGGATGGTTCAGGCTCAGCATTATTTTAATAGAAATATATCCATTTCTGTTAAAAAAAAGACAACCACTTAATTATTGAAGACCCAGTCTTCACATCTAAGCCACAAATGCATTGGCTTCAATCCTATAATTAATATGAACCTTGTGTTGCAAGGAGCTTGGTTAGAACTTGTACAAGTCTAAGGCTATCATTCCTGCATGAAGTTTGAACCCTATTTGTGGTAGGGGCCTGTTACAACTTGATTTAGCACTTGGGTGGAAAAGTCCCAATCCACTAGTGCCATCAAGGAGCAACCTTGGAAGAATGCACCACTGTCATCTCAGTGCAAATTTCCCTCTCTTTTGACCAGCTCTCAAGGTCAAAGGGGTCTTTCTTAGGGTTGATTAGATGTGGATTGATTGAAGAGAGCTGAGGGGATTGAAATGTAACTTAGTTAGATGTGTATGATAAGACAAAGTTATAATTCCCCAAATAGTGGTTGAACATGTAAAAGTAGAAATGTCTAATACATCAAACACTGAACTGGAAATACTGAAGATATATCATTTGAACAATAATAAAGCCATGGACGTTTAGATCATCAATTCTGGAAATTAAAAGATGTTCGCAAAAAATAAACTCACAATAGATCAATGCAACTCTCGGAAGCCACCAGATTACTATTATTACAAATTTACAAGTGTGGTGCTCTAACAGCCTATTCTGATGTGTAAACTCTGTCTGTCACACTACTTAAATAAAATCGAAATAATTTGGTGTCTGATGTGAAATGCTAAAAAGAAAGAAAGAAAGGATGAATAATAATGATAAAAAAATAAACTAGCTTAGATCCATCTTAACCCTAGATCTATTAAGCATTGAGAGTTTTGTGCCTTTGTTTTGAATCTTTGATCCTTCTTGGTGTTTAATAGATCCGGTGTTAAAATGGATTCATGCTACTCTTGATTTTACTACTCTAATGTTAATCCCATTCCTTAGTATTGGAAACTGAAAACCAAAAGAAATTGTAACTTGTAATAATTATTAGTCAATGTTCCATCAAATAAATGTCTTGTTATTGCAAACTACATTGCACCACCTGTTCACAACCAAATGAGATGTGTTGCATCATTAGACACTTCCCATGGTATGGATTCTGCACATGAAGTTTCTACTGCTGATTTCTTGCCATAATATTAGCGAGGGTACATTAGAATAATTACATAAACTACAGTATCATAAAAAATGTTATTCAGTATGGCAAGGTCTTAACATTGGCCAGTGGTTTCACATGCCCCTCAAAGGATCTTGTACTCAATATAGATATCATCTCAAATGAAAGTCTCCCTAACTGGGAGTCTGTCCACTCTCTTTGCAATGAAGATTCTTGATTTACGATTATCTCACATGAACCTTCTTTCTGCTAAGTGACTATTAAACATTTCACTGTCTTAACATAGATTCTGCTAAATGTGCTCTTGCTACATCAATATAGTTTTGAATTTGAACCCCTTTGTCTGCCAATTATGTAGGACTATATTCAAGTCTCACACTTGTCATAAGTGGATGGTAGACTGATAACATTAGTGATTAGCCCCATTCAGGCCCCATACAGGGTCAGAAATGCACGATCCAGCACTCATGACATGTTCTTTCCAGCTGATGAACAAATTAAGTTCACCTCCATCAGCCAATATAGACCAGTGTCACAAAGAGGCTCCAAGACTGAGGAAAGATCTCCTAAATACCACTACCAAATCCCGTGTGCTTGTGTTGCTTGACAAATGAATCAGGTGGAAGAGCAATAAGAGACATCTGAGTATCATATGCCAGCATCACTTGTTGAATGATATAGACAGGGCAGTGAGAAATCTCTGTACACTGCAGTGGCAATCACTCCTGTACACAGTCATCAGCTGTACTTGGTGAACAATGTAGATAGGCAGTATAGTTTTTATACGGTTTGCCTTCGAACTTGGGCTCCAGGTGAGCATCATGGCCCATAAGGAAATGCAGGGAAGTTGACCCGACATCATAGAAGTTAAAGCAGGCTAAAGTGATGAAATGAATCTGACCCCAGTGCCACTGATATTTGCAACTGATACATGAACCAAATTTCTGTGGCTTAATTGTAGTTTGGGAAACCACCATTATTTCATATATGTATGTTATCTGTTGATATCCCAGCAAATTCAGGGCATGATACTGCCATAGAATGCCACTATTTAAGCTTGTAAAAGCAGTCACCACATATGCAGGCTATATGGTTCATAATATCATATAAAATCAAAGTTACATGAATCGTGTGTGTGATTGGAATCAGCAGAAGATTTTGATGCGGGTGCGGCAACCATCATGAAATTAGGAAATGGCGAATCTGTACCCTGGCCCATTTTTTTATAAATATATATTTAACTTATTTATTGAGAAAAACAGAAGAAAGTTTTGGAAAAAATATACAAATTAGAGATGACACTGTTTCTAACTTCATCATTCACACTGTCATAATTTGTATTCCAAATTTGGATTCATCATTCATAGAATCATACATAAACAAAATTCAGAATTAAAATTTCTGATTTCTGAATAATAAACCACTAAACTTTTAACAAAATATCAGATTCCTACATAAATAAACTTTGTAAACTCCAATTTCAGATATGTCAAAATTAGGACTGAGAAAGAACATCATAGATTCATAAATTATTATCATAACCATAGAAAGTAAGGTTTTCTCACAGAAAAAGAAGATTTTAAAAGATGTTCCACTCCAAACTCACCAAATGAGAATGCTGCTATGCCAAATCCACTCTCCAAGTGCTTGCTGTTACATTGTCACTGTTATTGTGCTAATGCTCTCCAAATCCCTTTTACTGTTAGTGCTTTCAGGTCTTAAATTCTCACAGTTTGCAAATGAAAGTGAAAAATGACATTGTTGAGGTTTAGGTTTTGGTTTTCTGGGGTTTAGGTTTACTTCCTGTAGTTACGGGCCCCTCTCACATCTTCTTTCCTGGCTTTGTTTTTTTTTTGACAAAGGATTCCATTTCTCTTCCTGGAAATGGATCCTCTAGAAAACATGTTTTTACTCTTTATAGCAAAGGGAGGTTCCCACCACCCTCACTTGCGTTTTCTTCTTTATATAACTGTTCCAAACCCTAACTTTTGTTATTACTCCCCTACAGCATGCTAGTTTGAGTACATTAAGGAGGTTAAAGTCCAAATCACTAATGTATTAAAAATACGCTTTATTAGACTCAACAACTAAATATAATATTTTCACTTTATTAATAAAGTGAATTACAAAATATATTTGACTTGGACGACTTCCTGCACATAAACCTATGCAGAAGTTCCTGTCCAAGCTACAAGCTTCAACACTCCCTCTTAGTGAGGAAGGGATTCTGCACTAACCCAAGTTTTTCTCTGAATGCTTCATACTTCCCTTTTGCTAAGGGCTTGGTCAAAATATCAACAACTTGTTGATTTGTGGGTACATACTGGAGCTTTACTGCTCCTTTTTGAATCTTGTCTTGAATTAAGTTATATCTGATCTCAATGTGCTTGGATTTGTCATGAAAAATTGGATTCTTGGAGAGTTTGATACAACTTTGATTATCATAGTAAATCACTGTGGTATTAACCTCCCGATGAAATAAATCTGCAAGCATTTTGTGAAGCCAGATGGACTCACAACTAGCTGTACCTGTTGCCATATATTATGATTTGATGAGATGAATGCCATGGAAGTTTGCTTTCGGCTAAACTAGGATATCATTGTTGATCCCAAGTTGAAGCCACACCTTGAGGTGCTTTTCCTGTCTGATGCAATGCCTTCCCAGTTCGTGTCTGTATACCCCCGCAACTTCACCTCATCATCTCCAAGATATCTCAACCCATACTCCACTGTGCCACTCAAGTATTTGAGCACATTTTTTGCTACTACCTAATTCTCTTACCTTGGCTCCACCATGAATTGGCACAAGGTGTTCACTGCAAAACATATATTTGGCCTAGTGTTGACTAGATGCATCAAGGAACCTATCAATTTCCTGTACAACGTGGATGCTCATGCACCATATTTGAATTTGAAGTAGTTACCTCCTTCAGATTAAAAATCATAGGCGTGGCCATGGGTTTGCAGTCCTCCATCTAAAATCTCTTTAGGATCTCGACTGCGTATTTACCCTGCCCAAGGAAAATCTTCTTTGGTCTTTGCCAAACCTTCAACCCCAAGAAGTAATGCATCATTCCAATGTCCTTCATCTCGAACCTAGCTGCCATATCTGCCTTGCACCATGTGATGAGCTTCTCTGAACTTGTAAGAAATAGGTTATCTACATATAATACCAAAATGAGTAGATCAAGCTCAACACATATGAAATATAAGTTGGGATGTGCTTCACTTTTAGTGAAACCCATGCTCTGCAAGTATCCATCGATCCAGTAAAACCACGCTCTTAGTGCCTGCTTGAATCCATACAAGGCCTTTTTCAACTTGCACACATGGGACTCCTTCTCACTGATCTCAAAACCCTAAGGTTTCTCTATGTACACTTCTTCCTCAATTATCCCATTGAGGAAAGTTGTCTTCACATCCATTTGATGTATCCTCCATCCCATAATGGAGACTAAAGACATCATTGTTCTAATGGAAGTGTACTTGGTGAGTGGAGCAAAAGTAGCCTCATAGTCCGCTCCCTCTTTTTGGGAGAACCCTCTCACCACAGGCCTCGCTTTGTACTTCTCTATGCTACCATCTGTCGCATGCTTGATCTTCTAGAGCCATCTGGAAATTAGTATTGGTTTCCCTTCTGTTCTAGGAACAATGTCCCAAACATCATTATTTATGATGGATTTTTACTCCACCATGGTATCCCTCCAAATATGCTGGTTTGCTGCCTCCTAAAAACTGGAAGGCTCGAAATCTATGATGCCGCCCGTTAATGCTATGTAGTTCAGAAATTTATTCGGAGGTCTGCTCTCCATGAATGGACTCCTAGGAGCCTCAACATGCTCTTGAGCACCCCTCAATGTCCGTGTGAACCATCGAGGTCCCCTGACAGAACTGGTAGGAGCTGGTGGCTCGTCCTCTGCATCCGAAGGTTGTTGCCCTGAACTAGAAGTTGTTGGTGACCTTGGCTCAACATTTGGAGCTTTTTGCTCCTCGTCTTTTGCCATTGGAATAGGATCATGAGAGTTCTTGGATGTAAAGTCTTCCTCAAACTTTACATCCTGATTCCTTACTTACAATTGTCTTTTTCTCCCTTGGAATATAGATCCTGTAGGCTTTTGAAGTCTCACTGTAACCAACAAACAAACCCTTCTTGCTGGAGGGATCCAACTTGGTCCTCTTCTCGATTGGTACATGGATGTAAATTGGACAACTAAAGGCACGAAAATGACTCACCTTTGGCTTCACATCAATGAATGCCTCCTCTAGTGTCTTGTCCCCCAAAATTCTGTGAGGACACCTATTATGGATGTAGATTGTTGCATTGCATGCTTTTGCCCATAGAAACATCGACAAATCTTGGTCATGTATCATATGTCCATAGCAACCTCTATGATGGATCGGTTATCCCGCTCTGCAACCCGTTCTATGGTGGGTTGTACATAACAGTTAACTCCCTCTTGATTCTTACATATGTAGAAATCCTTGAAATCATTGGAGGTATACTTACCCCCATTGTTCGATCTCAAAACCTTGATCTTCTTCCATGTTTAGTTCTCCACTAGAGCTTTGAACTCTTGAAACTTGCTAAAGATCTCATCCTTGATCTTTAGAAAGTAGATCCAAGTTTTGCGACATAAGTCATTAATGAAGGAAACATAGTACATGCTTATTGTGATTGATGCTATTGACGTCGGTCCACACACATTCGAATGCACTAGATCTAGGATCCCCTTAGACCTATGCTCACTGCTTGGGAAAGCAACATTGGCATGCTTGCCAAGTGCGCACCCTCTATATACACCTACCCAAATTTGGAAGCGCTCAGAAATGCGACCAGGGGACGTTTCCGGGGGGAAACTTTCTCGAGTTTCCTCCTCCCATGGTCCAAAACGAAAAAGTGGTAAATTTTTAAATTGATTTTGGTCTTTATGAGTCTTGCGATTAACCCTAGAAATGCTTTTCAGCATTTACCCATCAATTTCCATAGTTGTCGACTTCCATATTCCAATTTGGCATTTTCCTAACGCATTGTCTTGAGCAATGATGCTCATTTGTCATTTGACATGTTCTACTTCTTTCTATTTTAGTTTGTCTTTTCTTTTAATCTTGATATATCAAACTTAACTCTTTAACTTTTAACTTTTAAGTCCCAAGATATTTAAAATATGAATCTTGATATATAAGATTGAGATTTCACAATTTTAAGTTTTATTTTACTGTACAAACTTCCATATGGTTATATTTTCAATGTTGTTTTTAATATTGATCAATTCTAATTTTAATTTATAACTTATGTATGGTTGTAACTTGTAAGTTGTAACCTATATTTCGTTTTAGATTTATTTTAGTTAGATGATTTATCATTTATGAATAAATTGTGATTTATGATGTTAGTGGTTTAGTGTTTACATGATGACAAGCACAATACACGATGTTAGTGTTACTGTTTTGTTACTATTAATCTTTAGAATCTTAAATTATGAAATATTAAAGTGTCAATGATATAAATTTTGTAGTATTCTTGGTGGGGTCTCCTATATTGAAGACTTCGACGTTCCCTTCAATGTTTCCTAAAATTTGGGGGGGGTACTTTTGCATATGCCACTCCCGCGTTTCCTCGCTCCTCGCTCCTGCATCCTCGTGTCCCAAAAACTTGGGGGAACATTGCAGTTTTTCCTAGGAGGAAAGGTTTTCACGAGCACAAATACCTTGGACAAATGTTTCCCATTGAGGTGGGAACCCATTGAGTGCCTTGTTTACTAGCTCTTTGTCTTCAACCTTCTCCCCAGCTATTGCAAGTTGGTCACGAATTTGTGTGACCTTCATTAGATAACTGGTGATGATGTCTGATATGGTCATCTCAACATATCCAAATTTGTTATGCAATATCATCTTCTTGTTAATGTTCTTGCTATGGTAAAGGCTAACCAGGGCATCGAACATTTACTTTGCTGTCTTCTTCTCGGATATACGAGGGGATCAAATGATCCTTTATAGCATCCATGATCATCCGCTTGTTCTTCACTTCTTTCTTCTTGTGAGCTACCAAAAGCTATGGACCTGTTGGCAAAGTCAGTGCATCCTTGACGGTATCCTAAAGATCACTCTCTTCTAATTGAAGAGTTAACCTGACTTTCCATGATAGGAAATTTGAGCCACGATCCAATCTGTCCTCAAACCTGAGGTTAGTTGATGCTATCTTTGATCTTCACACAATCTCCTACTCTTTTGATCCTCTCAATCATAGTAGCTCTGATACCATATAAATTTTCCTAAGCCTAAATTTTCCTAACCGTAGGTGAATGACGTCTTTATGTTCTCTAATAAATAAAGAATTATTTACTTTGCAGAATTTTAATCCTTCACATATTCATACATATAGCTGGAAAATGAACATCAAAAGCATAAACATAATGCACAGATAATTTACTTCTTCAATCAACTTTTCACTAATAGATCGAAGCTTACAATGAAACCTCCACAACTATCAAAAACAACAGCTGTATGGTACACTCAAACTTAGCCAAATCTGCACACTTACTGAGGAAATCTGCCCTTCAAAACTGAGAAAACAGACTGCTGTGCAGGCCTTTCGTATGGCTATATGGACCTGTTTTGTAGGATTATATGGATTTGTCCATATGATGGTACATATCTATCTATATGGGTCCATACGACAGTATAGATTTATCCTGTACGGATTTGCACATTGTCCTCTGCTTGGTTGCTGAACTGGCTCTTCTATGGCGCTCTAAATCTGCCCGACCAAACTGCCTTTGGGTGAAATAATAAAATTTGTCTTGAGCCTCTACCTTGACTTGCCTTTATACTTTAGTTGAAACCCTAATCTACCAAAACCCTAATTTCTTGGTGAGATGTACGGTTGAGCTTAGTCTGAATTACTAATGTATTAAAAATATACTTTATTAGATTCAACAACTAAATATAAAACTTTCACTTTAATAATAAAGTGAATTACAAAATAGATTTGACTTGGATGACTTCTTGCATGTTTGACACCAGACTTGTGCGGAAGTTCCTGTGTGAGCTACAAACATCAACAATTCCAAGTGCATTTTAGGTCCAACAGGCATTCTTTCGTTGAAAACCTCAAGAAACATCAATATTTTTTCATTTCTTTTGCTTGAAAAGTTAGAGCAACAATTAGATTTGACTGTTATGATTTGGACATCATTTGCAGAGAACTTTGATATACCTATCATGCCTATAACTATATTGTTTGATATACTGTCCCAAGAGCAAGATACAAGCAAACAACATAAAGGAAGTTTAAACAAGACCAAATTTATGCCCTCTATGGGCCTCCTCTATTGACACATCTTCTCAAGACATTGTTCACCATAGGACTTCTGTTGTCCACTGAAAGCAATCACCATCTTCTCCACTATGTCCTTTTCAACTGCATTATCTTTCATCGAACCTGTAGAGACATTAGCAAAGCCTGCCATGGATTGAGAGTTCCGTGCAGAGCACTAAGATGATGCTATAGTGCATTTCAGAGTCAATGGCTAGTTTGTCATATCTTATAGATATATCTTTGAGCTTAGTCTCTATGTCTTCCTTTGGTTTTCTACCTTTCCATGTGAATACTCAATTATTCGATTGCCTACTTCATTCCTTCAATTTGACTCGACATTTGCCTTAGAATTCTTTTTATTTTGCCATTGTTATTTTCAAGAGCCCCACCTAGAACAGGGAAACTCTCCATTTTAGGAGATGAAGCTCCATTGTTTACAATTTAGAATTTCTTTTCTAAATGCTGTTGTATATACTTAGAAATTCTTAAGGAAGTGAAACCTTGTCCCACTATTCTTCAGAGGGCTAAGGAATAAAATCCCATTCCACTTTTCTTCGCAACCTCTGAAACTCAACAAAATACCATAACAAAGATAGAAAGACTTACTTGTTACCCCTTGGCACATAGGGGTGACTTGGTGATCATTGCCTATGTGATCTTCCATCACATCCAACAGTTCCATATATGATATCTATGGTTTGATCATGGATATTTGCTAGAGACATCTCCAGCCTGCTCAGATCACCTTCTTATGTGCGATAGATTGATGGGGACATCAATTGGACACTAGTGTTATGACATATGCTATCTAGTTGACTCATGATAAATGCTTTCGAATGTGTGGACATGACCACAGGGGTTCGATGGTGTTACTTTATAATGACTTCCTAGATTGTTGTTTCATAGCTAAGGATGCATTGTGGTGTGGTTATAATTCTTCTTTAGTTTAAGTGTATGGCCTCGTGAGTTAGGTGTACTCTTAGGGATTTAGGTAAGTGTGATACTTATTGCACGCCATTCACAACATTTTACCTAGCCATTTTCCATGCCATGTCATTTCTTTAACTATTTCTTATTATATGTTATGTTCCATGGTCTCTATTTTATTCGTATGTATGTGGCCTAAGTCAAAGTTATAAGAATCAAAGTACTCTAAGGGAAATGGAGCTAAATGTGAGTAATGCCCCCTTGCAAAAGCTATGATCTCTATGTCCTAGCTTATCAAAGTCGAATTAAAAGAAAGGGACCTTGTGCTAAAAAAAGGGATCACAAAATAGGCGCAAGGAAAGGGCAACTCAAGAAGAAAATTATTTCCTTCCAAGGCTGATATGACCTTGTTGAATTTTTCTTAGCAGTTAGATATTATTAGCTTTGTTAAACATTTAGAACATTTCCATTCACATAAACATTAACTGCATGCATATAAGGATCATTGAAAGAATAACCATGCACAAAAAAACACAAAGATTTATCCTGGGAAACCCTCTTGGGGAAGAAAATCTAGTAGAACTTCTTCAGTATAGATTTGCCAACAAAGTACAATGTCAATACAACGAAGAGCTAAATCTCTCTCACGGAAAGATATCCCAGCATAATAGATACACAAGAGAGAGATCGAATAAATTTCCCGATAGAATAGTCTTCCCGAGAACAAGAGAGATAACCCAAAAGATGTCTTCACAATGTTGCTGCTTCTGCTTCTCTAGAGTTCGCACTTGTTCACTTGCTTGAGAGAACTTTGTTGTGTGTCAAAATGAGGAGAGCGCCCCCTTTTTTATACTCTTTTTTGTTTGAATTTTTCACTACAGGGCCGACTTCACTGGGTGACTGGGCCGACTTTACTGGGGAAGTTTTGCCCAGTGTTGGGGCAGTTTTACCTAGTGACTAGGGCAGTTTTACCTAGTGATTCCTGTGGGGCCGACTTGTCTATTTTCACTTGATTTCTTGAGACGATATCACAAGTATGTTTTAGTATTATTCTTTTAGGGTTATGACTTGATCAAATACAATACGAATATCTTCCGAAGCTACATAATACACCAACACTCCCTCTTAGCAAGGAAGGTATTCTTCTGACATAATCTTCAACACTGCTTCTGCTGACTTGTACTTGACCATTTAATTGTTGACCTTTCGCAAATCTATCCATCACTAGAAGTTCTGTACGAGCAAGCCCCTAATCACATCATGCATTCAGGATCTTAGCATAGCATCTCACTAGTGGGTGCAGCCTCATCGTCCTTTCAGACCTTATGGGTCTCGACGTCCTTTCAGACCTTATGTCATTACGCGACTTCACCTAGCTCACACAAAATCTTGGCAACTAGTCCGTGAATGACTACCCGCTGATGCCACAGTTAGTGTGCTACTGCCTCCTGAAATCGCATATGTGGCTCATCACTCACTCTCACGAGGGAAGTCCATTTGGACCACTCCAAGCTTGTCCCTGAAGTATTCAAACTTTACCCTTGACAGAGGCTTGGTCAAGACATCAGCTATCTGCTTGTCTGTTGCAATATACTGGAGCTTCACAGCTCCCTTCTATACCATGTCAAGATTGTAATGGTACCTGATCTCCACGTCCTTGGACTTGTCATGAACAGTGGGTTCTCTGACAACTTTATGCAACTCTGGTTGTCACAAAGGATACAAGTCACTTCTAACTCAAGATCAAACAACCTTACAAGCAACTTTCGAAGCCACACAACTTTGCTAATGGTTGAACATGTTGCAATATACTCTGCCTTGGCCGTACTGAGTGCCACACTAGTTTGCTTCCTGTTGAGCCACGAAATCATAGCTGATGCCAGACTGAAGCAACATCCAGATGTACTCTTCCGATCTACGACACTACTGGCCCAATCTGAATCAGCTTAGCCATGCAGTCTTATCTCACAATCTAAAACATATTTGAGTCCATAATCCACTGTACCTTTCAGATACCTCATCACACGCTTTGCCGCAACCAAGTGAACACGTCACAACTCAACCATGTACTGACTCAGTGTGTTCACCGCAAAGCATATATCTGGCCTCGTGTTCGTCAAGTACATCAACGAACCAATCATCTGTCTATACATGGTGGCATCCACTGTCTTTGAAGAAGTATCACTCAATAACTTTAGGTTCATCATCATCGGCGTAGGCATGGATTTACAATCCATCATCCCGAATCTCTTCAGGATCTCTACAACAGATTTTCCTTGGTTAAGGAAAATCTCGTCCGGTTTTTGCCACACCTCTAGACCCAAGAAATAGTGCATCATACCCAAGTCTTTCATCTCGAACTCTGCAGCAAGCTTCCTCTTACATTTAGTGATGAGCTTCTCGTCCCTTGTTAGAAATAGGTCATCCACATACAACAATATCACTGGTCTATTGTCCAAAACCTTATAGTAGAGGTTGGAATCCGCTTTACTCTTAGTAAAGCCCAAGTTCATCAGAAAACTGTCAATTTTGTGTTGTAGTCATTCCCTCTGAAGTGGGGTTTTTTGCTCCTTCTGTAACTGAGCACTATCCTCCCTCTGCATCTTAACATCTTGTATTCTTTGCATCAGGACATCTACATATAGCAACCATCTTCAACCTTGTAACAAAAGGTTGAAATCTGCATCAAATAACTTTCTATCCTGGCATACTATGCCTTGGGTGCCTTCTGAGCCTATACAAAGCCTTCTACACAGGTGATTCTCTATCGAGAGTCTCGAATCCTGGAGGTTGCTCGATATACACTTATTCTTCGATTACACCATTCAAGAAAGCAGTCTTGACATCTATCTGGTGTAATTTCCATCACTGAAGCTATAATAGTTTTGATAGAAGTATGTCTGGCCACTGGAGCAAATGTTTCGTCATAATCGAATCCCTCTTTCTGAGAGAAACCATGAACCTTGCTTTGTAATTCTGTAGTATGCTTGATTTTGTAAATCTACTTGAAGGTCATTGTTGAACAATCATCACTTCTTCTTCGGAACAAGTCTCATCATCCTTCTCTTTTAGGTAATAGCACACAATCTTTCCTACAAGTCAAATTCAAGCATATGATTAGTAACATTTCATAATCATCAAATCATATTGACATTTTAATGACAAATTCTTATGCACACTGACATAATTCACACAGTTATGTAACCATTTTAGCCAATGCTTCAACACAACACTCATCTATATCCTGTATACTCACGGTAACTATCTAGATGCCTTCCATCTCTACCGGAACATACTATCAAGAGCATGCACTGCTCCTAACATGTTAGGGAAGAGGTTTCATTCTAGACAAGCAACAATGGCTCATGGAATGTTGTGCAGCACCATAGGCTACTTATCCATCACATGCACATTAAGAGTATATTGTTCATTAATCCTAGCCATATCAATGCATTCACTATAGCATGCATAATACACTTCCTGGTTCTAGGAATACAAATATGCATACAACTGCTGTTAAAAGTATCATTTAAACACTCAAATGACAGTTTAAATACTTATCTTTCATGTGGTCGATACTTGTCCCACTCCTCTTATGACAGGTTGGTCAGGCTGTCAAATTTGGTCAACTGTATAGAACTACAGTCAATTGTCTTGTCCTTCATTATTTGGTGAGGACACTCAATCTAAGCATAACTGTCGTACTGGATATTTTTTCCCATAAGACATGGGTAAATCTTGATCATGGATCATTGCTTTCACAACCTTCATAGTGGACCTAATAGAAATGTCCACAAGGGTTAACCAATACTAATTTCAACAGTTATATTATCAATAAAAATATTGGTGCTATTTATCAATAAGATAACAATTTAAATAAATAACACTTGTTCCATAAAACATTAAATACTTATTATCTTTGCTTGTTTGGCTGATTCCCTCTTGATCTCTGCTTCCTTGCAAGTTCTAAAGCTTGTTCTTCTTCTTCATCAAGTTCTGAACTTTCGAAACTTGTTGAAACTTCAACCTTGGTCCTCATGTCTTCTGGATGCACTATATCCTCTTGGATCTACCTTCATAGTTTAGAAAATATCTCTTGGCATTGTACATCATCATGCTACATTTGAATCTACTTCATGTTTGGACAAATTCTTCATCTGATTCTTCCTTTGTCTTCTTGTATGGAGTAGGCTCATCATCATCTACTGTATGAGCATGATGCTTTCTCTTTCCTCTTTTGTTACCTTGAGTGCAATTTCTAGCATAGCGTCCAATCTTGTTACAACTATCGCACCTGATTTTGGAGATATCTTTCTTGTTTTCTGGTACTGGTCTTCTGTCAATATTCTTGATAGATTTTCTTCTTCTCCTTCTATGAGCTACAAGTGCTTGATTTTCTTCATCATTGGTCTTCTGCAATTTGGAGATCAACCTTGGTAGCTTTCTTCTTGCACAAGTGCCTTGAACAAATGCATCCTCTACAACATCTTCAATAGTTTCCAGTTGATCCTTGATTTGAGAAACCCTTGTAAAGTAGACATGCACTGTTTTCGACTTCTCCATCATCATATTCCTGTTGGTGTTCTTGCTTTCATATAGTCTTGTCAAAGCCTCAAATATTTCCTTCAGAGTTTTTCAATTCTGACACATGAGGAATCAACTGATCCTTGATAGAATCTGATAGGATCCTCTTAGATCATATTCTTCTTGTACCTTGTCTTGGCCTCCTCTTCTTCCGGTTCCCGAATATCTTCCTTGACATGGCTTTGGAGCTCTTCTAGGATAAGGAGTATCCTATGCTTCCATGTTCTGAAATTGTTTGCTTCTTCCAATCTATCTCCAGCCCTTAGGTTTGAAGACATTCTGACATGATTAGGTTTTGACCTGGAAACCCTAGCAGGAGGTAGGTCAAAAATGAAAGTTGTCAAATGGAAAAACTGATCCAGGGAAAAGATGCG
This sequence comes from Larix kaempferi, assembly GCA_027924585.1. NCBI lineage: Eukaryota > Viridiplantae > Streptophyta > Pinopsida > Pinales > Pinaceae > Larix > Larix kaempferi. Next base: position 3,044,690 of record BSBM01000049.1, on the reverse strand, counting down.
CCTTCCCAAGGCAAGTTCAATGGCCCCTCTTTTCAGTTAGAACTATGGACAAAACATGCAAAAAAATGGAAGCCCTAGTTTTCCTGATCTAGCAGTAACTAGGTCAAAGATGAAAATTCTTGGATCTGAAAACTGCCTCCACAGGAAGATGTGCCCTCCTAGGGCGAGTTGAGGATTCCACCTTATCAAATCAATTTGTGGTTGGAAATGCTTGGAACAGGAAGCCCTAGTTTTCTGGTTCCAGCAAGAATTATGGCAAAATTGAAAAGTCTCGGAATGGAGATTTGTTTCCACAGAAAAATGCGCCCTATTGAGGCAGCTACCAAAACATATTTTTCAAGACAAATCTATGGATGGAAAGGACCAAACTTTGATGCCCTAGTTTCCAACTATCTGTAGTTACAGCTATTGCAATGGCTTCTATTCATTCCTGCTCTAATACCGTGTTGAATTTTCCTTAGCAGTTAGATGTTATTAACTTTGTCAAACATTTAGAACATTGCCAAGCTGAGCAAGTACCATCTCAAGTAAGGGGTTATCCCTTTAGAAAACCTAGGTTAGGTTGGATCATCCATCTAACCCTAGTTGTTCATCTATTCCATTAAACTTATTTTCTGAGTTTTATTTTGCAAATATTCAGTTAGTTTAGGTTAATTTCTTAGTTTCCCGAAGTTAGTAGTTATTTTTTGCTTATATGGATTTTTTTAAATTATTTATGTCATTGAAAAACTTATTAAATTCTTTTTGAGTTTTCTGGTTAAAACCCTCGCTGCCCTCCTCAGCAACTCCTCCACGCTGGTCTTCTCTCCTCGTTTCATTTGCGGCCTCCTCCCATAGCCCATAGTCTAGCGCCTTACCCCTTCCATATCCGCAGCTCCTTCCGAGCCTATTGTCCTTTTCCTTCCCGAGCCTGTAGCCACCTCCAACCGAGCTCCACTTCATTTCCCTGCGGCCTCTGCCATCCGCGGTCCCTGAGCCTCACCTCCCTTGCTTACGGCTTTTGCCTTGCCCATCTGCATCTCCCTTTGTTGCCCTAACACGCGGCATCCTCCTCCGCGTTCCCTCTTCCACGACATCCGCTTGTGTCCGACTCCTCCACGTCAGCTTTCCTTATCCCCGCTGCCCTCTCCTCCATCCTGGTGTTATCTCCCTCCTTCGCAGCTCCTCCCAACCAAGCCGCAGCCCTTCCGAACCCACGGCCACTCTCCTCATCCTCCCTCTCAGTCGCCCTACCCGTGGCTTTCTCCAAGCCTTCGCCTTCACACAGTCCTGCCCTCTCGGGCAGCCCTCGTGTGCTCCAGCTTCCTTCCCTGCAACATACACAGAAAACACCAAAACATTACATAAGTTAGTTTTTATTTAAATTAATCATTATTTGTGTATCACAAAAAAAAATAACAATAAAACATTATTCAATGATTGTTTTTGATACAATTATAATTATATCATAGATCAGAAAGCTTAAAATTGGTTGTCATACCAATCGTTCCATAAATACAACTGACATATTTATTTGCTATATTACATTTTACTTTCATTTATACATGACATGGTTATTAACTCTTTGGTTTACACTTACTTAATGACGCATATTTTTTGATATAACTGGTTGTTGTGCTATCTTTTTGTTCATACATTGAATGATAATTATTATATCCATCTCTGTTGCTATGAACTATTAAATACAAATTTTGGGAATTTCATTTGGTTAATATTTTATTGGTTGATAATTATAATCCTTTTTAAATGCCACAAAATTGTCTTATGTCAGATTATTGAATAAAATTGACAATTATCGCTCATTGCATATTTTGGGTTAGTGGTTGGCAATATAGTCTTTTGATCCAATATTGATTATTTACATATGTAAACGTTTATTCATTTATTTGAATGACAATAGCAGGTTATTGACATCAACCATAATATTGTTGACTCCATTAGGCACTGGTCTAACTACATGATTGCATAGAGAATACATTTGTGGTTGTCTTAGTGTTTTTACAGGATTGTATGAGGATACTTCTCCTTGGAGGTTTAGACTTCCGAAGAAGTTAGAACAGTGACCGAGGTGACATTGGGTCACTTTTCTTAGTTTTTCTTACTGGGAATTAGCCTTGCTAATTTGTCCGGTAACATTTTTGGCACCGTTGCCGGGGAAGAGGGAACGCGGAGGAGGATGCCGCGGGTTAGGGCAACGAAGGGCTCTGCAAATGGGCAAGGCAAAAGCCGTAACCATTCTAAATACCTGATTGGAGCTATAATTTTGGCTTCAACCATTTTTTGCAATTCTTGTTTTACCAATGGAGCTAGCTTTGGATTTATGTTTCGTAACATCTGACGATGCGGCTTCCCATTTTCTTCCAGATGTATAGCATGCTGAATTATGTTCTTATCGTATGTTTTGAGCTCGTCATACGACCAGGCAAACCCATCTATGAATTCACGAACCAAATCTATCACTTCCTTTCTTTCCTGAGATCTCAGTGCTTTGCCCACCTTTATTGGGTGAGGGTCTTGTTGTGAACCAATGTTTACTTCCTCATATCCAGGATCCGGATTTGCTTCTGTTTTCTGTTTATATCGATCATCCCTGTCAAATATTCTCTTTAAAGAAACCTTTTCCATCGGGATAGGATTGTAATCTGGTTGCTTTGTGGATCCTTCCTCTCTCCAATCTATATAGTTGTTGTAGTATAGTGGTGAGTATTCCCCGCCTGTCACGCGGGTGACCCGGGGACGTTTCAAACATTGAAGTGGCTTGTCCTGAGTCATATACGCATCTTTGGCATAACGACACTTGATGAACTCAAGGTACGTCCATATATTTGAAACTTTATATTTTATTTGGACTAACTTGGCAGGTTATCTGGCGACTCCACATACGAACTCAGGTAAGTCCTTTGCTTATATCTTGGTGAGATTTGCATAGTCCTAATATTCGCAGGTCTCTCCTGGCGACTCCACCTAGACAAAATTCAAAGAGATATTCGACAAGGGCTAATTTTAAAGGTACTCTCCTTCTCGACCTCAATCATATATTGCTAAAAAGGAAAGATCGTCTGCAGGATAGGTTGGTAAGTGATCAACAAGCCTTTGACTCTATACTTGATATACATAAGCTTTTTGTTCCTTTAATTCAAGTCGATATGGCTTTTGCCGCTTTTGATTTCACCGCCATCCAAGGGTATCCTAACCAAACCCTAAAATATAGGGATCTCAAGGAGTTCCCCTTGTTTTCTGGGACAAATGCTATTACTGTTGCACAACACTGGGATGCCATTGAAAGATGTTTCATGCTTACCGATACTACTAATCTGGATGTCAAATTTAAAACTTTTGCTTCTTGCCTAGTTGATGATGCTGCAGATTGGATTAAATCTTTGCCCGCTAATAATATTGCTACCTATGCTGATTTAAAGTCCAAATTTTTTGATAGGTGGCAAGAAAAGAAAGATCTTGTACTGTTAACTAATGCTTTAATGACTATAAAAAGAAGTGAGAATGAATCTATTGATGAGTTTGATCGCAGATTTGACAGGATTATAAAGGAATTTCTGGCAAATTGCAAACCTCAAGATCCAATGATCTTATCATATTACTTAAAAGCATTTTCAGGTGACTTCATGTTCCATCTCAATTTGGATCGACTGACCAATTTGGCAATAGCAAAACAGAAGGTAAGGATTCTGGACGATAGTTGGAGAGCGGTTGGAAGACCTGATACTTCTAGCCATTGAAGAGCTAAAGCAGAACCAAAGAGCAAGGCCTCATCTTCCAATGAAGACCCTGATCCGATGAACATACTAATCGAAGAAATGAGGCAGTTAAGGGTTGATATGAATCAACAAGCTACTTCCATGCAAAACCGAATCGTCCAACTGGAAAGAAATCAACAACCAAGTCAGCCTCGATTTCCACCGAAAAATTTCAACAAAGCTCCTGCACAGCAGCAAAGGCCTCATTCGTCTCTTGAACCTACCAATGCGGTAGGTGATTTCCCATATTATTGCAGGGCCTGCCACAACTTTCATGATGAAAAGACTTGCACATACTACATGGAGTATATCAAGAACAACGTTCCTTTCGAAGAAGATGACTCCGAGGTATGCAATCTATTTGAGAAAAAACAATTTAATTTATCTAACGAGCATATGCAGCAGGTCAGAAAGGGTTCTATTGATGCAGAAAAGGTAAACAAGCTTTTAGGGGAAATGCCTCCCCGAGAGCAAATTAGAAAATGGTATGAAAATCGTACTGCAGGTGATACTTATCAAAGAAGAAGATTCCCTCCAACAAACGCAGAAAGAACAAAGGTTGCTTCTCCACCACAGGTAAGTAGGCCTCCAATTGGTTTAGTTACTGATGAACCTCTGAAGATTGATGTCACAGGTGCCCTTAGCTCGCTAAAGATACCGGTGTCAATTTTCGAGTTGGCAAAGATCCCGTTAGTTAGAGAACAAATCGCAGAGCATTTCAACTTCCAAGAACGAACTCAAGACAAGCAACCAATAGTTAATCAAGCAGAAGAAGAAGATACACCGATCATGTTATCTAATATGCTTCCAACTGAGAATAAGAATCCTGGTCACAAACCTTTTTTCATTTCTTTAAGCATTGGTGATTTAATTTTACATAATTGCATGTTTGATTCTGGTGCTTCCACTAATGTAATGCCTTTAGCTGTGATGAAAAGGTTAGGCCTAAAGATATCCAGGGCATACAGGAATATTTGTGCTATGGATTCTCGAAAAGTGAAGGTGTCTGGAGTGGTGGTAGATGTCCCTGTGTGATTAACGTTGCACCCCACTATAATGATAAAGATGGATATTGTTGTTATTGATCTGCCAGAGTCGTGGGGTATGTTGCTATCCAGGAAATTTGGCTCAGATTTGGCAGGAAGCTTATAGTTAGATTTATCATATGCCACCGTGCCCACTCCATAAGGTGGATATATTATTCTACAAAGGGAAACAATGCGAAAACACCATGTAGAAGATCTTGAAGAGCTAGAGAATGAGTATATATGCCAAAATGACATTGGGTCATACTCAGTTTTCACTACAGAAGTAGCTCCTCAAACAGACATTGACAAGTTCTGGACTTTGCACTTCGATGGGGCAAAGTCCCAAGCAGGTATGGGTGCAGGTATTGTGTTGACGTCTCCCAGGTATGAAGAGCATTGTTTTTCATTTCGATTGGAATTTGATGGTACTAACAATATTGCTGAATATGAGGCTTTGTTATTAGGACTTAATATGGCTAAATATTATGGTATAAAATTATTACATATATTTGGTGATTCTGACCTAATTGTTTGCCAAGTCAAAGGAATATTTGCCTGTAAAAAGAAGCAACTAAAAAGGTACAGGGATGCAGTGAGACTAACTACTGAAGAGTTCAATGCCTTGTCATTAAAGGCCATCCCGAGACTACAGAATCAGGCAGTTGACACACTTGCCATTCTTGCATCTACATTTGATTACACCAGTACAACGCATGATATAGGAAAAGTTTAGATGATCTTCCGCCCGACAGTACCTGATAACTTCAATGAATGGGAAATATTTGATGATGACAAACAGATCCGCAGGTTCCTGGCCAACACAGAAGAATACTCCAACAACTATATAGATTGGAGAGAGGAAGGATCCACAGAGTAACCAGATTACAATCCTATCCCGATGGAAAAGGTTTCTTTGGAGAGAATATTTGACAGGGATAATCGGTATAAACATAAAACAGAAGCAACTCCGGATCCTGGATATGAGGAAGTAAACATTGGTTCACAACAAGACCCTCGCCCAATAAAGGTGGACAAAGCACTGAGTTCTCAGGAAAGAAAGGAAGTGATAGATTTGGTTCGTGAATTCATAGATGTGTTTGCCTGGTCGTATGACGAGCTCAAAACATACGATAAGAACATAATTCAGCATGCTATACCTCTGGAAGAAAATGCGAAGCCGCATCGTTAGAAGTTACGAAACATAAATCCAAAGCTAGCTCCATTGGTAAAACAGGAATTGCAAAAAATGGTTGAAACCAAAATTATAGCTCCGATCAGGTATTCAGAATGGTTATCTAATCCGGTTCCCACCAAGAAAAAGACGGGAGGCGTCAGAGTATGTGTTGATTTCAGAAATTTAAACGTGGTTTCGAAGAAGGACAATTATCCACTCCCGAATATGGAACTCTTGTTACAAAGAATTACTGGTTCCCAAACGATGTCTTTCCTTGATGGATTTTCGGGCTTCAACCAATTGGCAGTCAAGAAAGAAGATCGAGCCAAGACAACTTTCACTACTCCTTGGGGCACTTATCAGTATTTGAGAATGCCATTTGGATTGATGAACGCCGAAGCTACTTTCCAGAGAGCCATGGATTATGCTTTCAGAGATATTATTAAGAAGATACTGGAAATATATGAAGACGATCTGACGGTTTACTCCAAAGAAAGAAAGAACCACATCAAACATCTGAGACAGGTATGTGAACGTTGTCGTAGGTATGGCATTTCTTTGAACTCTAAAAAGTCCATTTTGGGGGTTACTGAAGGTAAATTGTTAGGCCATATTGTTACTCAAGAAGGTGTCAAAATTGATCCTGAAAGAGTAAAAGCTATCAAAGAGATACCATTGCCCAAACATCTTAAAGCTTTGAGATCTTTCTTTGGGAAAATTAATTTTATTCGTAGATTTATACCTAATTTTGCTGAACTTACTAAACCTCTAAATAAGTTGCTTAAGAAAGATGCAGAATTCAGGTGGACCGACGAATCAAAGAAAGCTTTCGAAGGCATAAAAGATGCAATTACTCGAGCTCCAGTTTTGGTAAGTCTCTACTACTCCAAGCCTTTTCAAATATTTTCTTTTGCATCCGCTGACACTATTGCAGGAGTTCTCCTTCAGAAGAATGAAAAGAATGAAGAACAACCTATTTCCTTTATGAGTAAGGCCTTGAGCAGCATAGAAGCAAAGTATCACAATATGGAAAAGCAAGCATATGCCTTGGTGATGTTACTAAAGCATTTCAGAGTGTATGTTGGTTACTCAAGGATCGTGGCTTACGTTCCTCACCCGACAGTAAAAGAAATATTGAAACAAGATGGTTTGGATGCTTGAGCTAAATGGATCACGAAAATACAGGAGTATGATTTAGAGATCCAACCTACTAAGTTAGTTAAAGGCATAGGTCTTGCTCAATTGCTTGCAGAAGGAAATAAAAAGGAATTGGACATCACAGAAGAAGGGTCTCCTATGGTTTCAGTGGTTAAAGAGGCCATAGCACAGTGCGACTGGTACAGGGACATCGTTTACTACTTACAAAATCTATCATGCCCTGGTCATCTTCTGGATCACAGGAAGAGAGCTTTGAAGTTGAAAGCATCCAAATATTGCTTTGTGGACATTGCTGCAGATGATGGATGGATTCAAGGGCTTGGATGGAAGAATCCAGTTGGTGTCATACTCAATTGTGTAGAACCCCCTAAAGCCGAAGGATTAATGAAGGAATTTCATGAAGGGCTCTACGGTGGACATCATGCAGCTTCTACCACCACACATAAGATTATGAGATCAGGATATTACTGGCCCAGTATTTTCAAGGATGTATACAAGTACGTACGAAGTTGTTAGCCATGCCAGTTATTTACAGGAAAGCAGAAGCTCGCGGCCTTGCCACTTCAGCCAGTCATAATTGAAGCTCCTTTTCAGCAATGTGGCCTAGATTTTATCAGTGAATTCAAAGAAAATTCAAGTAATGGCCATAAATAAATTTTGACTGCTACAAATTACTTTACTAAATGGGTTGAGGCCATTCCTACAAAAAGATCCACAGCCCAGGTGATCATAGACTTCTTGGAAGACAGGATTATCACCCGCTTCGGTACTCCAGTCAAGATCGTGACAAATAACGCACCTGCTTTCTCAGGAGGGGAGTTGTCCACCTTTTGTTTTGACTACGACATCATATTGTCACATTCTTCCAACTATTACCCCCAGGGAAATGGACTTGCAGAATCAAGTAATAAGAACTTGATAAATATCATAAAGAAGACAGTGGGGGACAAGAGATCTTGGGACAGTAAACTCAGATTTGCGGTATGGGTAGACAGAATTTCTGTAAAAGAATCTACCAAAAAGAGTCCATTCGAGCTGGTATATGGATTGAACGCTACATTACCGATTAATCTAAAGTTGCCCGTATATAAAATTCTTCAACAAAGCATGGACGATCTAGACAAATACCAAAGAAGAATCAACAGCCTAATAGAACTGGACGAGAACAGAAGGCAGGCTTTTGATCACCTAACAGAACATCAAGAAAAGGTTAAGGGCAAATTCGATAAAAAGGCTCGACAACGAGATTTTCAGCTTGGTGATCTAGTACTCTTGTGGAACAAGCGAGGTGAAGAACCAGGTAAGCATGGAAAATTTGAAAGTTTGTGGTTGGGTTCGTATCAGATCACTAACATTGCAGGTCCAACTACTTTCCTGTTAAGCCACATGGATGGTGAAGCGGTTCCTCTTCCTGTCAATGGACAGTTGCTGAAGAGGTACTTTGCAGGTGGTATCTGATCTTTTATTTATGTTAGTTGATTGATTATTTGTCATTTCATTAGTTGCTTTATTTTATTATGTTATTAGTCGTTTCTTTAATTTAGTTGTTATTGAGTACTCACGTTATTATTTACTTGCACAAGGCAGGACGGAAGTGTCTGCCTCTTGGTAGTTTGATGTACTTGGTTATTTGATATGTGTGTAGGTCTACAGGTACCCAGATGATTCCAGGATTCTTGAGCACCCTCGGGAGGAGCACTCGTCCTGCAGTTGGAGCCAGTGTTACGTAGTACCAGTACCAGCACATGTTCTACATACACCCAAGGGAGGTGGCAGCCTATATTTTGACTTGGAGAATGCGATACAGCCATATTTCATGGATGGGATCATGGCCAGGTTCTTTAGCTCCCCTCTGGGGGTACTATGGCTTAATGGCATTGCTGACTGCCTCATAAAAGGGTTTGAAACCCTGAGGTTGGTGACCGGGCCCCCCAGGGATGGGTTATTGAACCACATGGATTCCCAAGCATTTTTTACATCGATGGCATGTTTCTCTCAGTACTGGGGCCTTTGTCATTGAACTGGGCCTCCTCTTGCATCCTCCTACCACTCCAGAACTCCAACACCATGTGTCCTTGGCCTCTATAGAGGATGACATCATCTTCCATTGGCTGCTAGATGTATGATTTGAGGGGGGGCGTTGAGGGATTTTCACTATTTCATGGGGTTAGTAGGGGTATGACAACCCCCCCTCCGCGTCTCAGCCTTCAGTTTCGTCGAATTTGGCGTTGTCTAGCCATTTTTACTCAAGTAGGGGTCAAATATGGGAAAACACCCAATTTACCCACTACTTTGATTACTTTTATATTATTTTAATTCTAATTTTAAGTTGACATTTTAAATACTAAATTCTCCTTATTTTGTGTAAAAGTGAGTGTGAGAAAGATATAAATTCATCTTCTCCTCACTTCAAATATTAACAATTGAAGGGATCATATCTATTTTTCTGATTTTGACCTCGGGTTTTTTGGAGGAGAAACACTTTCTTGAGGATGAATGTATGAGCTGATTTTGGGACTTATCTTTGAAGATTCTTTTGTTCTTGCATCTTACTTGGGTGATTGCTAAGAGTTGTTTGCTTGACACATGCACAAAAAAGTATCTAAGTTTTTCTCTCTTGATGTCTTTTTGCTAAATGCTGAAGCCATGCTTGTTTAAGGTTTGAATGGTGGTTGTAATGCTGCATTTTTGCCCTAGTCTAGTCAAATTTCAGTATTTTGTTGCCCTAGCCAAGAAGGCTTGAGCTTTAGGTCTCTTAGGTTTGCTTTGGCCAAAATTCTTACAACTAACCCTAGAGGTTGTTGGAGAATTCTTTGGCTTGCCAAGCTGAGCAAGTACCATCTCAAGTAAGGGGTTATCCCTTTAGAAAACCTAGGTTAGGTTGGATCATCCATCTAACCCTAGTTGTTCATCTATTCCATTAAACTGATTTTCTGATTTTTATTTTGCAAATATTCAGTTAGTTTAGGTTAATTTCTTAATTTCCTGAAGTTAGTAGTTATTTTTAGCTTATATGGATTTTTTTTAATTATTTATGTCATTGAAAAACTTGTTATTTTTTTTTGATTTTTCTGGTTAAAACCCTCGCTGCCCTCCATAGCAGCTCCTCCATGCTGGTCTTCTCTCCCCGTTTCATTCGCGGCCTCCTCCCATAGCCCGCAGTCTAGCCCCTTACCCCTTCCATATCTGCAGCTCATTCTGAGCCTGCTGTCCTTCTCCTTCCCGAGCCCGCAGCCACTTCCACCTGAGCTCCGCTTCATTTCCCTGTGGCCTCTGCCATCCATGTTCCCCGAGCCTCACCTCCCCTGCTTATGGCTTTTTCCTTGCCCATCTGCATCTCCCTTCGTTGCCCTAACCCGCGACATCCTCCTTCGCGTTCCCTCTTCCACGGCATCCGCTCGCGTCCGACTCCTCCTCCCCGACTTTCCTTATCCTCACTGCCCTCTCCTCCATCTTGGTGTTATCTCCCTCCTTCGCGGCTCCTCCCAACCAGCCCGCAGCCCCTCCGAACCCGCGACCACTCTCCTCATCCTCCCTCTTAGTCGCCCTACCCGTGGTTTTCTCCAAGCCTTCGCCTTCACACAGGCCTGCCCTCTCGGGCAGGCCTTGTGTGCTTCAGCTTCCTTCCCTGCAACATGCACAGAAAACACCAAAACATTACATAAGTTAGTTTTTTTTTAAATTAATCATTATTTGTGTATTAAAAATAATGATAATAATAAAACATTATTCAATGATTATTTCTGATACAGTTATAATTATATCATAGATCAGAAAGCTTAAAATTGGTTGTCATACCAATCGTTCCATAAATACAACTGACATATTTATTTGCTATATTACATTTTACTTTCATTTATACATGACATGGTTATTAACTCTTTGGTTTACACTTACTTAATGATGCATATTTTTTGATATAACTAGTTGTTGTGCTATCTTTTTGTTCATACATTGAATGATAATTATTATATCCATCTTTGTTGCAATGAACTATTAAATACAAATTTTGGGAATTTCATTTGGTTAATATTTTATTGGTTGATAATTATAATCCTTTTTAAATGCCACAAAATTGTCTTATGTCAGATTATTGAATAAAATTGACAATTATCTCTCATTGCATATTGGGTTAGTGGTATTGAGTTAGTGGTTGGCAATATAGTCTTTTGATCCAATATGGATTATTTACATATGTACACGTTGATTCATTTATTTGAATGACAATAGCAAGTTATTGACATCGACCATAATATTGTTGACTCCCTTAGGCACTGGTCTAACTACATGATTGCATAGAGAATACATTTGTGGTTGTCTTAGTGTTTTTATAGGATTGTATGAGGATACTTCTCCTTGGAGGTTTCGACTTTCGAAGAAGTTAGAACAGTGACCGAGGTGACATTGGGTCACTTTTCTTAGTTTTGCTTACTGGGAATTAGCCTTGCTAATTTGCCCGGTAACAAGCCCCCTTTATTTATACTCTTTTTAAGTATAGGGCCGACTTCACTGGGTGAATGGGCCGACTTTACTAGGGAAGTTTTGTCCAGTGTTGGGGCAGTTTTACCCAGTGACTGGGGCAGTTTTACCCAGTGATTCCTGTGGGCCGACTTGTCTATTTTCACTTGATTTCTTGAGACGATATTACAAGTATGTTTTAGCATTATTCTTTTAGAGTTATGACTTGATCAAATACAATAAGAATATCTTCCGAAGCTACATAATACATCAACAAACCTAAGGGGTAATGGGTGTGTAGAAGGAAGAGAAACCATCAAGTGTGAAACCATATCGACATCCTCATTACCAAGAAACTTCCAATAAAGGCAAGAAGATTTACAATGACACTATCAAGAAATAAGATGAAGTACTCAACAATATTCATGGAACAGGGCACCATAAAACTATTATTCAACAAGATATTATCAAAGACCAGAAACTACAACAAATTGGAGAATTCACAATCACAACACATGGAATCAAAATTATGCACAAACCAACTATCGAGGATTGAGACCAAAAAGAATCGAATTTGGATGGATGAATCATCATCAATAGCAACAAGGAAGAAGGAATATAAGGAAATCATATTACTTGGTTTCATCATATGTAAAGCCATTAACCGCAAAGCTTTGAGGACCAAGCTTTTCGAAGGAGGGTACTATGATATGACCCAAGGGGGGTCATATATGGGTTAAATGTATATAATACAACCTAAGCGAGGCATATATGGGGCTAAATACATATGTAATAGGGTCTGCCTAATGAAGGGGCCTCATGTGCAATGAGTAGATATGTATATATAGAGGTAATATAGTCATTGTTGAGGTACAGGTGAAATGATTATGTGAATGTCTTATGTAATTGGAGAAGGATCTTCTATTTTTTAGGGAGTTATCATGTAACTTATCTTTCTTATCTATATTGGAGTTGTGCTCCACGTTTACATTTCTGTACAGGGTGTGTACTCTTGCTATTTTATGCTACTTTAAGGATATTGGTTCATAACAAAGGCACACATGTGGAAGAAAAGTCATTAACCATTAGCTCTTGAAAGCTAAGGGGTAGACCTAGCACTTAGTCACATTCTTATGATGGTCAATTCACAAACACTTTCCCCTAATACCACACCACACTTCATCACCCTCACTTAGAAACTTAGGAAATGCACTTAGTCTTAGGCGTGTAACATGAAAATTCGGATCAATTATAGTTACACCATGGTAATTCTAAGGTTATTGATCAAAAGTGAGTGAGTTAATTAGAAAAGTGCACTTGAAAATCTTTTATGTTAATGTTTTCAATATTAGAGGGTATTTTTCCTTCGTTATACATTATATAGCCTAACACTTGGTTGAGTCTCTATAGTTGACTTGATGTCCCCTCCTAGATGTTTGTCCCCCCTTCTTCATGCACACATGGGGGGCTAGAGGCACACCTTTCTTCATCATATTGGCATGTGAGAGAGAGGGCCAACCCCTTTTCACGGTATATGGATGAGTTGGCATCAGCTTTGACCACTTTTTGAGGAGTTCGTTGCACACTTGAACCGTGCCTCTTCACTCTTGATGGGACATTCCACACATGGCACAACTTTTGAGGAGTATGTTGCATCTTTCTAGACAAGCGTTCTAGGGTTTTTGACTTGTAATGAACCCTAGAGACACTTGGCATCTTCATCCATTGGAGCAATCCATCACTTGAGGTGGCATTATACATGGTTTGACTTGTCTTTGTGATACGTTGCACCTTGGAGAATCTATTTTTGCCACACGTGCCACCTTATCTTGGAGCATTCATCACTTTGACTTGATTTTGATGAGGGCATCCCTATTATGAGGAGTTTTTACACATTTATTGATGGATCTTGATGAGGGCACTAGCTCTATGTAGTATTTGATCGGTCAAACCCTAGGGTTTTGGCCTCGCACTTACTCATTTGACCTTATCTATTGGAGCGCTCCTATTTATGTCCACGTGGCACATGTATTCATGTATTTGGATGAGATCGTTACATCTATGTAGTGGTTGATTGGTCAAAACCCAAGGGTTTTGGACCTAGCCTTTATGATTTTGACTACATCCTCTAAAGCGCTCCACTTATTGGAGATGTATTTCACTTATGTATTATTCCTCACCCATTGATTTAGTGGTACGCCCCCCTCACATGGGCAAAACAGTTAGGATTTGGAGTTAAGGTTTTGGTACTTTGACCATGTCATGAGGATATTTTATTATTTTCTCTTGAGGAGTTAGTTAGTCTCTCTTCCTATATAAGAGATGTTTCTCTCATTGTATTTTTTTGCTAGAACTTGGAGAATAAAGTAATCTTGCTACTCTTGTGTCTTTTTTCTTTTGTGTTAGTATACTTGAGGAATATTGTTGAAGTAGGTTGAAGATCTAAGTGTTTAATGTCTAAGTGTGGATTCCTCCTTCAAGTGGTGAACTATGCATGACAAAGTTTGAGGTAATTTCATCCCAAAGTTTAGTTTGTTTTACTTACTAAGTTGCTTTAATTTCAGCTCTTGATATATTGCTTCTCATAGTAGAATTTTTAGACTTTGCATGCAGGTTTATTTGGAGAATTTCAGCTCTTGAGTTCTGTATAAATTTTGAAGAAAAATCATATCTGTCTACCAAAGACTAGGACACGGGCTTGAGCCTTTTAAAGTTTCACCCTCTCCTACTCTTTGATCACCAAAAGCTTTTCGTGCTTACCTTATGAGGCCATGCCATTTTCTTAAGCAACTAGGCACTAGTGAAGAGATCTAATTCTTTCTTGTGGCCATTTAATTTTTTTTAATTACTTTCTTAGAGTTTTGTTTAAATCTGGAAATTAATCTTCACTTTAAGTTCACAATATTCAAGCAAAGTTTATGGAAATAACCCATTAAATCCCTCTTCTACAGGGTTGCACTTCACTTCTTACTTTGCTGTATCATTCATGCTGTTTTATTACCATAAAATCAATCTTTAGGACAACATTTGGTATGTTTTAACTTGACATAAGTTCTTGAGGTGAAAATATTTTGGATTTGATTTCCTCTCTTTGAGCTCATTCCTTTACATGTAAGTTGGGTTTAATAGATAACTGTTTCTGAGTTGTTTATGTTTCAAGTTACATCAATTAACAACACTCTTATAACAGTTCTATATGAATTTCAGATCTGTTTTATCTTTCAATGTTGCATGGCATGAATTCACACTTTACACACTTAATTAAAGGCCTAAATAGATCTGAAACTTCTCTTAACGTTCAACTGATCTAAGCACATTTTCTCTTATGTTGATGGTTTTATACAAGTAACCAACTCCATTTGATATCATTTGCATGTGGTTACTTGTCACTCTTTTCTAGCTTCTCTGCACTAAACTTTATCAATTCAAGTTGCTGGATTTTTCTCATTGTTATTAACCACATTGTCATAACTCCATCATTAAGGTTAATTAACAATTTTATTTTGTGGTAAGTTATTTCTGAATATGGTGTAACTCTATTCTATTGGCAATCCCAACGATAGAATTATAGTTATGGTTTATCAAGTTACGTTCTTTTATGCTATCTTTCAGAAAATCTTATACAAGTACATTTTATTATTTTAGCTAGAATTCTTTTAGTATCGTCTTTCTGTCTTTGCCATATTGCCAATTACAAAGGCTTAATTTTGGTATTGACGATCCCTGGAACTAATTATGATGCCTAAATGTTATGGTGTTGCTTCTTTCTGGCTTCCTGAGTTTATCATGTCATAGGAAATGCAGGTAAATTGTTTTTGGTACCTTTTTTAGGGCTTCACTAATCTCTTTTTTCCCATGTTAAGAGCATTTGATTGTTGTTGGATCGAAACTGAAAAGAAACAAACCTGTAATGGAAAATAAGGTTGTCATCTTACTTTAAGGTTTTAATATTACTTTCAAGTTTTAACACATTGCTTAGTATGTAATAGTAAATTAGTAATTACAGAGTTGCCCGATCAGAGATTGCAAGACAGCCCAAAGATTATATATAGTAACTGGTTCCAGCACGAGTTGATATTGAGGTAATTGTTACATTTAAATAGTGGTATATTTGGATTGTTACTATATCTTCCAGTAGACATGACTTTTCTCTGATAACTAATTAATTGATATTGCTGATCTAACTGGTCTTGTGTAAATATATTTATTTTAGGCTACATTTTATGCAATTGGTAACAATCTACTATTAACCTACTATCTACCAGTTAACTAGCTTTATTAATTTGCTTATTCCAAAACTAGCATACTGTTCATCATTATCTCATACCAGCGACACATATGGTCTTCAAAGATAGAGAGAGGGAGATATTGCTTGAACAAGTGTTAAATAGTCTATATGACTGGCTATGTAAATATAATTTAAAGAGAAATTTTAGGTTTTAAAGCTTCAACAAAACTTTAGATGATCTGTAGCTACAGAGATAATGTGCAAGATTACATTGATTCCAAATGGAGATTACTTGAAGACTTGAAGTTATGTGTCAGCATTTCCATATGTTTTTGTTATTCTGGTGATTAGTCAATTTAGTGTACTATTATTCTTTTAAAGGCTATGTACCTTGATGCCAAGACTCAAAATGAATTCTCAAGATGAAGAAGGAAGTGTTTCATTCTCAATCTATACAGAATATGACATGCATTTACCATGGAATTCCCTCACATCTGTCATGCTGTTAATCGAATTTGTTTGCAGGTGGGTGGAATTTACAAAGAAAAGTGTTGCAAAGAGGGTTGCAAGTATGTTAAATGGTGAACAAATGGGTAAGTTAACCAGGATACATCCAATATGGTTTCCGTATCCACATAGTTTGCCTGTTTGGGTTTTTGGACAGTCACAAGAAAGTAGCATTAGAATTTGATAAAGAGAAAGTTTTAGCTACTAGAGTTGTTAAAGAACTAGCAATGAACTATTTGATGTGGCTCTAAGAATGTTTGGCAGGGTTTCTTTCTTTCTATCAAACACTTCCCTTGTAGCTTGATTAATAAAATGATTAATCATAAGTTTGGACTCAATTTCAGTTATAACAGGTACACAGAATGGTGAGTAGTATTCTGAAGAAGGAAGTTCTGACGCTGTTTGACATATTTCTTGTTTTCTTGAAAAATGGTTTTATATTTACCATTTAGACATCAGGTTCATTCAACTACGATACAGTGGCTCATCAAAATTGAATATGATATGGAATATATATGATTGTTAGGATGCTTAATACTCTATCCTTGTCCTACTTAGCATTTTTTACCTTTTCCTAGTAGTTGATGATGTTATTTGCCCCCTAGTGGTGTGCAGATGTCATCTAGGACCCATTAGCCACCTAATGCGCCCCGCATGCAGTATTTTAGGCCCCACCAGAGTCAGTTCCCTACATTTTAGGATCTAACTCTGTGTTCTAGTTCAGTCCACCTGAATCCTTGAACTCTAGTGGGGGTTTGAGCTCTGATCACCACTGATTGTGATCTAATGCGCCTTTTTCTGTTTGATTTGCATGACAAACTCACAATTGCGCTCTCCTTGGTCAGTTAACTGACAGTAGCTTCAGTTAATTGAGTTTTGGTTGAGTTGAGTTGAGTTTGGGACTTTTGGAGTACTCCAATGGTGACAATTCCTATGCTAGACAGACTAAGACTCAAATTCTCCCAGGATATTCGAATTCTCTCTATTGTAACATATTTGTGAACTATACTGATTAATGGATAATGTTACACATTTCTGCTTCCATCTGAGTTCCAATGCATGATTAATTTTACTGCTCTTTTCACTGCAATTTTCATTGTAATTCACCTTCTCTGCTCATTCTTTCATTGTGAGGTATTCTCAGCTCTATGATCTGCTGTGACTTAGAATTTCACAATAATGCCTCAAAAAGTTACGACAAACAAGAATAAGTTAATAACATTAAAGAACATAAAATTAAAACATTTTTGCATGACACTTGGAAGTTCCTAAAGTTAACTCTAGGTATGGTCTTGTTTCTCTTTTTTGTATCCTTTGAAATTTCTGTATTGACTTTGTTTTAGTCAATAGCAAGAAGATCATAGGACCTATTCCCTGGCTTTCACAGCACCAACCATCATCTCTAACTTAGTGTATCTTTCCACTTACGTCTTCTAGGTAGAGACAAGCCTTGTATGTACAATTCCTGCTACTCCTTGCAACCCTCATATGTAGGATGTGCACCTCTCTCCACATAATCCACATAATCATTGGTTTCGACCATGTCTTTGACATCTATTACATAGGTTTCACATAGAGCTAATTTCACGACCTGAACTTTTTTGGAAGTTGCACAAGGCTATTTCATTCATATCATCATTTGAGCCTCTACTCATAGTACCCCATGGAATTTTCCTATGAGTGAATGGTTCAAAATGAATTGCAAGGTTTTCACTGGAAACTCAAATTTGATCTAGTCCATTGCCTAGAGCAAGCCAAGGCTACCCATAGAGACCATTGAAACCTCCATAGGCAAGAAACTAAGTTACATGATAAGGGGAAACAAAAACGTGTATCCAATATGGGAATGCACTGGAAACATGGCTCTCCAAAATTTTGGAAATGGGGAAACGTGACACACACACACACACACACAAGTAAATTAGCAAGGACATTCAAAATTAAATGTGAAACATAAATGATAAGTGATAAATCATAATTTCAAACATTTAACATCACTTTTTTGGTTTTACTCATAAGTCCATCACTCCATCTCTATATCATTAATAATTGTCAAGTCATAGATGATTACATAATGCAAGTTTCCAAATAGTAATATCCAAAATCAAACTTTATGTATGAGGCTACGATGCTACATATATCAAAATGTGAACAGTCAACATAGAACTAAAACATGAGATAAGCTAGTAAAAACTAAAGACTCAAAGAGTCAAAGACTAATATTAATACTCATCATCCTGATCATCATAGTCTTCCTCAAAATTGGAACAAGATGCACGCTCAACAGTGGAATATGGATGGGAGGAAGAAATTCCAACTCCACTTCTAGGTTCATCAATATTCAGTGCAACAAGAGAGATGTCCAAGTCAACAGTTTTTGGTTTCACATCACAATCTTTAGAAGGCCCGAAGCTATATTCTGGACCTCTACGAGATGCAAGGCGAAGGTTGGAGTGCAGATAAACAAGATCCTTAGCTTTTTCTGAACCCAATCGGTTGCACTTCACAGAATGAATAAAACCATAGGCAAGGGTCTGCAAATGTACACCATTTGCTCCATGACAAATCCACCACCTAATTGGATTCATGGTGCTTCTTTCATCCAAAGCTAATATGTTTGAATAATCATCCAATCCTGCATCAAAACTAGCAAATTCTCCCTTCACCTCCTTTTGTAGATGAGATGGAATTTGGAAACATTCTCATAAGAGATTTTTTCACTCTATTGGCCACCTCTCTATCCTTATGTGGTGCCTTCCTCTTCCCATTGCTTTGAGAAATGAGGTCTTCATCATAGAATCTCAGGTTCAAGGCATGTGCTAAAGTGTGAAGTGGCGTGTTGAAGTTGTTCCACCTCTCAAGCATGATTTTCTGCACTAAATCAACAAACTGAGCATCAACAAATAATAGTTGAGGACTCACCTGTGAAATGATTTCCATAGTTTTCTCAACCATGGTGTCCATGCCATCATGTACCTCTCCCAATAAAGGTTGGTCTGTGTCAGCACTGTGGAGAAGCTCACATGCGGGGCGTGTGAACTTGAGCAAGAAATCTATCTTGCTCCGCCACTCCTCATCAAGGCACAATCTTTGCACCATAGTTCCCCGCTCTGAATTTGCCTATCTTCACTCAACCCAAAGTTGACTCACCACCATAGAAACTAATGGTTGCTTAACCTCAATGAGGCAACACAACATGATGAAGTTGGAGGCAAATCTTGTCTTAGCAACTTTCAACAACTCCAATTTGGAGTATTCTTGAAATCTTGCTTGACAATGGTGGTGGTTGGTGATGAATTTAATTATCTCCCTTGCTTGCCCTGTGAGTTCCTTTATCCATGGAACTTTGTTGTCAATTTCTTCTAAGATCAAATTTAGATTATGGACAATGCATGGTGTCCAAAAAATGTTATCACACCTGCTCTTAATAATTAGACCCGCAACTTTGCAAACTGGTGCATTATCCGTGATAACGTGCACCACCCTATGGGCCTTATTTGCTAAATAGCTTTCATTATAGCATCAACAATGAAGAGAGCATCCTTTACCTCCCCTGAACAGTCTTCAACCTTTAGGAACATTGCTCCTTTTGGTGAAGTGGCAATGATATTTATCAATGGCCTGCACCTAGTGTTTGTCCATCCATTTGAGACAATGGCAACACCAAAGCTACCCCATGAAGCATGAATAGGTGATAAAACATCCTCCAAAAGCTCCTTCTCCTTTTTTATCAGATCGGTTCAGAATTTTTCATAGTTGGGCCCCTTGAACCCTTTAGCAGCTGTGTTTATTGCCCTTACCATGTCT
Source organism: Larix kaempferi (assembly GCA_027924585.1). Taxonomy (NCBI): domain Eukaryota; kingdom Viridiplantae; phylum Streptophyta; class Pinopsida; order Pinales; family Pinaceae; genus Larix; species Larix kaempferi. The sequence continues at coordinate 3,024,575 of BSBM01000049.1, read as the reverse complement.
TGCTTGTAAGAAGATTGAACCACATTGAAAGGGATACCACAAGCATAAATGGCTCTATCCACTCTTGTTTCAGTTTCTTCCCTCCCTTGAACATTCACCAGTTTAGCTATCCTGCTCTCTTGAATTGAAAGAGAAGGACTTTTAGTGTTTTTTGATCCCTGTCCCTGTGTTTGAGGCTTGAGCTGCCTTCCTCTTCCTTGTTTCCTGCACAATCCTTGGCTCCATGGTTGGAGCTTGAGGAATGACATTATTAAGCTGATCATGTCTTCTTTTAACCCTATCAGCCTCTTGTTATTCATTCTCATACTTCCTCCTTTCCACTGGGTCATTTGTTTTCATGCAATTGTCAATCCTTCTTCCTGTTTCATGCAAAAAATGTGCCCTCACTCTTTGGGTAAGAGCCCTTATACATGCCATTGCAGAGAGGGCAGTGCCATTCCCATAAACCACCACCTGAAATTCTTGAAATATTTTGAACATGACTCGGTAGAGGGTAATAGTCAGCCCTCTTGTTGGGCTTAGGCGGTGGAGGAAAAGAAGTTTCGTTGGTAGCCATTACTGCTGCAAAATATGAGAAAACAAATCAGCATTATTTTTTTTTATAATAGAGGCAGAAACCAAATGAAAAACACCAAAACCCTATCTAAAAGCTTCAAGAATACTTGCTGCTCAGCACAAAAGACCAGGCTGTGATTGGAGCTGCCCGAAAACACCACAAAACAGTAAAACCAGATGGCTGTAGCTGCCCAGAAAAGCTATCTCTGTTGCTGTAGCAGCTAAACAATGATCCCTCCCTCTAACTGCAAACAAATCTTTCCTCAAATGGCTGTAGTAGACTCTTCAAATCGCCTTCCTCAAGCAACCATCTCTTGCTCAAAACGCTGTGTGGGAGAATTAGGTGAAATCCTCATTTTATAATTTTGTTTTACTTTTATAGGCTTCTAGATGTTTCCTAAACCTTCATTAACCTTTTAAAAATCAACTTAACTCATTAATTAAGCGTCAGGATATTTCGTTTTGCCTTGAAAAACATTTTTCGTGGGTGATGCGTGCTGTACGAATGATGGTATGGCAGTGGTGTTGAAATTTCGTCAAAGATTTCAACCTTCAATAATTATTCACCAATAATGCATTTAATCCAAAAGCATTCAACTGGAAATTATGAGCGGAAATACAAACGACTAAGAATCAGAAAATTTGCAGCGGAATAATGAACAGTAGACAAACATTTAATCACACCTTTGACACCAAGATTTTGGGCAAAGCCCCTGGAAAAATTCCGAAGGGAAAACCAGTTCCAAATGAGAAATTTATTATGAGCTCATGAAGAAATAACTGAGTTTACAACAGTACATTTTCAGCCAATCAAATCACATGCACTTATCTCAAACAACATGCCAAAATCTCCTCGATTTCTGTGCAGCAAGATACAATATGACTGTGTGGCCTGTACAGCCTATATGGTTGTAACAATTGCCTCTTTTGTTGAGCCTGATTTTCTGTACTTCTGGTATGGACTTACCACAGCAATAATGTGCCTTGAAATCTGTGAAAGTCACCCTTGAAATATGTGCAAAAAATGCCTCGATTTCTGAGCCAAAGTACCACTGTATGGACTGTGTAAAACCACTGTACAGCCTGTATAATATCTCTGGTGCAATAATGTTCCTCGAAATCTGTGCAATGTCACCCTTGAAATATGTGCCAAAATTGCCTCGATTTCTGTGCCAAAGTACCACTGTATGGACTGTTTAAAACCACTGTATGGCCTGTATAATATCTCTGCTGTACGAACATATTTAATGCTGATAATGTCTTGGTTTGCATGCCACCAATAACCCTTGGAATTTGCACCCCCTTTGCTGCTACTTCTCTCCTTGTCCAAGCTCTTCCCAAAACCTCATTGAATAAAGTGCCTCATCTCTCTCTAATATCTCCTTTTATTCTCCATTAATAAATAACTACCTGTTGTAGGTACAATAGATCCCATGCTTCATTTGATCATGGGAGCTCCAAATTTTGTAAATACAAAGGTATTTAGGTAACTTCCTTATCAAAAACGAGATTTTTAAAACCTTGTTTGTATGATCTCGTATCTTTGCTTTTGGTTTGTGTGATTATCATTTTTCCCTTTGAAAATTTCTGAGTTTTTTGGTTGTTTTCTTGGCTTGTGGAAAGCTTTCATTTTTTCCAAAGTGTCATTTTCTTCCCGCAAATCCGAAATCCCGAAACCCGCAATCCCGCAATTGCGGATTGCGGGAATTGTTTGTTCTTTCTTTTGGAATTTCGTCAACCCGAAACCCGCAACCCGAAATTGCGGGTTGCGGAAAGACTGTGTTAATATTTTTGGAAATTTCGATTCCGCAACCGGAAACCCGCAAATTCCGGACTTCGGATTGCGGAAAGTCGTTTTGTCAATAAATAGCGTTGTGTGTTCCCGAAACCCGCAACCCGCAAATTGTGGATTGCAGGATGCGGGAAAGTTATTATGATTTTTAAATGTTGTTTTCGTTTCTGAAACCCGCAACCCGCAATTGTGGATTGTGGATTGCGGGAATTTTGAATAAAGTTTGAAAATAAAACTTGTGACCCGATCCCGCATCCCGCAGGGGGTAATCTCAGCCGTTTGTTTCCTTTAATCCTACGGTCAGATTTGATCCGACCAAAAATCCATAGATATATGATTTTTCCTATTTTTCATTATCATTTTCACTGTCGGAATTTACTCTGCTATGTGGATTTTTACTGTGAATTTCTTACCAGGGTCATTCTCACGATTTTTCAGTTATTTTCAGGTTGGTTTATTGTCGCTTTTGCATTTGCTATTTACGGTTTTCCTGCTTATGGTTTAGTTTTGATTTTGTTTTATTTATTTACCAGAAATTCCAAGCTTTGCCAAGATGTCACGGAACACCTTGTCTAAGACAGTCCACAGGGATTTGCTGACTAAAGACCCAAATTTTGGTATCTTCTCAGATACCAGTGAGAGGGTTACTGAAACTTATCAAATGGACTGGGCTAAAATCTATTCAGTTTTTGATAATGATGATCTTTCCGACATTAAGGAAGACCGACCCGCGTATGAGAAGATTAGGGTTTCTCAAATCCATGCCATTGCTGCCTGACCCGCTGTTTTACCTTACACAGACCCAGTAAAATGGATTGTGGAAAATGCCAACCCTAAAGACTGGTCATTCAATGACAACACGGGGTCACAATTGACAACCTTCCGCCCTGAAGTCTTTATCAAAGCTTTTGCTCTTAAGCCGGCTACACAGACCCTTAGCCTTGAGTTCATATAATCCTCTAAAACTAGGTACAATTTCGACGAGATGATGAAATCATGGATGATTAAACCTAGCAGCTTTATGCCGAAGGTTGATAACCTCTACCCGATTGTTTGGTTTAGGGAGCCTTACTCTTTACTGGCAGCCATGCTCTGTAGGCTCTTTGGCCTCCCAAATTGTTCAGTTTTCAAAGTTGAATGGGCTTCAATAGCTCATCATGTTTTAACAACAAGAGAATCCTTCCCTTGGGCGTCTATCATGTCTTTAGAACTTAAAACAACAATCCAAGATTATCAAAAGGCACTTGCCCTGAGGAAGCCACACTTCTTCTTGTCAGCCTTTATCATTGATGTCTTTTGCTCTGAGTTCCAATATCCTAACTTAGGATGGCATTGGACCCCTTCAGATCCACCAGTTCACATCTATCATTCAACATTGTGGGAAACCAATTTTGTACCATTACTTTATGAGATTTGTGACCATTTCATGGGCATCATTTACTTCAAGTTATTCAAACAGGAGGCACCTGCCTTTTCAAATGATGCCAGAACCTTCATCAATACAATTGGTGATTGGTATGTCTATGAGTCCTTTTCATATATCAGAGTCTGGGGAAGTGACACTGTTCATCTTCTGCCTAGAATAGTTCCTGATAGATTGGTCATTCAAGAAGTCTCCTATCAGACTGTCACTGATGGTGTCTACAGGAAACTTGTTGGTCCCAAGAAGAAAGGATGGCCTAAATTTTCTTTGAACCTTGGGCCATTGGTCATCCCAACCTCAAATTGGGCTGCGGTGCTTGGTGACCAGGTGGCTCCTCTAAAATTGGGTTTTGCTCCCAAAAGGAAGCATGATCCTAAGAAGTTCCTTGATGCACATTTCAAACAATATCATATGAAGATGGATTATCTCCATGAAGAAGTCCCAGATGATTCTATCTACCAAGGAGTGAATACATTTTCTGAGGTCCTGGCTAGGGCCAAGTGTCAAGAAGAACAACATCAGATTATGGCATATCATAGAGAAATTAAAACTAAAGTCTATAGGCAAAGAACAATGGAGATGAATCTGATTGAGCAAGTGAGAAGAGATAAAGAACAAAAGCATATCCAACAGGCTAATGCCCCTCTAATGCTTACTTATATTGATGGAGATAAAGGTAAAGCTCCTATAGAGAATCCTCCTCAGGTGAAAACAGCTGAACAAGTCAAACCCTTGTTGCAGACCTCTCATCATTTCCAACAGGAGTTAGCAAAGCTGACTTCAGTATTGGACACTCAAACAGTTGAACCTCCTAAGCTTACTGTGGATGTTGAAGTGACTGCTGCAGCTATACACGTAGCTGATGATTTGATAACAGCTGAGGTCAATCCAACTGAAAGACAGAAAATCTAGATCCCTACATCACAGGCCCCTACTGTTGATCTCATTGACAGTGATGTTGATGATGGACCCAATCCTCCAGTATCAGTGATTGAAGATTCACAAGCAGTTACAGATTTGTTAGACACTATTGAGATGGATCACCCTTTTTCTGATCAACAGGTATTGGAGGTGACTACTGCCCCTGACATCATAACTTCATCATTTTTATTGTCATCCATTCAGGATCTTTCTGCTTTGTCCCCAGGGGTTATCCCACCATTCTCCATAACACAACTTTTTCATACTTTGACTTGCAAAGCCACCCCATTTTCAGACAACTTTGTTCTTTTTTCCATCCCCCCATCTATTATTGTAGAGGTCCAGTCTTCGACTGTCCCTCAGCAACTACCCTTATCTACTTTATCATCATCCACCACTGATGAGCCATCCATAGTTCTTTCCCCATCATCACCTGCTAAGAATGGTCATGTTCCACTTTCTGAATCCTTCACTTCAATCCCTTCTCCAACCCCTGTCCCATCAGTTCCTCTGATTGTCTCTACCCCTTTGACTACTCTTCAAGTTACCATGCCTATGCCCAATCCCATGGTCACTCAAACACCTTCATTGATTTCAACAGAGAATGTCATTTCAATTACTTCAGAAATAATAACTGAATATGAAGATGATGTTGTAGTCCCTCTTGGGCATTAGTTTTACAGTAAGGAAAATAAAGCAGTGGTAAAGAGGGGAAAGAACAGGAGCAGGGACCAAGGTGGACTAGAGGTATCTGTTCCTAATCAAATAATATGGGCTCAACAAACAAATGACCCCCAGACAGGAGCAATTGAGACAGCCACAGCCTTAGGGGCATTTGCTGGTGCAAACCTTGATTCAGTCCAGGTATTGAATAGAGAGATTGATCAGAAGAAGGAAGAAGTGGAAAGGCTTGAAGAAGAGTTGGTAAAGACCAAGGAAGAACATGAGATTTATGTTGCTGATCTCAGGAGGTTATGGGGAGATAGGTTAGAAGATTTGTATCGAAGCAATACCTCCCTGCCGACTGAACTTTGTAATGTACAAGCTGAGAATTCTTCCAATACACAGAAGATAGCCTTACTGGAAAAGAGATGTGAGGATGCAACTGCAAGTGCAGCCTCTTCTATTTTCTCTAAGTTCTCACCTCAGGAATTTAAGGACTTGGCCCTCCAAGTTAATGAAGAACATCATAAGTTACTGGAGAAGCTATTCTGCAACCTAGATGATATTAGGGAAACTCACATGACTTTTGGTAAAATGTATGGTGCACTTGAAGGGTAGAAGGCCAAAAGGCTGCATGCTTCTCAGGCCAGTCAAAACATTGGTGAATGGCAGAGGTATATCAAGGACATACCAGAAGACATCCCTATTCTCAACAGTTTTCAGTTCAAGAAGATCAGAGCTGCATTGAACACTTGGCTCGAGCTTAATGAGTTAGTTGAAGACATCCTTAAGAAAGCACAGGCTATGTGCAGCAGGCGATGGTATGCAGCAGATAACATCTTGGAATTGCTACAGTTCTCAGCCTTGGAGCTCATTGAAGATGCTTGCCCGCCTAAGTTGATGGTTGAGCAAGTAGAACGCAGGTGTGAGGAGGCCAAGGAGAAAATTCAGCGCCTTGAGGAAGTCAAGGTTGATGATGTGGAACAATTGATAAGGAAACCGGTCACCATGGAAGGAAAAATCCACATTTACATCCCGTATTTGGCATAAGTTAGCTAAGAATGAGATGGAAACATTCGAATGTAATGCCCAGCTGGGGCTTGAGTCAGCTAACTATCCGAATGTGGATGAGTTGTTAGAAATTTGGGACAAATGGCAAGCTTTTCTAGGCCATTAGTTTAGTTTTGATTTTGTAAATCCCAGTTTGTGGAAATTTACTCCTTGTATTATTAATTTGTAACTCTTATTTAAAGAGATGATCTCTCGTAGAGAGGGATGATGGAATTTGGAGGACAAAATTTGCAGGAGAGACTGGAGATGCCCTGTTTTGATACAAGCTTGTAATTTCTTACAGACTGTCATTAAATATAGTAAAGTTATTTTCAGATCTACTTTTGTTTATCGATCAAGTTTCTTTGATGACTGTAATTTTTACTCCAAATTGTTTATCTAATGTTGTTTGAATCTTTTTGCAATTTATTAAGCACAGTGATCTAAAGTCTTGGTTTATCTCTGTTAATGATCCGTGTGTTCATGAAGTTTTAAGAGAGTTTATTCAATTAAAACTTTTATCGATTTCTGCAAATGGTTCTTTCAATAAGATATAATTGATGTTGATTTTTCAATTAACATATCAGTTACAGGTCAAATCTTGAATGCATATTACCCTCAACTTGTTGTTCATTAATTTTGATTGATTAATGGTAATTTGAGCAAATAAGTAATAAGTCTTTTAACATTTCTGTTAAGTTGATGAACAATACTTAATTATTTTCATATCAAGCTGACCTGCACTTATCTCAAAACACCTTCTTAGAGTAGATCTAACTTAGTTTAGATTCTTATAAGTAGATTTGTGTTTACAGACCTTTTACACTTTGTTTTCTTCGTTAGAAAACTGATCCCTTGGATCAAAACTTATCTACTCACAGAGTGCCAGCGGAAGCCGAATATCCGTGGAGATTACTATACCAAACGGGTTGGGGATAGAACTGTCCTTGCGTAGGATCTTTCGAAGCCTTTCAGTCTGGGTTTTCCGCCTCTGTTGGGAGCCTTGGAACCCATTCCAACACCTTGCATATACCCTGCACAACCGAGGCCTCAACACTACCCTAACCATAAATCTCAATGGCCAAGATTAAATCAACAGACGTGACTTAATCTCAAGTTGAGATCACTTAAATCACTTAAGTCTCCAAACTTTATAAAAGTCACTTTTATTCATTAAATAATAAAAGTACCCCACTTAACTTTATAAAATCACTTTACAAAGTCAAGTCACTAGAGAGAGACAATTGCTCGGTCACTTCTACATGCTAGGCACCATCACTACAGAAGTACCCTGAGCTACCAAAAACTAACACGTGAAATGTGTTTCAGGCCATACCACCCACGTTTTAGGCACGTGAAACAATACCATATGGCCTGAAACGCATTTAAGGGCCGTACCACATGCGTTTTAGCGCCTCAAAGAAGGTATGATGCTGTTACGGGGGGGGGGTTGATGCGTTTCCTGCAATGTAGTTTCTCTCCCAACCATGGACACAAGGAGGTGTGCTCTAGGGGAAAATGTTAACTTTTTCAAGCCATGAAATGTTATTATAATGCTTGCGTCAACATGTGTCCCGAGAGAGAGAGAGAAAGCTCCAAGGAATACCATAGTTTATCTTGCAATAATCATCATCCAAGTGTGAAAAGGGATAAATGAGCTAGGGTGCTCCAATACCAAGCCTTCCACGTGGTCAAACCAAGTTCAAACAATCCCAACTCAACATCAAAATGTGTGTACAAGGCTAGTGCTCTATCAAGGGGTGTTAGATGCATCATGAGAAGGTGGTACATGTGTGAAATGCCTTCATATCTCCTAGGGTGCTCACATTAGGCCTTGAATGGAGTCCAACCATATGAAATACATTAATAATTATGTTGTAACCTTGCAAAAGAATTATTGTCACATGATTTGACGATCTAAGGTTTGCAGGGATTAAACAATCATCATATTGTTGGAACCTCGGGACACTGCCCCAAAGTGTCACACAGGTAGGGTCCCCTCTCTTTAGGTTTCCTAAGTCCACTGAAGCAGACCCAGACTAACCACGGGAGGTGTCCCCACTTAAGCTTTCTTGGATTCTTGTCAATAGGACCAACATTCTCAAGTGCTAGCAAGATCGATTTTGTAAGAGAAGGAAGTGCCTTGAAGATTAACAATTAGGGAAATAGGCACCCTTGGGGAAAAATGCTAAAGGGGAACTTGAGGTTAATGAATGCAATTAAATGCCCCCTAAAGCTAAGAACAAGCAACCAAACAGATAGGAAATCAAATGATTAGACCCAATTAACTAATGGTTGCCCTAATGATTAATTAACATCAAGAAAGAGGACAACTGATTATGGAGTCTAGGGCTTGGAATATAATGGTGCCTATGGGGTTTAGGTGATAGGATGAAATATACCAACACTTGAGATGAGTTATTCTTTGGGTTATTTATCATTTAATGTCTTAAACATGAAGTGCAAAGCTTAGATCTTGTTGATGGTTTGAAATTAAAGGCATTCCTAACACAAATAACTTGCTGTTTCACTTAGATCATAACATGAAATGCACAGAACAACAAGCCTAAGGAACATATACTAAGCCCAAATGGCCATATACAACTGAAAATGACACTTAGTAGAACAATGCCTAATCCTAGGGTTGAAATGGAGTCTTTTACTTAAGGTTTGAGGTTCATATCTAACTAGGAAGGCAATAAAACTTTCAGCTGTAATTTTGACCACTAAAACCTAGCATATGCTTGAGAAAGTTAATTGGAAGCCAAGTAAAACGAATGACTAATGGATGACAGCGAATTGGGACAGGGAATGATGCATTTACCTATGCCCTGGTCGCTTGGTGAAGTCCCTCCACCCTTCCAGCAGTGACATGTGTAGATGCTAGCCCGAAAAAGTCCAAGAACTAACTGCGTGCACTTGTAGCTCATGTTTCTCCAACCTGCAAACCAGAAAATGGATTAGTGAGTGTGGATCTTAGGATTATACAAACAACAAATAAAAATCTAGCTTACAAACTAAAGAGATCATGTAGATCAGCAAAGAGAATGGCAAAGAAATTGAAGACAAGATACAAAAACAAATTCTTATAGCAAAACCCCATTTTCTGCAAGACACCAAGGTGCCCTGGGAGAATTAGGAGCTTGATCTTGCGTGCACAAATCTGAAAAATAACGCCTTAAACAAGCAAATCTAACATCTACTCAGTCAAAGAGGATGGCAAGGAAATAAATTTATCCAAGAAACTTAAGGACACAAGAGATTTTAACACTTGAAGCTCTGTTTTTTATTGCTGTAGCAAACTGTCCAAAAGTCCTTTACAATGAATAGCTCACTCTCTTTTATAGAATGAGAGAGGAGCACAATCCCTAGCCCATAAGGATGGAGGGCTGAGGTTAAAACATGAGAAAGCCAGATGAATGGTCGAGATAAATTCCATTTTTTACATTTTTCCAATGCTTGGAAATGTCCATCAAGAGGGGGGGGTGGTGAATTGCCTCTATGAGCCCATGATACATAAATAAAATCACAATGAGATAACTTTGTTGCTAAGTTGGGGTGACTAGGGAGTCCCCTTGGCATACACTATTGATACATAGTAAGAGTTACTTGCAAACACATTGAATTATTTTCCCTAGTGCGCCCCCCTTGATGATGAATGTGCCCCCCCTTGAGGATGGACATGGATGGGCCCACATACTATGCGATATGAAAAATCTAAGATTTGGGTATTGTTCGGAAAATGATTTTACTAGGACCCAAGTTGTCACTTTGTCTCTTAGGTTTCCCATTCTCTAGTTGATTAATTCACCGCTTGATTTAGGAAATTCCTATTAATTCCATTATAGGTGAGGTCTGTTAATAATTCCTATTAATTCCATGATAGGTGAATTCTTGCTCAAATGACTTCAATTTTGCCTTAGATGGATTCCTTGATGCTTTGACATGATTTATCAATCAAATCCATGCCCAAAACCAAATATGAAATCTTCAATAATTTGTTGCTTCAAATAAATAATCTTCAACTTATGTTTTTTTAATCATTAACTTAGGAAAATTCCATTAATAAAGTCAATTAATTTAATTCAGCTGAAAATAACACTTGGAGGGGTCTAATTGGCCTCCAAAGGCTGAAGCATGATGAAATATGAAACATGAAGCCTCCATACTGCTGGCTGGTTTAGTTGACCAAGTCAAAAAGTCAACTTTGGTCAAACCTTTCCAATGAAGTCCAATGGTGAAAGGATTCAACCAAAGCCTATAAAAGGATGAAATAGTACTTGTAATGATTAGTATTGAAAGAGAACTAGAGCTACAAATCATACTTTACACAAGTAATGCAAATGAATCATCACACTATCTCATCATAGAAAAAGTGCATAACATAACATACAACATGAAGTAAATGTTTTAAACTCGTGCCACCTTCTAAATTACCATAAAGAACATTGCATAGATCAATATTCTCTTGGGTGAAGTGGGTGGTCAAACTCAAAGGCTAGTCAAGTGAAGGATTGGTCATGGAAGACTTGAGTATCTCAAGAGAAAAAGGGAAAAGTAGGGGACTATGTGACATTCATTAGTTTGGAAAACACTAGGGAGCATATGTCTCACAAATGGATGATGTCCTAGAGGATGGATACTCCTTAGACCATAACACTAAGACTCAACTCCCCTTAATCTTTGACTTTAGCTTTTCAAGCTCCTTCTTGGACTTGTATTCAAGGACTTGCCTTCATTTAATTCTTGGACTTTTCTTGTACCCTTTTTTTTTCTTTTTCTCCTGGTAAGATCTTGGCCTTTTCATTTTTATTTTTAGGCTCATGCAAGTTTAGATTTGTTTCTTTTTCTTCTTTTCTTGATTCTTCATTTTTACTTGGTCTTGATTTCTTTCTTCATGTAGGTACAAGGAGTCTTGGACTGGGAGCGGCTTCATGTGCCCTTTTTAGACACTGAAGAGGGGAAGAAGCCTTTCATGCTTCAAGACTAGAAAGCACATCTCTAGAAAATGGCCAACCTTAGCACGCAACCAATCAAGCATATTTCTAAGAAGAAAGACATACGGGGTCATAAGGTGGTAATCCTAATCACATAGCATATCGAGTGTATTTCTAAGAAGAAAGGCATAAGGCATCGAAAGACCAATCCTCCGAGGCAATCTGAGCCAACCAAGCATATTTCTAAGAAGAAAAGCATAAGGCTTCGTAGAACTTTGTTGCACACATCAAAGCCGAGACACCAGGGGATAACATGGAGGCATCCTAACAAAGAGGTCACAGAGGGGAGGTCTCGAGTCTCTTATGTCAAATCCAGATCAATGGGTTTTAGAACAAATACGGGGTGACATGGGATGGAAGATGGTAAGGCCAATGATGGAATCAAGAAGAAGGGTGTGAGCCATGCAATAATCAAATGGTCCTACTAAATAATGGTATGTGCATAAAACAAAAACTATTTCTATATACTATACTATGCATCAATACTGCTCACCATGCTCATAAAAAACCACAAGCGTAAAGTTGAATTTATAGGCACCCAATACATCAGTTAATAAAAACCATGTAATCCATAAGTACATCCTCTAGGCATGCATTTGATAAAATAACAAATAATGGCAAGGAACCATCATAAGGAAACCACATGGCGATTGATACATCAATCTCGAAGATCACATAGGCATCACTGCTTTGACACATCTGCCCTGCTCATACAAAAGTAATCCATCCCTGCTCTGCTCTCCAAAAATAAGGGTATAATACCCCCATACATATGGTGATATAACAAGAGTCAAAGTGCTAGAGTGTTCCACCTTAATTAAGATTTATCACAATAAAACCTTAGAAACCATAGCAAAAACCTCCTTTTAATTCATCATCACACCAAAGAATAAATTATTCTCTTAAAACTTAGGGAGACCCTAAGTTGATGGGTTCCCACTCCATAAAATGCACTAAGTGTTAAATAATCTCATCAAAGCTAGGTAACGTATCACTTCAAACATGCTGTCACGTCCCCATCTTGACCTTATTGCATTAAAATTGTAAATGATGTAAATATCCTTATTAAGTCATGGTGAGGAGCTCAAGGCCAAGGCCCTGCCATCGATTTATCGTTTTATGTATCGGCAATTAAAAATCGGTGCATATGGTTCTTGTGCTAGACAGACACAATGTAAATTAAGACATCATGTAAATACGAATTTTAATGAAATACCCACAACTAGCTATGCAATGCAACAAGAGATGGGGGCATGATTTTACAAGGAATAGGGAGGGAAATTATTCAAACCCTTGAGTCAATGGTGTTAATCCAAATGTCAATGAAGGAACCCATAAACCCTCAATTACCCATTTTGACTTATGCACCCAATCATTTAATTCTTCCAAGAGTTGGTTGAGGTAGTTAATGCCTTGGGAATGAAGAGGTATGGCAACAAATTTCGTGTATGGGCAAGCTATCAATCTGGGAAATTGTATTTCTGCTTCTTGGGCAAGAAAACACCCACGAAATTGTGCCCAAAGCCATTCTTCACCCATGGACTTTGCTCTCTCACGTAGTTTGAGCTAGCTGGGGCTTTCTCCTTCACGTTTTCCATCAATTTCCTGCATTTTTCCATAGTTGGGAACTCGTTTTTGTATTGCACAGTGGCTGGGAGGAAGGGAGTCACGATTTGGGGGTTTAGGGAGGCCGTTTCTGTCCCTTGAATGCCCATAAACATTTGCTGAAAACGATTTTGCTCTCCCAGGGTTGATTCCCCATTTGCCATTTCATTTTTGGTTGCCCACGTTTTTACTGAAACCAATTGAAACCCATTCTGGGCATCCCACTGTCAAAACGTTTCTCTTCATGCCCAACATTTGTGATTTTGCTGTTATTCAAATCCCTGTTTTGGTTTGAAATTGTGAGCAAGAAATTAGAAGTGGAAGTGGACCAAAATTGGCTTGATAAACCTAGTGAGGAAGGTAACCTCTCAAGAAGATCAAAAGGGTTGGCTACTCTTCTATGCACACCTTGAACAGTACTGAATTGGAAGGTATGGCCTGAGGGACTGTGTAGAAGTGAAGGGAATACTTCCTTGTGTCGGTTGTGTAGGCATTGTGGGGAACCAAGCTGGATAGATCTTGTAGAGGCATCCTTAGCTCTGTGGTTGAGCTCACTAACTTAACAATTCTTCCTTTCCATTGCCTTAGTAGCCTGATAAACCCGACTGTAGATTGGCTTGGCTGATTTTGGTGTATATTTGGTTATGTATAAGTCTGCTGTTCCTTTTTTCCTTGTAGAAATCATGCCCAGCTCGGGGGTGGCAGTTGTGTTGAGAGATCAATGAGCCCAACTGGCCTATGGTTGGGTGGAACGTTGCAGCGGCATAGCTAGTTGCTCGGGACTCCTTTGTTTTAAGATAAGTACTCTCTTGTTTTAATTCTGTAATGAATTTATTTAATGACTATCATGAATATCTTGAATGTATGCTAGATGAGTAAAAGAATTTACTTCCGCTGTGTTTCTTGTATATATATATATATACATATACATCTGCATATGTCTTTTATATTCCAATGGTTTTGTTAATAATCATGGGGCTAGATGCCTAGTTTTGGGGCCATGTTCTCTCCCTTGCTAGGTCTGATGTGAGGGGACGTGGCACATGCCAACACTACCAAAGAGAGAGAGTGCACCACATCATCAAAAGTTCAACAATTTGGCACATGTTATCTCATCCACTAGACCACCATTATAACATCTCATCCCCTACACAACAACATCAAATCAACTAGAGGTTAGCATCATCTCTAAGCCAAAACCCAAATGCACCCCTTGTTGTTAAAAAATCTAGCAATGTGATCCCATGAACTCGGTCCTTGTGACAAAAATTCACAATTATTGTGATAAAAATGACAAGTGCAAGCCTCATGCAACATGAGAGGTAACACTGTGCAAGTGGATAGATCCAATGAATATAAGCCTTTTCCACTCCATCCTGTTAAGTTTGACTAGATCAACCCAATCAAGACCTAGGGGATGGCATCACTTGCATCTAATAAATGTGCCAAGGTTTAATGGCATCACTTGCATGACATCACATGGTTTATTGACACACATCACTTGCATATATTAAATCTGAAATCTAAGCATTGCTGTTAGCATACAAGCACTTCTCTCTGCTATGTTAATGGCATATTCAAGTAACTGAACACATTTCATTCTGTTGCACTCCAAGCAATGGTTACTTGTCACTTTTTCTAGCTTCATTGTACAAATTTTTCTTTCTTTAAGGAGCTGAAAATTTCATGTTGTTTTAACAATATAATTCCTTTGCAAATATATATTTGTTGGTTAATAAACAACTCCGAAATTGTTGATTTATTTTTGGAATGGATGACCTTGTTCTATTGGCAAAACCAGCAATAGAATAAGAGCCTATAGTTGCTTAAGTTACATTTTATGGGATTCATTTTTCAGAATTAATTCACAAATTTCCTGGAAGTTTTAAGCTGGTTCACTTGTCAATTTTCATTATGCTTTAAAGCTTCACTTTCATTGCTGATCATGTACGCTTAAGTTATCACTTATCATACACTACAACAACAACGTTAACATGATCAATACTTGTTTTTTTTTAATTTTTTTTGTACTAGGGGAATCGGCAACTGGAGACTGGGCTGGTACTCGCGTGACACGGGGTCTAGGGATCCAATCCTGCTACCACTATACCCCTAGGTGCCCCACACACCCCGCAAGTATGGGACATGCGTAAAGCCGGGTGTGATTTGAACTCGTGACCTCCAATTTACAACATGTGACTTCATATCAAGTGAACCGCCAATGAGCCACACCCGTGCGGGCAACATGATCAATACTTGTTAATGGTATACACTTTAGTTGTTTTTTTCACCACTCCTTTTACAGCTATTGATCTAGTTTTTGTTACAACAAGTTGTTATTCTCACTTGGTAACTCACTTAAGGTTTTGGTTGCTTACATTCTATAGTTATATTTCGTGTGCAAACAATGCTTTAATCAACATTTCAGTTGGTTTAATTTCTGGAATCTTTGATATCTCTTTGGATTTGCTAACTCATTAGCTTTCTTTGACTCCTAAGCCATAATTCATCCTTAATCTAAGTGATTTTCGTTATCTCTTGACACTTAATTGCTTAGGGAGTCCCCCTTAGGGATTTCTTTAAATAACTAAAGAGAAGGGAAGTGATAGTATAGGTGACAGTTGCATTACTTCCATAGTTGCACTACTTCCATAGTTGCACTTGACTAGAACCTTGTTTTGAGTCCTTGCATTTAGGGTGCTAGTTTTTGTGGCAACAAGCTCAACCACGTCCTTTGACTTAAAAAGGTCAACCATGAATGCATGAAGAGGTTGGTGAGGGAGTCTGTCTCATGTAGTTATGGGAGCATGGGGAAAGTACAATCAGTTTAGGAAAGTGTGAAGAGTACTTGATCCTCCCACCTCATGGGAATTCCTCCATCTTTCTTCATTCTCACGATTCTCATGATCATTCTCTCCCAACAAGCTTTCTATCCCACGTTCTTCATAGTTAGTCATGAACCAAATCTGAAGGATAATCAAAATTAGCACTGTGATGAGGGATTTGCAGAGCTTAGTTGAGAGATAGAGAGGCTGTAGATGAGCAAAGAGGCTGGGCAAGTTAGGAAGCCTGCACCCACTGTTTATTGCTGCTCATTGGTTGCTTGAAAGCCTGAGTAATTAATAGAATGAACTAGTAATAGAATGAATAAGGTAATTAATAGAAATGAACTCTTTATGTCTATACTGAAAAGCACTGGAAAGGAAGAAGATCCTTGAGGGACTGTGGAGCAGAGAAAGGAAGATCTTCCCTCTATTGTGTATGGCAATGGAAGGGAGTGCCATGGCTGATTGATGGCTGGATGAGATGCCTGAAGTGTTTAGTAGTGAGCAGTTTGGTGGAGCCATGAGATCTTGTAGCTTGTTTCTTTAACCCTAGTGGCCTCATAGCCCGGATTGGGGTTGCATCTGCTCTGGATGTTCATGGTTAGGTGGAAAATTGTTCGTATGCTGCCAGTTTCTTGGACTATCTTCTGTCAGAAGTTAAGACTGTATCTCTGTAATAAATCTGCGGTTCAATTCTATTTTGTTTTTATGGAAATGTGTGTATTGTGCATGCTGTGAGCGTGATTGTGTTTTATCATGAGCATGGGCATTTGTTTGCAATGGATTCTGTTATACCATGCTTATTTAATTCTGCTACGTTTTATTATAGCACCTATGCATGCATTTGCATTGTTTTGTGCCTCTTTGGGAAGCTATTTCTGTTATGTTATGGTGAAATGTCTCTTGAGGATTGGAATTTAATGGGTCGTTAGTGGCTACTTATTCCATGTCTGTGAGTGAAAGGATGTGGATGCCACAACTGGGCAAATGTAAGTGAATTGGTGCCCCATTCCTAAGCAAATGGGGTGGAGCACATGACAAGTATTTTGGATGTGATCAGAATTATAGATTAACTGGCTTTTCCTATTTATGGAATTGTTGTGTCTTATAATGTTTATCGATAAAAGTATGCCTTTGAAGCTTGCTGCTACCCTCAGATCCGATTTGGCTACTCAGATCTCCACCATATTAGTCTTTTTTCAGAAGGATATAGGTTCTCTTTCAGTTGGTGCCAAGGTGGATCTGCTAGCTCTGCTTGCTTATGTAGGTCGGGGGCTTTAGTGTGATCACTCTGTTGCCTGTATATGTTGCTCTTGTTGTACATGCAGAGTAATTTCTAATGTAATATATGATGCGTTTTTAACAAAAGTGATCTCATCTACCTTTCCAACTTATCCAGTAGCAATAGTAGAAGACTTGATGTATTCTGCTGTAGTTTTTTTCTATTTAAATAGTTTTTATTGATTGCAAAACTCAGAAGTTAGATACTTGATACAAAAGAACTGTTCTAAGCAAGTTGATTGATACTACTGGACGAACTAGTAAATACTTTACCTTTACTATGAATGATCGAAACTCCTTTAACGGCTTCTCTAATTAAAATATACTTATCTCCTAGGATATAATCTACTTGATGTCCTTAGCTGGACTTGCATAACTGCATACGGAATTAAGATTGACAAAAGTAAATAACTTTAGGGAGGAGTCTGTAGTTCACTAAAAGATAATTCAGTATTCTTATTTGTAAATTGCAAGTTGCTTGCAGGAGGAAAGAAACGCTCAGCACATTATTATGACCTGTGGAATATCAAGTACCTTCGAAAGTTTAAGTGGGACAATCTTACTGAAGAAATTGGTATGCCATTTATCATATTAGGGAACATTTTACCTATCTGTTATGAAATTATTATGTATTTTTAAGGCAAGAAGAACAGTAGACTGCAGGATATATGGAATGCATTTATCTCTTATAGTTCAAAGGTGAAGTGGGAAGAATCTGCTGGAAGTGGTGGAATGTGCTCTAAGTATAATCTTTTGCAGCTTACAAGAATGCCGTCCGAGAGCAGAAATTGGCAATGGAAATATCTGCGGCCAAAAAGGAACGTGACTTTTATCTGGCTAAGGTTGATCAGTCACGTGCTATCAGGTCTTCTGAAGAGCATTTTAGGAAGGTACATATTTCCCAGTCTTGCATACAAGACTGTTATATGTTGTGTGCTTACTTTTTTTTTTGTAATTATATCTTGTGCTTTATATTCTAACCTTTCCACAAAATTGCACTTCTTCCATGTGATAGATCTCTCAGAACATTGCATTTATTTTGGTGAGACGTACCTAAATATCATTTTTTAATAATTCAAGCTCAGTGAGGAAACGCATGGGGAATATAAGAGCTGTTTCCTTTTCTACAAAAGATTTTATGGTGCTTGATGTTCCCTTTAAAAACATCCATACAGCCAGGGGCATCTAACCACTCAATTTAAATGAAAAGTCTGATCACAACATGCCATTTCATGATCCATCATTTATTTACATTGATAGGTGTTTATATCTTAGAATTTGGGGTGGACTAGCATCTATGCTTTTCCTAGATTGCACGAGGATGAGACAAGTGTACTGTTCAGATTGATTTTATGGCAGTCATTCAAAATTCGAAATAAACAATTATAAAAGAAAAAATAATATCAAAATAACTGGTAGTTGATGCATGGATAACTGGTAGCTAATGCATGGATAACTCTTAGCTAATGCACGGATAAGCGGCTTCATGACAAACAACCTAAGTCACCGGATTCGGCGGATTTGAAGGTTAAAATTCGAAAATCGACGAATTTCAGTGAGTGCCGAATTTAATCGTGCAAATTCGAACAAATTTCAAAACCCTAGCTCATTGCCTGCGCCCGAAGATTTTAGCCGCCCGCGTTCCAGTTCTATTGACTAACTGAAGACTACGCCAGTGCCATCGTTGAACACTGCCTCCATTGTCGAACTCAAGACTTGAACTCCGTTTCTCGTGCTGCACGCCTCCATTGTTGCTCGTGCAGCGCACATCGCCCTCACTCTCCAGTCTGGACGCCTCCATTGTTGCTCGTGTAGCACACCTCACCATCGCTCTCCAGTCTCCATTCTCGAACAACCTCGCCCTCGCGAACATGTTATTACTCACCACATGACTTGACATTGGAATTTATGTTTAATGTTGTTTTAGTTTTTAAAAATATAAAGTATTTTTATAAATAAAATATTATTAAATAGATTATGTTACATATAAAAGATTTATACACATTTATTATTATTCTTTTACTTTATAGTTAAAGTGCCTAGGCAAATGATATTTTATTGTTTTTATTTTCATTTTTTTAATGTTTTTCACTAGCATATTCAATTTTATTAAACAAATATATATATATATATATATATATTTTAATTTTATACTCTCAAATTTATTAATTTATGTAAATTTTTCTGAGTTTACTGCTTGCTGGTTTATGTCAACATTTCAGTGGTTTTCACTTTCGGCCGGTTTTGCATAGGCTGAGAGTTACTTATGAAATTTTCTTCAACAATTAAACACGCTGTAAAATCATACTAACAGGCAGAAAATTAAAATCACATGCACACCATTAAAATTTCAGAGTCAGGATTTTCGGCAACTGCGCCCTGGAAAAACCCCCACGGGGAAAACCAGTAAGAGAGAGAGAGATTTTATTTCTTCAATAAAATCATAGAACAACAATACAGTGAAAATACAACTTATCTTCACCCATAAATGCACCCACAGACTGCCTTGAAATGTGTGCAGAGGCTGCCTCGATTTCTGTGCAAATAATAACCTTGAAGTAAATGCTGAACTCTTCTCGATTTTTGTGCAGAATCAACCTCAAGAACTGTGCTGTACTATTCCTTGATTTCTGTGCAGAAATATATCTTGAAAACTATGCCAAATAACAACCTCGATATCTGTGCCAATCCGTACCTCGAAATCTGTGTAGGAAAGGACAGTACCGTACAGTATGGTCTCGGTTTCTGTGCAGCAGAACCCTGTCTCGAAAACAGTGCCCAAAATCTCAAAATCTGTGCCCAAATATTCCTCCTCGAAAAAAGTGCCAATGTCCTTGGGATTTGTGCCAAAAAGCTCCTTGAAATTTGTGCAGGTTGCCTCAAAACCCATGCCCAGAAAATGCTTGGAAACTGGTGGCAGTATAATGCTGAAAAGGCCCACCTCGGGATGCGTGCCAACTGAAGAAAATCTCTGCTAGGAATCCGTATTGTTCATTAATGCTCAGTTGGTGCCTTGGAAATCATGCCAATTCCCTAGCTCTCTCTCTTCTCTCTTCTCCTCACTTCAATCAGCAAAAGTGAACTTCAAATGCCTCCCCCAAGTTTTTTGATCAAACCCTAGGGTTTCCCTAAATCCAATGGATGAGATAGATTTAGATCTACGGTTGAAATTAAATGCTCCATTTATTTCTCATAAATAATTAATTTCACTCACCCACTTAAATTTATCAAAAAGTGACTTTCATTTTATAAAGTCTCATTAAGTGCATTTAATGTGAGGGTCACCTTTTTCCCCCTTCTAAGTGACTTAGGCAAATGTCACTTGGGGAACATAGGCATGCAGTCCTCCATCCGAAATCTCTTCAGAATATCAACTGCATACTTCCCCTGTCCCAGGAAAATATGTCCAGTCTCCCGCCAAACCTCCATCCCCAAATATTAATGCATCAGCCCTGTTATCCCTAAAGTTGAACCTAGACTACTGGGGTTCAAGCTTAAGGAAATCTTAACAATATATATAAAATAACTCAAACAGTAACTCTATCAGATTTGGTGGTAGATGAATATATGACAGAGATCAAACAACTCAAAAATCAGGTAATAGGGAGTACATTAGGTTTCAGTATTTAATCATTGATAGAAAATGACTGTGAGTATGACTTTATGAATGTAAAAGCTCAGAATCTATTTCAGGGCATTGGACATAGTTACATGCTAATCAAGAGAATCATAGTATAAAATGTTAAGATCATACATAGATAGGGTAATGATAGCATATACTTCATTAATTAAAATAGAAAAGGCTCATAGATCATAATCAATTCCAAAAACAGTCATTTCTTACAAAAAATAACATAAAAAACCACATACATGCTTGTAGATGTAAATTCACAACCTGACTTCCATCATACGTTCAAAGTTCCAACCACTTTTTCTTCATTACTAACTGATATATATACAAAACTGTTTCAAAGTCTGAAGTAGTTTCTAGATCCTACTTTTATGGATCGAATCCTCTCAAAATAGTAAAGTTTCAACTTTGATCTTTTAAAATATAACATAGTCAACATAAACAACAAAAACTGCTATATACCAGCTATCGAATCACTAATTAAACTATCTTAGACTATCAACATCTAGATGCTTCTAGAAGACTCTACCAAAATAGTCAGGTCATCAAGAACCTGACATCTCCTTCGTAGCTTGGTATATTCAGCATCATCATTGTTTTCCTGACCCTGGAATTCTTTGACTTGCTTCATTTCTTCCCACTGCTTCTGAATCACCTTCTTCTTCTTCAATATATTCTTGGATACTAGAACCAGTTTCATATATTCTTGGATACTAGGTCTTCCCGTAACCTTTTATTTGCCAACATCAAATTTTCATTGATATCCTGTAAGTATTTGCACTGTTCTTTATAAGACTGCAAGGTTTTTCTAACCTGATCTAATTTTGTAGTTACTTCAACATCTTCTACATCCATTGATACATCCTCCATTTGCAAAGGTTCTGATTTTGACATATTTTCATTATTAGAAAGAGTGTGCTTGTTCACAGAAAATGCTTCTGGTATATGACCTATATTCCTTTGGAGTTCAACAAAATTTTCATCTTCAGAAACATATCCATCAGGTCCCTGTATATCTTTTTCATAATCAAAGTCATTAATAGCAATGATCTCATTACATGTCACGAACTTCTTCATCAACGCTATTTCTACATCAAGCTTGCTTCTGGATCTGGTTCTCGGCTTCAAGTCTAACTGCTCTGTATCTAGGGTTTTAAACTTTTCACTTTCATTCACAACAGGACTTCTTTCGGCTAATTGCTTATCTTCATTTGTAACCAGTTTGATCTGCTCTGCTTCAATCTGTCTCTTGGGCTCCTTTGTTTGCACTTGTTTGCTTGATTGTTCTGACTCTTTGCCTTTTGATTTAATTGGCTTCTTTTTCTTCTTAACCTCAAACTCTAATTCAAGAATGAAATTATCCCAATTTCGCCCAACCTGGTTCAAATGCGAGAGTGCCAATAACTCGATAAGACCTTGATGATAAATAGAACGAGTTGTATGTTGTGGATGGCTTTGAACAAACAAAATCATTCTTTGTAAACTCTTTAGCAGATAATAGGGCAAATACAACTTGTTACTTCCATTTAAATGCATCAATAAGCGAAGGTGACATTTCATGACTCTGTCATAACGGCCATCACAAGAAATATAGTTCTGGAGCATTTCTAAAGGGATTCGCCAATTAGGTTTTAGCTTGCTGATATGCACACCATTGCTCCATTTTAACCTTTCGAATCCTGGAAGCAGGAATTCACTATAATCCCCTTCAATTTTCTGCTGTTTGAACAACCTTTCACCTTCTGCTGGGACACCAATAACCTCTGAAATTATCTGCTCATTAACTGCGACTTTGAAGGTTTGAAAATCAACCCATCCATCTTTAGAGTTTTTAATGAAAGCTCTGGTTACCTGTAAGTTATAACTTTGCAATTTCTCGCAAAAAACCATCCATCCCGCTTCTTTCATCAATTGTGCTGATTCAGGAAATTGCTTGATCCATTCAATGTTATCAGGCTCAAGTCTGCAAATGAGACCACCTGGTTTCTTCTTTATATGACTTTGTGAACTCTCCTCCATGTTTACCCTAAACGGATGCAATGCACAGCAAAACAGAGTTAACCCTAAGTTACAGGGTTCCTTTCAATGCCGAATACCTCTTTTCACTGAATTTGATGCATTTGATGTCTCGGAAGCTGGGCACATAACCCTGCACTGACTATTCAATAGCTGGGATACATGTATGACTACCACAACTTATTGGAAATACAATTTGCATAAAAAATCACAATCCATAAACAGTCATAATGTATTAAACCCATCATATAAAACTTGACATATTTATCGATAATGATGATTCATTTTCCACTAGTAGCAGCATTATTACATTTGAAATTTTTAGAATATGCTGCCAGGTCACCTCCAATCAAAAGGAATCACATTAACATTTTCAAATACATTTGAAATGGTTCTGTATTTAAGAAATAAAACCCTCCTTTGAAAATGAAAATGAAACATGAGCCTTATTTTGTTTTAATTATGAAAATTCAATAAAAACCAACCAAGGAAAAATCTAAAAATAAGGAAAATGGATGAATGAAAAAGGTGATTATAAGGGTGATAACTAAGTTAAAGTGAAAATAATCTAAGGAACAACCCTAGAAATAACATCTGGCTTCGATTGGGGATAAGGTCTTCCCTGTGAGACCTTAAGAACATTGTGACTTGTGCCTTCTGAAATCTGCTATTATTGGGCTGGAGTCTACTGAAACTGCTGGAATTAATATGGTATGTACAAGGAATATATACAAAGGTTTTCTTCAATTCAATATGTATAGAACAACTTTAAGAATCGTCCATTGACTGGACCTGCCATCTCATCACCACTCAGAGTCTGTAAAACAAAAGTATTATTTCCCAAAATTTTCACAACTATGAATGGTCCCAACCACAGATTGTCAAACATACCATGTTTACCTTTATCCTCATTTCTAGCATCCCATCTTAGCACTGTATCACCCACTGAGAACACATTCTTTTTTACTTTCTTGTCAAAATTCTCTTTCATCCTTTTTCTATGAATTTCAGCCTTTTCCATGATAGTTTCTCTTTCTCGCTGCAGCTGAATTATTTGAAACATTCTTCTTATTTTTCCCTCAGGTTCTTCTTCATTTTCCTCCACAAATTTGATTATTGGAGAAACTAGCTGAACAGGAAATATTGCATCAGTCCCATATACTATCTGAAATGGGGAAGTCCCAATTGATTTTTTAATAGTTACCCTGTCTGCCCACAAAGCAAATCTCAATTTGGTATCCCAATTCTTTTTATTCTCCAATAACATTTTCTTGATACTAGTCACAATGCTTTTATTATTGGATTCTGCCAATCCATTACCTTGGGGGTAATATGGTGTAGACTGTCTCAAAGAAATATTATTGTCTTCAGCAAATTTTATCATTTTTCTAGATTTGAATGCAGGGGCATTATCGGTAATCAATTTTCTAGGACACCCAAATCTACTAAGAATATTGTCTTGCAGAAAATTGATGATAACCTGATCTGTTGCTTTTCTGGTAGGGACTGCCTCCACCCATTTGGTAAAAAAATCTTTTGCAGTTAAAATCCATTTGTGTTGCCCACTAGATGCAGGATGAATTTCACCTATAAAGTCTAAACCCCACTGTTGAAATGGAGCATCTACTGCTATAGGTTTTAGAGGTAAAGACTGTAACTGATGTTTCCCTACAAACTTTTGACATTGCTCACAAGCCCTAATATGATGATACACATCTGTGAAAAGAGTAGGCCAGTAATACCCAGCTCTTAAAATTTTGAAGGCTGTTGCTTTCCAGTACTTATGCCCTCCACAAACACCAGCATGCAATTCTTCAGTGACAATATTAGCTTCTACTTTATCCAAACACTTCAACAGTATTCCTCCAGGATCCTTCCAGTATAAGACTTGATCCACCAAAACATATTTGAGTGCTTTCAACTTTAAAGATTTACATTCACTTTTACTGAGTTCTGGAGGACATTGTACATGCAACAAGAAATATACAATTCTGGAATACCAAGGAGAATCATGATACCTGTTGAGAACTCGTTCCTTGTCCTGGTCTGTCAACCAACCCTGTTCAGAATTTTCTGCTATCATGTGAAGATCCAATACTTGACAATTCGACTCTGCTAGAAGCTTGGCTAAGCCCTGTCCTTTCACCAATTTGGTAGGTTTAATTTCCACATCATACTCCATAACTTTTGCAATCCACCTGCCTCTTTTTCCCTCACTGTCAGGCTGTACCAAAATTTCTTTAACAGCTGAATTAGGAACATAAGCCAAAATTTTAGAATGGAGAACATATATTCTGAAAAATTTAAGTGCTTTTACCAAGGCATATGCCTGTTTCTCCATACTAGTATATTTCAACTATGAATCCCTCAATGTCTTACTAAAGAAGGAAATTGGCTATTCTAAGCCATCAGAATTTTTCTGTAACAACACAGCAGCTATTGTATCCTTTGATGCAAATGAAAAGATTGCAAAATCTTTAGTATAGTTAGGAGCTATCAACACTGGTGCTTCTACAAGTGCTTGCTTAATCTTTTCAAACGACTGTCTAGCTTGATCTGACCATCTTACCTCCCTGTCCTTTTTAAGCATGTCAATGATATACTTAATAGTTTCTGCAAAGTTAGGGATATACCACCTTAAAAAATTGATCTTCCCTATGAAAGATTGAATTTCCTTTTTATTTCTAGGGATGGCAATCTTTAAAATAGCTTTTACTCTTTCCGGATCTATTTTAATCCCTTCTGCAGAAACTATGTGACCCAATAACTTACCTTCTGTCATGGCAAAATGAGATTTTTTTGGATTAAGTGACAAACCAAATTTTCTACACTTCAAGAAAGTTTGTTTCAAATGTTTTAAATGTTCTTCATCAGATTTGGAAAAGATTGTAATATCATCTTGATAAATGACAACAAATTTTTCATTCTCACCTACAAAGGCTATATCCATTGCCCTTTGAAAGGTGGCACCTGCATTCATCAGCCCAAAAGGCATTTTGTCATACATGAATGTACCCCAGGGGGTTGTAAAAACTGTCTTCTCTCTATCCTCTAGCTGAACTGCAATCTGGTTATAACCATAAAAACCATCAATCATTGAAATTCTTTCTGCACCAACCACTCTTTGCAGAATCTGATGTATTTTTGGCAGTGGATAATTGTCTTTGAGGCAACACCTGTTTAGGTTTCGGAAATCCACGCAGAGTCTTATTTCTCCATTTTTCTTGCATACAGGCACAAGATTAGCTACCCAAGATGAATACCTGAGAGGCACAATGATTTTTGCATCCAACAACTTTTTCACTTCTTTTTCAATGGTTGGCAACAGTCCTGGATTAAGCCTCCTTAATTTCTGTTTGAAAGGATTAGTATTTGGTTTCAATGGGACCTTGTGCTGTATAATACTAATATCATAAGTTTTTAAGTCCTCATATGACCGGGCAAATATATCCACAAATTCTTTCAATAAGTTCACATACTTCTTTTTGTCAATTTCTGAAAGGGCTTTGGATATTTTTACCATTTTGGGATTGCTTTCAGATCCAATATTACAGCTTAAAACACTTTCTTCAGAAGCTTGTACATTAGATTTCAGCAAGGTATCATCTTTAGAAAACAATCTCTCAAGTGGAACTAATCCTTTGGGAGTATAATTACTTTTTAAATCAACAATTTTCTGATCGGCAATTGAATTTTTTGTGTGAGCAGCAACTTCAGCTACATCCACATCTTTGTCTTGGTCAACCCAATCATCAGCAAATTGTTCTATCAGCGCTAAAAATTCTTTTATCTCCTGATCATCTTGAAAAACTCTCCAATGTTTAATATCATATGGAACTGCTGGTCTATATCTCACATCAATGGGATACTTCAAGTGTG
This sequence comes from Larix kaempferi, assembly GCA_027924585.1. Classification (NCBI taxonomy): domain Eukaryota; kingdom Viridiplantae; phylum Streptophyta; class Pinopsida; order Pinales; family Pinaceae; genus Larix; species Larix kaempferi. The sequence goes on along the minus strand of BSBM01000049.1, from coordinate 2,997,937 downwards.
TCAACTTTGGAATTTTGAAATGGGCTGCTGCTAATGCTAATGAGTTTGCAGTCTGATTACAATCTCTTGGAACATATGTTATGTTGAAAGCAAGGAAAAAATTATCTATCAAATCCCATACTTCATTTCTGTAAACTTTCAACAATGACTGCTTTACCTGGTAAATATGCTTCACTTGCTGAATTATCAGTTCGGAGTCGCCAAATACTGCAAGACTTTGAATATTCATATTTTTTGCTGCTCTCAATCCAAGGATTAGTGCTTCATACTCAGCAGTATTATTGGTGGTTTGAAATTCCAATTTATACATTAATGAAATCATCTCATCTCCAGAAGAAATCAACAAAACCCCTGCCCCTGCTCCTTCCTTACTTGATGATCCATCAAAATACATCTGCCAAATACCTTCCTGTTCTTCTGTGTTCTACTGAACTGAACTGTCCTTCCGTACTTGCAAAATCCCTGCAGAATCATCATTTAACTGTAACATGCAAGAGCCCATATCTTCTTGTATTGAATAAATGGGATGATTTGTAGGGTTCCTATCATCACTTACCAAGAATGCCAATTGTACTTCTCTGTATAGCCTTCTATATTCACCTCCAAATATAGGGATTGAAGCATATGATAAATCCATTTGCAGAGTACCACCTATCTTTTTAGCCCATGATCTTGACAATAACATGCCAAACTTAGGAGAGACATCAACTACTACCACATCCATAAGGACACTCTTCATGGGTAACCGAGCAAGATTGACAACAAGATCTTTTATGACTCCTAAACACTTTACAGCCCTGGAATCAAAAGCATATAAATCATGATAAGGCTTGGTAATAGATAATCCTAGAGCTTCCATAACTTCCTTTGGCATAAGATTATGTGAAGCACCTGAATCCAAAAGGCAATTATGTAACATCTGGTCATGTATTTTAAGTGTGATATAGAATGGTGGGGGATAATAGGATTTCATATCTGACTGATCAGAAGCTTTTGAACTAGTGATAATAGTTGGGTCCTTCTCTTGCAAATTTATCACATCTGATGAGGAATGAACAGGTGATGAATTCAAAATTTTCAGGGCAGGCTGTCTATAGGATTTGCTCCTTACCAACTCAGTCAAAGGAATGGGGACCTTGATTTTATTTATCTCATGTTCCAAATCAAAACCAAGAACTTTGACTACTTCTTCTGATTCAATAATCTTCTTTTAATCCTTTTGTTTTAATCCTTTTGTGGTTCTTGTTTTTCTCTAGAAGACAATACTTCCTTGGTAGGTACAAACTTAACCTTTTTTTTAAATGGTGCGACCTGTTTTACACCTGATCTGAGACCATATGATTTTTGTTGCTCTTGTTAAAAAATTTCAGATTGTTGCTCAATGAAAGCTGTTTCTTCATAACCGAATTCTGATGTACCATAATAATCATCCTTAGTCACAAAATTAGAAGAAGAAACATCATCCAATTGACTAATATCAGGATCTAAATCCTCAATTTCTTCTACTGGTGTTTCATAAGGATCATCATCTCTTATCAAATTGTTCTGAAAAGGTGGCTGTATCTTCTGATCTTCATTTTCTCTTTTCTCCCTCTGAATATCATTGTTCCTTCTTTCTCTGGGAATGAATCTAGGAGGAAAATGACATCTGAATTGATTTTGGTTTCTATTATCATTATCTTGGACAAGCCTATTTTGATTCTTTTTTTCTGTTTCGAATTTATCAATATTTGTAGACAAATTTTTTATGATTTTATTCATTTCATCATATTTACTATCTGATGTCTTTGCAAAAGAAGAAGAAGGAAACATTTCCTTTTTACCCTTTCTATCCAACACTTGACATTCTGCTTCCTCCTTAAGTTTATTCGATGCCAAAATATTAGATTCAACTTCTAAAGCTGCATCCTGCATGTTCATCAAAGACACAACTTTTCTTTCCCTTAACCACAAAGAAAACTGATAGTCAAAAGCATTTGCATAAGTTAACTTTGCTGCAGGTTCAGTAGGTTTAATCTCAAGAGGAATCTTATTATACATTTTGTTGAACCTCTTAGAAAAATCTGCAACTGCTTCATTTGTTTTTTTTTTTAATGCTGTGAATTCTGTATAATAGTAGAGATAATCTTTTGTATCTCCCCATTGTCTGATAAAAACATGATGTAACTCCTCCAAGCCATCTATAGAATTTTTTGGTAATTCCTTGAACCATTTCCTTACCTCTCTGTCTAAACTTTGTACAAACATCCTCATCCAAACATCCCTACTTTCAATGTTGTAATTATCAGCATAACTACAAAACTTATCCCAATGTTCTTCTGCAGTTTTTCCACCCTGACCATCAAACCTAGGCAAGTATTTCTGGTAGTCACCACCAGGTAAAGGAATTAAAGGTCGAGGCAACCAATGGAGCATATCTAGCTGCTACCATACGGTCCATCATATCAGGAGGTTGACCAACCATATTTGATGAATTAGATATTTGTGAGAAAGGTGGTTGATGTTGTGGAGATGGTGGTTTAGTATGTGGAGGGGATGGTACTTCAATTTTCAATTGGCCAATGAAAATTCTACTTGTAAGAGGTATCTCAGGTGCTGTCAAAGACTTTAAAGTAAAAGTTTCCTCTGGAATATGTTTATGTTCAAAAGATAAAGGATTTGAATACACATCAAAATCACCAACCTGTGTTGGATTTAAGTCATCAACTTCATGAATACACACAGATAAACTCAATTTGTTTTCATCTTGGCTGTCTATAAAATCTGTAGAGGAAGAACCTTGATCTACATCAACTGAGGAATGCTGAGGGTTACTGGATGATGGATAATTCAGCTTCTTTCTTGCTTCCCTTATAATCCTTTCTGGATCAGAAACCCCTGGATGCAGAGGAGACAAAGGATTTCCGCTTGTACCAATCGGCCTTGAAGCCACTGTAACTTTCTAGACTGCCAGGTGAATGTAGTCTGTAAACAAAATATACTGATCTTGTCACCCTCCAAAACCAGATATAAAGATATCGAACATTGGAGGAAAATATACTTTCGTCTCTCCGTTCCCCGGCAACAGCGCCAAAAGATGTTATCCCTAAAGTTGAACCTAGACTATTGGGGTTCAAGCTTAAGGAAATCTTAACAATAGATATAAAATAACTCAAACAGTAACTCTATCAGATTTGGTGGTAGATGAATATATGACAGAGATCAAACAACTCAAAAATCAGGTAACAGGGAGTACATTAGGTTTCAGTATTTAAACATTGACAGAAAATGACTGTGAGTATGACTTTATGAATGTAAAAGCTCAGAATCTATTTCAGGACATTGGACATAGTTACATGCTAATCAAGAGAATCATAGTATAAAATGTTAAGATCATACATAGATAGGGTAATGATAGCATATACTTCATTAATTAAAATAGAAAAGGCTCATAGATCATAATCAAATCCAAAAACAGTCATTTCTTACAAAAAATAACATAAAAAACCACATACATGCCTGTAGATGTAAATTCACAACCTGATTTCCATCATACATTCAAAGTTCCAACCACTTTTTCTTCATTACTAACTGATATATATACAAAACTGTTTCAAAGTCTGAAGTAGTTTCTAGATCCTACTTTTATGGATCGAATCCTCTCAAAATAGTAAAGTTTCAACTTTGATCTTTTAAAATATAACATAGTCAACTTAAACAACAAAAACTGCTATATACCAGCTATCGAATCACTAATTAAACTATCTTAGACTATCAACATCTAGATGCTTCTAGAAGACTTTGCCAAAATAGTCAGGTCATCAAGAACTTGAGATCTCCTTCGTAGCCTGGTATATTCAGCATCCTCATTCTTTTCCTGACCCTGGAATTCTTTGACTTGCTTCATTTCTTCCCACTGCTTCTGAATCACCTTCTTCTTCTTCAATATATTCTTGGATACTAGAACCAGTTTCTGATAGTCAGCATCTTTTTGTCCTAGGTCTTCCTGTAACCTTTTATTTGCCAACATCAAATTTTCATTGATATCCTGTAAGTATTTGCACTGTTCTTTATAAGACTGCAAGGTTTTTCTAACCTGATCTAATTTTGTAGTTACTTCAACATCTTCTACATCCATTGATACATCCTCCATTTGCAAAGGTTATGATTTTGACATATTTTCATTATCAGAAAGGGTGTGCTTGTTCACAGAAAATGCTTCTGGTATATGACCTATATTCCTTTGGAGTTCAAAATTTTTTTCATCTTCAGAAACATATCCATCAGGTCCCTGTATATCTTTTTCATAATCAAAGTCATTAATAGCAATGATCTCATTACATGTCACAGACTTCTTCATCAATGCTATTTCTACATCAAGCTTGCTTCTGGATCTGGTTCTCGGCTTCAAGTCTAACTGCTCTGTATCTAGGGTTTTAAACTTTTCACTTTCATTCACAACAGGACTTCTTTCGGCTAATTGCTTATCTTCATTTGCAACCAGTTTGATCTGCTCTGCTTCAATCTGTCTCTCGGGCTCCTTTGTTTGCACTTGTTTGCTTGATTGTTTTGACTCTTTGCCTTTTGATTTAAAAGTTTCTTTTTCTTCTTAACCTCAAACCCTGATTCAAGAATGAAATTATCCCAATTTTGCCCATCCTGGTTCAAATGCGAGAGTACCAATAACTTGATAAGACTTTAATGATAAATAGAACGAGTTGTATGTTGTAGATGGCTTTGAACAAACAACATCATTCTTTGTAAACTCTTTAGCAGATAATAGGGCAAATTCAACTTGTTACTTCCATTTAAATGCATCAATAACTGAAGGTGACATTTCATGACTTTGTCATAACGACCATCATAAGAAATATAGTTCTGGAGCATTTCTAAAGGGATTCGCCAGTTAGGTTTTAGCTTGCTGATATGCACACCATTGCTCCATTTTAACCTTTCGAATCCTAGAAGCAGGAATTCGCTATAATCCCCTTCAATTTCCTGCTGTTTGAACCACCTTTCACCTTCTGCCGGGACACCAATAACCTCTGAAATTATCTGCTCATTAATTGCGACTTTGAAGGTTTGAAAATCAACCCATCCATCTTTATAGTTTTTAATGAAAGCTCTAGTTACCTGTAAGTTATAACCTTGCAATTTCTCGCAGAAAACCATCCATCCCGCTTCTTTCATCAATTGTGTTGATTCAGGAAATTGCTTGATCCATTCAATGTTATCAGGCTCAAGTCTGCAAATGAGACCACCTGGTTTCTTCTTTATATGACTCTGTGAACTCTCCTCTATGTTTACCCTAAACGGATGCAATGCACAACAAAATAGAGTTAACCCTAAGCTACATGGTTCCTTTCAATGCCAAATACCTCTTTTCTTCGAATTTGATGCATTTGATGTCTCGGAAGCTATGCACATAACCCTGCACTGACTATTCGATAGCTGGGATACATGTATGACTGCCACAACTTATTGGAAGTAGAATTTGCATAAAAAATCACAATCTATCAACAATCATAATGTATTAAACCCATCATATAAAACTTGACATATTTATCGATAATGATGATTCATTTTCCATTAGTAGCAGCATTATTACATTTGAAATTTTTAGAATATGCTGCCATGTCACCTCCAATCAAAAGGAATCACATTAACACTTTCAAATACATTTGAAATGGTTATGTATTTAAGAAATAAAACCCTCCTTTGAAAATGAAAATGAAACATGAGTCTTATTTTATTTTAATTATGAAAATTCAATAAAAACCAACCAAGGAAAAATCTAAAAATAAGGAAAATGGATGAATGAAAAAGGTGATTATAAGGGTGATAACTAAGTTAAAGTGACAATAATCTAAGGAACAACCCTAGAAATAACAAGCCCAATATCAGTCATCTCATACTCAGCTGCAAGATCTCTCTTGCAATGCGTAATGAGACGCTCATCTCCAGTGATAAACAAGTCATCAACATATAACAGAAGAATGAGAGGATCTCCACCAACCACAATGTAGTAAAGGTTGGGATCAACCTCACTCTTCTGAAAGCCCATCGAAGTCAAGTATGCATCGATCCCGGAGTACCAAGCTCTAGGAGCTTGCTTCAGTCCGTACAAGGCTTTCCTCAACCTGTACACATGAGAATCTCTCCCATGAATCTTGAATCCCTGTGGCTGCTCTAAGTACACCTCCTCCTGCAGAAGACCATTGAGAAATGCGGTCTTCACATCCATCTGGTGGATCTTCCAAGCCATCTCTGCTGCTATAGATATCATTGCTCTGATGGAAGAATACCGAGCAACTAGCGCAAAAGTCTCATCATAGTCAACTCCCTCAGCCTGTGAAAACCCCCGAGCCACAAACCAAGCCTTGTACTTCTCCACACTGCCATCTGCAGCATGCTTTATCTTGTAAAGCCACTTGGAAGTCACAATTGACTTTCCCTCTGGTCTCGGCACTATCTCCCAAGCATCTTTCTTCATGATGGAATGGTACTCTTCCATCATGGCATCTCTCCATACCTGATGCTGAGAAGCCTCCTCAATGTGGAAGGCTCAGAGTCACGAAGACTCGCAACAAGAGCCATACCCAACCTGTCTGGCATCACAACTGTCCTGACCTCCTCCTAGTGCCTACCAAATGCCTCTGCTTCCTTCAAGGTATCCTGAAGCCACTTAGGCTTCCTCTTCCTTGAAGGCTCCTCCCAAACTGGTCTATCCTCATTTGAGGAACTCCCAGATTCAGAAGGTCCAACACCCCGAGGACTAGTAATTGATGAACTAGTGCCTGAAGAACCTATAACCTGTGAACCAGAGCCTGAACCTGTCCCTGAATCTATCCCTGAAGTACTTGTCACCTGAACCATTGAACCTGTAGAAGCTGTGCCTTTACTCTGTGATCCAGTCACTCCAGAAACCTGTGGACCTGAAACCTGTATCGAAGAACCCTGTGTCAACTGAGGTGTGGGAGTTGGTGGCTCCCGCTGCTCTATCTCTCTCGACTTCCTGAAGGCTCTCTCCTCATCAAACTTCACCTCCCGCCTAACAACAACTCTCTTCTGGCCAGGTAGGTAAAGCCGATAGGCCTTCGAAGTCTTGTCATATCCCACAAATATGCCTCTCTCAGCAGTGGGCTCAAACTTCGTCCTCTTCTCATAAGGGACGTGAGAGTAAGTCAAAGAACCAAACATACGAAAGTGGCTCACCTCAGGCTTATTGCTTGTGTACATCTCCTCTGGAGTCTTCCTCCCCAAAGCACGGTGAGGACTCCTGTTCTGCAGATACACTGCAGTGCTGCATGCCTCTGCCCATAGAAAGAATGGTAACCCCTGATCATGAAGCATCGCTCTCGCTGCTCCCACAATTGACCTATTCTTCCTCTCTGCTACTCCATTCTGCTCAGGAGTGTAGGGAACTGTCAGCTGTCTCTGTATACCCTCCTGTCTGCAAAAAGCATCAAACTCCTTGGAGGTATACTCACCCCCATTGTCCGATCTCAACATCCGAATCTTTCTCCCTGCCTGCTTCTCCACAAGGGTTTTGAACCCTTAGAAGACACTCAATACTAAGGGAGACTTCTTGCTCCTCAAGAAGTAGATCCAGGTCTTCCTGGAGTAGTCATCAATGAAGATGATGTAGTACTCAAAACCAGTCAAAGAGACCGATGACATAGGACCGCAAATATCAGAATGGATCAAGTCAAGCACTCCTGCTGCTGTCGTGTCATTGCTTGGAAAAGCAGTCTTGGTGTACTTTCCCAAAGCACACCCCCTGCACACATCACTCTGCTCAGTGCTGAACTCGGGTAAACCTGTAACCATGCTCCTCAACAATCTCAGAGCTGGGTGATGTAGGTGGGCCATCCTCCGATGCCATAGCTCACATAGCTCACTGCTGCTGCTGTGTGCTAGAGCGTGCTGCGGCTGAAACAATAACTTGTACAGTCTTCCACATCTAACCCCAATGTCCATGGGACACCTGTAGTCCTGGGGAATACCTGCACTCTCCCATTTGAGAAACACACCCCAAGACCCCTGTCCTCAATAGTGGAAATTGAAACAAGGTTCTTCTTCAGCCCAGGGACATACAACACATCCCTCAGAATCATGGGACTTATAGACCCCCTCTGAAATGTAATGGTCCCCTGACCAACTGCTCTAACAATGGTATTGTCACCAAGTACAACCTCCACATCTCTACCTGTCTGTGATAGCTCGGAGAACAACTCTCGAGTACCTGTCATGTGGCTCGAGGCTCCGCTGTCAATGTACCAAGTTCTAGTGGTGGATGGACCTGTCTGATGGCCTGCCAACAATGAATGCTCAATCTCCATATCCATATCTGTGCTGGTGGCTAAAGAGACTCTCTCTCTCTCAATCTGTCTAGCATATAGGGAAAACTCACTCTGAAACCTGTCTCCAAAGTCATCAACCTCTGCTGAGGCTGCTGTCTGCTGTCCCTTCTTCTTGTTTGGACACTGTGAAGCATAGTGCCCAAACGTCTGACAACCATAGCACTTGATTTTACTCAAGTCCTTCTTCTGCCCACTCTGCTGCTGCTGTTGCTGCTTGGACCCACCCTTCTTCTTCTTCCCCTTTGCTGTTAATGCCACGTTCTCCTCATCTACCCCACTCTGTGATGAACTGCCCTGTACGAGACCTCTCCTGGTCTCCTCCTGCACAAAGTCATCCCACAGTCTCTCCCAAGAAGGTAGGTTCTCTCTACCCACTATGGTCTGCACAAATGCACCCCAGGGCTTTGAAGCCCCATTCACTGCTATACGTACAAGCTCAGTAGCAGATACAACCTATCCAACTGCTGCCAGTTCATCCCGAACTGCAGATATCCTAGTGAGATATGCTGCCACTCCCTCTCCTCCATTCATCTTTATACTCTTGAGTTTCTCCTTGAGAACCATCTTCCAGTTCTCATTGGTACTCTCATACAAACTGGTCAAAGCTGTCGACAACAAGTGTGCCCTAGTCTTGCCTGAAATGTGAGGGATTATGTGGTCTTTAACTGCATCAAGGATTATCCTCCTAGCCTTACAATCCTTCTTGTTGAAGGCTGATAGTGCTGCTGCATCTGTAGCAGTGGGAATCTGAACTGGGTTTGCTGTAGTATTCCTAACCACCTCCTCCCATAGTTCATTCTCCTCTAATATCAGTAAAATTCTGGCCTTCCATGGCACAAGGTTCACTGTCCCATTCAGCCTATCCTCCAATCTAAGTCCTGTAGCCATCTTTCAGCCAACCCAACAAAGTGCTGTTCACTAACAGAAGAAAATACTAAAATTTCTGAGTTCTGGAAATTTCTGTGTGTCAGTAAAATATCACTGTTTTCTGCCCCCACGCTTTGATACCATGTAAATTTTTTTGAGTTTACTGCTTGCTGGTTTATGTCAACATTTCAGTGGTTTTCACTTTCAGCTGGTTTTGCATAGGCTGAAAGTTACTTATGAAACTTTCTTCAACAATTAAACACGCTGTAAAATCATACTAACAGGCAGAAAATTAAAATCACATGCACACCATTAAAATTTCAGACTCAGGATTTTCGGCAACTGTGCCCTGGAAAAACCCCCACGGGAAAACCAGTAAGAGAGAGAGAGATTTTATTTCTTTAGTAAAATTATAGTACAGCAATATAGTGAAAATACAACTTATCTTCACCCATAAATGCACCCACAGACTGCCTCGAAATGTGTGCAGAGGTTGCCTCGATTTCTGTGCAAATAATAACCTTGAAGTTAATGCTGAATTCTTCTCGATTTTTGTGCAGAATCAACCTCGAGAACTGTGCTGTACTATTCCTTGATTTTTGTGCAGAAGTATATCTTGAAAACTGTGCCAAATAACAACCTCGATATCTGTGCCAATTCGTACCTCGAAATCTATGCAGGAAAGGACAGTACCGTACAGTACGGTCTCAGTTTATGTGCAGCAGAACTCTGTCTCGAAAACAGTGCCCAAAATCTCGAATCCGTGCCCAAATATTCCTCCTCGAAAACAGTGCCAATGTCATCGGGATTTGTGCCAGAAAGCTCCTCGAAATTTGTGCAGGTTGCCTCGAAACCTGTGCCCAGAAAATGCTTGGAAACTCGTGCCAGTATAATGTTGAAAAGGCCCACCTCGGGATGCGTGCCAACTGAAGAAAATCTTTGCTAGGAATCCGTACTGTTCATTAATGCTCAGCTGGTGCCTTGGAAATCGTGCCAAGTCTCTAGCTCTCTCTCTTCTCTCTTCTCCTCACTTCAATTAGCAAAAGTGAACTCCAAATGCCTCCCTCAAGCTTTTTGATCAAACCTTAGGGTTTCCCTAAATCCAATGGATGAGATAGATTTAGATCTACGGTTGAAATTAAATGCTCCATTTATTACTCATAAATAATTAATTTCACTCACCCACTTAAATTTATCAAAAAGTGATTTTCATTTTATAAAGTCTCATTAAGTGCATTTAATGTGAGGGTCACCTTTTTCCTCCTTCTAAGTGACTTAGGCAAATGTCACTTGGGGAACTCTTCCCTAGGTACAAAAACTAACAATTTAATGCCGAATTTTATCACCAAAATTTTTATTGCTGATTTTTTGTCGAATTTCTAGGTAGTCGAATTCGAACCAGGTGACTTAGCAAACAACCAGTAACAGATAACTTATTACTTATTTTTGACACTTAACTTGTGACCTATTAGTGTTCACTGGCCACAAGTTAAGTGGTTGTCCTAGTTTATTGTGTATAAGAGTCTATGCAGAAAATCCCAAATAAAAAAGAAAAAAACCATAAGAAAGGTACCCCTGCACCTAAATCCTAATCCAACGCCATTTAACGACATCCTTACTCTCGTCTATTTCCGTGTTGTTAGTCAAGAAAATATTTCTTGTTTGATTTTCTATTAACTTTTACTATTAAATTCTTAAAGTTGATATCTGCCTTACAATTTATTTTTATTAACATAAATTTTTAACATTAAATGTTAAAAATGGAAAAACCATAAGAAAGGTACCCCTGCACCTAAACCCTAATCCAACCCTAATCCAACGCCATTTAATGACACCCTTACTCCCTTCTATTTCCCTGCCGTTAGTCAAGAAAATATTTCTTGTTTGATTTTCTATTAACTTTTACTATTAAATGGTTAAAGTTGATATCTCCTTAAAATTTACTTTCATTAACATAAATTTTTAACATTAAATGTTAAAAATGGGATCCCCATTTCTTGGTGTTAATAATGTTCTTAGATTCCCAGGACCTCACATGGAGAAAATAGAAATTGAGTTGTTTTTCCAGTTTCAACAGACTTTCAGCGTTCAACATTTCAGCACTCTATGAAATAAAACAGTGCAACCTTGGTCTTCTACATCTTGTGGTTTGGGGAATTGTAGCATGATAAACATTTGTGTAATTGTTTTGTGATAATGCGGATTCCTGTCTAGGGGATGGGTTGTTTTCATTTTGAAAAATAGGTCTTCTTTTAAAGGAGATATATTTACAAAAGACAAAATAAAAGTGGAAGGGTGTATACAATGATGAACATATCTTCTTCCTCAACGCTACTAGGACGGAAGCTAGAATAGGCTGAAGCATCTAACTCTTTTTTTATCAAGATTTAACAAATATCCTTTAGTGAGTAATTGCATACATACTTCTTGGCAGCACATTATTATGACCTGTGGAATATCAAGTAACTTCATGACAATGACATTGAAACGAAGTGACCTCATTGGCAAAAACATACTTGCATCTTAATTTTTAAGTAGTGAACTATATAGTGACTCTAAGGCAATGCCAGATTGCTTAGAAGGCAGTGTTGGAAATTTCACTGGAATTGTAAAATCTTGTGATCAGTGCAAGGGATCACAAACTAGATCTACCTAATGAATAACAAATACTCAGAGTAATTTTACTAAGGGAAAAGAAAGAGAGTATAGAGAGCACAAATCTTGGAGCAAATACACATAAATCTTATTCAATAATTATACAATGAATAATTATCTTACATATAGCAATTCGAATTACTCAAGGAGGCAATTCAAATTGTCTAGGAATGCAGGAGGAACTAGTTAGGCTTAACTCAAAGCTCGGATGCCCTTAGTTAGCCATGCAATCTCTCAAAGATGAGTTAACAGTATCATCACTAACCTTGGAAGCCAAGTGGAAGCTCAGTTATCCACAATCAGTGATTTAATCCATTCATAACTCATGCATGAGAGGAATCTATTCAGAAAGTAAAGGAGGGCGCTGTCTGATCAAAATAGTAAAGGAGGGTGCTATTTGTCTCTGATTAGTGGAGTTAAGTTCCTAGAATTACTCTAAGATGTCAAACATGCAAAGTAGACCCCTAAAATAAAGGAAAAAAGCCCTAATTTGAGGAATGCACCCTCACATGCCAGAAATAGCCCTAAAATCACTCTCAAATGACAGAAATAGCAGATTACTCCCTTGATTCTTGGCACGGAGCACTCTAGTGGCTCACTTAATCAATTTGAGTCAAAATTGGACCAGTAGGATCATTAGACCAACCTCTACAGTACCTAAGTGAGAGATTAATGCTAAGGGAAGGTAAATATGCTCTAACAGGAATGCCACTTCAATGTAATTCATAAATTTCATCTTCGTTCTAGAAGGTTCCTTGGATCTTAGCATTTTCTGCCCTAGGACTGCTGTAAATTAAAGTACAAAACAATATTAGAAGAAGTACAATAATTCACTTTCAAACAGCCCTAAACTTCTCGGCAATTAAAGAGAAAAGGCACCAACCAATGAGATAAGTTTTCAGCCCTTCTAGGGCAACTTATTAGTCAATATTCAGATCTGAAAGTGTTCTTTTACAGAATAAATAGCAATAGTAAAATCAGCTACTTTATCTTCTTCTATAGATGTCAAGTCACTTAAAAAATTTCCCCTTTACTTATGTCCAATCAACATGATCATAAATAGATGTCAATAGCAAAATGTGAACACGTGTTGCTGAAAACTAAGTCACGAATTTTGAAATTTGGTGAATCTCAAAGGAAAAAAAAGCGTTGAGATTCATTGAACCTCAAGGACGAATGCCAAGCCGAATCTCAAAGGATTTTAACCTGTAATGAATTTGAATCTCAGCGCGGATTTTAAAATGAATTCGGCTAGGGTTCAACCACGATTCGGTTTATTTGGTTAATTTATTCATTAAAAACATAAAACCTAAGTTAACAAATCTGTCACTCTGGTCCCTACCTACCCCTGTCTCCTGTGCGTGATGTGTTTTCATAGTTTCATTGTTCAGTCTATTAACTTTTGATTACCAGATCCTGATTGACATTTGATCATTTCTTTCACACCCACCAATTAATTTTAAAAATTCAAATTACTGAAAATGATAAATGGCGACACACTGATAAACAATATTTCACAGAGAAAACCGAACACATGATGTACCCTGGAAACCGCAATGGGGAAAACAAGCAAACAATTTGTCTTTATTGCAGAGTTGTTAAACAACACTTACAACACCAGACTTCTGGATATGACACACCGGATCTCAGTCAACTCTTGACTCTCCCTTGCTACAAATGAGCCCAAATCCTCAGCAATACCAACAAACCATGGCTTGAGTGAATCCCTCACTCCCAAGCCTCTGAGAGACTCCCTCTCTCAGATCTGATCACTCATTGATCATTCACTATCAATGAAATTACACACACTGACAATCACCACCACAAGAGATATGATTCACTCCTGCAACTATTTTTCTATACAACTCTACACTGATTCTTTGAAGTTTTATGACCCTCAAACTTATGCACAACCATGGACATCCTATCAATACCATGAGCCCTTCAATACCGTGGGCTCTCCAATACTGACCCTTAGAGATCTAAACCAATGGTTGGGAGTCTTGGGACTTAAACTCTTGTTGAGATCACTTAAGTCATAGATCAACGACTATGATTTAATCTCTCATTGAGTTCACTTAAGTTACCCTTTTACATTTACATAAGGTGTTATAAAAGTCACCTTTTACAAGGTCTGTCTAGAGAGTCACTTTTTCGGACGCCTTCTACATGCTAGATACCCCCATGTAGAAGTACCTGTTTGAGCTACAAAATCTAACACAGTCACCAGTATAGACTCTCGACTTAGCAAATAAACCCTGTCGCCTCTGCGATTTAGTGGGAATTTTGATTCTCTAAATTGTGAAACCTTACTCCAACTCACTGTTGATGCCACGGGCCACTTGCAGTGTAGCCAAAGATACATCTAGTTCCTCTCACCCATGGTTTTAGCCTTTCCTAAGTGTAGAAGAAGATGATCTTGGCATTGATGGTGACATTGGTGATGAGGCTAGTGCTAATGACGATAGAGATTCAGTTGATGAATTCGACGATCTCAATTCCAGTGGCCCATATGCTCTTGATGATGTCTAGCTTTATGATGTTACAAGTAGGTTAGAAGAATAAATATTCTAAGCATGTTTTACATTTTGGGAAATAATTTTAGGCATTATCAGTGTTTGACATTATGGACTTCTTTTTAAGTTTTGAAATTTGAAGAATGTTAAACTTTCCAGAGGTCACTACTCGCTCTAGAAACCCTGAGATCTCAATGACTCTGAGTCTCTATAAGCCAAATAAACAAACTGAGTTATAACTTAAAGTATTAATAGATCTCTCAACAACTTGAAGAAATAATGAGCAATCACACAAATGAACTCACAAATTTATCTTGGAAACCCCAATGGGGAAAACCAGCCTTAATGGGGCTTTCTTCTTTCTTGAGCCCAGAGCATATAAGATGAGGATAGTTACAAACAAAAACTCAGAAGATACTATTGAACCTGACGGGTATAAAACCCTAGATCCGCAGTAGCTGCAACTGCTGCTCTTGGGAAATGCGCCCCTTCTGTCTGTTCAGATCTGGATCTCTCTGAATTCTGTTTTAGCTGCTCTTAGGAAGTAGTCTCACTTCACAATCTCCTTTGCCTGGATTTTCTTTGTTAGTGGAGAATTCATGCAACCTCCCTTGGTAGAATGCGCCCCCTCTACATGGGAAATGTGCTCCTCCCTCTGTGAAGTCGCTCTCTCTCTATCTCTGATCTCTCTCTGCACAGATGCTCTCACTGCCCTCAGTAATGACGGATCTATGCCTTTGATCAAGTGAGGATTGATCCAACTCATATCCCCTCACTCTCCCTCTCTATAGATGTGCCTTCCTCTCTTAGAAAGTCGCCCACTATACATGCTGTAATGTCCCTTATTAGGAATTTTATTAAAATTGCAATTTTCCACTTTTTTCCTTGTTTGACCTTGGACTAGTTTCGATCTCTAGGTCCCAAATTTGCCCCAAATGATCCCAAATTTTCTGAGAAGGTATATGAATGATATTAGAACATAAATATGTGTTTCAGGGATGCCTTTGTACCTTTAAAACACTTCTGCAAATACTCTTTCAATTCTGGTCAATGTAGGTAACTTTACTAGTGATTTCCCTTTGACTAGTATTGGTTTCTAGGTCTCAAATTGAGTCCAAATGCCTTCAAATATTCAAGGAAGGTTTATGAATGATATTAGGAATTGAATATGATGTTCAGGGATAACATATGGCCACCAAAAGACCTCTGCAAACTCTCTTAAGATTCTGGACCAAGTATGCAATTTTACTAGTAATTTGGGGTTCAAATCCCCCTAAGGTAAGTACTGAAAATGGCTTCCCAAATGCCTCCAAACCCACTCAAATTTATGAACAGAGGTATGTAATGTGTTAAGTATGTTATTAAGGTCTCATATTCACCATTAATGGTTTATTACAACTGTTCTCACCCTCTCCCATTCAACTGCAAAAATCCCCAATTCGACCCTTGGGGAAATGGCACTATTTCTTCTCCCAATGCAATTAAACTGAGTAAAAATGCTTCAAATGCTCAAGTACAGTACATGAAACTTGTATAAGACATCCATGGAAGTATATTTATCACAAATATATCAGAGAATCATCCATTCATTCGAAATCATCATCAATACATTGGCTCACAACAAGGTAGTGGGGAAATGGCATTGTTCTTCCATTAAAAATGAGATTTATACATTTCTACTTGGAATTTCGACCTGAAACTTTTTGGAGATGAAGAACAGAGTATTTACTTCATATTACAAAATAAATGGGGCATTATAAGCTCCCCCAAAGAGTACAATAGCTCACCAAAAACGCCCTCCCTCAAGGATCAAGAATATGCCATCAAAACTGGAAATGGTTGAAGGAGCGAGCTGCAATAGAAGAAACCATGAGCTGCCCTGTAGCTTACACTTGCAAATAAAGACTCCATTAAAGCTCCAAATGAAAGGTCTGAATGGCGTTTCCAATTGCCAACTTGGATGGGAATTTTTCACCCTCGAAATTGGCTAAGGCAAGAAACTAGTCATCCACTAGCTCTCCCTCTTCACAATTGCAATTGCAAATTCTACAAATGATCAAAAGCTGGTTTCATTCTTTGTTATTGACATTTATAAACTTCTAATGTCCTCCATGGGTCGAATTCCTTCCAAGAGACTCATGCCAACTCAAGTTGGGAAGAGATTCCAAAGAACGCCACTTGTACAACAATTCCTAGTCTCCCACTTCCACCAAATCACATGTGGAAGCATCTTAGCTGCCCTAACACCCTTGAGCGCCCTCTTGGAGTCTATTTTTAGCCCTGACATGTCATATGTCAGCCTTTAGGTCTGATTTGTGTCATAGGTGTCATAGCATCTTCATCATTGTTGTCATAGAGCTAGGGAATCTAGCCCAAGTGTCTCACTAGCTCCAAATTGCCTCTTCCTCTTCCATGGGAGTTACTCTTCCTCTATATTTCGACCTTGGATGATTCATGCAATGAATAATACCTTTTGGACTCCCCCAAGTATGTTACCATTCACCTTGAATTCGAATTGGTGAGAGAATGATGCCAATTGTAGTGGGGAAATCTAGCCATATGTGGGTCCCACTTCCTCCATGTGTCTTCATGATCAAATGCCACTTTGATTTTCACTTGTATATATTTATTTAGCTCCTTTATTAAATATTTATGCCATTCTAATGTTCAAACATCATTTATTATCCCCATTATTCCAAATCCCAAAGCTTCCACCCCAAACCTAGGAAACTAGTAATTTTCCTCCTTGGCAATTATTTGACCTTTAGCATCAATTTGACAAACTCTAATGAATAGGGCCAATGTGATTAGGCCATTGTGACCCAATTCCAAATTTGGTACATGACACATGCACAAGTCGCTCTTCTCCCGAACTCCTCTCTTTTTGAGAAATCTGCTGGTGACCTCTGTTGGTGACCTCCTGCCTCCTTATAATAACTCATTGATCAATAAGGGTTTTCAATACCCTAATATGAGTGCATGCAAAAATCTCACTTTTGCATGCTTTTTAATTAAAAGTTGTGCATGCAAAAAGTTGTATGCATGAAGCAAATCACCCTGAAAGGTCCGCATGCATCCACCATTGGATTCATGCCATCTAGTAGAGTGCATCTCACCCTCTACCCTATCCTGATGCCTTTATTGCAAGTGTACCTCCATGCTAGGCATTTGAACATGGAGGACAACTTTCCTGGTTAACCTTTCAATACTCCCTCTTAACCAGGAAGGTGTGCTGGACCATTCCCATCTTTTCCCCGAAGTACACAAACTTGCTCTTCATCAGGGACTTCGTGAGAATGTCTGCCACCTGCTCATTAATAGGTATGTACTGAAGCTGAACTGCTCCTCTTTGAACATGATCTCGAATGAAGTGAGACCTGATCTCTATATGTTTGGACTTGTCATGAAAAATTGGATTCTCCGTGAGTTTTATGCAACTCTGGTTGTCTCCATGAATCACAGTAGGCTCCAACCGCTGATCAAATAAGATCACCAACATTTTGTGAAGCCAGATGGCCTCACAACTGGCTAGACTAGATGCCATATATTCTGCCTCTGCAGAACTCAGTGCCATTGACTTCTGTTTTCTGCTGAACCACGACACAATTACTGAACCCAAGCTGAAACAACTCTCGGAGGTGCTTTTCCTGTCTACTGCACTACCTTCTTAATCTAAATCTAAAAAGCTAACTAACTGCACTCCACCCTTCCTCACATAGTTCAATCCATACACAACTGTTCCTTTGATATACCTAAGCACATGTTTTGCTACCACCCAGTGAACATCTTTGGGATCCACCATATATTGACTCAAGGTATTGACAACGAAACTCAGATTTGGCCTAGTGTTGACTAGATACGTCAAGGATCCAATAAGCTGACGATACTTGGTGGGATCAACCAACTCACCCTTAGAAGCTACCAGCTTCTTCCAGTTGGTTGTCATAGGTGTAGTCATAGGTCTACAATCAATGTCAACATCATACTTGCCTTGACCCAGAAAGATATGCCCATCCTCCTGCCAAACCTCCATACCCAAGAAGTAGTGCATCAGGCCTATGTCTTTCATTTCGAACTTTGAAGCAAGATCTTTTTTGCAACCACTGATGAGTTTCTCTGCTCTTGTAATGAACAAGTCATCTACATACAATACTAGAATTAGAGAATCCCCATTCACCACAATGAAGTAGAGATTGGGATTAGCCTTGCTCTTCTGGAAACCCAACTGCTGCAAGTATCTATCCTAGAATACCAAGCTCTCAGAGCTTGCTTTAGACTGTACAGAGCTTTCTTTAGCCTGCACACATGAGACTCTCTCTCATGTACATCAAAACCCTCTGGCTGCTCAATGTACACCTGCTCCTCTATGACTCCATTGAGAAAATATGTCTTCATATCTATCTGGTGAATCTTCCAACCCATCTTTGCTGCAATGGAAATCACAATCCTGATCGAGGTATATTGGGCCATTGGAGCAAACGTCTCATCATAGTCAACTCCCTCTACTTGTGAGAAACCTCTTGCCACAAATCTAGCTTTGTATTTCTCAATCCGGCCATCAACAACATGCTTAATATTGCAAAGCCATCTGGAGGTCACTATAGGCTTCCCCTCTGGTCTCGGTACAACTTCCCAAACATCATTCTTCTTGATGGAAGCATATTCTTCCAACATGGCATCTCTCTAGGCATGTTCGTCTGCTGCTTGCTCATAAGAAGATGGTTCCGACTCACTGATACTGCTCACCATAGACAAATAGCTACAAAACCTCTGTGGTACCTTTCTCTCTCTTACATTCTTCTTGGGAGTCCCCACAGTCTGAGCGTCCTTCAAGGTATCTTGAAGCTACTTGGGCTTCCTCTTCCTTGAAGTAACCTCCTGTGAGGGGAACTGCTCATCCTCATCCTAATCAATTGCATGAGACTGAATACTTGATGTTGAAGTACATGTAGTCATAGAACCTGTTGCCTGAGAGCCTGTAACCTGAGACCTTGAACCTGGTTGACCACCATCCCGAGATCCTGTACCTATACCTGTCTCTGTTCTTGTGGAAACCGTCATCTGTGAACCTGTCATCCCAGAAACTTGGGACCTTGATCTTTCTGAAACAACACTCTGAACTATATCATCCTGGGATGTAGCAACCTGCTGCTTTCCCTTCTCTGACTCACATGACTTTTTGAAGCCCGTTCCTCCTCAAATTTCACATCTAGCCTCACAACTGTTTTCCTTAGAGTAGGAATGTATATGCGGTAGGCCTTCGAAGTCTCATCATATCCAACAAGGATTTCCCTCTCTGCTGTGGGCTCCAAATTTGTCCTCTTCTCTGAAGGGACGTGAGTATGTAAGACATCCAAAAATCTTGTAATGCCCAACCTTAGGTTTCTTTCCTGAGAAGGCTTCTTCTGGAGTTTTGCTCCCCAAAACTTTATGAGGACTCTTGTTTTGAATGTACACGATTGTGTTACAGGTCTCTACCCAAAGGAAAAATGGCAGACTCTGATCATGCAGCATAGATCTCGCTGCACCAACAATTGCCATGTTCTTCCTCTCAGCAACCCCATTCTGCTGAGGTGTATATGGAACTGTCAACTGTCTCTTAATGCTCTCCTGAATACAAAACTCACTGAACTCCTTGGAGGTGAACTCTCCCCATTATTTGATCGCAATGTTTTGATCTTCCTTTCTGTTTGGTTTTCCACAAGAGCTTTGAATTCTTGAAACTTCTACATGACTTCTTTTGATTCCTTACTTTTTAGAAAATAAATCCAGGTCTTCCTGGGGAAGTCATCAATGAAGGATACATAGTACTTGTAACCCTTCAATGATGTAGTGGACATTGGACCACAATGGTCGGAATGTACCAAATCAAGTGCTCCTGTAGACCTGTTGTCACTTTTGGGAAAAACTGTCTTGACATACTTATCGAGAGCACATCCTTTGCTCTATGCTAAAGTCTGGCACACCTATCACAATCTCCCTCAAAATCTTCAGAGCTGCATGTTGCAGGTGAGCCATCCTCTTGTGCCATAGCTTGCACAAATCACAATCATCACTCTGGCTGCTATGAGTCAATGCATGATGAAGCTGAAAGTTAAGCTTGTAAAGTTTTCTGCTGCGAACTCCAATCCTTACTGCTGAGGTATCTCTGGATCCCTTTGGATGAACTAGAACATTTCCATTTTTGAACATCACCCACAATCCCCGATCCTCTATAGTAGAAACTGATATCAGGTTCTTCTTCAATCCCGGAACGTATAGAACATCCCGTACTTTCATAGACTCTCCAAACTCCTTCTGAAAAGAGACTGTTCCTCGTCCAACTTCCTTGACAGTAGAGTTGTCTCCAAGTACAATCTCAAGATCCAAACCATCCTCAGTTAGATCTGTAAAGTACCCTTGAACACCAGTCATGTGGCTGGAGGCCCCGATATCTATATACCATATATTGGTAGTAGAAGCACTCAATGACTGACATGCGTTAAGGGCCAACTCTTTATCAATCTCTTTTGTAGAATGCTCATCCATGTCTGCCGAAGTGCATGAGGTACAAGTAACCTGATCATTATATTTATCAGCCCTCATCCTTGTAGCCATAATCTCACTATCTCAAACTGTACCTGCTAGCATAGATCTGAACTCTACGGCCACAGATTTGAGCTCTGCTCTTCAGATCTTGTAGATCTGATCTATTGCCTTGTAGATCTGAAATCACAACTGAGTAAACACACAGATTTGGTATACAGCTCTTAGATTTGAGTGTGATTGCCCCTCTTAACCCTTACCAGGGCTTTGATACCATGTTAAACTTTCCAGAGGTCAATACTTGCTCTGGAAACCCTGAGATCTCAATGACTCTGAGTCTCTATAAGCCAAATAAGCAAATTGACTTATAGCTTGAAGTACTAACAAATCTCTTAACAACTTGAAGAAATAATGAGCAAATCACACAAATAAACTCACTGATTAATCCTGGAAACCCCAATGGGGAAAACCAACCTTGATGGGGCTTTCTTCTTTCTCGATCCTAGAGCATATAAGATGAAGATAGTTACAAACAAAAAATCAGAAGATACTATCGAACCTGACGGGTATAAAACTCTAGATATGCAACAACTGCAACTGTTGCTCTTGGGAAATGCGCCCCTCTGTCTGTTCAGATCTGGATCTCTTTGAAAGTCTGTTTCAACTGCTCTCAGGAAGTAGTCTCACTTCACAATCTCCTCTGCCCCGATCTGCTCTATTAGTGGAGAATTGATGCAACCTCCCTTGGTAGAATGCACCCCCTTTGCATGGGAAATGCGCCCCTCCCTCTGTGAAGTCGCCCTCTCTCTATATTTGGTCTCTCTCCACACAAATGCTCTCGTTGCCCTCAATTATGACGGATCTCTGCCTCTGATCAAGTGAGGATTGATCCAACTCAAATCTCCTCACTCTCCCTCTCTCTAGATGCGCCTCCCTCTCTTAGAAAGTTGCCCACTCTGCATGCACAAGTCGCCCTACTTTGAAACTCCTCTCTTTCTGAGAAATCTGCTGAGTAACCTCTTCCGGTGACCTCCTGCCTCCTTATAATAACTCACTGATCAATTAGGGTTTTCGAAACCCTACTATGAGTGCATGCAAAAATTTCACTTTTGCATGCTTTTTAATTAAAATTTGTGCATGCAAAAAGTTGCATGCATGAGGCAAATCACCCTGAAAGGTCTGCATGCATCCACCGTTGGATTCATGCCATCTAGTAGAGTGCATCTCACCCTCCACCCTATCCTGATGCCTATACTGCAAGTGTACCTCCATGCTAGGCATCTGAACATGGAGGACAACTTTCCTAGTTAACTTTTCAACAACGAATATGTTCTCCATTTTGCAATTTTCAGTTGCATTAATGTTTAAACTTTAACTTCTGATTATGTTTTAAATTATGTGAAACAATTTTAGAGATTATAAGTATTTGACAATGCATTATGGGCATCCTCTTAAATTCCAAAGTTTAAAGAGTATGCTCTACTAGAATTCATTGTTTATTGTTCATGGTTTTTAGTCATATACGTTTGTCGATGTAAGTTTTTATTATTTTGTAGTATATTTCTGTTTATATATATATATACTATGTCACAGGGTTCACCAAACCTGAATCTCCAGGTTCGGAATTCGGCGGACCTAAAAAAAAATTCAAAAATTCGTTCAGGTTCAGTGAACCTGATAGCTGAACCTCATGCTGAACCTGAAGGTAAACCGGTTCGGCTATTAGGTTTGCGCAGGGTTTTCTTCACCTTTTCGGCGGGATAGGGTTACTTTCAACCCACGATCTCTTGAGAATACCCCCAAGATGCAACTTGCAACTTTGCAAGTAACCTGGTCCCTGCTTGAGCCGCATTCTGACTGAGCTCGAGCTTCTGCAGCTTGCGTGCTAGCCACGACCCGACCCACTATGTCTTACTATTGTTGATTCAGATTGGAGGCATTTGAACTGCAAACTTCACATGCCTTCATCCCGTGACGGCGTGACTCTCAGCTATTCATCCTGGGACCCGAGCCACGAGCGATTCATTGCTATTTATTTTTAAATGTTTTATGTTATAATTCTTTTTTTAAATGTTTTATGTTAAATGTTTTAAATGTTTTTTGAAAACTATTAAATATTTTTTTAAATGTTTTATGTTAAATGTTTTTTGAAAAATGTTAAATCTTTTTTTAAATGTTTCATGTTATAATTCATAATATATATATATATATATATGTTTTATGTTAAATGTTTTAAATGTTTTTTGAAAAATGTTAAATCTTTTTTTTAAAAATCTTCTATGTTATAATTCATAATATATATATTTTTTGAGAAATGTATATAGATGAACCTATGCCGAACCTCATCGGAAAATCGAACCTGAATCGAACTTGAAGGTCGCTGAACCCGGACCCGAACCCGAACCTTGTGACATAGTAGCCTGAAAATCAATTCTGAAATTGACGCAAGATATGTGTGTTTGGCAACTTCATTTATAAGCTCAATGATGTACATACCATAGCCTCTTCTCAAGGCTACAAAATCCAACCATGCAAAATGCTTTGGCTAGGGTAAAAATTCCACCAAGAAGAACAAGTGCAAGAATTCCTCCAACGTTATCTCTAAGGCAATACATCCTTGTCTTCTCTTCTTCACAAGTCCACCCTAGGGTTTTCTCTCTCAACTCTTGTCTCCATTCTCCAAGGGTATAACCTTAACTCTAGAACTCCAAGAGTTGATTTTTCTTAGCAGTTAGATGTTATTAACTTATTATTACTTATCATTCACATAAACATAAATTGCATGCATAAAAGGATCACTGAAAGAAACACATTCACAGTAGACACAATTTTACCTTGGGAAAACCCTCTCACGGGAAAACCTAGCAAACTTCTCTAGATAAGATTCTTCAACAAGATACAATGCCAACTCAAACTTTACTTTAGACACAGGCTTAGTAAGTATATCGACAATCTACTCATTTGTGGATATGTACTGGAGTTGCAGTCATCCTTTCTACATTATGTCTCGGATATAACTGATTAGGAACCTTCTGAAGCCTTATTGCTTTTCATCTTGTGATATTGGTTGCAATATGTTCTACCTCTGCTGTACTGAGTGCTCTTGACGACTGCTTTCCTGGTAAACTAGGATATCATATCTGATCTCATACTGGAGTAACATCTCTGATGTGCTCTTTCTCGTCCATTGCACTAGTCAGAGTCCATATATCCTTGCAGCTTCATTTCTCTGTCCGAGACATATATGAGTCCATATCCAATCGTACCATGTAGCTACCTCAACACATGCTTTGTTGTACATGTCTAAACTCTACCATGGACTGACTGCAAAGCATATATCTGATCTGGTGCTAACTAGGTACATCTAGGATCCAATCATCTGTCTCTACATTGTGGGATCCACCAAATCTGAAGAAGCGTCACTCAACAGCTTCAGATTCGTCACCATTGGTGTGGGCCATGGACTTACAGTTCATTGTCTCGAATCTCTTCAGGGTTTCTACTGTGTATTTTCCCTGACTGACAAAAATCCCATCTGGTTTCTGCCACACCTCTAATCCCAAGAATCATGCCAAGATTCTTGAATTCTGTGATTTGCTTCCTCTTGGAGTATTGTGTTGCAGTCAATCCCTCTGAAATGAAGCTTTCCGTTCCCTTTGTATTTGGACATCTTGCGTTCTCTACATTTGGCTGTCTTGTACTAGGGTGACTTGCAACCTTCTCTATTGTTGATCTTTTGTGTATCCATCTGTTTCATCTCCCATCAAATGGGTCTATTGATACGAGCCTCTTGCTCTCAAGATCGTTGGATACTACTCCAAGTCTCCTTCTGGAACTTGTGCTGCAAAACTCCTCATGATCATCGAAAGGATGAACATCGGTAGTAGAAAGACCAATAATTCGTTGAATTCTCCTGCTCCCAACCGCCAATCTACATATGATTGTTGTCGCTACTAAACAGTCATCACATCCCACTGTAGCTGCTCCTCTGTTACAGAAGCCATCCTGCTATCTGATCTGGAACTTGAGCTGAGAGACATGCTCTTAGAAGCCTCCCGCTTCTGAGCATTCTGTCTTTTCTTGAATAGTGAATATCAATCATAAGGAATTACCAAGCCCAAAATGTATTTTAAATAAGAAAAAGGTAGAGAGAGATAAGTGAAAAGGAGAGAGAAAAAGAGAATATTATCGTATTTTTGCGATAACTTTTGATCCCGAACTCGGATTGGGGTGCTCTTTGTGTTTTGAGCTTCGTGAGATTCCTCATGGTTTGGCCTGGGCAAGCATTTTAGTAAATCCGGGCATAAAGAATCTTAAAAAGCATCTTTGAAAAGATGCTTTTTGAAAAGCATCTTTTGAAATATGCTTTTTAAGATTCTTTATGCCCGGATTTACTAAAATGCTTGCCCCGACCAAACCGTGAGAAATCTCACGAAGCTCAAAACACAAAAGTTGTAGCCCTCGACGAGAGCTTTCCAACGGTACCAAGAGTGCCCCAATCCAATTTCGGGATCAAAAGTTATCGCAAAAATACGATAATATTCTATTTTTCTGTCTCCTTTTTGGTTATCTCTCTCTACCTTTTTCTTATTTAGGATACATTGTAGAAGAGGGTAGAATGTTATGATGGGATTTGTAGCTTGAATGATTTCACACTAAGTTACCGGAAACGACCATATAGCCATCCCGAAACGCTGTTCGCCGCTTCTGATATGGATTCAGATGGGATATGGCCTCGATACGACATTGATACAGATCCGTAAGTACCGGTACGGATCGAACAAAAGGGATAAGGATCAGGGATTTTCAGATACGGATCGGGGTTTTTTGAAACGGATCCGGGTTTTCGTGATACGGATCTAGAAAGGCGAGATCCATTTCAACAACGTTTTCCACTTTATTTTAGACGCCGGAAATTTTGAAACCCTAAACGTCGCCTCCTTTCCTATCGCACTCGTTGTTGTGGAAGCAGAGCAGAGCCGTCGTGGAAGTAGAGCAGAGCCGTCGTGGAAGCAAAACAAAGCCGTCGTTGTCGTGGTCGTGAGTAGACTCGCGGAGCCGTCGTGATCGTGGTTGTGAGAAGACTCGCAAAGCCATCGTGGTTGTGAGCAAAGCAGTCCTGAGTTCGGTTGGTAGTCGCCGGTTTGGAGCATATTGTGTGCAGGGGCCGTGCATTAACATTGAACAATCGTTCCCAGCTTCAATTTCCGGGCATTTACATTGCATTGTTGCAATCGTTCCCACTTCCCAGCTATACCGTGGTCCGTTGAATAGGTACGCTAAATTTGGGGTTTTAAATTTTAATGCATTGTTTAATAGTTATTAACTTATTTGTTTAATTTTTTATTGTTACAAGTTACAACAGGAATCAGGCTATAGCGTATGCCATATATATATATATATATATTAAATTTATAATGTTAAAAAAACTTTAAATTTGAAACTTCAAAGTTCAGACAGGATATATATATATATAATATAAAAAAACTTTTTTTCAAATTTTCAGACAGTGAGCCGTGAGGCACTTACAGTCTTACAGACTTACACTATATAGTATATATATATAATATTAAAAAAAGGTAAAAAAACGTTTTCAGACAGGCACTTGTGACTTGAAGTTGAGTCTTGAACAACAAACATTTCCACTATTGACAATTTGACATAGAACTTAGAAGTTTCGAACTAAGGACAATAATAAATATGCAGATCTAATCAAATCAATCCAAATCTAATTAGTAATCAATCCAGATTCGAGTCCATGTCCATGACAGTGTATGTATATGGTGGCAGCATGTAAAGGTTTTTATTTTTAACTTTTATTAGTAATTTAGTAATGATCAATTTGTATTTTTTTTGGTTTTGCAGGGTATAGCAACATTGCTACAACTTACTATTCATCTGTAAATTGCATCATGGAATCGTTATCCGTGAATGTTAAGGAGCAGGAAATTGAATCTGCCGCTATAGAGAATCAGAAAATTGATCCAAAGTCTCCTCTTTGGAAGTATGTCACTGTTGTAGGGAAGATCCAAGGACGAGGGGGGGTCATTAATATGGATTTGCAGTGAATGCCAAAAAGAATTCAAGGCATCCTACACCTGGGTGAAAGCACATTTGCTTGGGATAAAGAACATTGGTATTCGAGTATGCACCGGCCCACCTAGATTGGATGGAAAAGATGGAAAGGGTTTGAGCAAAGAAAAATAGCAAAATATAAGAAAGAACAGGATGAGGCAGATGCTAAAGAAAATGAGTCAAGCACTGCCTTTCAATTCAAACAATGGACAAGAATGGGGGCACCAACATGTTCATCAAAGACTCCATTTCCCTCTCTCATGAAACTGGTAGTCCTTCAAACTCAAAGTGGTCTAATTTGGGACTGCTTGAAAATATTTTTAATAATGATGCTTGAGGGACAACAAATGAAGCTATAGGCCGGTGCATTTATGCAAATGGCCTTCCTTTTAACCTTGTGCGATCTCCTTACTGGGCGGAGATGATTAGAGAAGTTAATAAAGCCCCAACATGATACGTTGGCCCTGGTTATGAGAAGATCCACACTACACTATTGACAGGTGAGAAGCTACGTTTGGAGGGTGCATTGAACCCCATCTGTAATTCATGGCGCATATCAGGGTTGTCCATCACTTCTGATGGATGGAAAGATCAAAGGAATAGGCCTTTGATCAATGTGATTGCTCAAAGCCCTAAAGGGGCAATGTTTTAGAAGGCAATGGATTGTGAGGGGCAACAAAAAGATGCTCAATTCATTGTTGACATCTTGATTGAAGCAATTGAATTTGTGGGGGAAGAAAACATTGTCCAGGTCACAACGGACAATGCAACGGTTTGTAGAGCAACGAGCCTAATTGTTGAAGGCAAATATCAACACATCTTTTGGACCCCTTGTGTTGTTCATTCATTGAACCTAATGCCGAGTAATATGGGGACTCAAATCGAGTGGATGCGACTTATTTTTGAAGAGGCAAAGGAAATACAAGCCTTCGTCACAAACCACCACATGTCCCAAGGAATTTACACGGAATTTGCGAAGTTGGAGCTTCTCAAGGTACCCGAAATTTAAAGTTTAAAGTTTAAACTTGTAAAGTTTGTTTCATAAATGTTATGAGCCTAGGACTCTAAATTTTAATTTATTGAAATCTTGGCACTTGCAGGTTGTAGAGACTCGTTTTTCCTCTCACATCATAGTCTTGAAGGGGCTTATGCAGGTAAAAGAAGCCTTACAGGTCAATGGTATGCAGTTCTCTTTGGAGTCAATGGAGGCAATCTCAAACTAAAAGAGCACAAACAGTGAAGAGGTTGGTTGTTGATGATGAATGGTGGGATAAGGTGGAGTACCTCTTGGCATTTACTAAGTCAATTGTGGATTTGCCACGCAGGTTTGACACAGATAGGTCCAATTTGGGAGAGGTGTATGAGGGCATTGACTCCATGATAGAGAAGATAAGAGTGGTCATCAATGCCAAGGAGCAGGACCCAGATGAAGTCTTTTATAGAGAAGTAAAAGACATATTGACCAAAAGGTGGAACAAGATGACCACTTCATTGCACCTTTTGGCCTATGCAGTGAATCCTAAATATTATTCTGCAGAGTTGCTTAATGATCTTGAAAGAACTGCACCAAACAACGACCCAGAAGTCTCCCAAGGGTTTAAGAAAGCTTTTCGAATGCTATTTGTAGATCCTGATATTGCTTATCAGATTCGTGAAGAGTTTTCACATTTTGTGGGATTTGAGGGTTTGGGTGCAGGTAATGATCCTTTATCATCCTAAGAATCAAGATCATTGTTATTTCATATTGGTTTCTTATTTCATTTCATATTTGTTTAAGATTTGAGGGTTTGAAGTTTGAAATTTTGGTGCAGATATTGAGACTATGCAGGACAAGACCAGACTAAGTCCAATTAATTGGTGGAACTTCCATGGTGGGGAAATTCCAAATATCATAAAATTGGCAATCAAGATCTTGTCACAAGTTGCTAGTTCCTCATCAACAAAGAGGAACTGGAGCACATATGGCTTCATCCATTCGGTGAAGCGATACAGATTGGGCTCCAAGAAGGCCGAGGAACTTGTATATGTCCATTCCAATCTTCGCCTTTTGTCACATAAGGAGGATGAATACAAATCGGGGCCCACCAAACTATGGGATCTAGAGCCAGAGTTATCTCACTTAGCTATGACATTGAATGCCAGGTCTCCAATGAATCCATTTGATGAGGGAGCACCATTAAGTGGACATGGAAACAATGCTCCCATTTATAGTTCTAGAGGCAGTGAAAGTGCTGGTGTTGATGTTGATCTTCGTCACATGGACGAGGACATTTTTGATGATATGTAAATGTAATTTATAATTTTGTTTTGAACTTTTGAACAATGAAGTATGAACAGTCACTGGACCAGTGAACAATGAATATGATAGTATTAATGTATATTTGACTTATGTTGATGATGATGATTATGTATTAATGTAATATGTTAATATGTAGTTTTAATTTGGAATTTAAATTATGAATGTTAAATTTTACTATTTTAGTTAGATTATATATATATATGTGTGTGTGTGTGTGTGTGTGTGTGTGTCGTTTCCTTGCCGTATCGTATCCATATTTTTTGAAAAATTGTCGTATCCGTGTCCCCCCCTTATCCGTATCCGTATCAGTGCAACTTAGATTTCACATCCATCACTTGTTCTTCAGAACAAGTCTAATCATCCTTCTCTTGTAGGTCATAACATATGATCTTTCCTACAAGTCAAATTTAGTTAGATAGGCAGCAACATTGCATACTAATCAATTAATTCAATGCAATGACAATTTCTTATACATAATGCACACAGTCATGTAACCAATGCATCTTAGCCAATGCTTCAGCACAACACCCATCTATTTCCCAAGCACACACGGTAACTATCTGGGTGCCTTCCGTCTTCACCAGAACACACTATCCAGAGTGTGCATTGCTCTCAGTATGTTAGCAAAGAGGTTTCATCCTAAACTAGCTCCATCAAGTGCTCATGGGATGCTGTGCAGCACTATAGGCTACTTACCCAATATAACATGCACTACATGAGCCTACTGTTTGTCAATCTTAGTCATATATAAATGCATAAAATAAAACTGTATCACAGATCTACATATGATTGTTATGAACAATATTCTTCAAAATAATCAGGAATTTAAGGAATAACTCATATGACAGTAAATACTTATCTTTCATGTGTTTTGTAGGCTCCCTCTTGATTTCTGCCTCCTTGCAGAAGTCTCCGGAGTTTTTGGAAGCGTACTCTACTCCATCGTTTGATTCTGAAAACCTTGATCTTCTTCTTCGTCAAGTCCGGAACTTGTTGAAGTCTTCATCCTTGGTCCCGATGCATTGGATCCAAGATCTCCTTGGATCTACCTTCATAGTTTGGAAAGATCTCTTGGCATTCTTGTCAAGAGTATGTTATCCGCTTCACCTTAATCTAGCTAGTAGGAGGATTTTCTTACTCTTTAACTTCATGCTTGGAATTGCTTCCAATTCCTTCTGAAGAATTTCTGTAATAAGTTGAATGCTTAGAAACACCACTCCCTTGAGTGATAGTACTGAAAGGACAAATTGTTCATCTGATGCTTCCCTTGACTTCTTGTGTCAAGTAGGTTCATCATCATTTGCCATATGAGCATGATGTTTCCTTTTTCCCTTTTTGATCTTTTGAGTGCAATCTCTTGCATAGTGTCCTAACTCGTTACAGTTGTAGCACCTGATCTTGGACATATCCTTCTTGTTCTTTGATACTGATCTTCTATCAGTATTCGTGGTAATCTTTCTTCCTTTTCGTCTTCTTGCATGAGGTGCAAGTGCTTGATTTTCTTCATTATTCGTCTTCTCTAGTTTGGAGATCAACCTTGCTTCTTCTTGAGTACTATCTGTCCATAGTTTATCAAACTTGGGTAGCTTCTTTCTTGCACAAATACCTTGAACAAACACATCCCAAGAAGATGGAAAGCCATTCAATGTTGTCAACACGAGCTCTTTCTCTTCTACAGGATCTCTGATAGCTGCTAGTTGATCCTTGATCTGAGAAACCTTTGTAAAGAAGGACACTGTTTCTGACTTCTCCATCATCACATTCCTCAGCTGGTGCCTTAACAATAACTTTCTGTTAGTATTCTTACTTTCATATAATCTTGTCAAGGCCTCAAACAGTTCCTTAGGAGTCTTCAATTTTGACATGAGGGATCAAGTGGTCCTTGATTGAATCAGATTGACCATATTCTTCTTGTACTTTGTTTTGGCCTCCTCTTCCTCTAGTTATGGGGTATCTCCTTTGATATAATCTAAGGGATCATTCTCTTCTAGGATAAGAAGTATCCTATGCTTCCAAGATCTGAAGTTGTTTGCTCCATCCAATCTATCCTCAACCCTTAGATTGGTTGTCATCTTGTCAAAGCTGAGATTTGACCTAGAAACCCTGGCAGAAGGTAGGTAAAAAATGAAGTTTACCAAATTTAAAATATGACCCCACAGATAGATGCACCCTACTAGGGCGAGTTGGAGGATGCTAAGATCGAGCTTGATCTATGGATGGAAAGGCTTAAAGCTGAAAGCCCTAGTCATTGACCCCTGATCTATGCTGCGTGGGAGGGCCCCCTACCCCCTCGCTCCTGCTCCCGAAGCTCGCTCCCAAAACGCTCCCATGGCGCTCCCTACCTCTCCTATACTAAAAGCTCCTTTACTAGGTTAATCATCCGATGACAATGTTATGGTACCTCCCTTCTTTGCCAAGCTCCTATAAAAGTTGTTATGGTTGATCATTTGATGATAATGTTATAAGTTATAACTACTAGATGATTGATGTTATATGGTTTAATCGATGTTTTCTATAACTAATTGAACATCCTACATGTTTTTTAAATATAAATCCATCGAAATTTATTAAAATATATACTATATAAAAACGCTCCCGAAATGCTCCCAAATTGGGAGCTTTTGAAAATTTCGCTTTTCGCTTCGCTCTCGCTCCCCGCTTCCTGCTCTCGCTCCCGCTCCACGCTCCCAACAGCATAGCCCTCGATTGTAATTGGGTCAAAAATTGAAAATTCTCCAAATTGAAATCTGCTTCCACAGATAAGTGT
This sequence comes from Larix kaempferi, assembly GCA_027924585.1. Lineage (NCBI taxonomy): Eukaryota > Viridiplantae > Streptophyta > Pinopsida > Pinales > Pinaceae > Larix > Larix kaempferi. Next base: position 2,965,891 of record BSBM01000049.1, on the reverse strand, counting down.
GCCTTCCTGAGGGGATTTCCAAAATACCATTTACAAGTCCAATCTATGGAGAGAAGTGTTTGGAACTAGAAATCCTCGTTTCCAACTTACGATCGTTATGGCTATTGAATTGTCTTCTTTCAGCACCGCTCTGATACCATGTTGATTTTTCTTAGCAGTTAGATGTTATTAACTTATTCTTACTTATCATTCACATCAACATAAATTGCATGCAGAAAAGGATCACTAGAAGAAACACATTCATAGTAGACACAATTTTATCCAGGGAAAACCCTCTCACGGGAAAAACCCAACAAACTTCTCTAGATAAGATTCTTCAACAAGATACAATGTCAACTCTTGTGCCCAACACTATTTAAAGAATAATGATACAAGAAAGATACAAAATAACCTCTGAGCCGGAAGAAGAGAGAGAGAAAGATAAAACCCCAAAAGATTGTCTTCTTGATGCCTCTTGAACCCTTGACTAGTCTTCCTTGGCTTTGCGCACTTTTCCTCTTGCTTGAGCGAATTGGTGTGTTGCAAATGAGCCACCTTCACTTATATTTATTCTAGAAAATGTCACTTTTCTTACTAGGACGACTTGTCTTCTTGACTGGGTCATTATCCCTTTAATTGGGCCGACTTGACCATTTTACTATGTCAATCTAACTGGGCCGACTTGTTCTAGGTTTGGTTGTTATTCTTTCTTGTGGAATATCTTCCGATTCTACTCAAAACATCAACACCAAGATGCTCCAAGAAACTCCAAAGAGACCAAGAAACCCTCGCACCAGAGAGAGAGAGAGAGGAACAAGTACACACATGAAGACCTAGAGAGAGAGAGGACAAGTTCGCTCCTCTTCTAGGTCACATCTCCACACAATAGTGAGAAAGAATGAACAAAAAAGTCATGTGAATGAAAGACTCTTTCCTTCATTTATTTATATGAGAGCCAATGAAGGCCAACAATAGTATGTGGGCACAAGCCCTTACAGGTAGCCTACACGAGCCCTTGTAGTCCACTCAAGTGAGACATCCACTCTAGACTACAAATGTCAAGCTCCAATGATGATGTCATGCACAATAAGGATTCTAAGGTGATGTAGCTACACAAGGCAAGTCCACACCACTCCATCCCAAACCTCCATGGGCTCCATCTATCCTCCAAAGCAAAGTACTCCACTGGGTTAGCTACCCTCTGCAAGAACACTATTGCAGCCATAGGAGTCCTTAAGCCATCTACAATCCTCAAAATAGGAATACAAGCTGTCACATGCCATCTAGGGCTTGAAACCCTCCTCCATGATGCGCAATAATCCACATCCCTTATAGGCCGTTCTCCCACCAAGTGAATCCTCCATGTGGCCATCATGAAGTTCATCCACCATCCAAGCAAGAGATCTCCAATGCCCAAGAGAAGAACATTGAGTCAACAATCAATTGACGCCAAGCATCTACTGAGCAAGCTATCTCAAGTGTGCATATCCATCACGGACCATTTCTCATGCTACAATCCATCCTAGACCATCTAGGGGCTGAACATACACCATTTACCCCAAATTTTATGAAGCACTCCCAAACATGCTGTAAATACATTTGAACTAACCAGAAAATCTAATAGGCAGAACACACTCAGTAGTGGGAATCAGAATAGTGCTGCTTGCCCATGAACCTTCCCCTAAAACGACTTGACTCTTGATTCTGGATGTATTGTCAACAATGCTTGGCAAACTTGTACTCCTAAAGAATGTGCTTCATTGTCTTAGTATGACCACATACTAAGCAAAGCCCATCCATGAACCCAGTTCTAGCCAAGTGAGCTTTGGTAAGGCAGTCCCTGATAAATAACCAACCATGCAAAGACCCTTAATTTGTAGTTGAGGTGGAGAGACCATTCATTGCAATCCATGAATCCACTTGTTCCATGGATCAGAAGAAGTCCAACAAGCTTTCAAAACAAGGGACATGATATGTGTTTGATGTGGAAATGAGTAAAGCTTTTTGGAATCATAATGCTGAAGCGGTTTGCCAAACTTCCATTCCCATTACTATTACAAGGGGCCTCGCATGTAAATATCAATTTGGACAACTCCTTAGATGTAATCAATCCCCTAATAATTTTGATCACACCTATATCAGAAGTCAAGAGGGTGTTTTGGCAAGCCAAAAATCTCTATTCCTTCCAGGCCCCAACCTTAAAGTGCCAAAGATCCGTCCATACAAAATTACTTTTCTTGCTTAATTTGCTAGCTTGGAACTGTGGTAACTCAATAATGCATTGGTCTTGATGATTCCAACTCCAAATAGGGTGCCGAGCCAAATCCTGTCTTGTACCGCTGCATGAGAAGTTCCACTTGATGAGAGGAGAAACAACTTTCTTGGCCTCTCAATGCTCTTGCAAATGAAGGACTCTAAAATATAAAATAAGTGAGGGATGGAAAGGATATAACATAAGTCAACAGCACCTAAAATTTTAAGCAAATGCTGAGCTAATTGGATCCTATGCCACAATAAATTCTGCAAAGAGGAGGAACTCTCAAGACACCTCACCACCCACTTAGCTGCAAGAGTGCCCCCTTGGGACGCAACCTTGATAAGGCCAAGACTACTCGCCTGATTGGGCATAAATTATAATACACACATCCAAGGCACCGTAGTAAGATGTCTCTCCCCGCCATATTGAGACCATAGGAAAAACCTAAGACGCTACTTCATTTTTTTGAATTGGGACTTGTTAGGGAGCCAACGCGAGACATAGTAAATATGAGAAGCCTATAGAATCCTCGAAACCACAATGAACTTGCTTGCAAAAGGGAGATCTTTAAATTGCCAAGTGTGTAGCTTTGTCTGTAGCTTTTGAAGGCACTAATTCCACATGAACACAAGTACAACTAAGAGACTGGTGCCAAACAAGATTTCGAGGTAATGCACAATCCCCGGTCGAATATAATTCCACATGGGGGGAATCCAAGATGGAGGGTCATTAACCCCGACAAGCCTAAAATCAGTGTTGCTTTCACTAACCATTGCTACAGAAGCTGTGCAAATAGATTCAAACAATCCCTAGTAGCCTCAACCATCTCTTGATCCACTTAAAATGAGAGAAACAAATCATCAACAAAATGATTGTTTACCATCTTTGAGCCATTGGGTAGAGAGATGCCCTAAATTCTTCCTTGCGACTTGTCTCCAACAAACACCCCAAAGCATTGATAGTTAACACATACAAACGGGATGATTAGAATTGATCTAATGTCTAAAGGATGAAGAATATAGAGTACTAAACTTTTTAATCCTAGTTATTCCTAGTCTGCCATTGTTTTAGGTTGGTTATTTCTAATGCTCTGGTAGTATACCATTCTGTCCATCAAATTATCTTAAGCAGTGACAGTATTTATCAAACACACAAAATTAGGAGCATTTTGCATGGTAATGTCTTGTGCTTTTATCAAAATTAGAAATTTTATGTGCTTGGACGAATATGCATTCATATTAGTGTCCCCTCTTGATCACATGAAGTGGCTATGGTTTTCGGTTGCAGAAGCAGAAGAGAGAAGCCGGATGTTCAGATATGGCTCAGGCTGAGAAAACTCATGAATTACCACCTAAGGTTCTCCGGTATTTTCCACAGCGAAAGTCTGTTGCTGATGCAACCTCTGAATGCCCCCCAAGGCTCTCAAAAGATGTTCTGGCAGGGGTACTGTTAAAACTTAATTTCATGATTCAGAGATTTCTAATTACTGTCGAGTTTGCAAATAAATGTTTTTTTGATCATACTAGACATAAATATTAAAATTGGTCTTTTCTGTGCAGGTATTTGGACGTTCATCGTCATAATCAAAATATTATTTGCTCTAATCATGGAGGAAGTGGTATTGGTTTGGTATTCATGGATAACTATTGGTGGTAATTGATTCCTTCAATTGATTATCAGTTTTATACACAACATCAGATAGGTCCCAAAGCAGGGGTGGAATTGCTAGCATTGAGGAACAATGGCTCGAGCCATTTTGGGGATTTGAATCTGGTTTCCCCTGCTTAGTTATCTGAAGAGGCTTAGAACGGTCATTTTATTGTGCTATTTAATGCTCGGCACATTCTTTGATAGGGATTAGATTACTTTTGGGTAAAGTAAGAATAGAGAGTGAAGGTTGACGTAGTAATGTATGCTCATTAACTTGTGCCATTCTTGAATGATGAAAATTATTTTTTGTTCTCGACACTTTCCCATGGTTACTTTTTATAGCATATTACAATAGAAAGAATAATGTACATGCATATATCTTACCCATGGGGAAATAGTACAGGTTTTGGAAAAGGCACTATCACTTAGCATGGGGAAAGAGTGCAGGTTTTGGAAAGGGCACTATTGAGTTTTCAGGTTAGGTGGAAACTCACAATATATATAACGACAAGATGTTTAGCATCTTGTCTATATGTATGTATTGACATGATGCTTCCTATTACCACTCGGGCAAATATCCCATTCTGGATCAATGTTTTAAAAACTGGAACCGGGAATCAAACCGGTCAGGGGTCAACTCGGACTGGAACCGGAATTGGTAATGAACCGGAGCGGTTTGATTTCAATGAATCGGACTATTAAAAAATACCAAAAAAATTACAATTTTAATCATAAAAATTATATTTAACATTCCAAGCTATATTTCAAAGCATTAGACACATAATACATATATTTGAAACCATTAGACACATAATATGTAAAGTCTACTCATATAAACTTTCAAATTTTCAATATGATAGAAAAAAGAGCACATCACAATCTTGAATGCATCTTGTATTTAGGACCTAGAAAGGATAAATAACCATAAGTATTCGAAATATTTTCACTAAATAAAGACATACGCATCACACATACATCCACAAATCCATGACTTTAATAGCAATAATACCAGCCAGTAAACATTCTCACTGCTGAGTAACGAGTTAATGTTTTAAATTTCATAGGCTGTAAGGTAATTTTTAATGTAAATTTCTTGCTTGGGATATATCATTAATATCATAGGAATTCATACTATATGAGTTTTTTAATGTAAAAATTGAAAAACCTGATTTTGGGTCCGTGGGCGTGTTTTTTAGCTGGCCGGCTGGTTTGGTAATGAACCGGTCCGGTTAGATCCGGTTAGGTCCGGTTTGGTAATGAACCGGTCCGGTTAGGTCCGGTTCATTACCAAACCGGACCCCCGGTCCGAATTGACCGCTGGTTCGGTGCTGCATTTCCTTTGGCCAGTCAAACCGACCGGTTCCGGTTCGAACCGGACCGGTTATTAAAACAGTGTTCTGGATATTACAATGGAGTGTAGCTTACACTGGAATGGAGCTGGTGTACAACACTTTAAAAAATATTATTTTCACACAGGTGGGAGGTATCTATTCTTTTTCTGCCAAATTTGTCTAGCGCTTGCCCCTGACCCCATCTTGCCACTGGCCTATCTGAACCTTGAAGAGGGGTATGAAAAACCAATACTTTACCAACCAAGACTTCAAGGACACATTAATATATTGTTAAACATAATAATAAAAGAATAGTATATTATTCATTCACTAATAATAAATTTAATTGTTGATATTATTCATTCATTTTTATTGTTAATGATAAGTTAAATGGTATTTATTGTATTTGTGATACATTTAATAATGTCTAATGTTTCACTGATGTATTAATGATTATATACATGACACATCAATGATTATAAACTATCTATACATCAATATAACAAAATTGTAGCTTGTACATTAAAAACATCAAGCCTGAACAACATGTGGAAAATAAATAGATATGTGTGCACAGATCTGTATGTGATGGTATTGAGTTACGTGTCCGTATGAATTTGCACATGGATGTTCATTGAACCTCCTTTACTACCAGCATTGGGAGGATAAGCGCTTTTGAGATTGCATGCTTATGTAGCATGGGTTCTACTGACTCAGAGGGCTCATACCTTACAAGTCCTTACGGATCATGTCTTCAAAGCCACGTTAAGATATAAGAATGAAATATGGAGATAAATAGGCAGATTGACATTTCGGCAACTTGTCTCATGAGCTGTGAAGTCTCGTTTCTGCTAAAAGCTCCACATGATACGAGCTAAGCTATATGGGTTTGGAGGTGCCACGCCTACAATCTGTTGATGCCTAAGGTGCGACAAAGAACATTAAACATGTAATGACTCACTGGATATTTATCACATTAAATCATTAATGAAACACTTGTGTACTACAATACCGTTTGGTTGGTGTTAAATAATTGATGAAAACTTATGTACTACAATTCCGTTCCCGTCTAACAGCTCTAATTATAAGCTTAACACCCTTTTATTAAAGAAATATATAACTCCACAAATGGCATTGCGTTAAAAGTGATTAAGGTTTTAACCATGATATTTTATATATATTATATATAATTTTTGGAATTTTTATATTTTTCAATGTGGTTTATGGCTCTGGAGCCTGTCGGCATTAATTCGGTGCCTAACCTTGAAGGACCCAAAGAATTGAACCCCTAACCTCGACCATTGGTTGTCTTGGTCCTGAAAGATCCAACCAACTGAGCTACCCCTTGGGGTTACATACCTTTCAAATATATAATGAGAACAAATAAATAAAAGTAAATCCAAGGAATAAGGAATTTATTTTATAACTTAGTTAGGGTTTTCATTAATAGGTTTGGTTAGTGTATGGATCTAATAACTAAGTTGGGTTGCATTTTCTTGGATTTAATTTTGCAGTCTGTATATACCTTTCAAATATATTAATGAAAAACAAGGGAACAAAAATAAACAAGAATTTATTTCAAATGAAATTATAACTTGTTGAATTGGCTTGGCTAGTGTATAGATCTACTTTCAGAAATAACCAAGTTGGATTGCAAAATTTCTCAATTCAAAATAACTAAGTTGGATTGCAAAATTTCCTAGTTCAAAAGAAAAAAACTTATTTGCAGTTAACTTTGGTCGTACATTTTAAAAGACTTTTTATGTCACATGGATTACAACGTATGAAAAACATTAACGGACTTTGCATCTGTCATACCTTTTAGAACTGATACAACGATTCACTACTAAAATGAATGTGTTAAATGTTTTTATGAGTCCACTTTTCATTGTTAATAATGGAAATAAAAGAATGTTCTCTTCATGTTTATTTATTTATTTTTTAAATGTTTTTATGAGGTAATGTTTCATTGTTATTAATAGAAGAAGAAGATGAAATCTCCATGTTTCTTTAATATTATAATGATCGAAGAAATACATATAATATTATATTCATAGTTCAAACAATAAAACTTTGATGTTCTAAATGTAAGCATATATCTAATTTTTTTTCAACATGAAAAAACCAGCAGCTTGATATTCAATAGTATGAATCAAAGACAATTGTACACAAATATACAAAGAGTGAATTAATCTCTCTATATGACATATATAAAACCTCCATCTAAAAACTACTAACCAATTGTTATGTTGTCCCCTATTATGATACTAGTATTACATAATTGATGTCAATATTCATCAAAAGCCATACCAGCTTTCGGTGCCCAAAAATTTACAGAAAATAGTAGTGGAGCATCCAATTTTCTATCCAAAAGTTTATAGTTGACTATACAATAAAATAAAAAATGAGTGTCTAAAGAACAATTTCAGGTCAATGTTGGATTTTATGCCAAGCCACAGGCTTGGTAAGAGTTAGCCGCAATCCTCCAATACTCGTAATATTCTTCAAAGAAAAGGACTCCTTCCAATTTACCCACTACTAGTTTTGAAAATCTATTTGCTCTTGTATTTAATTGTCTATGTATGTGCCGAAAATGCAAGGAATGAAAAGAGGTCTAAAGTTCTCTAATCTGCACCTTCCATGCCTCAAGTGCAATGATCTGTAGATCAGAACTGTAGTTTGCCCAATCAATAATTGCTTGTGAGTCCACCAAGATCTGTAAAGAAAGAATGCCATTCCTACAGGTGAAATGTAAAAGCCCCCAGAGGCTTAGAAGTTATGCTCGTGTGTTTGTCCCAATGCCTACCGACATCCAACATTGAAAGAAATGTTTCCTGTCAATAAAAATGACCATGCCAGTACCACAATTTCCATTCTGCTCAGCCCCGTCGAATAGTCCCACCGACTGATCCCGAGAGATATAAGGTAATCTCAAATGTCTAACCTGAGGTGTACTAATCAATTGAAGATAATCCAAAAATTCACCAATAGTCTTAGAGGAGATGTGGATCAATGGGCACCGATTGTTCTAAAAAATAATAGAGTTCCGATGGCACCAAATGTTCCATATGATAAATAGTGGTAATTTTTTTAGATTGCCAGCTCAGTGAACCCAAGATCTGTACCTTGAATATATCTAAAATTCTACATTTGTTATAATGCAACATTATCTGAGAAATATAATAAAATATCTCATTTAAATGTAAATACTGATAAAATAAAGATAATGACAATCTCACAATTAAGTTGTATGGTATAATTTAGAAAAGAAAATTAGCGTGTGGCTAGAAAACTACCAAAACAAAGCTAAAATAAATGCCGGCTTATGAAGTTATCTCTTTACTTTAAATCATTTAATTACTCTTAGGATTATAGCAGAAAGTATACAATTAACAAAACACAATATCCTAAATATTGAATTCATAAAAGCTTTTGATACAATGCTCAAAAATAACCTTTTGGAAGACATTGGAAGATATTGGGGTCTCCTTTGAGTTGAGAGTTGTAGTGATAAAGTTATATGAGAGTCATTGGCAACAAACATGGGTTGGTTGGAATAAATTAATTATAATATAAGGGTCACGCAAGGATATCCTTTGCTCCTTACTCTTTTTGGCATTTCTTTATTCAAATGAGAAGCTTGCGTAGAGGAAGTAGGGTGTGTAGGTTTGGTCCTCACAAGGCTTGTTATCATGCTCTTCATATATGTCACTGACATTGCTCTTTTAGTAGGGAACCCTTTTGAACTTGAAAAACAACTGCAAATTCTCATATTACTGTATTAACTCTAAGATGAATGTAAATATATAAAATAAAGATAATGATAATCAAGTCTAGAAATGTCGTTTTGATAACCACAACTTCGAAGAAGTCCTTTCATATAAATATCTTGCAATCAATATCCACCATAAAGTAAAATGGAACTATATTGTTAAAAAAAGGGCTATCCATTAAAGGAAATTTGGGGTATAAAATGTGCCTTATAAGAAAACGAGCCAACCATAATTTCTTGTCGAGTTGGATCAATAACCAATAGAATTTCAATAAAATGATTTAACCATAATAGTTGAATTGAGATATTTGTCATAAAAAAATTACTTTTTTTGTTCGTATTTTCAACATATCTCCCTGTGTTTTTACTCAAATTTCGAGCGGGAGCACTCGTTGGATGTGGAATTACCCATACTGCATACTTTTGACGGACCCCGCTGCCCCAAAAACAAGAAATACCTGAAAAATGTGATGATGACATTGTGGGTACTCGTTGGATGCATAATTTAATTCTGCATCCAACGAGTGCTCCCGCTAGAAATTTGAGTAAAAGCGTAGGGAGATATGTTGAAAATAAGAACAAAAAAGTTGTTTTTTCCTTTCTTCCTCCAAAATGAATAAATATTATTTTATTATTTTCCTTAAGAGGCCCATTTTAGACCTCAAATTTCCTCTAATGTGGCATTGGAAAGCCTTATATGGTCTTAAAAATAATTGTATAGAAGTTGAGTTCTAATTATGGGAAAAAAGAAGTTTATTTTTGACACACTTGTTTTCTATTGCCGATAAGCTTGTTAGTCCAATCAACAATCAATTCACAAAGAGAGAACAAGTCACAAGTGAGATTTAAACCTGGGTGGAGAGGATAACAATCTACCTTTTAACCACTCGAGCTAGACCCAATTGACATTTAAAAACAATCTATGGGTAAGTTGGATTATGTATAAGCTCGAGCATTTGTCAACAATATAATCATTTAAGAGCTCAACATATTACTTGTGGCAATTGAACTTGGGTAGGGAGGATACCACTCATCCTCACAACCACTTGGGCTTGATCCAAATGACATATGCATAATCATTTTACAATACACAATCTTATAATTAAAAGCAATATGCCCTACCTTGTATTTATTTAGAGGATAGTTCCTCCCATGGGTGGTTAGGCTATGATAAGGTACTTATTGACATGTATAAGTAGGTTAACATGAAGAACATATGCTTCTTATAACAACTTCAAATACTAGTCAAAACCACTTGATGCTAAATGGACTCAAAATGCTACTTCTTGGCTTTGTTATTGGGGGGTAGTAGAAGATGATGCCCTTCAAAATGTCAATACCATTGATTTTATTGTTATTATAAATTTAAAGAGAAGCTATGGTGTTACAATGAGGTTCAAAATACTTTTCTTTTTTTAGTTTAATTTTTTATTACAAGGAGACTAAGAACCTTGAGTTAGAAGTTCAAAACTCTCTCTTTATTGTTACTAGCTTAAAAAAGAAAACACATATTACAAAATAAATAAATAACAAACTCACATGAACTTCATGGTGACACTTGAGATTGGACAATACCTACAACACTCCAAACAACCCCAGAATAAAGTTGTAAAGTTTGCACTTTACATCTCATAGAAGTTGAAAAACATTATTTCTTGGAATGTACAACCTACATAAAGATTAGATCCCATTTTCAAAACATTTGTAATGGCATTGATATTTGTGTTAACCCATGAAAAATTAAAGTGAGCTAGGTATTGTTGTCATTTTTATCATCATCATCATCAAATAAATAAACTATTATAATTTTTTGTTTTTTAATCAATAAAATTAAAATTTATAACCATTATAACCTCCTATATCTTTTTTATTATTCAAATTTATGTCACACACATTATAATGTTTCTTGAAATGTTTGTGTATGACATTCAAAAAATAGAACATAAATCTTAATGAATGTTTTATTTTTCTTTCTAATCTCATTTTACTTTTTAATCTTTCTTGATTTACATTTTTTTACATTTTTTTATTATTTATTTTTCCCTAAGTTGTTGCTCTGAGATAAGCAAGATGCTATTCAACCTAGTTGGGAGGTGTTTCGTCGGGAGTTATTTAATACTGGTGTATGTGTGATGCTAATTTAAAAAAAGGAATCCACATAATAATATTGATCTTATTTACCATATTTAAAATTTGATCTTACACTTGAATCTATTAGTGTTGAGATGAGAAAAACACTTGAAATGAAAATCAGAATGTTTATTAAATAATATTTGATAGTACAAAGCATTAAGTAATTTTTTTTATCTCTTTGAGACTAAGAAATGGTACATAAACATTACTGAGTGTCTTTGGTTTAGCTCAAACTCATATAAATTGGCCCTAATATTTGTAGATAAGGATCTATCTCAATGTTTATATTCTCTGTACTTGCACATCTTATCTCATTGACATCCATTATAAAGACTGTTTTAAGACGTTTCCTAGTGATTTCCTATTACTAACATAACCTAGCTAAATTATGTGAACAACTATCCCATCGAAAGTGTTATTTTTATTACCATCAAAATAATTTGACTACACATTTTATGCATGTACAATTAAAAGAGTTAGATATTGATGTTATGAATGCATAGTGGATACTATTTTCTAAAATTATTGGGTACTTTTTTTTGTGTGAAATACTTCTTATATTTATAATGACATAGACTATAGTCACACCTACAAAGGGTTGTGAACTCAATCTTCATGTGAATAAAAACCCAATCACCTCGCTTGTTGTTAGAACACACTCTTATGAACAAATTATTGGATGGTTAAACAACTTCACACTCTTAATTTCAACTTAGAGTAATGGTGATGACACAATTGACTTATGTTTCTTTCATGTGGCATGATTCTTAGAGGCGTTTGCATTTCATGCCAATTTTATGATATGATATAATGATGATAAAAAAGGTTACCTGTTCAATTCTTATACATGGCATGCAACTCTCAATGGCTTCTTAATTGAACGACATTGGACAATGAGTTGTTCACAAATTGCTCATATTCTAGTTTGATATGGGAGATGTTTTCCTATGATTTATTTTTCCATGACAATGTTACATGGCCTCTAAAATATTGAATATGTATGTTCATAAAAAAGGTAAAATGACACCTTAGTGAGGATATTCACTCGATTTTAAATGCCCATGTCATTTTTGTGTCCATTTTTCATAAAAGTTTCATGCATGCAATCTTGTCAGTGTTTTTGCTTTGATTTTATTCCAAAAATATTCAATGAGATTTTTCATCATTGAATCTCTATGATATGGATTCTGTTCATATTTTAAATTTAGTATTTATATTATTATAATAAAAATATTTCCTAGAGTAAATATGTAACTATCATTTTCTATATGTTTTCCCTTATGAATTTGCTAAAATTTTGTGTTTTTCATATACCATAATTCTTGATAGAATAATTTCATAGTCTTGAATTTATTCTAAGATTTTTTCCATATCCAAGAAACCCGTTGAGCAATACAACTGCCATTCCATTCAACTTTTCTTCATTTTAGGCACATAATTCATGCTTTGTCTTTAATATATATCTTTTAGGTTCACATTAAATGCCTCATAGGGTGGACATTTATGGCATGTTCCATGCTAAAATAATGTTCAATGGATTCACTTATTATATTTTATGACAATTGGACCTTGGGTCCCACCTTTCCTCAAGATACATCATAAACAATGAATTAATTAATTTTTTTTCATAACAAAAAGACATCCTTTTATTAAAAGAAAAAGATGTGTCAACAAAACATTACATTAGTAGAGAAGCAAGATTGCTTCTCATTACCCTTAAACCATTCATTGATACATAAATAAATCCACCTTAGAGCTTTACTCAGCAAGGTATTCTAGCTAATAACACATATAAAGTCAAATAAACAATACATAAAACTGTCCCCAAAAAACAACAAAAGTGTCTTTTAACTAATTTCCAGATAGTTCTCTCTAACCAAAAAAGCTCCTCTGAACTTCTTAACCAAAATAATCCCATCCATATCTCCCAGGGCCAGCTTCGAGATATCGTCGGCATCCTTGTTGAAGCAACGAAAGATGTGTGAGAAGGAGAGCTTTGAAAAAGACATAATCAGAGAAAGAGTCCTCTACATCCAGTGCTCCAGTAGAATAGGTCTCAGTCGCACTTTACCCATGGCCCAATCAATTATGCAACGAGAATCCCCGAAAATATGAACAGAATCTATGCTCATCATCCTCGCAAACCACAATAGCCTCCACAGGGCCAATAGCTTAGCTCTAGTGTTTGTACCCCTGCCTTCTTGAAGCAGTAAATGATAATAGTGATCCGAGGATAGTTTTAGAACCATACCAGCACCACAATTCCCCCCTTGAGCTGCTCCATCAAAATATCCAATCGGGAAGGAATACCTTGCTTCATCGAAGGAAATAGATATGACCTTGATATTTTTTGAAGGGCCAGTTTCAGAACAAGCCCTAGCACTGGTATGCACAAATACAAGCTCAACATTAGGCTTTCGGTTCCCAAAAATCACCCGATTTCTTTCACGCTAGACTTCCTAGATGCTGTAAAAGACCATAACCAAGTTCACCTGCAGGAGAGCATAACACTCATCCATATTATCAATGAAATGTGTTATGTCCCAAGCTACCATCACAGGATTTTCCACCCTCATCTCATGCCAAATCCCACGGAAAAATGGACATTGTCCAAAAGGATGGTTAATATCTTCTTGATTCTGATAACATAACTGACATATACCAGGCCCCTTAAAACCCCGATTTTGAAGGTTCTTCCAAGTTAATATTTTTTTTTGCATACATAGCCAAATGAAGCAACTGATTTTTACCGACACCTTTTCATTTCACAACCTCCTCGACCACCTGCTATCCGCTTGGTTCTGCACATTTTAAAAAATCGTCATATACGCCAACCTAGCAGTAACAAATCCATCCATCAGATTCTTTGCTCATATAAACTGATCAGGATTTTTTGTAATAACAATGCCCCCCGAGATCAGCTTATGAGTAAAGGAATCCCATTCGTCGTTGAGTAGTGTAGGGAGAGCTAGTTCCTTTGATGTGTACCAACAGATTGTGGATTCATTTTGGGTCTTTCTTTCCTGTTACAATACAAAAATCCCTCTCTCCTACAATTCATTCAAAAGTCCCGAAGATAGCATAGAACCCTCTCCAAGCCCCAAGATCGGGTCAATTCCCACGGATATTTGAATACCCCGTCCCACCGCCCAACACAAAGAACTGTTTATAATAGGTGACGCCTTTAAAATGTTCCTCCATACCTATGAGATCTTGGAGATTGGTTTACATATCGCCCTGAACCAATGGCTTGGATCTATCCCTTTCAAATACTTTGCTTTGATAGTCTTGCCGCATATACCTTCATCAAAAAGACAATGCCATAGACTCTTGGCACATAGTGCTCCATTAAAATCCTTCAATATTTAAATTCCCCCTCCCCCGAGCTAACATGGCAATGAGACACTCTCCCAAGAGGTAAGATGAATCTTCGAGGCTCCAAACCTACCACCCCACAAGAAATAAAACATTTTTTGATGAATCTTCTCAATCACCCCTACAGGAACAACAAACAGAGAGAACCAATACACAAGAACACTTTGAAGAACGATTTTCACCAATATAAGTCTCCCCCCCAAAGTCAACCACCGGTAAGACTAGGAATTTACTCTACGAGTGATCTTTTGTAAAAGCCAATTCCAATCCTCTACACCATAACAATTGGGCTTAATGATAAAACCAAGATATTTGATGCCTACCTCGATGTCCTTCATCTGAAATGGAAAAATTTCCTCAATGGAATTCTTTGTACTTGTATCAACACAACTACACATAAATCCGGATTTGGAAGGATTAATAAGCATACCTAAAGCGTCACAAAATACATTTAATATATTTTTATACTGTTTCCATTCCCCTCTAGTACCAACTCCAAAAAGAAGAACGTCATCAACAAAAAGGTGTGAGATCGAGAGTGTTCGGGCCACTTTGATTCCAGCGATAAGATTTTGCTCCTTTGCCTTTTTTTATCAATAAGCTAAGCCCCTCAATGGCCAAGATGAATAAATAAGGTGACAACGGACAACCTTTCCTCAAACCACGAGTCCCACGAAAGAATGAGGTAGGAGACCCATTAATCAACACCGCAAAACTTGCACTAGTAATACAAGCCATCATCTAATTGTCTAGCTCCACCGTGAGGCAAATCTAAATAAGGATGAACCGTAGATATGACCAATCCACTCTATCATATGCTTTTTGAAGATCTAACTTGAGAATAAAAGAATCCAAGCTCTTCGCCTTGATAGTATGAAGGCCCTCTTGGGCCATACCCACAACATCCATAATTTGGTGATTTGGTAAGAAGCCAAACTGTTCCTCCGAAACAAACCTTCCCAGATAGGGCTTTAATCTTTCTGCAATGATTTTTGTAATAGTTTTGTATAGGAGGTTGCAAAGAGAAATCAGACGATAGTCATCAAATTCGGCCGGTCTATCCACCTTCAGAACCGGAGTAATGTAGGTAGTATTCAGGTTGGAAGGCACCCATTCTTTATTTTTTGACTCCTCGATTGCTTCTGTGAGCTCCTCACCAAGTAAATAAAAAAAAGTGGAGGTAGAATTCCACCCTCCACCCACCGGGACTAGGAATTTTGTCCTTGGAAAATATCTTGAGTGTTCTATGTACTTCATCCACAATGATAGGTTTTCCCACTTCCCTACAGTCTTCCTCATTGAAGAAACAAGAGAAGTTTTGGATTGTCAATAATTGATTTTGGATATTACTAGGTGTACTGCTTGAATAAATACCCTTAAAATGATCAGTGGCAGCACATATGATTGAAATATTGTCACTAACAGTACTGTCATCATCCACCTTTATACTCCATATGGAATTCATCAAACACCTATGGTTTGCAAACCTATGAAAAAATTTAGTATTCCGATCTCCAACTTTCAACCATATCGCCCTACTTTTTTGATGCCATTCTTCTTCAAACTGTTTGAGAATCAGGTCCTTTGATTTCAACAAGTTAATTAGATGGTTTCTGCGTTCTATAGAGAAGAATGATTCATCCATCCCAGTCGTGATATCCTGTATTTCTTGCTCAATATTCGCCAAATTTTTCAAATTTTCCTCTTTTTTGGATTTCGTCCAGTCCATAACCGACTCTTTTAATAGAGATAATTTTCATGTTATCCCCATCAAAGGATCCAACCGAGTCTTATGTGACAGGTCTGACCATTTCTTTCTAACCCACTCACAAAAAGTAACATCCATAAGTAGTCCATGGTTAAAATTAAATGGATATACTTTATACTACTTCTCAAAATCCAGTTCTAAAATGACCACCTTATGGTCTGAAATCCCCAATGAATATGACTAGGTTTGATACTTACCAACAACTCCACATAGATCCTCAACCATGAAGAAACAAACAAGGCATTTGGCGATGCCGTCCTGCCCACACCTGCCATTCGACCACGTCAGAACTAATACATTGGGCATAATGTCAATCAAATTGGAATCTTCAAACATCGAGTGAAGTATTCAGCTAGGGGGTCCAATAAGTTCTCCGAACCCCAAAATTCCTTTGGATTCATAGTAAAATTGAAATCCCTTGCCAAAATGAGAGCCGGATCCTTTAATAGCCCATAATAAAAAATCCTATCCTAGAAATCTCTTCGCTGTTGATATGGCCCATAAACGTTTAACACTCTGACAAAAGATTGGATCCGTTTAAGCATTCACTCAACCAAAATACTTGCACAAGCTAGATAATATTTTAAATCAGCCAGCGTAGGATCCCAAGCAACTAAAGTTCCTCCAGAGTGACCAAACGCATCCAACACACAGACGTGCCACTGTGGTTTGATCCTTAAAAAGTAGTTACAGGAATCCAACGAGCTTGCCATTGTCTCCTGTGTTAGGATCATCGCCGGGTGAACAATATCAAAGAATATCTTAAAAGTAGTTCTCTTCAGGCCATTGCCAAGCCATCGCATATTAAAAGTGACAAAATTCATTGAATAACCGAGACATGGGCTATATCTTCTCTAAGAGCCCGAGGTGTAAGAAGCCCATCACTAGGAAAAACTCTGCTTTGTCCTTTGTCAAAAAGTGAGGAGATTGGTGGATTAAGGTTTCTTCTGACATCATATCCCAATTCTTCCCCCCCATTTGGACGGCCAGAGCCCTTTCAGTTTTTTCTAGCTTTGTGAATGGTCACATTGCCATTAAAAATAAAAGAGATAGGGATTATTGAGGAATTTTCCTTCGGAGTTGTGGAGTAAGTATTCAATGGAATAAATACCTTCCCCACCACCGACGGAGAAGGCTCATCTATTACCAAAATGGAAGGGGGTAAATAAACAGATCCAATGCTGTTCCGAGCAGAAACTTCCTAAGGTCGGGGATCCTCCCCATCCAAATGTGGATGGAGGTTAGTGGTAGATAAAACCCTAGTTGACATTAAAGACTCCGTCAAACCAACCACTCCCTCCCAGTAGTCAAGGGGACCCGACAACGCTAGAATATTCTTCGAGTCTAACCCCGTTGAAACCCCAACATTAGGTTCACACGCATAGTAAATTTATTCAACGATCCTTTCACTTCATGGAAAATTTTATCAGCGCCAAAATACAATTAATCATGGCTTGGAAAAATCATGAGTGATGGCCAAAAGTTCACTACTTTTCCTTTCTAATCTTATGCCCTTTTTCTTCTGGTTTCACTTGAGTTTGGATCTCGTAGGTTATATTTATGCTTAGTACGATTTGATAGTTCCTTGCAAGTAGCTGTGAAGATAAAGTACTTGTTACACATCAAGTTTAAAGTCTCGTGACCTTTCTCTAAATCTTGTGTTTATATGATGTAATTTTCATGAGATATGCCAAGTAACTTTGTAGTCCTTGCTTCTGAATGTTTCTCAATGGATGCATGTTTTGACCATACATGAGTAATGAAATGGTCATTTTTACTACATTTTATGTCATGGGTATGTTCTGCATTTCTTTTTTTAGTTAGTAGTATGATTTCCACACTAATATTAAACAATGCATTTTAAATTTCAAGCTTATTTGTTTTACAATATTTTTTCTTTTCTTTTTATAATTAAAATTGATATTTTGTATTAAAAAAAAATGGCTTCATTGTCCAACAAATTAAAAGAAAAAGAGAATATGCTTTCGTGATGTTTGTTCAAAAAAGTTTTTTTTCTTTGCTTTTTAGCTTAGCTTTTTCAATTCTATTGATATTATTACTTCATAAATGGTAGGTATATTGCTTACCAAATTGTCATGATAGAAACAAATATTTACAATGCATAATTTGATTAAAAAAACTGATAGCTAATATAAGTCCCTCCCATAGTGATGGGTTATGGTGCCTCCAACCTTAGAGAATTGCGCTTCATTTGACTGGTGCTAGGATTTCTATTGGACTATAGTTTCTTTTTTCATCTTTGGCCCTTATATCCCACAATGATCAAC
The DNA here is from genome assembly GCA_027924585.1 of Larix kaempferi. Taxonomy (NCBI): domain Eukaryota; kingdom Viridiplantae; phylum Streptophyta; class Pinopsida; order Pinales; family Pinaceae; genus Larix; species Larix kaempferi. The sequence continues at coordinate 2,947,338 of BSBM01000049.1, read as the reverse complement.
AAAATGCGATGGAGGAGAGTTGGAATAATTTACATCTTTATTTGGCTTCCTTTCCTATTCCAATTGCCCCACCTTTTTCATCAGGTCCTTCATTATTTTCTCATAGATCATCAATTCTAAGACTGATATTACCCTCCACAATTTCCATCTTTTGTTGCAAGAACTTCATTGTTACAATATGTGATTTTGTTTCCTCCAATTGACGAATCCAATGATGATGCACTTCTCATTACTCCTTTTCTAGTTTTGCCTTCATTTTTCAAGTTTACGAACTAGCAATCCATGACACTCCTGGAACTCCTCAATGTGTCTTGTACAATTCCTGGTACCACTCCTTATCTCTAAAAATTCATATATATCACAATGTGTTGGATGCCTATGCTCTTCCATAGTATCTTCTCCCTCGACTGCCATTGAAACAACATGTAGATAGAAGAACATGCAAGGATACAATGTGGTACCTCCTGAACTAAGATGTGCAATTAAGTACAAAAAAAAACATTTCTAGCACAAAGACAACCTAGAGGGGTTACCCATTGTCACCTCAATAAATCCCTCCCTACACTCTAGGTTGGCTCTTATCCAACTGAAGCAGGACTTCCATATGATAGGGTTGCTAAGCCTTAGACTAAAGCACAAGGTGATATGAAGAGATAACTTATCAAAATAGTTTGTCTTTGTAGTAAATAAAAGAAAATCCGGTGATGGAAGAACCAAGAGACTAGTTTCAATCCAATAAGGGCGAATGGAGTGAATGGATCTAGTCCAAGAAGGTGAGTTCATGGATGGCTAAGGAGACTAGGGATGCATACACATGCCACAAGAAACTTAACAAGTTGAAAAATGAAATTAGAAATTAAAATAGGAGGGTCAAACAGTGCCACATATAAACATTGTTAACTAGGGTGTGACTTATGCAATGACATATTAGAAAGCAACAACTCTAAAAATGAGATAAGCATTGTCAATAAATTTATGCACAAATCATCCAAGGGAATTGGAGGAATTAATTCTCACACAAAACCATTCCAATGTGGTAAGTTACCCTTTCAGATGGTCCCAATTAAACAAGTTTTAGTTATTCTACAATTCATTAGCAACATTAAAAGAATAGGAACAATGAGCCACACATAGATATGACAAGAAAACCTTACACTCCAATTTGCACCAAGAAGAGATGTGTCAATTAAGCTCCAAATGAGAGATAACTTCTAAAATCCGACCATGAACAAGAGCCACAAGGTGGCAATGTCCCCGACATTGCTACCTAGGCTAGATGTAGATTGTTGCTATGAAAAATGTAGAGCAACAATATTTGCAAAGGAAATTGATTCTATATTGTGCAAAGAGAAAAGGTTAAAGCAAAATGAAAATTCTGCAAAATGACAATGGTGTATGTATTTTCAAAGCAATGTCTTTACTTTTTCTAGTCTAAAGGATATAATTGGGTATCGCGATAAAGAAAATATAAATACAAACCCTATTCCTGGGAAGGGTAGCGACTTCACACCTTACTTAGAAAGAGTCAATCAACCACATACATAATAATTCCACGTTCTCCTAAATAATACCATTCCCTTGATAAAATCTCCAACCTAGCTACCTAAGACAATCCACACTTGAAAGTTAACAAGTGTCCATTGAATTGATGGATGTGAACCCCTCCACCATCTCGCTGGAAATTTGTCGACCAAAGCATTTACGTGGAGGATCCTTGATAGTCCGTGGGTTGCCATATCTCGCTGTATTGTCCTTCGAGTGTGTTTGTATCTATCATAAGGAGAAATGATCGACGACACCCAATGCATCGGTCTTTATACTATTTCTCCAACCCACGTAGCATCCTCATACTCTATGCATAAAAAGGGTTGTCAATTGAGGAGAGAAATAACTGAGGGATTTAAGGAGAATATTGTAGAATTCCTCCATGATCACTTTGCTGTTGAAAATTGGAAACTTGGCGAAAGGGAAAGGGTTTCTCTTGAAAGCATAGGATGTTTAGGATAATAATAATCTATCATTTTAAGGTTATGTTAGTTTAATATGAATGAATGTAGATTTGTATTAGAAGGCGGTGGTAAATGTTCCATATGATCTCAGTAATGAGATGCTTTTGTACGAGCATGTGTATCCTCTTTTTAAGAGACTTTACTTTAGCACACACAAATTACGCAAAATTTTGTTCTTCCATACCTAAGCTTTTGTAATATGGAGTAGTCTATTCTCTTGACAATTTGCACCCATGGATTCCTTCGAATCCTCACGGTGTTTACCTCCGCCAACCCATACGCAAATCCCTCGCTGTCTTGGCACGCCCCCTCGCCATCTTGGGTTGACATATCTGTCAACATGTAGATCACGTAACTGAGCTGAGTTAATGCATGATTTTGAACCTCATCGGCTCCCCCAAGCCCCCATCACCTGTAACTTCCGCGAACCAACCCTGTCTCCTTTGCACACGGTGAAGCAACATTCTCTTGATAGGGACGACAATGAAACCATAATGGAGAAAGATAGGCTCTATCATACGCTAGTGGATTTTCTCCGAAAGGGAGACGTCCACCTCTCCACCATTGTGAATCCTTCATAGCTAGCTTCATGGCTTGTATTGAACTCATAAAAAACCATACATTTATCCTTCCACCCTTTACAGATTGCAAGGACAACTTTCCCACGTTCGAATCTCATGCTACTGATGTATTTTTTTCATTAAAGTCATTTTGTTGGTGTAGGAAGAGATTCCTTTTGCACATTTTCACTAGAATGATCCAATTTGTTTTATGTACTTGTCATCGATAGGGATTTGGAATATGGGTACCAAATACTGACGAAAACCAGACATAGCAGTTGAGAGGATTGTAATTTGCATGAATTTATGCTGATTGCATTTATGGTTGAAGCAAACATTGGATCCGTGAGCTTATTGGAATAACACGATCATTTAACCATCATCACATTTGCTGCTTGCATTATCATAATCTTGTTACATTTACTTTCATGTGTATGTAGTGTTCTCTAGTGCATGGAGTATTCTATCTCATACGAGTAGATAATGGTTTTTATTTTCAGGTCCTTCCGTAAAAAATGAAATTTGCAAGATGTTTCAATTATAGTTACTTACAATGGATTTTCTTTTGCATTCCTAGAAGTTATGGTAATTTTTCAAATTTTCTAAAATAATTTTATAAACTATAACTAATAACAAGCATTTTACATCGTTCTGGTTATGTTCCAAATGGAACATTGTCATGAATTTTCTATGTACATGTTTTTAAATTTACAATCTTAGATTTACATTTTACAATACAACTGTTACCTCAAGTATTTACAAATTATATGTCGCATTTAAATTATAATAATTGTAAGATTTGATCATATATATATATATTAATGTAAAATAAATTTATATTCAACATAATAATAGTATCTATATTAATGGTCATTTCAAGGATTCAAATTATTTTATTATTATTGTGAATTCCCGTGGTTTAGCTTCTTTCAGACACAATTATCATTTTAGAGAATCTAAAAAGAAGAAGAGACCCTCCAAACACTATTGGGAAATGAAAAAAGGTAAAGCCACCTACTTTGGATGATAATGTGAAATGTGATGAAGAAGTTGAAGCATGAATTCTTTAAATAAGAAAATAATTTCAAGTATTCTTGGAACACGAAGGATATATTAACTATCTTTATTATAAATGAGAGAGCATCCTTTAGTTGGAAGATCTCAAGCATGTGAAGATGATCCGTGAAATAAAATCACCTAGAAGTAATTAAAAAACACTTTCACCAAAAATACCCAAAGTGTTATGAATATTCTCTCAATTTAGAAACACTTTCACCAAAAATATTTTTAGAATATGGTTATGATTATTCTATCAATATGTGAGGTAAGAGATTTAGAAATTTTTTAGGAAGATAACAAACTATAAATTCATTGAGATGGAATATAGATTACATAAACCTCTTTGAATATGTGCTATTTAAATCTTTAGAATAGAGATTTCTATGTTTTGTCGGAGTTATGGAGATTTGGAAATAGAATAGCTTAATCTCTACTATAATTAAATTAGATATTAATTTATTATTTTGTCTGTTAATTTAAAGAATTTAAGATTTATTTTAAATCCAGATTTATGACATTCATAGAAATCAAATTTATTGATTTATATTTTTTTTGATGTAAATGATTTTATGATAAATTATAAATATTTAATAAATTTAGATTTAAAATAAATCTATGCTAATTTTATTCTTTTATATTTTATATAAACTAATAAGCTTTTTTTTATTATCTTTTATATAAATTAATAAGCTTTCTTTAACTTAAATAATTTAATTTCACAATAATAAACATTGTAAACATATAAGTATACCATTATATTTATATTTATATTTATAAAATTATGATATAAAATTTATCTCTAATATAAATAACTAAATTCTAAAAAAATAAACATTGTAATGTAATTATGATGTAATATTTATCTCTAATTTAAATAATTGAATTTTTAAAAGTAATAATAAATATTATAAACATATATGTATATTATTATATGTGTAATTATGATGTAAAATTTATTTATATTATTTGATTTTCAATTTTAATTCATATTTATTTAAATTTATGAATGTGAATTTTGATGTAAAGGTTAAGGAGACCTATTCTAATCTTATGTTAAAGAATGTTGTTTTCAACTTTAGTTTTTGACATTAATATAATAGTGTAAAAATCAAGTTGATAACATGCTCTATCACATTACTTTATAAAACATAATATTTCAAATTATTTTTAATAAGTAATAATATTACTTTGAGAGACATTACTTTTTCTCTACTTATATTTATTTTACAGTTCGTATTCAAATCACAGTGTTGAGTTATTTTTGAACTTTTTTTTGGTTCATGTTGGTTTAGTAAACGTTTTTTCTGTCTAAGATATCTTGTTGATAAATAAAAATAAACAATTTCGTTTTTATTTTATTTCTAGATGTATAACACATCAACACAAAATTTACATCTCAACAAATTAGATCCTTTTGATATTTAATAGATCCTGGTTTGAGATAAATCTATACTGTGGCTAAACATTTAAATATCATTTCTTTATTTGATATATTTAAAAATTACCAAAAAAAAACTTTATTTGAGAGAGCACTTTCTCCCCTCAAAATATAACACTAATTGATTGGATATATTAATGGTGGATTTGAAAAATATGGGCGAAACCTAAACACGGACCTGTAAACTTCCCATAAGTTTACCGGATAGACTTGCCAAACGAAATTGTGATTTAAAGTGTTTTATTAGAATACTCCAATAAAATTAGCATAGACTTGCCAAACAATAAATGTAACACTGATTTTAATATCTAACATGCACTAAATTAGTGCTATTGGAATACTCCATGCACTTGAGAACACTACATATACATGAAAGTAAATGTAACAATATTAGGTTAATGCAAATGTTATGATGGTTAAATGACCGTGTTATTCCAGTAATCCCACAGATCCAATGTTCGTTTTAACCACGAATTCAATCTGCAGAAATTCATGCAAATTGCAATCCTCTCAACTGCTATATCTGATTGCCATCAGGATTTGGTACCCACATTACAAATCCCTATTGATGACAATTACATAGAACACATTGGATAATTCTAGTGAAAATTTGTGAAAGGATACATATGGCAAGAAAACAAATAAACAAAGTTTTCATTTCAAAGCCAAGATACGTCACAATATTTTGAACCACAAAATCCCCCAGGATTTGTAAATATTGTTCCTTCTTACACAAGTTTTTCAACGCCACAAGTTCTTCGTTTTTGAACCACAAAAAATCCCTCGGGATTGTAAATATCGTGCCTTATTGCACAAGTTTTTTAACGTTGCAAGTTCTTCAATGTTATTGCAGAGGTTGAGGAAAGACAGAAAGACCATGTTCTCTCTTCTCAATCCTGCACTTTAATGATATGTATCACTGCCCCACACTTGGGTTGTTACATCGCCACCAAAACATAAACTTTGATCTCATCTACAAAAATAAATAAATCTCGCACTGTAATTGAAACCCATCGTATTGGAATAATGAGATAATTTCCACTATCCAGGCTTGAAAAGAATGTAGTAATCTCATACAAGGAGAATGGAATTTGTGTTGATGTGATCAAGAGATATTGTTGGGAGTTCAACTTATGAAAACCCACTTCATGCACACTCAACTGGAGCCATGGCAAACATGACTGAATCTTTGCAGTAATCGTAAGCAATCTATTTCGCTTGCACCCATTTAAGTTTCAACCACTTCCTTCCATCGAGTGAAGTGTAAGAGAGTTGATTCCACCATGAGGAACAACTCCCTGTGGATGAGTACTCGCATGCATCGATGTTGAAATTTTTGCATGTGGAAAATAAAGGCACATTGCTCCAATCCATCTTTACGAGGCCACCTTGAGTGGCCCATTTGTCTGAGTTCCATATTGACGACTAAAATACCATCGGTTGGGTTTGAGGATACAAGACTCCTACTTTTTCATTGTTGAGAAATACTCGAATTGGTACATCGTCCACAAAGAAACTGTTTCCATCCATCAAACAATAAGAAAATAAGCAAACGCTCATCAAACACTATGTGACTAACAGACTAATTAGGCATCACAACAATAATTATGAAGTATATATACTCACAGAACTTGCTGGCGATTCTAGAGAAAAGGAGTAGGAATGGAAGTCCATAGTTGGGTCGAACAATAAGAAAAGACGCTGCTCTCTGTTTCCAACCCCCTTTAAATAACATTCATATGCACAACGTAAGGTTCTTCATAAGTGTTCCCCAAAAATTCAAAGTCGAATTAGTCACGCTGATCGCCTTGGGAAGACATATGAATCACCAGGTATTTATTGAGACATTTCAAGTTCAAAACAATCGAGAACCTAAGAAATGTGTTACAATCTGATTTAATGTATGGAAAATGACAATTACATAGAATGTAGTGACAGTTCCAGCAGAGTCCCCAAGAATGAGTTTAATCTCCACAGTTGCTTTTCCAAATATGTATGTGCTCTTGGAAGCAAATCCTACACCTGAAAACACAAAAATATCAATGAGACTTGGTATAAGCCACAGATGCGTAAGCACAAGTAAAAGTAGAGAAACTAAAAAGAAAAATAGAATAGATAAATACCCAAAGTGTTATTGAGCTTGAGCTTGAGTAACTTCCCTTCATACATAACATGCTCAAGAGCCCAACCGGGGTAGAAGAAATCGTTGAAGGCCGCACATTGAGATCCCACAAACATGATGCACAACATTACAATACTGAGAACAAACGGCTAGTGAATGATAGGACCCCCTTCGTGGGGTCCTTCCAATCCCATATTCAAGACTCGACTAGGATGGACTATGTATCAAAAACAACTTGAATGAGAATTCCACAATGAAGAAATAACGAGTCAGGGAGAATTTACAAGGAATGGTATAAGCTTGAAGGCCACTCTATTAAACTAAACTTTGAAGGTGAGAAGAGATAGAGGTAGTGGGTTTCAGTTCTGGAATAACGCCTCCCGTCACGGGTCCATAAAAAAGCTTCCTTCCTCTCACGCCTCCAACACTCCATTTAAATAATGTTTTTCTGTCACTTACCCCCATAATGCCAGTCTCCCAATTTAATTAATAATTGAACCACGTTTTCAAAATTATTATAAGCAACCAAATTTTCTTTAAAACACCACGATATAGGTACGTGTTAAAAAACAATTAAGTAAATAAACTACAAGTATCTAAGTTTTTCATATTTAAAATAACCTGATAGTAACAAATTTGAAGAAATCCTGCATTAGAAAAGAGAAGTTCCAGCAAGCATTAGACAAGACAAATTCCAACAGATAAAGTGACATGTACACTCAAGGACTACAGACAGGAAGGTAGTCTGGTTAAAAGTACGAGGAAGTTCAATATTCAATTCCACCTTTGAATGAAATGCATCTAAATATAAATATAAACGTAAAACCAACATAATGAAATTTATGACCTCTGGAAAACACGTCATTTAAGAAACTGTACATGACGTCATCCCGCTGTCGTTATAGGAAGGGAAAAAATGAGGAGGATGTCAGGTCATGCAGACTTTTAAAAAATACTAATTTAAAAAATTCGTTTTAATATAATACAGTTTAAACTATAGCTAAATTATAGCATGAGCAAAACTTTATAACTTATAGGTCCAAATTAATAGGAGCTTGATGAAATATATATATCCTCTGTCGGGGACATAATAATGGGGGAGATGTAATACCCCCAAATTTGACCCTTGGAATGTATTAAATCATATTATGTAAAATAGTGTAAATATGCTAGCAAGGATTCCTAGTGTGAAGGTCAAGGCTAAGGTAACTACTGAATGGCTAGACATGTATAATGTAAATATTTCTATATTGACCATGTGGTTAGCTTGTCATGATGAATCAAAATCTATGTAAATATTTTGTTGGAAAATAATAAAATGGTCCAAGATGGTTGTTTAAATAGCACTAGAGGGGCTATGATTCCACTAGAGGGGAAGATGAAAGGGGTCCTATGGGATATTAAATAATATTTTTCCTAGTGTCAACCTTATAAATCATCCCTTTGTTTCCATGTGCTTATGAACCAATTACTTCCTTTTGAGCTATTAAATCCAATCATTGAATCCATGTGTGAGGTTGGCTGGAAAGTCTTCGCATGCAGTTATGGAAGCATGGGATGAATATACTTCTATAACAATTGTAAGAGTCCTTACTTCTAGGGTCAAAAGTATTGTCATTTTTCTTTTCACCAATCTTCTCATCTCCATTAGAGTTTATCACTCATTCTCCATACAAAATTCATACTACGTAGTCAACATGTTATGCAATTTGATGAGAACTTTATACTCAAAACGAGAACTCTAGCCATAAAAACTCATATATTTGCATAAAAAACACCAAAAAAAAACCCTGAATCAAAAAGTGGTGCTATTCATAGGACCACTGTTTTCTGTGGTTAAAAATATAGACACGGACCAAAACAATACTTATTGTTGTTTACAAAAATCTTAAAATCAAGCCCCGAATTAAAAACTAATGCTACCGGTAGCACACTTTTTCCAAAAATGACATTATTATATCATTTTGTCATAATTTAAAATTATATTTATTAAATCTCTTAGTAACGCTATATAAAACTTGCATTCTATTTAACACAAATTATTCAAGAAATTATTTCACTCTTTCTACATAAAATAAAAAAATTATAATAATATTCATAATAAAAAAACGAAATTAAAAAATTCTTTGAAAAATGTACTTTTTTTAAAAACTTTATAAAACACAAATGATAAAAACTTTAAATATAAATCATTTTAAAAAAAATTAAAAATTAAAAAAAAAACCATTTTTTTTTAAATAATAAAAACACCAAATTATAAAAACTAAAAAAACAATTTTAAAACACTTTAAAAAATTTAAAATAAAATTTAAAAACAAAAAAACCTACCTCTCCCCCCACCCCCTCTCCCTCCTCCCCTACCCCTGCTCCCTCCCTTCCCCGTCCCCCTCGTCCTTCCTCGTCCTCCGCCTTCCCCATCCTCCTCCCCCTCCCTCTATGCTACCCCTCCACTTCGCCCCCATCCCCCTTCCACTCCCCTTCCCCTCCCCCTCCCCCTCCTCCCTCCTCCGTCCTCTCCCCCTACCCATCCCCCTTGGTGGTCCTTTGGGCGCACGAGGGAGCGTCGTCGCCGCCCATCGTGCACCCAAACGACCGCCCAAGGAAAGCCCAAAGCATCCCTTTAGGTGCACAAGGGAACGGCGCTGCCGCCCCTCGTGCGCCCAAAGGGCCGCCAAGGGGGATGGGTAGGGGGAGAGGACGAAGTGGAAGGGGGGGGGAGGGGGGTTGGGAGGGGAGAAGGGAGGGACATGAGTGGAAGGGGGATGGGTAGGGGGAGAGGACAAAGTGGAAGGGGGGGAAGGGGGGGGACATGAGTGGAAGGGGGGGGAAGGGGGGGGACATGAGTGGAAGGGGGGGATAGGTTAGTTTTTATTTATTTAATTTTTAAATGTTTTTTTAAAAGTTTTTATAATTTGTTTTCTGTATAATTTTTAATTTGTATTAAAATTGTTTTTTTTTAAACTTTTTATAATTTTTTTTTTGAAAATTTTAATGTTTTTAAAAATTTGTTTTTGTTTTAATTGGTTTATGTATTTTTAATATATATATATATATATATATATATATATAGAGATAGATAGATAGATTAAAATTGTTTTTTTTTAAACTTCTTATAATTATTTTTTTGAAAATTTTAATGTTTTTAAAAATTTGTTTTTGTTTTAATTTGTTTATGTATTTTTAATATGGATTATATATATATATATATATATATATATATATTTTTTTTTTTTTTTTTTTTTAAATTTTGTTAGAAATATTTGTTTTGAAATTGTTGTTCATAAAAATATATATATCTATATTTTATAAATTTATAATTTTTTTTACTTTTCGAAAAAAAATTAATCTGTTTTATCATTTTGGTTTTTTCATATATATATATATATATATATATATTTTTATATATATATATATATATATATTTTTATATATATATATATTTTTATAATTTTGATTTTTTTACTTTGTTGTGCCAGGCCCCTTTGAGCTGCGGGAAAAATCTTTGCTCCTCCCCTAAGCCCTCTTTGGGCGCCCAATGTGCCGCTCCAATGGGAGGCGCGATTCTGAGGAAAATGTCAAACTTGACAAATTTTTGAGAATATAGTTTTGTAATGTTTTGACTTTACGATTTTATTTTAAGAGTAAATATTATGTTTTTAATATGTTATTTATAAATATATGGTATAATTTTTGTTCAGTTTATGTGAATCAACACTTTATAGAAAATAATGTTAAATAGAGTCATTTTTAAACATAAAATTGCTGAAAATATGTTAAAAATGGTTTGTAATGTCTTTATTTTCTTATTTTTTTTACAAATTTGCCCCAAAAACGACTTATTTAAGAGAATTTTAAAGAAAAAACTTCCAAAATGTATATATTTTTCATTATATCTAACTTTTAAATGTTAACAAAATTAAAAAATGTATATGTTTTTTCATTATAAGTAGCTACTAAATGTATAGTTTTTTAGTAAACTTTGAAAAAATGCCCTTGTAAATAAAAGTTATAATTTTTTTATGACCAAGAAGTTTCAAAATCACAAAAAATGGCGCAAAATAAAAAAATGGTGCTACCAATATATACACTTTTTGAAACGAAGGTAAAAACAACTACTAAAATTGACCCCCCAAAAAATGAGAACAATGTCGAGTTCTTATCAAGTTGTATAACATGTTAGTCTTCATGTTGTTTTCACCATTGCTAGTTCCCAAACTAAGAATAATAACTAGAAATTAGTATTGTGAAGAGGAAATTGTAGGCATTGGAGGAAAGAGGGTGGTTGTAGGTTTACCCACTATGTATTTCCTACTCAAAGATGCTTGAGAATCCATGAATTGATGTTACATGAGGTTCTCTAAAAGCATACAACAGGTTAGACTATTTTTATAAGCATTGAAGATAATTGTAAGGGTTGGGTACTTTGAGGGATTGCTGAGTAGAGAAAAAGAAGACATTCCTTGTGTTGTGTGGGGTAGTGGAAGAGAGTTCCATGGTTGGGATGGTTGAGTGAGATGCATGTATTGCTCAGTGGTGAGCATATTGGCTAATCATGAGATCAAATGGGTTTTGGGATGAGAGAGAGAGAAGCTTGTAGGTGTTTCCTTTGCCTTGATGGCCTCATATCCCAACTTGGGGGTGGTATCTATAGTTAATGCCCACGGTTGGGTGAAAATTTATATTACAAACTCAACTGCTTGGATATTCTTCTATTAACAGATAAGTATTATTTGTTGTGTAAAGATGTACAATGATTATATTTACTATTTGTGATGAATATGCTTGTTTATGCATGATGTGGGTGTAGATATAGTTTTAATTACACTATGTTTTACATTCATGCACTTGCATCATGCATTTTTTAGTTTATGTTCCCCACGGGAGGCTTAATTTAGATTTGAATTTGAATAATGGCCCCATGGGGTGAAATTTTGAAACAAGAAATTTGTAACTACCCCCTCCTATTGTCAGAATGATGGAAGGGGATGCTACATAGTGGTACCAAATCTCATGGTTTCAACATCAGGGTTGTATGGGCCAAAATCAATAATTATACGCAAAAATCAAAGTTTACATAAGAATCATTTGACATAATTCTTCTATTAAAGTCATGGGTTTAGTTATCATATGGTGCTTTAACAAATCCCATTGATTAAATCTTCTGGCTATGAACTGGAATGGTAGATTGGTCTGAGGAAAATTTTCAAAATTAATGAAAATATCTGTTCTGTTAGTTAACATAGGTTTATAATTTCAAGTAGTTGGTTTCATATTATAGCTTGAGATTTCAAGGATGATAGATTAAACCGAGCACCTTCTACTATCAGATATAGATCATTCGTGCAAGGGTGAGTTCTTGAGTCTTAACATGAGGACCCTCATCGTGAATGGTCTAGATTGAGTCGAGCACCTCCCACCATCAGATCCTGACCATTTGCACAAATCCTATGTGATCATGAGTTAATATTGGGATTTCTCCGGGAATGGATGCGATTTGATTGTGCATGTTTGATTGATCGATCTTGACTGTTCATGGAAAACCAAAGTAATCGTGAGTTAATATGGAGGTCCTTCCGAGAATATCTAACACCTCATTGGGCGATTGAGAAAATTAGATTGCAACCTTCACGCTTGGATAGGTGAATGATATATTGTACATGTGAGCATCGTTGCGAATGGATGATATTAAACTGGTGAATCTTGCTTATTCGCGTAGATGGACATGCTCAAACAATGATAAAGGAGGCACCTTGCCGCAAACGACCATGATATTATCGCATGGATGAGTTCGACGATGGATATTTTTCACATGGATGGATAAAGATAAAGGTGATGGACAAAGTACCTTTCCATGAATGGCTGAGACCATTTTGGGATCTAAGATAGGTGAATCCTAACCATTTGTGGGATTTCTTTTGTAGAGGTTAAAAGTTGCGGCGATCAAATCTTATAGAATCACAATGATAGGGACAAGGGGATGAACATAATTTGACATGGCGGGAATTGGGGATTCCATGTAGGATCTATGTCAGTCACGATGCCACACCGCTTACCACATCAACATGATGCCACATTAGCAATACAAAGAATTTATAAAAAAAGTCTAGAGCCAAAAACTTGTTTTGGCCATAACTGGATCAAATTAACTCAGAATATGCTCAAATTTTTTACATTTGTCTTTAATAAGGAGGAATACATAAATTCCATAGAGAAGTATGGGCTTGTTTAGCTCCAGTTTTATAGAAATGGGAAATTAGTGCCTTTTGAAGACTTATTTCTAGTTATTTGACAAGGGCCTTGTTGGGGCTGAAATTTTTATAATGCGGTCATTGACCAGGAACAAAGAAAACATAGAGAGGCTTTGGCCAGATTCCAAAAGCTGTGGAGTGGATATGTATAAATATTCTAAAACTCACTGTTCCAAGGCACTTTTTGGGGATTTGAAAAATCTTGTAGGAGGGAAAAGTGACCTAAGCACTCACAATTAAATATTTTTATGATTTTACATCCTCATCAATCTAAAAAAATTTACTTAGATGAAGTTTTCCTAGAAATGCTTAGTTTGGGAGATAGTTTTTGGAAAAAAGAGATGAAAAAATTAAAAGTAGTAAATTCCATAAAATTATAAATATTGACTAGGGAATCAAATCATATATCTGAAAGTTACAGTGTAATCCCTATCATATGTGTTATCAAATCCCAATAATTTTTTTTTCTAGTTCTCCCTAAATTTTCTTCTACAGGTGGTGAAAGTTGGTTTGAGACATAATGCACCTATAGGAAAAGTGCAAAATTGGGCAAAATTGGTAATTTTGAAAGTTTGTAACTTTTAGCTATGAGATAAGAACTGAGCATGGTTATACTCATTGAAAATATGACCCATAGGGGAACACATGTGCATGAGTATATTTTAAATAAGGGCTTCATATATTCCTAAAAATTGAACATAAAAGAGCTTATAACATTGATTTGGCAAAAGTTGTCAATATGGGTAGTTTCCATACTGCATGAAAATTAATTTTATGATTTTATGAGGATGTAATGCATTTAGCAAGTCGACTCTTTCCTATTCAATGGATTAAAGGTTGAGTTTTGTATGGGATAAGTTCTTAGCAACCTCCGAGGTGTCTAGAAGAGGTGGAAAATATGGTCCAAGGAGGTCCACATTAAAGACTGGGTGCAATACAAAAAATGGGTGAATATTTATTCAATAGTATTCTCACCTACAATATTGGTGATGGTGTAAAGCCCATATCAAAGTGAACGATGCTTATGATGGAGTACTATAAGGTGATTTTTCTGTAAATGCAACCAGACCTTATCGCCAACCTAAAACTTGTGTGGAATCCGATGCTGGTCATGTCACTGCTTATACTTGGCACTGGATTTCTGCAATATATCATGAACTTGTTGATGGATGAGTTGGGTCCATTCAAAAAATTTAGATTCCCAATCAACCTTAGTTTGAGCATGGTAGGATTCTTCCCGTGTATATGCAATGGGAAATGCTACATCAATTGGGGCTAATGGTTGGAACCCAAAGCATACCTCAAATGGGCTATGTCTAACAGAGCTATGAATGGCTCTGTTGTAGCTATTTTGAACATAAGGAAGGTTCTCATCCCAAGTGCGGGAATGTTTGGAGTTGTACATTCTTAGGATATACAAAATAATCTTGTTGACCATTGCTGTCAGTCCATTGGTTTGGGGGTGGAAGGTAGTCGATTTGGTCAACTTGGTGTCCATCATCGACCAAAGGATGGACCAAAAATTACTTAGGAACTTGCTATCTCAATCTAAATAATGGTAAATGGGAGGATAAAATGAACCCAAACATGCTTGAGGAATATATTAGCAGCGGCCTCTACTATGATACTATTCTTATAGGGAGTTAAAATTTCCATCTTAGAGAACCGATCAACAACCATAAATACACAGTCATTTCTATGCTTGGTTGAAGTAAATCTAGACATTTAGTCCATGGAGACAGACTCCCATGGCATGTTTGGGTTAGGCAAAGGAGTGTACAACCCTTGATTCTTGATGGTAGGTTTGGAAATGGCACAAGAGATGCACAATTGGATGTAACTACCAACATCTTGTTGGAGATTCAACCAATAGAAGTACTTCTGCAACAATGCCACTATCTTCTCTATGCCGAACTTCCCCACCACTCAAATGTAATATTACTCCCAAATCAGTTTCTCATGCTCGATTGAAGGAACAAAAAGGTGGCTAACATGGCATAAAAGTTCATATTGGAGATGAAAGTTTGAGATCAATCTTCCTGCTTGTAATGCCTGATAGGAAATAGAAATGATAGGGTCATTGTCGTAAATTTGGGCCACTTGAATGTTTCGTGTCCACAAGATTTGAGCATAGTAGTCAACACAACAATTGGAGGTTGCCTGAGGAAGTCTACAACTTGATTGGTACTACCATTCTTATACTTGATGTTTAGGTGGAACACTTGCAAGGATGTGGACCACTTCTGATGGTGGTCATATTGTAACTTTTTGTGCATTTACATGAATAGTAGGGGCTTGTGATCCATGTGGATGATGGTATCCTTTCCTAGGATGTAATGTTTCCATTAATGACATGCATACAAAATGGAGTACATCTCCTTTTCATAGGTGGGATACTTTAAAACAGAATCAAAGAGTGTCTCACTATGATATACCACTGGATGTCCATGTTGAGAGAGGGATGCATTGATAGCATAGTTGGAGGCATCTATATCAATATCAAAAGGTCGTTGTAGGTATAGCAAAGTGAGGATTGGCATCGAACAAAGTCAAAGTTTTAGATTCTCAAAGGATTTCTATTGTGGTGCACCCTAAGAAAACTTGGCTTTGGATCCACGTCTGGTCATTTGGCTTAAGGGTCAAGTGATAAGAGAGAACCCAAACACAAAATTCTAGTAAAATTTGGTGAGGCCCATGAATTTGTAGAGCTCTGTTAGAGTTGTTAGGGCTAGCCAATCATGAATCACTTGGATATTGGCTGAGTCCACATGCACCCCATTTTCATCAACGGTGTATCCGAGGTACTGAATAATATCCATGCCGAATGAACATTTCTCCAAATTGGTATATAACTTGTGTTGGCACATGGTACTAAGGATTTATTGATTTTGTTGCAAATGTTCCACCCAAGTTATGTTGAACATGAGGATTTCATCTAGATATACAACCCCAAAAGAGCTTGTGAATGGGCATAAGATATCATCCATCATCCTCATAAATGTTGTTGTAGCATTAGTCAAGCTGAAAGGCATGGCCAACCACTCAAAAATTCCTTCTTTAGACTTGAAGGCCATCTTCCATACTTTGTCTTGCTCAAGCAAGACTTGGTGGTACCCTAAATTCAAATCAATATTACCAAATAACTTAGAACCCTTAAGCTGATAAAAATGAGCATCAATATGGGTTATTGAGTATCGATTCTTGATGGTGTTTATTTTTTCTTTCTTCAGGGATATGCAATCAATACAAAGTCACCATGTCCCATCCTTTTTTTGTACCAAAACAATTGGGCTTACACAATATGAGGAGCTTAGTTGAATGTGTCCTTTTTGGATGAGCTCTTGAATTTGACACTTTATTTCCCCATTATCCAGAAGATAGAGTCTATATACTGGGTCATTAGGTAAATGAGCACTAGGTATCAAATAAATTGAATGTTTCACCTGATAGTGTAGAGACACCCCTTTAGGTGAGGTAAAGGTATATATTTATTCTTCTACAATATTGTCCACCTGCTTCTATTGTTTAGACAGAGTTCATGCTGAGGTTATGGTAGTTGCAGTGACTGTCTATCCACCTCCTGACTGAACCATGAAGAGGATCAATTTATTAGTTTGAGAGCTTACCTTCTGACATTGCTTTGCGGATCAAGGAAACTACACTATTCAGGACTACCTTGGGTATCATGTAGAGTTGACCTTCCAAAGTAACAATGACAATACAAGGTGTGGACTCATAAATAGCATGAAATTTCCACATATAAGGTTTTCCTAAAATAACATCACAAACTTCAAGTGGGACAACATCACACTATATATCATATTTGAAGGGCTTGATGTCGTAGGATACATGGCATTATTGACTGATGTGTATGTCTCGTCCTTGGCTCAACCAACCGATGATGTGTGGTTGGGGGTGTGGCATTTTCGACAGATTAAATCTCTTGATGACATCGAACTAGATTATGTTCTTTTGGAAACCATTGTCAATAATTAAATGCAATGGATTCCCCTTCATCCACAAATATGAATGGAATAGGTGCTCCCCTTCCTATGAATCCTATGACTCTTCTGTTTGGATATTTGCAATTGCGACGGTGGCACTAAGTTCCATGTCAATGATCCACTTTAGCTTACCTTTATCTGAATTAGATTCTAATCCAGAGTATCGATCGAAGGATTTCATCTCATCCAACAATGATTGTTTTGAGAGGCATTAATCAATATTGTGCCAGGACCTTTTATGGAATTCACACCACTTGTTGAGTCCTTCTTTGAATTCATGTTACCCTTATTTACCTGTGGATTGGCTTGGTTGTAATGATTTTGTCCATCCTTGTTTTTCCTGTTATTTTGTGAGTTATGGCCACCTTTACTAGTATTATGCTATAGTTGATTTGTAAACTTGATCTATCACTTATTCTTTTGCTTAAAAATTTTCTCGATCTTGACAACATATCGACAAGCATCTCCCAATGAAGATATGCCCAAGAAATCCATCTCTGTATATATGTACTTGTGCAAGGCGCTGCGGTACTTTAGGATCAAGTGTCATTCAGAGTCCCTGATACCTAGATTTGAGCACAAGGTATGGAATAGATTGGTGAACTTCGACACCATCTGTTGTCTCTCTTGGCACAAAGTTGTCCATCTCGTGTTTTGGTCATGATCATAGTTTATGGTAGGGTAGAATTCCTTCTCGACGAAATCAAAAAAATCCGCCCAAGTATGTTTTTTCATGTATGTTTTGGAATCCTCTTAGGCATGCCTCTAATAGTAAATGTCCCACCAATATTTGACATGGGGGAGAGATTTAAGGCGTGCAAAGGTGATCTTTTTCGCTGTTAGAATTTTGTTGAATAGAGTAACAAACCTATAATATATTTAACCATCTATCCAAAGCATATGCATCTATTTGGAATTCAAATAAAGGAATGTAAAAGTTAACTTGTACCTTGAAGGTAGTCACACCTTTGAAATGGATTCTCGTTGGAGGTTTCTTTGTTTTCGTTGGCAGCTGTTGAAGGATCTAGGAAAAATTAACCATCATCTCATTCCTTTGTCATGTGAGGGATTTCTCGAGCAACCACTTAATATGACCGCTTGATAAATCACCTCTCTTTTCTTCTCCCACCATGTGAGGCTACTTGGGTCGACGGTAATGGTTTTCCATAAGCTCAATTAGTTCAAGATCCAACTCTTGATACTCATATCTCATTGGGGACATGCATCGAGAAACAATAAGGGTAGATTTCTCTAATACCACTGATTTGAGTTATTTGGAGAACAAAATGAAGGCAAAATTATAAAATGGAAACAGACACCTGAATATTTTGCAGAGAAAACAATAGTATAGTAAAACCCAATTTTTATTAATGAATGGAATGGAAAAACACTACAAATTGCAAACCAATACAAATTAGCTTAGACAATGGTAGCTTATATATGAAGAAAGATGTGTCGGCTACACTCATTTGCATTGAGATGATTACAAAGAGACCAAAAATGACATATTATTATAAGCATAAATCCAAAGAGGAAAGACCCTAAAAATCCAAAAAACCTAACCCCAGGAGATGAAGCACCAAAAAGGATTTGTGGGTCCCAAGGTGACTAGTTGACAAGTCAACTTCCCGAGGGAACAACTTCCACATACAAACTTAGTTTTGGGCGTATTATAGCCCGTTGGAAATATATTGAAGAAAAGAACAAATTTCAAAGGTTCCAAGGTTTTTTCCAAGATTCTAGGATCATTTAGGGCCTCAGAACAACCCTAAAATTTTGGGACCCAAAAAATTGTTGAAAATTACGAAGGAGATGGAGAACCGTTGTGAGTCAGTGGAAGAGGAAGGTGGCCACCAATATCCACTTGGATCAGATTATATGATTTATTTTGGAGATATAGTACCATATAAAAAACAATTAGGGGTAAACATTCAATGTAGTGCAATAAAAAATCCCTTGGTCTTGGTTGGGCGAATAAAGCTATCACTATGAATGGTGAGTAGGATCCATATGAAGTTGAAATAGATGCCATGGGGGAGAATATTCATATTGATAATGAAAATAAATAATATAATGGCCATATAAACCAAGTGACTCCTCCAAATATTGCAGAGACTATGATAAGTCTACGAGTGGAGTTACAAAGTTGCAGAGTAGATAATGAAAGGTTGATTCGAGCTTAGGAAGAACATAACTAGTTGAATGCAACTATGCTTCAAAGCTTGGAAAAAGTTTAGAGGAATACGCATGATGAGAAGAAATAAGGCAATACTGATAAGAGTGGGAGTAACTTAAGGAGACATTCTCACAAGAGTTCCCATAACTCAAGAAGAATTTCTAGAGATAGGACATATCAACCATAATTTTCTACTAGTGAGTCATCTACCTCTAAGGATTCCACCAGAAATCCAAGGTCTTCATCTCACAAGAATAAGATGAATATGACTTCTAGGGAAAAATATTATGGAGAATTTTGGAAGGTCAAACCCACTAGCTTTAATGGTGAAGTGAAATTTTGGCAAGAAGTCAAGGATTGACTTCTTGGGATGATGAAGTATTTACAAGTCCATGAATTCTCTGGAAACTTGAAGGCAAGGGTGGCCATTTTTATTTTGATTGGAAAAGCATCAATATGGTAGGATCACCTTAGGAAAGTAAATAGGATCAATGAAAGAGAGGTTGTTTGGAATTATTTCAATAATTACTTCCAGCAAAAGTACATTTGTGATAGGTAATATGATGATAAAATATAAAAGAATTTCCTGAGTTAAAGTTAGGGAAAATGGCCATGGATGGATATGCAAACAAATTCTTCGAGTAGCTGAGGTATGTTAAGTATATGAGATATGATAAGGTAAAAATTCAACATTTTCTAAGTGGATTACCTCAATGATACAAGGACTTTATTGAGTTTGATGAATCTCAAAGTCTATATGAGACTATAAGGAAGGCTAAGTATTGTTATGATTAAAACAAAAGAAAACTAGAATTTTAGAAGGCATGGAAATATAATAAGAAGGAAAGTTTGACCAATGGATGAAGGGATTCAAGCCTCTTGGTTTTAGAAATCACCAAAGGAAACCATTACATGGTGAGGCCAAGCCAACAAAATTTATGAGAGATAAGCCAAGAGATCCCTTTGGATGTTGGGAATGTGGAGAGGACCAATTGCTTATAAAAAAAGTATTTTTAAGGGTGAAATTTCTCCAATTGACTATTTTTTGACCTTTTTTAAAAATATATTTGCTAATTATCTTAAAAATTCACCTATTTTCTATATAATATATGATTACATAGATATAATTCATAAGAAATCACTAATTTTAAGAGTATATTATGTGTTTTTTTATTTAAGATTCACCTACATATCAATATGCATGAATTTTTCAATCCAAATAGTCGAATAGGATACTATACATTTGTGTAATATTAGTATCCTTAAAAAACACCTTGCTCACAAATTGTCCTGAGTTAGAATAGGAGTGCCAAACATGTTTACAAAATCCAAGAGGCTGAAACTGTGGGTGATGTAGCAAGGACCATTGCTAGAATGTATGCTACACTCATGGACCACCAAGAAGATCATCATGTGGTCGAGGTTGTAGGTAAGAATGCTAAGAAATCTATTTCTATTTTAATTTATCCTGGATATACTTACAATTATGTTACTCCTAAAATTGTTGAGATTTGTGCTTTTGAGAAAAGAAAGCATAATAAATCATGGCTGATTAAACTAGCCATTGGAACCAAGAAAAAAAACTATTGAAGTTGTGGAGAAATGTCCATTAGGGATGTATGGACTCTTCACAAGGGAAAATATGAATATTTTTCCACTTGGTTCCTATGATGTTCTCATTGGAATGGGTTGGTTGGAAGCACATTGTGTTAAGCTTGATTTCTACAACAAGAATTTTGAATGCATTGATGAAGAAGGAAACCCAAGGATACTAAAGGGAATTTGAAATATGGTTTTTATTAGGCATATTTTATTCTTGTAGCTGAAGAAATGTTTTAGGAAATGTCATCAATTGTATGCAACCCATGTATTAGACATAGCAGAAAATGAAGTTCCCAAGTTGGAGGACTATCAAGTATTGCAATATTTTAGTGCTGTCTTCCCTAATGAAGTTCTAGGACTTCCTCCAGAGAGGGATATTGATTTCACAATTGGTCTTGTTCCCGGAGATGCACTAGTGTCCAAGGAATTTTATAGAATGAGTACCCCATAATTTCTAGAGTTGAAGATGCGATTGCAAGAGTTGTTGGAAAATAAATACATTCGACTAAGTGTATCTTCATGGGGAGAACTAGTGCTATTTGTGAAAAATATGTTGAATGTGATTGTCATTGATGTCAAAGGAGTTTAGTAATGACAAAGGAATAACCAAAGACATGATTGTTAAATTTTCAGAATTTACTTCATTATGATCTAGGATCTTGACTGAGAGAACAACATGTACAGCATATCTACAGCATATCAATCATGGAGACAATAATGCAAGCACACAAGAGACACAAAGATTTACTTGGGGAAAACCATAAAGGTGAAAAACCCCAATAACTTCCTCAGAGATAGATAGAGCAATGATACAACCAACCAAGAGAGATAGCCATAACCTAGCAGCAGATCCTCCTCCTCCATAAGTGCACCACTCCTCCTTGAGTGCATGTGTGAGAAGTGAGTGAGCAAATAGAGTGCCTCCCGCACTCTATTTATACTTGACTTGACTTGCCTTTTTACCTAACTCATGTCGGCTTGAACATAACCACATAACATAATGCTGAGTGGGCCGACCCCCAATAGGGTGGTCTAATAACCCTTTGACCCACATGGCCGACCCCCAATAGGGTGGTCTAATAACCCTTTGACCAACATGACTTATACAGGGCCGACCCCAAACAAGGTGGTCTAATAACCCATCAAGTATAAGTTACGACACTTACAATATAAATGACGAGACTTCCTTATAGAGGAATAATACCATCTCTATAGGAATACAATATACATATATGTGAAATACATTCCGAAGTTACATATACATCAACACTCCCTCTTAACTAGGAAGGTATTTCTCAGCACAGTTCTTCTAGCACAAGTCATCTTCTCTGGATCATCGTCACTGGATAATCGTCATCGAGTCATCATCATCATCGCCACTGCTGTTGCTATCTCAATCAATCTCTGAATCTACTCGTCATAGGAAGTTCTACAGAGCCAGTCCTCTTTCATACTGGATGTAGGCCCACCACCTGCAGGTCTTCATCATCACTGGCCATACTGTGGAATCCTCAGGACTTTTACGTGCGTCACAAAACCTCGAAAGAGCATCCCAGGCTGTTACGAGCACACAGCTCTACCTATAGGATCTCCCAGGGCACCGAATTACATGTGACCTCACCACAAAACCTCGCAAGAGCATCCCAGGCTGTTACGAGCACACAGCTCTACCTATAGGATCTCCCAGGGCAACGAATTACATGTGTTCATGGCAAAACCTCGCAAGAGCATCCCAGGACTGATTACGGGCACATAGCCCAACCTATCGGATCTCCCAGGGAAACGAATTACATGCCATAGGACAAAACCTCGAAAGAGCATCTGCCAGATATCCCAGGGAACCGAATTACATGCCATAGGCAAAACCTCGAAAGACTATCTGCAGATCTCCCAGGGCACCGAATTACATGTCCTCCCAGAGCAAAACCTCGAAAGAGCATTTGCCAGATGTCCCAGGGAACCGAATTACATGCCATAGGCAAAACCTCGAAAGACCATCTGCAAATCTCCCAGGGCACCGGATTACATGCTCATCTGCACAACCTGATCCACGGCCACAGAGTATCAACCTGATACTCACCATACATCATCCTGATGTATCCATGATCATCCTGATCATTATCACTGCAACGTCCTGTTGCATGTCATCTGGAGCAACATCCTAAAGCTCGTCATCTATGATCATCCTGATCATCACTGCAACATCCTGCTGCATGTCATCTGGAGCAACATCCTGAAGCTCGTCATCTATGATCATCCTGATCATCACTGCAACATCCTGCTGCATGTCATCCGGAGCAACATCCTGAAGCTCGTCATATATGATCATCCTGATCATCACTGCAACATCCTGCTGCATATCATCTGGAGCAACATCCTGAAGCTCGTCATCTATGATCATCCTGATCATCACTGCATCTACCTGATGCATACCAAGTATCTACCTGATACATATCATCATACATGATCCTCCTGATCATACAATGTATCCACCTGATACAAATACATGATACATATCATCATACATGATCCTCCTGATCATCAATGCATCTACCTGATGCATACCAAGTATCTACCTGATACATATCATCATACATGATCCTCCTGATCATCAATGCATCTACCTGATGCATATACAGAACATATGACATATATCACCATACATGATCCACCTGATCATACAATGTATCCACCTGATACATATACAGATACATGGTCCAAGCATCCAACATGATGCATACATACATACATAAAATGATCCAACTGATCATATCCAGCATCCAACATGATGCGTACATTCATACATAAAATGATCCAACTGATCATATCCAGCAGAAACTAGAACATCATCCTGATGTTTATCATCCAGCGCTTACATCCACAGCCATGTGAAGGATCCTCCTTCCAACATGCTTGGAATGGCTTCAACAAATGTGTCCATCACTTCTTCCTTGAAGTGTCCTCGATCTGAATAACGCCAAGCCTCTCTCTGAAGTACTCGAACTTCACCCTGGCTAGTGGCTTCGTCAGCACATCTGCAATCTGCTCGTCCGTCGCAACATACAGGAGCTTCACAGCTCCTCTCTGCACCATATCCCTGATATAGTGGTATTTGATCTCTATGTGTTTCGACCTGTCATGAAACACTGGGTTCTCGGACAGCTTCACACAACTCTGGTTATCACAGAAGATACCAGTAGCTTCCAACGGGAGATCAAATAACTCAGACAGTAGCTTCCGTAGCCATACTGCCTCACAACTAGCTGAACAGGCTGCAACATACTCTGCCTCAGCTGTACTCAGTGCTACGCAGGATTGCTTCCTGCTAAACCAAGAGATCACACCTGATCCCATACTGAAGCAACACCCAGATGTGCTCTTCCTATCTGCAGCACTGCCAGCCCAATCTGAATCAACATAACCCTGCAGGTTAAACTTTTGATTCGCCTCATATCTGAGCCCATAATCCACTGTACCCTTCAGGTACCTCAGAACATGCTTTACAGCAACCAGGTGAACACTCCTCGGATCCGTCAGGAACTGGCTCAATGTGTTCACAGCAAAGCAAATATCTGGTCTCATGTTCGTCAGGTACATCAAGGACCCAATAATCTGACGATACATAGAAACATCAATTGGCTCAGATGAAGCATCACAAAGAAGCTTCAGATTCGATGCCATAGGTGTGGCCATGGCCTTGCAATCCATCATCCTGAACCTCTTCGGGATCTCTACTGCATACTTCCCCTATCCAAGGAAGATTCCATCTGCACTCTGCCACACCTCCGAGCCAAAAACAAATAGTGCATCATCCCCAAGTTCTTCATCTCGAACTCGGTAGTAAGCTTCCGCTGCGTGTCGGCAATCAATCTATCTTCACCTGTAACAAACAGGTTATCCGCATACAAAAGTAGTATCACTAGATTGCCTTCCTCAACCTTGTAGTAAAGGTTGGAATCCGCTTTATCATTGGTAAAGCCCAAGATGGATAGAAAGCTGTCTATCCTGCCATATCAAGTTCTCACACATATATGACTACACCATGCTGTCTTGAAATCCATCTGGTGCATCTTCTATTTCATCACTTTTGTATTTTTCAATGCTGTCGTCTGCAACATGCTTGATCTGATAGTTCTATTTGGAAGTCATAGCAAACTTCCCTTCATGTCTTGGGATTACATCCCAAACATCATTCTTCATGATCGACGGATCATGGCATTTCATTTCTTCATCCCAGATCCTGGGAACTTCAATATATTCAATATCTTCAATAGATATCTTTGTTGCTGGAACAAAATGTTGTAGTTCTTCTTTTGTAGGAGATGGCATACGATCTTTCCTACACAACAAGTTAAATTGCATGATTAGAAAACATCTCATAGTTTTCAGAACAAATTCTTACACATAAAGAAATATGCCATACAGTCATGCAATTATCTTAGCCAATGCTTCAATACAACATTTATCCATATCCAGTAACTTTCTAGATGCCTTCCAATCTCTACCAGAACATTGTTAAGAGTGTGCACAACTCTCAACATGTCAGCAAAGAGGTTTCATTCTAGATAAGTAGCAATGGAATGTTGTACAGTGCCATAGGCCACTTACCCATGCATATTAGGAGTATACTGTTCATCAATGCAATTATTCTAATATGTATAATACACAACCTAATTCTAGGAACATCAGTATATACATTATTGAACAATATTATTTAAGAAATGACAATTCAAATACTTATCTTTGTTTGTTCATTGGGTGGACTCCCTCTGAGTCTTCGCTTCCTTGCAGGAGCTGCTGGAGTCCTAATTTGAAGTAGCTTCTTCTACACCTTTCTGTTGTGAAATGTAGAGAGATGATCAACTCCCTCTGAATACCTGCATCCTTACAGAAACTACTGAAGTGTGCTCCTTTGCTTTCTTGCAGGAACAACTAGAGTGTGCTTCTTTGCTTTCTGGCAGGAGCAACTGGAGTGTGCTCCCTCTTGATCTTTGCTTCCTGAATTACCTGTTCTTGAACTCATATTCATCCTTGGTCCCTATGCATGCTTATTAGTATCATGAATGTGTTATCCTTGTGATCTCATATAAAATCATACATTCATTAGTATACTATTAAAACACAATAATCTCAAGCATGTATAGTCATGACCATTTCAAACAGAAATAATAAGCATGAGCATTCAAGGATTCTTATGGTTAGTCAAATCATAAATTATGGTAAGAAACATAAAATGCATACAATCATGATTATTCAAACCTATGACTTCATGAATAATCATTATCAACAATAGTATAAGATCCTAACACAAGGTAGGATTCTATCTTGATATAGGAAAAACATACCTGGATTAGCATGCTAGCTATTTATGTCTAACATACTCACATGATGTCTTCTTGTTCTTCTTCAATGACTTGTGCTAGTAACCTGTATATCTCATAAGTTAATTATTACAAAACCAAGTTATACATACCTCGTAAATGGATTTTCTGTGAGATCCATGACAATGGATGAGTCTTTATCCTCATGTCATCATGATCATATGTTCTTGGACCAGAACATGATTTGTCTTTATTGGTGTACCTTTCATGTTAGTAGACAACATAAACCTCATACAACACCATAATGCATTAGTACAATCATAAATGTCAATACCCTAACCAATGAATATCTTCTATCATGCATTCATAATTTTGTTAAGGTGATACGACAAATCTAAAATCAAGATTGTACTAACCGTAATAACATGAAGACAAACATACCATAAACTTAATCATGAGCAAATCTCAAAACATACCTCGATGATTCATACCTGTTGAGATCGCTTGAAATCTTCTTATGTAAGGCCTTAGCCTCATCTCCCTCTGAAACAGGAACTTCTTTACTCATGCAGATGATCAATCCATCTTCTTCTAGGATTAACCCAATCCACTTGATTTGCAAGAAATGGACCTGGAGCTGGATATGGGTTTGTCAGAGAAACCCCAAAAATTCAAAATTTGAATTTCAAACTTTTGAAAGGATAGAAATATGCGTCTTGATGAGATGATCAAACTGGTATATTCAGAATTGCAAAGTTTCACTCCTCAATTTTGCCTTTGAAACTTCCGAATTCACTAGACGTGACCCTGAACTGGGGTTTGATGAAGCCCACTCTTTTGCCCCATCAAAATGTTTGATCCAAAGCTCTAAGCTTCTATTTTTCTGAGGAGCTTCCAGCCGTGGTCACAGATTTCAAAAATTCCCATTTTTACAGAAGCCCTAATTTTCCACTTTTCTGATCAAAGTCCCGAACTAGGGTCTAATCAAGCCCGGCCTTCTGCCCAACCAAAAATTCTGATCTTGGTCTCTAAATTTCTATTTTGATGAGTAGCATCCAGCCGTGGTCTCCGATTACAAAAATTCCAACTTTCTCCAAAGCCCTAAATTCCGGAAGCCATGAATGAAGGTACCAAAAAATAATTCTGTTTTGACAGAAATATGTACCTGATTGTTTCTGGTGTAACTCCAAAATTTTTGATCCACAGGGTCTGAAAAAGTTTCCTGAGATAGCCTGACCTGTTATCTTTCCATCCTGACAGGTCTGACCTCAATTGGATTCTCTGAGAGAGAGTTATGACAAATGTCGTAACGTGACCTGTTTTGGGATAAAACAGGAGAGCGAACTTGTACGGCGTGCCACGTGTCACTGTTTTAACTTCGGCCTCTGAAAACGTTTTCTGAGATAGCTCGGCCTGTTATCTTTCCATCCTGACAGTTCTGACCTCAATTGGACTCTCTGAGAGAGAGTTATGCCAAATGTCGCAACGTGACCTGTTTATGGGATAAAACAGGAGAGCGCACTTGTACGGCGTGCCACGTGTCACTGGTTCAACTTCGGCCTCTAAAAAAGTTTTCTGAGATAGTACAGACTGTGTACTACCTGTCACTTTTTACGAAATTTCATTTGGAGCTTCCTAGCCCAATATATGACATTTTTCCCAAGGTCACCTGATTTTGACTCAGATCTGGAAGAGGCAGAAACCCTATATTGTACAGATCATAAATCACAAAGTACAACGAATTAGAGGTTGTCCTTTGGACACAAGATACCTGGAGATCTTAGCTTCATCCTGTAACAATTTCAGATCCGAAAACGTCGCCAAAATGGATTTATAGCGAAAGTTCTACGATGACTGGTTTTTGCTATATCAAGCCCTAGCATCGTAAGTGCAACAAGTGTCATACATGCCATATCATGCCTTCTTTCAGGCTAGCTCTGATACCATGTTAAATTTTCAGAATTTACTTCAATATGATCTAGGATCTTAACTGAGAGAACAACATGTACAGCATATCTACAGCATATCAATCATGGAGACA
Organism: Larix kaempferi; assembly: GCA_027924585.1. Classification (NCBI taxonomy): domain Eukaryota; kingdom Viridiplantae; phylum Streptophyta; class Pinopsida; order Pinales; family Pinaceae; genus Larix; species Larix kaempferi. Next base: position 2,918,758 of record BSBM01000049.1, on the reverse strand, counting down.
ATAATGCAAGCACACAAGAGACACAAAGATATACTTGGGGAAAACCATAAAGGTGAAAAACCCCAATAACTTCCTCAGAGATAGATAGAGCAATGATACAACCAACCAAGAGAGATAGCCATAACCTAGCAGCAGATCCTCCTCCTCCATAAGTGCACCACTCCTCCTTGAGTGCATGTGTGAGAAGTGAGTGAGCAAATAGAGTGCCTCCCGCACTCTATTTATACTTGACTTGACTTGCCTTTTTACCTAACTCATGTCGGCTTGAACATAACCACATAACATAATGCTGAGTGGGCCGACCCCCAATAGGGTGGTCTAATAACCCTTTGACCCACATGGCCGACCCCCAATAGGGTGGTCTAATAACCCTTTGACCAACATGACTTATACAGGGCCGACCCCAAACAAGGTGGTCTAATAACCCATCAAGTATAAGTTACGACACTTACAATATAAATGACGAGACTTCCTTATAGAGGAATAATACCATCTCTATAGGAATACAATATACATATATGTGAAATACATTCCGAAGTTACATATACATCAACAATGATGGAAGGGTAAAAATCAGTGAATGACAAAGGAATAACCAAGGACATGATGGCAGGGTGAACTCAGTAAAAGACAAAGGCAGTGATTACATGGCATGTATGATGATGTGGCACGTGTGATGAGGATGGAAAGATACATGATGGTGTTTTGGTGCTATCATGAAGTCAGTGTTTCAATCTGACATCATTCTGGAAAAGCATGGCAAGTTTGTGAAACTTTGGAAATTGACTAAGTAGGGAAAAAATAGTCAAAACTGCTCTAAGAGAATGCCCACCATAATTCATGGTTTGATAAAAATGCATGCACCATCATATCAGGCTATAGCTTGGTGAAGTGGTTATCTATTCATGGTCTCATTTTTCATTAAGCATGTATGAGGAGAAAGTTATAAGTCTACCAAATAAGGGTTTCAAGATAAAATTTGGAGAAATTCTTCAAAATGGGTAAGTGTTGGAAAATTGGTCCAGGTGGCCTTGGGAAAATGCCTGCTGTACCTCATGGGAGAATGATAAAAATTATCTAGAACTATCATGCTCTAGCTTGTCAAAGAGGCTATCTTTACATGGTCTTAGTTTGCACAGAAGGTGTTTGATGACAAAGTTAACAGCCTGCCAAAACAGGGTTTCAGGATGCCTTTACACCGAAGTAGCAAAACTGCCTAAGTGGCCTAAGGGAAATGCCCGCGATAATGTGTGTGTTAAAGTAAATGCCCGCACCATATGGTAATCTTGTAGGTTATTGATGTTTCTACCTGACCATGTCCTCATCTTGTCTTGAGAGTGCTTGAGGAAGAAATAATGGATCTGCTAAAACAATGTTTCAGGAAGATTGGACCAGTCTAGGAAAGTGCAAAAATTGTCTAAGTAAAAAATTACTTGTAATGCCTGAGTGACCTCAGTAAATTTACTGCCATGTCTTGTGGTTGATGTATTAAATAATTTTGAGAGTATGGGTCTCTAGAATGTTTCTTGGTGCATCCAACCATATCATCAAATTGCCGAAAGAGTCTCTAAAGAAGAAGATATTGATCTGCCAAAAGTGCCTCCCAGCTTGATTTGCACTACTCCAGTAAAATGCCTGCCGAGGAGAGAGAAAGAGAATTCAAAGGGTGAAATTGGTATGGATGGAATCACCTTGTTGGCCTCTATCCATTGGGTGTCTCACACTTTAAAATTGATGAAATGAAAAATCTCATCATACTAACCTAGGGTTTGATAATTTTGCCCAAGTGTCAAATCAACAGTTTGGAAGGCTATTTTCAAATGCACTCCAGATGATGTGTGTGTCAATAAGTTCATATTTTGACATGGTCTTGTTCATTGTTGAAGTGGCTATCCAACCATGCTTTTATTTTTCCTTCTGGTGATCACATGAGCAAGAAATCAATCTGCCAAAGTAAAGGAAAAATTGTTTTACATATGAAGAAGAAAATTTGGCTAAGTGTTAAACTCACATGGCTAAGGGGCCATTTGGAAATACCCGCAAGGAGGTGTCCTTGTGATGATAAAATTAATTAGATGGCATATGCTTGTTCTCTGGTGAATTTTTTATCTAACCATGAGTCAGATATTCCTATGGAGTTCACACATGCGAAAGACTAGCCTACCAAAATGAGAAGAAGTTTGTTTTGATGTCCAAATAAGGTTTGAAGAGGCATTTGGAAATGTATTCCAAAGAGTGTCCTTGTACTGATAATTTATCTAGATGGAATGGGCATGTTCCCTGGTGATATGGCCATCTAGATGTGGTGTCAGTTCTCTCCTTGAGGCTCACACATACAAGATTTTGGCCTGCCAAAATGGTGAAAAATAAGGTTAAATGACACCTTATGATATGCCCACAAGGGCTTGTAAAATGCCCACAAAGGCTTAAGTTATGCCCATAAGGGCTTATGGTATGCCTGCAAAGGCTTAAGGGAATTCCCACAAGGGGCTTAAAGGATAAAGTTGCCAAGAGCTTTATGATGCATGTAAGGGATTGTAAAATGCCCGCAGGGGCTTAAATTATGCCTGCAAAGGAGCTTAGGGGGTTAAGCTCGCAAAAATTAGGCATATGACCATAGGCACAAGAAATTACTGCAGGTGAAGGATGGGATATGCCTGTAGGAGGTTAAAAGATAAGTCCACAAGATTGAGGGTTCGCCATGGGAGGAGAAGCCCGCTGGATGAAGATACAGGATAGCCCGTAGATGAAGAAGACCACATGACTGAGATGGAAGAATCCCGCAGATGACCAAATAAGTTTAATTAATTAAATTAATTAAAAATTAAATAATAAACAAAATTATGAATTAAATGCTAATTAAACAGATATTTGAAGTGGCATGTGTTACAGCGTATTTTGCCACCCTGTGAGCATTTATACTCTTTGGCTTCCCTCACCCATTGATAAAATCAAAACCATACTTGTGGTTCCCATTGAAACCTATTTTTCCCTACTTTTCCTCCTATACGCGATTTGCTCCACTATAGCCCGCGTATATACGTAGGTTGTCCCACTACAACCTGAGTACATTGTCCTCCTATACGCAAGTTGCTCCACTATAGCCCGCGTATACGCATGCTGTCCCACTACAGCCCTCATACATCAAGTTAAAATGGTAAATTTTAATAAAAACTCACTTTTTACTCCAAAAAGCGGTCTTAGGGTGACCTTTGGACCTCCATGTATCCCGAAACAACTCGATTCGACCTTTCACCTACCTTTGGAAGGATATATATTGAGCTCTTATGGTACATGGAAGGAGGAGAAAGAGAGAGGACCGTAACTCTATTGGATTTTTGCCGTGACTTGAAATGGCGACTCCATTGGGGAGGAACCTCCATTTTCAGGATTTTTAGGCACTTTTCCTTATTTTGAGTTGCTGTTTGTCGAGCTTCTATGTCATTGACTGGCCGTTGGGTTCTGCATTAGAAAACTTGATTTTTCTGGGTTGTTAGACTCTTTTTTGGCTCAGTTATCCTTCCCTGTACGCGGGTCAGCCTAGCTTTGCCCGCGTCTACCTGTTACTGTCTACACATTAGCCAACATACAGACGCTACTGTTCTTTGAACAGTCACGTACAATTCTGAGATTGATTGTTTTTTGACCTTGGGTTGTTGCTGGGTTGGTTCTGAGTGTTCCTGAGTCTTAGTAGGCTTGATTCCTGACTATTCCATGCTCTGTTATTGACCAGAAACTCCTCTTTCTTTAGTTTTTGAGCTTTGTGGTTTTCCACCATTTTTTTTTATTTTTTATAGCTCATTAGCTTGGCTGGGTCTTACTATTTGGGATTTGCTGGGTTGTCTACTTGATATGCTTTGCATCTTTTACTGAATAGTTATATTTTGCTTGCATTTTTTCATTTCATTATATTGAAAAAATACAAAAACATTGTTTTGCATTTTCCTTTCATTTATAAGCGAAAATACAAAAATATTTGCTTTATGTTCTTGCATTTTGCATCAGAGTGCCTGTGATTTCATCTAGGACTTGCTTACTGCATTGAAATTTTAAAAGAGATTGCATTTTACTTTCGAACTGTTGGATTGATTGTCATATTAGTGGCATGGTTTTTATTGAATAGATGAGTCTAGTGCTTTTAGATTGTGCATACTATTGAGTCTTTTACATCATCATCTTCACGACCATATCCTTTGAGTAATTACAGCCATTAAAATTAACGCTTAATCTTAAAATTGATTAGAAATGTTTTTCTCTTTGATAGGGTGCACCAACTAGCATAGGTTTAGAGTCTTGGAATAGATCATTGTGAGTTAACGATCCAAGACTATTAAACGAAACATTATGTGTCTGACCAGGGAGTGGTGAAACCCATGGTATACATCAGTGTTCTCAGGAAGATCTACTCAGACTAGAGTTAAGCATGAGGTCACGGGAGGTTAGTTACGGAGATAGCCCTCCAATACTAGCTGAACGTGGGAGATATTTCCAGGATTTTTTCATGTTTGGGGACTCTTGGGGGATTTGACCCTCTTGAGTTTCAGGCTTAGTTACCCTTCCCATACGACTGATCCGACCTGCGACTGTCTGCATGAGCATTGGTTATATGTGGTGGCTTGAGTTGCTTTACCTAAGTATCACATAGGGTGCTTGCAGCGGTTATACTCTGAGCATCCTGAGTCAGATAGGGGTTGGAAAACATAGTTGTTGTATGTATAGGGATTTGACCCTGTGCACGCAGTGAAGTTTGAGGGCCCTTATAACTGATTATGTTACCTCCAGTTATAGTTTGGGAGTCTCAAGCCTTTCCTAGGCAAGACATACCGGATGTAGTGTCGGGAGGTCCCTTGAGCCAGTCCTGTTTGTGTGCATTTGGCTGTAGTTTCTTTAGGTGTGTGCTCTTTGATCGTTAGTTGGCTGTTAGGAGGTGTTTTGATTAATTGACTTTATGGAGTTATCGTGGAGCGAGATCCACCTCTCCATTGGTCTCGTCATTTGGCTGGTCTACCGGTCGACGAGGTAGCACGTCCTTTTTATAAGAGATGCCAAAGGATCCCCTCCAATCCTTTTGATACTTTTGACGAATTCCAAGAAGCTCACGTTATGACTTCTGCATCTGGTACTAGAGGAATTCCCGTGACTCCGACCGGTGATGTTGATGGACACACCGCTCCTTCCACTCCTAGAGATGTTGGAGAGGGAGTTTCACCCCCACACGTCACTCTTTCGGGTTTTGGGTCGAACCCACCCCCAGAATCAAACCAATTTGGTGGTACATACTCACATGGTTTCCAGTATGGGATGCCAGATCTTAATGATACAACAAATCCTTCGACCACGAATCCTTTCTCATTTGGTATGCCCAGTTTTAGTACGGTTGTTACTTCCACCATGCCTGGTAGTCATGCCAACTTTAGATTTGGTGCCAGGGGAACTGCATCCTCTTTCGCCACATTTTAGCCTGGGACTTGTCATATCCCCTCAACTACTACAACTGTTGGGGGAGGACCATCTCCGAGGACTACCCCTAATTTTGGTGGGAAAACTACTCATAATGCAGCTCATATTCCACAGTTTAACACACATGCCTCTACGCATATACCCATTACTACGACCACGTTTTCTACCCTGCATGTCCCTCCTAACATGGGAGGTGGGAACATACCCCTTACTTATGGTCATCACTCGACTGCTCCTACTACGACTAACACTTATATTCCCCATAATTATGGTGGTAACCCTTATTATAATGCAGCCGGTTTTGGCCCTTATTACAACCCTCCTCACTATGGTGATTATAACACACATATACCTTCGTACCCTTATACGGGTCAGGTTGGGGGTGGTTATCATCCCTATGGTCATGGTAATGGTTCATATCATCATTCAAGTCCACAAGGTCAGCCTATTTTGGGAGCTTATAATCCATCTTCCCAGCCACAACTCCCGTTTCTTGCTCGTTTGAATCTACCAGATCTTTCGAAGCTCACGAATGATCCGGTGTGTCACGATCCTCCTTGGCCTCCAGTCCCTACCAAGATCCCTTCTGATATCCTGAAGTTCGAAGGGAAGAATGGTGAGGATCTGGGTGATCATATTACAACTTTTCACTTATGGTGCTCCTCGAATTCGTTAAATCATGACTCTATTCGTTTGAGACTGTTTCAACGCACCCTCACGGGGGTAGCCGTGAAATGGTACGTCAAGTTTCCTAGAGGCACTTACAAGGGTTTTAATGAGATAGCCTTGGTTTTCCTAGATCATTTTCAGTTTTTCGCTATGAAACTGGCACCAAAATTTTATCTACCTTCCACCAGAACAAAGCTATGCACATATCTGATCATATTCAAGAGTGGCATCGATGAAAGAGGCTAGTGAAAGCCAACATTCCTCTAGAGTTCTTGTTGGAATGGTTCCCTAAGTCTTTGCTTCCCTACGTTTCAAAGGACGTTTAGTGTCCGTCATTACGACTGAGGAGCAAGCTATATACAAATCCCAACAACTAGACCTAGTCTACACTCAATCTGGTATCCTATACGATATTATTCCTGATGCACCGCGCTCACGTCATGAGCCCAAGCCTGTTCCTGGACTACATGCTGATGACATCGTTGGATCCACGAGTACTCAACCCGTAGACTTGGTTAAAAATAAAATGCAAAATTTGTCTATTAGCCAATCTACCCTCGGACAGGCTCACGCCTTGTCCACTTCCACCCAATCATCCGATGTCCATTCTATACAATCGGCGAACCCATCAGGTAACCAACAACTTGGTGGAAAGAAGAAGAGGAGAAACAATCGTAAGGGTGGGAATAATGGGAATAATGGAAGTAATAGAAATACTCCTAGAAAAGAGAACACTAACCCTCCTCGGGATGACGAAAATGCTGGTGGGGACTGTAAGCCAAGACTTAAGGTGAAATTCCCTTGCAAGCTTTGCGGAGAAGATCACCTTACCCACTTGTGTCCTCAAATTGAAGAATCTTCGAAGCATCTTGCACAGAGCCCAGCCGTGTTGAAAGATCCCCTTCCGCATCATCAGAATATGGCTTTGAATGCACTCGTCATTGGTTATGGGACTAACGAAACTTCGATGTCCTCTTCTCATGCCAGTGGCTACAGATGCGTGAACATGGTTAAATCTGAGGTTAGTATTGCTACTCGCCAACAAGATTATGGTGCACCACAACTGAATATGGGGAATGAGCCCCCTCCTCTGGACTCTCCTTTTCATATCGAGAATCCCACTACTATGTCGTGGATACCGAAAGGTGTTGTAAAGCGCTCCGCGCATAATCCCAATGCCCGAGCCACCCAGAACTACTCCATTGTAGAATATTTGGGCCAAAATACATGTGCCATGTCGGCTCTTGAGGTTTTACAGGCATGTCCTTCACAAAGGAATGCCCTTCTATCTACTTTGGGAGTCCAGGATGAGGGTATTCCTAGCATCATTAAATTCGACACTACTGATATCCATCCTTGCTTGCCTTATCATGTGGCTTTTCAAGTCCATGTGAGGTTCTTACAGAAATTCGTTAAACGTATGGTGGTTGACGAAGGTGCTTCCACCTCAGTGATGTCATTGGATTGTTGGAAAGCTATTGGCTCTCATCCCTTGTCAAAATCTATGACCATGCTTACAACATTCGATGGTCGCTCATTTAGGCCGCACGGTATTCTCCCTTCCCTTGAGGTCCACTTGGGTGGGAAATCCGTGCCTATTGAAATCGATGTGGTTGATGTGCCCATCGACTACAACCTTCTTTTGGGTAGGAATTGGATCTACGCAATGAAAGCGATCATGTCATCTGTGTTTAGAGTTATTTTCTCTCCCCACGAAGGAAAAATTGTGACGGTTGATCAACTAGACTTCTCTAGTTCCAATTCCGTAGCATCCTCGAGAATTGTTGTTCCCCAGATCGAAAATTCTCAACCGACAACTAGGAATATTGGTGTAGGATTGTATTCCTCTTCAATGGGATCTTTCAACTTCCCTGCACCAATCTCCTTCATAGGAACCATCTCCGATGATGCTCCTTCCTTGTTGAATCATGTACCTTTCTGGACATTGTATTTTAGTGATCCGTGGAATCTACCTTCCATGAGTTCTTCGTCTGGAGAGGTTTTGCACGTCGAAATGGATATTCCATTATCTGCAGCCGAGCTTGCTTATCATGATATTCAACAAGCCACTGCAGATCCAGATCTATCTTCTTCACGAATAGAGGAAGAAGATCCCGTTATGCTGCCCGTGTTGGTAGTCAACTCATCTTGCTCACATGATTTCCTTGATGGTACTTTTCCTTCGGATGAAGCTATTGTTGAGGCCATGATTGATGATGAAAATCCTTGGGGGGGTCTCTATCATAGATCGCGTTTCCCTCCTACCCTTGACCTTATTGAACAAGATGAGTCTATAATATAGTTTTGCATCCATTTGTATTTTGATCCAGTTACAGTTGTGTCCAGCCTATCATGTCCCAAATTTGGCATTGGGTCACAATGGCCTAATCACATTGGCCATATTCATTAGAGTTTGTCAAATTGATGTTAAGGGTCAAATAATTGCCAAGGAGGAAAATTACTAGTTTCCTAGGTTTGGGGTGGAAGCTTTGGGATATGGAATAAGGGGATAATAAATGATGTTTTAACATTAGAATGGCATAAATATTTAATAAAGGAGATAAATAAATATATACAAGTGAAAATCAAAGTGGCATTTTATCATGAAGACACATAGAGGAAGTGGGACCCACATATGGCTAGATTTCCCCACTACACTTGGCATCATTCTCTCACCAATTCGAATTCAAGGTGAATGGTAACATACTTGGGGGAGTTCGAAAGGTATTATTCATGGCATGACTCATCCAAGGTCAAAATATAGAGGAAGAGTAACTCCCATGGAAGAGGAAGAGGCAATTTGGAGCTAGTGGGACACTTGGGCTAGATTCCCTAGCTCCATGACAACAATGATGAAGATACTATGACACCTATGACACAAATCAGACATGAAGGCTGACATATGACGTATATGACATGTCAGGTCTAAAAATATCCTCCAAGTGGGCGCTCAAGGGAGTTAGGGAAGCTAAGATGCTTCCACATGTGATTTGGTGGAAGTGGGAAACTAGGAATTGTTGTACAAGTGGCATTCTTTGGAATCTCTTCCCAACTTGAGTTGGCATGAGTATCTTGGAAGGAATTTGACCCATGGAGGACATTAGAAGTTTATAAAAGTCATGAACAAAGAATAATGGCAGATTTTGATCATTTGTAGAATTTGCAATTGCATTTGTGAAGAGGGAGAGCTAGTGGATGACTAGTTTCTTGCCGTAGCCAATTTCGAGGGTGAAAGATTCCCATCCAAGTTGGTAATTGGAAAGGACATTCATACCTTTAATTTGGAGCTTTAATGGAGTCTTTATTTTCAGGTGTAAGCTACAGGTCAGCTCATGGTTTCTTCTATTGCAGCTCACTCCTTCAACCATTTCCAGTTTTGATGGCATATTCTTGATCCTTGAGGGAAAGCGTTTTTGGTGAGCTATTTTACTCTTTGATGGAGCTTATAATGCCCCATGTATTTTGTAATATGAATTAAATTCTCTTTTCTTCATCTCCATAAAGTTTTAGGTCGAAATTCCAAGTAGAAATGTATAAATCTCATTTTTAATGAAAGAACAGTGCCATTTCCCCACTACCTTGTTGTGAACCGATGTAATGTTGATGGATTAGAATGGATAAGTAGAATACTGATGGTTTATTGATGAATGGAATGTTATTTATGGATTATACAAGTTTCATGTTCAGTACTTAATCATTTGAATTCATTTTACTCAGTTTATTTACATTTGGATAAGATTTGGTGCCATTTCCCCAAGGGTCGAATTAGTGATTTTTGCTGATGTTTGGGAGAAGGTTATAAAAAACTTAATAAATTATTAATGGTGAAAATGAGACCTAAATAATGTTCCTTATACATCCCCTACCTCTTTTCATAATTTCGAGTGGGTTTGGAGGCATTTGGAGAGCCATTTTCAGAACTTACCCTGGGGGGATTTGAACCTCAAATTGCTAGTTAAATTCCATACTTTGTCCAGAATATTAAACAAGTTTGAAGAAGTATTTTTATGGTCATAAATCATCCTTGAAAATCATAATCAAGTAAAAATATCATTCATATATATTCCTTTAATATTTGAAGGAATTTGGAGCCAATTGGAGACCTAGAGACCAATACTAGTTAAAGGGAAATTACTAGTAAAGTTCCCTACATTGGCCATAATTGAAAGAGGATTTTTAGAAGTATTTTAAAGGTCCAAAAGAATCCTTTAAACACATATTTATGTTCTAACATCATCCATATAACTTCTCAGAATATTTGGGAGCAATTGGAGCAATTTGGTGACCTAGAGATCAAAACTAGTCAAAGGTCGAACTAGGGAAAAAAGTGGAAAATTGGGCATTTTAATAAAATTTAAAAATAAGGGTCATTACACAGCCCCGATTTGACATTAGAGTCTGATATTCATAATGTTGAGTTTTTGGACTCTCCTATAGATCCGCAAATTGGTGTTCTTGCTGAGTTTGATTCTAGAGCTTTCAACTCCCGTGATGCTGAATTTGTTCTTGCAGATTATTCCACGTCCTTCAACTTTGATCTTCATCCTAATGTTGATCATTTTGATTGTAATCCCCCAGGATTTGGTACTATAGAGTCTTCATTGGTGAGCTCTGCCTGCATTATACCTGGGGTTTATAATAGTGAAGTTGAAAGTATTTCTACCACAATGACGTGTATCAGATCTTTCTTTACATATGTTTTAGATATGATGTTGGTACTAATGTTTCTTGGAGACATGATTCTTAGCTGGACTTATACTTGTTTACTAGTCCTTTCTAACATATGGTTTGGTCATGGTAGGTATATTCGGAACCTTGCATATAGGTTTAGGCCTCCCCATTGTTATGATGCATTTGAACCTTTTTCCATCCGAATTCGCAGACACCCCCTGAGTGTCCTTATCTTGCTCATGTTACTTGCATTATGCATAGCTTTGTTCCATGTGCTTGGAACTAGTCTCGCATGTCCCCGACACTCATCTTCTCCCATTAAAAGCATTCTTCCATCTCTCCTTTGAGCTCGTTAAAAACAGTAAGGAGGTCATGAGTTTACTTTTTCGGGCTCGTTAAACCTTTACAGAAAAGATTTTTATAAAGTCTTTTTTTAAGCCCCTGTTAGACTTTTTCAAATCAAACAAGATTGCCGAGTATACTTGTCATTTCAGACTCGTTAAAGGATTTGAAGCGACATCCACTTAGGTATAAGTTTACCCCTTTTCCAGACCTTTGTGGATTAATTACGAAAAAGGTATACTCTAGTCTTACGTGACTAGAATAGTTATTCTCTCATTGTTTTACACTTTTTCAGGTGAGGAGACTAACTTTACGAAAAAAGACTCCCATTTTATGTTGAGTTGTGAATGCATTGAATTATCTTGCTTGCCTTTGAGCCTCGTGCCGACTCTCGCTTACTCAAGTATTAGCCATGTGCCTGAGCACTTTCCCCTGTCGAGCCAAGTAGAGCTTTTATTTTCCTTTCGCAATTTGATGACCCTTTACCATGAGGGAACACCCCCCCGAGTGTCTACATCCTGCACATGCTTCCTTGCATTGATCATAGGTATGTTCCACTGCTTGGGACTATTTTGCTCGCTATTTGACATTCGTTTCCTCACCTATTGTACTATAAGCAATTTTATTATTTTTCAAGCTTTCCTAATATGAAAAATACCAAAAAAATCAAATATTCCAAAAAGCCAGACAGAAAATGTTTACCACTTTTTGTTGGAAGCTGTCATGTCGCCTTTGAACAGAGCATTCACTCCACTCCATCCATTATGATTCGAGACTATAGTAGGACCTTAGGAGTTGTACTCGTTTCTCAAATTTTACTCCATCGGCTGGTTAAGCTTATAGTCATTATGGAGCCCTTTGTTGATGCTTCCTGCATCGCACAATGTTATTATCATCTAGTACTTGAGTCTATGTTGCTTGAGTCTATCCATCTGCTCATGATCTTGTTCAAAGGAAGTACTACAACCAGAGTCGACCACTTCTCAGATCTCTTGACTATTGCATGTCAGCCATCCCTATTGAGTCAGTTCGTTCTGTTCGTCCGAGTTCTTCCAAATATTTCAGCGTAGATGTTACCTCGTGCTGGTTGATGGGGGATGCATTAATTCCCTCCTTCCAGCGAGTTTCGTTCCATTAAATTCAACTCATTTATTCAGGAATTGAGACTTAGAGTCCATTGAGTACCTTGAGGCTTGCAGTCATTAGTGGTAGGTTCTCTCGCCATCGACAGTTTTGGGAATACATCAATGTCCCCTGACCGATGGATTCATCTTAGTGTTCGACCTCAACACATCTATTCACACTTTGATGATTGTACTCTGTGCCTTGATGCCCATTTTCATTATCGGTGGGTTAACTCGCGTCTGTTAACGGTATACATTATTGACTGGTACTCAGACGATGTCACATCAGGTTCGACTTCAACACCTTTATTCACTTGATGGGACTTGCTCTGTAGATGATTTGTGTAGAAGACCCCAGACGTTAGTGGCATCATTTCTCATACATTAGGAGTTTGTACCTCCAGTTTGCATTAGCTATTTACTGTAGATGGGTCATGGATATGACTACCTATGACATGTATTCATTATGTACTTCCTATCATGGCCATTTTATCATATTGTTGTATTATACCAACATCTATCCAGAGATATTATTGTATTATGACAAGTGGGATACTCCTTCCATTTGTGTTTCCATCACTCCAATTCTGAGATTTATAATGTATTTCGGCCATTGTACTACCGTCTCTGACCTCACACATTAGGGGGCATCTGTTAGAGCGTATTTTTCCACCCTGTGAGCATTTATACTCTTTGGCTTCCCTTACCCATTGATAAACTCAAAACCATACTTGTGGTTCCCATTGAACCCTATTTTTTCCCTACTTTTCCTCCTATACGCGAGTTGCTCCACTATAGCCCACGTATATACGCAGGTTGTCCCACTACAACCCGAGTACATTGTCCTCCTATACGCAATTTGCTCCACTATAGCCCGCATATACGCATGTTGTCCCACCACATCCCATATACATCAAGTTAAAATGGTAAATTTTAATAAAAACTCACTTTTTACTCCAAAAAGCGGTCTTAGGGTGACCTTTGGCCCTCCATGTATCTCGAAACGACTCGATTCGACCTTTCACCTACCTTTGGAAGGCTATATATTGAGCTCTTATGGTACATGGAAAGAGGATAAAGAGAGAGCACCGTAACTCTATTGGATTTTTTCCATGACTTGAGTCTACATCCACTAATCCTTGTTGTTTTGAACTTCTTATGTTCACCTACCAAACTCCTTTCATAGTTTGAGTTTTCCATTGTATGGGGGATTGAAGTGGTGGAGGCACAAGTGGAGGGACCTAGTTCTTGGTTCGAATTGGTTTTCGGAAAGAGGTTGTATAATGTATTTCTTGTTATCATTAATGGAAATACTCTTTTTCTCGTCCAATTGATGTTGTAAATGTTGTTTAATTTACATTGGGTTACATTTGCTTGTTATATCATGGACCATGTTATTGATTATGCTAATGTATTTCTTATATTATATGTACTTGCTTTTATTTGTTGTTGAGACTAATCTGCATGGTCAAGTGTAGAGATTGAAAGCTCAACGGGGATCTTCTTCGCACATCCGGTTGAAGGTTGGTCTTCTTCTCCATATCTTAGCATTTTCATTTATATAACATGGTTTTGAGAATTGAGTTGATTTCTAGCAGTCATCTGTCTATTGTGGTCTGCCCCGAGCCATAGGAAGTTTTTCTCCATAACAACATGAAGATGGAAGGATGTGAGCATGTTCTGGAAAGATGCAAGGTTCAAGAGAAGAGTAAAAGAATATATAAACATAATTATGACGAAGAATAAAGATGTCTCAGCAGTTCATATTGAAGGTTCAACAAGAACAAGAATTTAATATTATGATGGGTTTTGATATGAATATCTGAAGCAGCATTGAGACTAGAGGAAGAGACCAGAATATTTGCACAATCAAGATGAAGAAGTGCATAACAGAAGTCAAAGAATTAAAGGGGAAGAATTGAAGCTGTCTGCAACCTAGATCTATGTAGCAGCAAGAGAAGACAAAGATTGAAGAAGCATGGAATTATATGGAACAAAATTGAAGAAAGAAATATCTAGAAGATTGATATAAACATATTAGGGAGGTAGGGTGGTACTAGGACAGGCTACAGGCCTGCAACGGGGTTGTATCCTCCTTCCAGTGGTAGCTGGTAAATAGGGTGTCGAAGCATCCTTTTAGCTGTAGCTAATAAACTAGGGGGTTGTAGCCTCCTTCTAGTAGTGGCTAGAAAATAAGGGTGCAGTAGCATCCTTGTCTGTTGTAGCAGGAAGAAACCAAGGTGTTGTAGTATCCTTTAGTTGTAGCTGAGAAACTTGGGGATTGAAGTCTCCAACAAGTTGCAGCTTGCAAAAACTATTGTAAATATAATTTTGTAGTATAGAAAGAGTTTGTGGTTTTCCCAATTGGGTTTCCACGATAAAAATATGTGTTCTATGTAACTTTTTGATTCCATGTTTTAATTAATATTAATAAGTGGTTTAAATTGGTAAAAAGATAACAATACTGATTCACCCCCCCTCTCAGTATTGGCCAATATTCCAACAAAAGAAGGATGCAAATATTAGGTTGTGCATTTATTAAAGGCAATTGAATAAGGCTAAATGAAGAACAAGTACCCTTTACCTCAAATTGATGATCTTTTTGACCAAATGAGAGGGGAAAAGGTATTTTTAAAGATTGATTTGAAGTTTGGATACCAACAAGTTAGAATCAAGGAAGAAGACATCCACAAAAAAATATTTATAATGAGGTATGGACATTGCAAGTTTGTGGTGGTTCCATCGGTCTCATTGATGCACCAACTACATTCATGTGTCTCATGAATAGTGTTTTTAGCAAGTACTTTGATAAGTTTGTGCTAGTTTTTTTGGATGCCATTATTACTTATTCTAAGATTGAAGAGGAGCATGGAGAACATTTGAGAATGATTTTGCAAGTGCTAAGAGAGCATAAGTTGTATGCACAGTTAAGAAAATGTGGTTTATATCAAAATTCATTATTTAGGACATTGTTTTAGAGGAAGGGATATCCATGGATCTAGAAAAAATTGAGGCCATTATTAGTTGACTAACTCCAAAGAATGCGACAAATATGAGATATTTTATGGGTCTTTCTAGTTATTATAGGAGGTTCATTGAAGGATTCTTGAAGGTTGCAGACTCCATTTTTACAAAAGCAGAGAATAAAATTCGAGTCGACACAAGAATGTAAAGAAAGCTTCCAGCTATTGAAGAAGCTTCTTACTATTGCTCCAATATTGAAAATTGCAAATCCAGAAAAGAATTTTGTGGTGTGTACTAATTCATGCAAATAATGAACTGGACAAGTTCTTATGCAAGACAATCATGTAGTATCTTACGAGTAAAAAAGATCAAATAACATGAAAGAGAATATGCTACGCATGATTTAAGTCTTGATACCATAGTGCATGCTATGAAAATGTGGAAGCAATATTTGATGGACAATTTTTTTTGGATTAGAATCGATCACTGTGGTTTGAAATATTTGTTTGAGGAGCCAACATTAAATGCAAGTCAAGCTAGATAGATGGAATTTTTATGTGAATTTGATTTTGAAATGAAACACATAAAGGGAAAGAAAATAAAGTATCCAATGCACTCAACAAAAAATGCATGTAGCAACCATTAGCACTTGCTAATCCTGTTTAAGTTAAAGGATTATTGACTCTCTTGCTGAAGATGAACACTATGTTCAAGTAAAAGATAAATTACAACAGAATTTGGAAAGGGTATATGAAGAATATCATTTGGAGGATGCTGGACTTCTTAATTATAAAGATAAAATGTATATTCCCAATGATGTAGAGTTGAGAAGAATTATTATGGAAGAAATCCATACAATGTCATATTCTGGTCATCTAGGATACCATAAAATAATTTCTACAACAAGGAAACAATATTTTTTGCTGGGAATGAAGAAACTGTTGTTGAGTATATTTCCAGGTGTATGAAATGCTAGTAATTAAAGGCTGGAACTTATCATTGGGTTACCAACTATTTCAAGAAAGCATGATTCCATCATGGTTCTGGTGGTTAAATTATCTAAGGAACAAATTTTATTCTTGTTAAAGGCCGATGTGATAGAAAGGATATTTATGAAAGAAATATTCAAACTTCATGGTTTACCCAAAGCGGTTGTATTTGACTGAGATACAAAGTTTACATCTAACTTTTAGAAAAGTCTTTTTGCATATTTGGGTACATAGCGGAATTTTAGTACTACCTACCATCCACAAACATATGGGAAAATAGAAAGAATAAATCAAGTTATTGTGTGAAATTCTATGTCACAACAGATCTAAAGAGCCGAGGATACCTCACAAAGAAAGAATGAGTAGAAAATTTTAAGAAGAGTGAAAACTACAGTAAAAAAGAGCAGAAGAATAATAATGCAACATAACTCAGATAGGAGCAGAATAATGTCATATGTTCCAATTAACAATATAATAAACAATGATGTTAAAATGGAGAGAATTCAAATCATGCAGGAGAATTCGAACTTCAGTTGGTCTAGCATAGGGATTATCACCACTGGAGTGCTCTGTAAGACTTAGTCAACTGAACTGAACCTAAACTCAGCTAACTAAAGTCACAATCAATTAACTGACTAAGGAGGGTGCAATAGTGAGTTTTTCATGCTTTCTAGTCAGAAAATTTTGCATGAGACCACAATCAGTGGCATCCAGAGCTCTAACCCCCCACAAGAGTCAGATAACTTAGGTGAAATCCACTGGAACACTCAGTAGGTTCCTATAAACTAGGGAACTGAATGAAGTGGTCCTAAAATGATGCATGCAGGGCTCAGAAGGTGGTAGATGGATCCTGGATGACATCTTCACACCACTAGAGGGAAAATGACATCATCAACAACTAGGAAAAATAGATAATACTAGGTAGGACAAGGATGGAGTATTGAAATATCCTAACACCCCCCCTTAATCCATACTTTGCATCCTAGGCCCTGGTTACTAAGACCAAAGGTCACCCATACAATCATATAAATGATAAAAAGTAAAGAACTGTCCATGAACCAAGGAAATGGGGAAAAACCTCATAGGAAAAATAACCCCCCTCAAAAAGAACAACAATAGGGAACTCAAAGAACCTTCATGCTAAGAAGAGAAGGAAAGAAATTTCATCAGTGAAAGCCTTTGCAAAAATATTGGCAAGATGCTCCTTTGTAGGATAACAATGCAGGTGCTAGATCTGGATATGCTCCTCTGATGTGCCTTTCACTGTGTAGAATTTGTATTTGCCAAAAAACGTATTTTAGGAACCATTCTCTCTACTAGAGTGAATGGCTCATTGTGGTCCAAATAATGAACCTTTGAGTACCTTTTGTCAGAAAACCGAGATTTTTTCCTGGTTGTAGATCCCCCATGGAAATTTTCTCCAAGAGATTGTGGATCAAACCCCACCACCATGAAACACCTCTTTGAGAGAAGTGGATCTGCATGACATAGTGCAAGTTTTGCATGATATTGAGATTTGGTGGTTCTATGGTCAGGTTGATCCCCAACTATGTTCCCAACAGCTACAAGGACTTTATGAGCCCATATTTTCCTCGGCCATGGATTGGGAGCATGTGTTGGATCTGGATCTGAATCTGAATCTCCTTGAACTTTATTCTCAACATCAAGATATTGATGCTCACATTCATTAGAAGAGGTATCACTTTGATCTTCATCAGCTTCCGACGGGGTATGTAGAGAGTATGGCAAAAAATGTGAGAATTCATATGCCTTGGAGGCATGGTTTGCAAACCCTTTCGCTATAATCTTCCCAGTGGAGATATATGCAATCTCAACTATGTGAGGACCAAAGAGCACTTTATTCAGTGAACTTGTGTGAGTCATCTGATAACCAGACAACAAAATTGCCGACAAAGAAGGCACAAATAGAACATTCTTGAACTTTCCATGCTCCATATGTACTGTGTCCTTCCCTTTAGAAGAGATATGAGAGTTGTCTCCCGTGTGAATAATCAGATCATATTTGATATCTAGAGAATAAAATAATTCTTTGGAGGAAACCATGCGGTTGGAGGCTCCTAAATCTATGAGGAGGGCTTGTGATTTTGAAAATCCAGCCTTCAGTGCATGGAAACTCTCATGACCATCAGACTCACTTCCAGAATAAGTCTCTCTTGCACCTTTTGGGAGGGAAATGTTGTGTTGTTCAAGAAGCTTGGTCATCTGATCTATCTTCTTCTACATGCAAGATCTCAATGGGTGGTTTCCTTTCTTGCAATAGGAACACTTGGGTTTATCAAATCCCTTATGTTTTTCCTTCATAGATCTGGAGGATCCTTTTGATGGACTTGAATTGGCATTCTGCTTGGGTTTAGGTTGCCTCTTATCCTTGCCTTTTTGCTTTCCCTTCCCATTCACATTTTTTTCTTCTCCAACCATAAGAGCTTGATCTTTGGAGGCCTACAAGGTGCCCATATGTATCAGCTTATCTTTTTATTGGATGAGAGATTCAGTGAAAACATCAAGGAGGGAATCTTCCAACCAGGGATTGACATTCACCCAGAATGGAAGGTAGAGACAAATATAGAGAACTCAGAACCTATCTTGCTCAGAATGGATAGCACTAGATGCTCATCCTTCTTCTCAATGCCACATTGCTTGCATTGCATAACCATAGATCTGAATTTTGAAAAGAACTGCTGAATGGTCTCAAAACTGTTTGGTTGTAGAGCAATCAACTAATTTTCTAGAATATGGCCTCTTAGATCATCTTGTTTTCCGAAGAGGGTCTCCAAATTCAACCATAACTCTCTTGGAGTATTCAATCCTTCGATGTGGAAGAGTATATCTCTGGAAATATGAATACACATGAAACCAAATGCTTTATCCAATCTATTCAGATACTTGGTTTTCTCCACAACTGATGTTGGTTCCAGATCCTTCCCCATTGTCACCTTGTATAATGATTGTTTCACAACACCATCTACATATCAGCCCTCCAATCAAGATAATTGAAGGGTGTCAAGATATTGGGAAAGAGAGGAGGGTTCTAATTTTCTGTTACAAATTCTGGAGCGAATAAAAGGTGAAACTACTGCTACTGCAAAAAAAAATGTTGTAAATGCAGAAAACTGCTGTAACTACTGCTGCACTAAAAAAACTTTGAATAACCTGCAAAAAATATCAATAAGGAGGTATAATACTACTGAGCACTTCTTTAGGACAGTAGGCACTTTTATCCGGATCCTTCACACCTGGCTAGACCTCATTGTATTGCTCCAATGAATTCAATGCAATGGCACTAGGATTTGCTGTGGAAATCCGGAGGCATCTAGTGTACTACCAAAAGAAGCTGCTCAACCTATTCGCTCAAATGGCTATGTTACCATGTTAAATTCTATGTCATAGAAGATCTAAAGAGATGAGGATACCTCACAAGGAAAGAATGAGCAAATTTTTTGAAGAAGAGTGAAAATTGCACTAAAAAAGAGCAGAAGAATAATAATGCAGCAGAACTCAGATAGGAGCAGAATAATGTCACATGTTCCAAGTATCAGTATAATAAACAATTATGTTACAATGAAGAGAATTCGAATCATGCATGATAATTCGAACCTCAATTGGTTTAGCATAGGGATTATCACCATTGGTGTGCTCTGGAATAATCAAAGTCAACTGAACCAAACCTAAACTCAACTAACTGAAGTCAAAATCAATTAAATGACTAAGGAGGGTTCAATAGTGAGTCTGTCATGCATGCCAGTAAGAAAATGGTGCATGAGGCCAAAATCAGTGGCATACAGAGCTCTAACCCCCCCACAAGAGTAAGATAACTCAGATGGACTGCACTAGAACACTCAGTAAGTTCCTATAAAATAGGGAACTGACTAAAGTGGTCCTAAAATGATGCATGCAGGGCTCAGAAGGTGGTAGATGGATCCAGGATGATATCTGCACACCACTAGGGGGGAAATGTCATCATCAACAACTAGGAAAAATAAATAATGCTAGGTAGGACAAGGATGGATTATTGAAATATCCTAACAGATTGAAGACATGCTTTGCATGTAGGCGATGGAGAAGTCATCAAATTGGGAAAATTATCTACACTTGGTAGAGTTTTCATACAATAATGGGCATTAAGCACCATTGAGAATGAGACCATTTGAAGCATTGCAGAGTAGAAGGTGTAGGACACTAGTGACTTGGGATAATACAGTTAACAAAATTATGCTTGGGCCATAAATGCTTAAGGAAATGGAACAAGAAGTTGCAAAATATTAGGTAGAATTTTCAGGAAGTCCAAGATAGGCATACAATCTATGCAAATAAGAATAGAGTGTATAGGGAATTAAATGATAGGGATCATTCTTACCTCTGAGTGAGGCCAATGAAGAGTTCCTTGAAGCTTGGAAGTTGTGCAAATTTGTCACCAAGATAATGTAGGCCATTTGAAGTGATTGAGAGGATAGGGTCAATTGCATATAGAATTGCATTTCCTACTATAGAGCTCATAATGTTTTTCATGTTTCTTTGCTTAAGAAATATGTACATGATCCTAACCATGTGATTGGTTGGGATATGATCCAGGTGGAACCTGAGGGAGAGTTCCAAACAAATCAACTATGCATCAAAGATACGAAAGTAACATTGCTATAGAATTGAGCCATCGAACATGTAAAGGCGCAATGGAAGCATAGTTTGTCCCAATAAGGTTGTATGGGAGCTGGAGGATGCCATGAGAGAGGCATATCCCTTTTTGTTCTTATTTTGAGGAAACATCGAGGATGATGTTATTCCAAATGGGATGGGACTATAATATCCCTATTTTTTACTCTTGGAATGTCTTAAATTAGATTATGTAAAATGATGTAAATATGCTAGTGTGGATTCCTCGTGCAAATCTCAAGGCCAAGGCTCGACTAGTGAATGACTAGGCATGTATAATGTAAATATTTCTATATGGACCATGTGGTTGGCTTGTCATGATGACTTAGAATCTATGTAAATATTATGTTGGAAAATAATAAAATGGTCCAAGATGGATGTGTAAAGAGAACTAGAGGGGAAGATGAAAGGGGGCCTATGGGATATTAAATCCTCTTTTTCCAAGTGTTAGCCTTAAAAATCACCTGTTTGTTTCCATGTTCTTAAAATGAACCAATTAATTCCTTTTAAATTATTAAATCCAATCATCGAATGCATGTGTTAGATTGGTGGGGAAGTCTTCTCATGTAGTTATAGAAGCATTGATGATGGGATGAATATATTTCTATGACAATTGTAACAATATATATTTCTATGGTTAGATGTAATGTCAATAGTGTTTTCACCAATCCTATCATCTCCATTGGAATATATCACTCATTCTCCATGCATAATTCATACTACATAGTCTTAATGCCATTTTCACCATTGTCAATTCTCGAACTGACAAAATAACAAGAAATGATTATTATGAAGAGGAAATTATAGACATTAGAAGAAAGAGGATGGCTGTAGATGAGCATAGAGGCCAGGAAATATACGAATCTTTACCCACTATGTATTTATTTCTCCAGGATGCTTGAGAATGCATGAATTTATGTTACAGGAGGTTCTTTAAAAGCATACAATAGGTTGGAATATTTCTGCAGACACTGGAAATAACTATAAGGATTGGGTACTTTGAGGGATTTTTGAACAAAAAAAGAGTAGGCATTCTAATCGATTTTTTACCTCAATCAGAGTTCATATGAGGAAGCTATAGCCTCTTGCAAGTTGACCTATCTATTTGACCCCTATGGTACCGAGTGGATTCCATGCTAGCTTTCATTACCCACACATGTGGATCTATTCATGTGTGGATTTTCAAGAATATTCTAGAGGGTCGAAAATCCTAACCCTAATTAGGAGTTGAGGCATGCACAAACCCTAAAACTAACCCTAAATGGTTATCATGCTATGTTAAATACTAGGCCGTTAGGAGGAGAAGGGGTTCCATTTTTATAATGTTATTGTATTGTTCCATAGTTGAGCAACAATAAGGGAGTGTATATTAGAGAATGATGGAGGAAGTAGGAGATACTATAGTAAATATGAAATCTAGAGTGCCAGAGGTAATTCCATAGTGAGTATCACTTTCTTTGTATTTGGATTTCATTTTGGAGAAGAAAAGAGCAAGTCATAGTCCTCACTTCTGGATGTTTTTTTCTCCATGGTGGGTTTTTCTAGGGTATATCTTGTGTTTTTTGTATGGATGTGATTATTTTATCTAGTTACTTTCTTTTTAATTCTAGTTTATTTATCATTCCGTGGAATTAAGATAACACAATGAATTAAGTTGTAAGATCCGTTGTGACAAACTGTTTTGGTGGAATATCCACAAAATATTATAGATCACCTTCTTTATGTTGTATGGGGAAGTTGAAGAGAGTTCCATGGATGGGATGGATGATTGAGATGCTTGTGGTTCTTAGTGATGAGAAAATTGCCTTAACCTAAGAGAAAATGGGTTTTGGGTTGAGAGAGAAGCTTGTAGGTGTTTCCGTCACCCTGGTGACCTCATAGCCTGGCTTGGGGATGGTATTTTCAACTGATGCCTATGATTGGGTGGAAAATTTCTCTTACACATCTAGTTGTTGGATATTATTATATTAAAATATAAATATTCTTTATTTTTTATGAATGGGTAATGATTATATTTACTTCCCGTGATGAATATGCTTGTTTATGCATGATGTGGGTGTGGACAAAGTCCTAATTACATTGTGTTTTACATTCATGCACTTACATCGTGAATTTTTTAGTTTATGTTTCCCATGAGAGGCTTAATTTTGATAAGAATTCAAATAATGGCCCGATGGGGTGAAAATTAGAAACATGAAATTCTTAACTTCCTACTTCTTTTGTCGGAATTATGGATGAGGACACTACATGAGAGAGAAAATCCTTATATATCTTTCAAATAATATTCATCCTACATTAAAATAGTGATAAATCCCTAGATATAACATAGGGTGGACTAAACAAATGCAATAATACTCCACTAGTTCAACAAATACAATATAATAATGGTGGTCAACCCACAAGTACAATATCTAATATGAATGAGGGGAACCTTCTTTGAATCTAGGATAGACAAGTCAAAGCCCCATTGAAATGGACTTAAAATTATCCTCAAGAGTAGCACTCCAAGATAAGTGGTCAACTAAAAAATGAATAACCCTAGATAAAGGGTTTGTAACCCTCTAGATCCACTCTAATGACCAATGACCTCCAATAAATGAGAAAAAACACTCTAGGACTCCTGCAAAATGGAATGCTCCAACAAAAAGGCATGAAATGGGTTAGCACTCCAATAGATGACAATCATAATTGCATCAGATGATAAATAGAACACCTCCGAAGCTGAACACTCCTTCTAAAACCATGGCATATATATGCATGCTAATCAACGACCAAGTGGAGAATTCCATGAATATAGGCTAAGAATGAGTCAATAAAGCTCCCTCAAGTGAACGCTCCTCAAGAAAATCATGAATATATGAGCAAGCAATCTAAACAAGTCGAGTGATATCTCCCTCTTGACCTCATCAATGGTCAAAACCTTAAACATGTCCACCTAACCCCCATTACAAATCATCACTCCATGTGCTAGATCCATGAAACTAGGAGATCACCAATCCATACATTTTTTTATCAATCTCAAGAGAAAGTGTCCAGTAACCAACTCTATGTAGAAGGGGATGATCCCGTCTACAATCCAACAACATGTATCCACACATGCCAAGAGATAAATGAAGGGAGAATCCAACTAATCAAGATACCTAATTAAATCAATATGTCATCTAAATTATGAAAAACAAGAGAAATCCACTGAGAGTGTGTGTTTAAGCCATCAATCATGCGTTAGGAAAGAGCGTTCCATTGGAAATCAACCTCAAGACATCATCGAGCATGAAATGCACCATATGAGCAAGAGCACCTTTCAAGGAAAGGTTTTGATACATCAAAATCAACCATCCATGTTCCAAATACCAATAACACTCACATATAAAGTGTGCTATGTACCACCAAGGATGTGCTACGAGGAGAGCACTCTAATGAACACCCATCACAAACCACCCATGACATTAAATAATGCCAAAATAGAAAGAGTGCTCCAATACAAAATTAATGCCATATCATCATACATGTGTTTGAACTAAAGCGTTCCATCAATGAGTTATGATCATGTGAACTAGGTTCCAATTGAAACCCCAATCACTAGAAATATCCATAAGAGAGCCTTTCGATATCCAGCATACCATGAAACCAACCAAGCACTCCAAAAAATATGAGAGTGTCTATGACATAGATGCCAAATAGAACCAAGAGAACTAGAATTCTCATGAAGAAGATGCCTATGAGTGAAGTGCAATATCATGAGAGGACACATTCTAGAACATCATCACCGAGAATCCAATGAATAAATCAACTAAAACAAGCTATAAACCCCACTGAATATTTGACAAAAATCACATGTGGACACCCATGACAATATGGGGCTTAACAACTAGCTCCAACTTTGGGACACATGATCTTCTACGGAGTGCATGATAAACCCACAATCTTGAAATGTACCTATTAACAATTACCCTCATCTATAATAGAAAACCACGTTTCAGGATGGATAGCTTCAACATCCCTAAATACCACATCACATACCAATAGTTTACTGCATCGAAATTAGGCTTTATAACAAAAGAAACAAACAATCCCAAAATGAAATCGCATATTCATGATGTTTAGTTTATCCCTCCTACCCTACTCTAAACATGTTATGGAACATATACTAAGTGAAATTATAAATCCAATGTAACCATGTAATCATCTCATGAATTCCATGGCGTCTTCCCTTGTGTTTGGTCACCAACCAAAACAATGACATATAAAATTCCAAATAGATAGAAGCTAGTATCTCCATGAAATGCAAGATGAAATATGAAGTATACTCATGGATAAGGCCAAAAATAACAAAGTCACGCCAAGAGGATCATGTACCATCACAAGACTCCTCTATCTAACTTTGGATAAGATTAGTGTAGGAACACTCATGGCTGAAAACATCATCACTCCTCCCCTCAAGAAAGAAAGGATCTGGGGGTTCTTTAAATTTGCAATGCTTAATAATATTACTCTCCACATTAAATAAACATTAAGTATGACATAAATTTTGATAATCAGAAAAAAATCAACCCCAAATTTAGGGCTTCAAAACAAAATTTATGTTATATCATGATTTGCCACACCTTTTGCAACATGCCTTGATGGCCTTTCCATGTCCTTCTATAGACTCAGATCATCCCTCTTGCTCATAGAAATCCCTTAAAAACATATTTTTGTTGATGTATGTGCCCTATCAACATTACAACCTACGTATTCACATGCTACTCCTCTACATCCCATGTACATCGGGTTTTGTGTTCAAAACAAAACATATTTGGAGTTTTCCTTCCCAAGTAACGACCATATTGATCCTTGACCTTCCATATGATGGAAACGCTCTGATTCGACCCTCCACCTCCTTTGAGTGTTATATATTGATCCATTGTGGAGCATGAGAGGGGGATAAACCAGAGAGTAAGGAAACTTTGAAGAAATTTTTGTTGGAATATTCTAACCATCTCATCTTGGTTTTGCATGCTTTGCATGCATGCATCTTGCATGTATTCCATGCAGTGGTACGTGATTCTCCTAGCACCTAGCTGTCCTTATTCCCCCCCCCTTAGAGCTTAAATTTGGTCACCATTAGCCCTCTTATCCACTCAGAGCACCTTGGTTACATCACTGAAGTCCAAAGGAACCCTCATGCATGATTTTAGGAGCATCTAAGCCAGTTAGCTTGATTTAAGGCGCTTGTCTTCAATCACCACTAGTCCTTGATTTCATGATTCTGAGTACTTATTGAGCCCCAATGACCACAAAAACTCACTAATGCACCCTTCCACTATTATTTAGACTTATTTAACTCCCTAATGTTCCCTTAGGCCTACCGACTATTAGTTAGACTCAGTTAGATTCAGTTAACTGGCCAGCTGACACTACCATCAGGAGTTACTACTAGTTTCGACTAGTCTAGTGATGGGAATCTTTCCTATCTAAGCTTTCCAAATGTATGGATTCATTATGCCTCTAAGGCTCACGAATTTATCCTTTGGAGATGTATTATTTATGTACACATTTATTGAATAATAGATGAATGGACAGTATTCCAATTGAGTTTCATTGTCTTGTGTTCTAGCACTATTTTTCAACTCTATTTTTCCTGCTCAATTCTTTTGATATCTGTTAGACTTAGTGTGAATTTTATCTTTGTCTCTAGATCTTTGTGAGAATTTCACATGGTATCATATCTTTGCTGAGAAAAGTAATCTTCTTGAGAATTTTTTAGATATTTTTTGTGCAAGTATTCTACAACAGCTTCCATGAATTTAAAAGCAGTTCCTCCTCTCTCTCTATTCAACTATGATGAGTGGAAACCAAAGATGATAACATATCTGAAGAGACAAGGTATTTTTGATGTGTGTATTGGTGTTTTGAGAGATTTTGATTCCTATGAAGAGAAGAATGATTGGCTAAATGACTATGACAGATCCTATGGAGCAATGTGTCTTGCTATGTCTCCTAGGGTGCTACCTCATTGATCCTGCTGAATACCCAAGCGATCTATGGACCAATTTGGATAGAGAATTTGGAAAGTAGAAGGAAGAGGTTCATGCTATCCATTTGGAGAACAAGCCCAATGATATCTCCTCAAGTGTTCTCTCTGATTATGTCCCGAACTCAAGCGTCTCTCATGATGAAGTTGTTCAAGATGAAGAAGAAATTGCAGATACAATTGATTGTTGGTTCAACTGACTGACCTGACATGTATTGGTCGACTCAGACTATTGACATGTTTTATAAGTAGTTGGGTGGAGGACCTAGTCGACAGGCTGACTTAGGCTCCTCCAACATCTCCCCCACCACAAAATATTTCTTCATCCTGAATAAATGAGGAGATGATGTCTCAACTGTAAGTCGTGCATTGTACTGCTATTGCTGTGGGAGACTGGAGC
This sequence comes from Larix kaempferi, assembly GCA_027924585.1. NCBI lineage: Eukaryota > Viridiplantae > Streptophyta > Pinopsida > Pinales > Pinaceae > Larix > Larix kaempferi. The sequence continues at coordinate 2,891,458 of BSBM01000049.1, read as the reverse complement.
TGGAAGATGCTTGCTGGCTTATGCATACTTTGACGATGGCCTCAACAGAAACTGATAGTTGATACTGAAAATACTCCCAAGTTTGCAAGGCGTGCTGAATGTAGATGGAGAGAGTGGTGAGGCTTGACAGGCTCTCCATCTTTTCCTGTGTAGATTTATCTTGGAGGCTAATCAGGTCATGTCCAAAGAGTTGTATCTTGTTTTAAGTGGTGGAAAGAAGGCGTTGGAGGTGTGGCCAGATCTTCTCGAATTTTAATAGACTGATACGAGCTTAGCTTATCCATTTCTCTTCTTATTTTTCCAACTTTGATAGCTTCCTGTTTTCCATGACAAGTTGTTCTTCGACGGTTGCAGAGACTGTTTCGTCAGTAGTTTGTCCCTCTTGGTGAAGTGTGTCGATTACTTCCTTTGTATTTTGCTTTTGTTAAAAAACATTACCATAATGCATAGACCAGTTATGTAAGACCTCTGTTAATTTCATGGCTTCACTGATATACTGTGCGAGCAGAGTGTAGGCTTATGTAAAAGCTGTGTATTGGTTTGTCATTAAACTGGATGTATTGACAACTTGATCTTGTCAGTTCTTGGCCAAGAATTCTCTTAGCGTCGACACAAAATTTTCTAGAATGAGGTATGCCTTGTCGAGTAGGTTTGTCATGTCAGAACTCGATGGTGATGGGATGACTTGCTGAGCCAGGTCCTCACACTTAGCCAAAAATGAAGCTTGTTCTTCCTGTAGTTGCTGCAACTACTAGCGGGCTTCAAGTCTTTTGTGCCATTGCTCTCCGTGGACTGCATCTGCCAGGAGGTCTAGTTCTTCTTCCTTGGCATCCCGAGGATTGTATGTGGCAATCGGTCCGAATTGATCCAAGTGTACTGATAGTCGAGTTTCTTGCTGGATATGCTGTAAGTGCTGCTGCTGCCTCTACTTCTGTCGTTCTTTCCCTTGTCGTCTCTTTTATTTTCCCTGCTTTTTATTTCTTTGCTCTTTTGCTTTGTCTGTAGCATTTGTATGTTGAGCTAGTCCTGTCTGCTAGTTGGCTACTTCTGTTGTTTTTTCTGCTTCATCTTGCTTTTTGGTGGCTTCTTGTTGGTGATCTGCTCCTTTTTGCTTGTCTGTGTCTATCTGCTGGGTATCGGCTTCTATTTTTTTTTTTTCGTGTTTGTCTGCTAGGCGGTGGCTTATTTTGCTGTTGTTTCTTGTTCGATTTGTTCTTGCACTGCCGTTTCCTGGTCAGATTGTTCTTGTACTGGTGCTTTGTCTTCTGTTGAATGTACTGCTGGAGACGTACAGGTACCGTCGCAGGGGTGGGGGATGGAAAAATGGGATCGACTGGGGCCGAGGGTGAAATAGTCAGCAATGAAGATGGGACTTATTTTTCTGGTGGTGAAGGAGGGGAGTCGGGGCTTCTAGACGGAACCAGAATGTCTTGGGGTAAAGAAACTTTAGGGCCAAGTGTTTTGACTATCTCGTCGACTGGATCAAGAATTTATGGCAAATGAACTATGGGTTGAGGTTGAGTAGGATGTTCCACAGATGGTTCAACTGGGAAAGGTGTGAAATTTGAGGTTGCCCATGCGGAAATGCTGCTTGGAGGATCAGGATTTTGGTCTAGTCGGGTTTGGGTATATCCGACAATTTGGGGTTCTGGGTGAGCTAGTTGGCCGGGTACAAGATTGTCGAGTGTGGCTAAGATAATCTGGTGACTTTGTTCGACGACGACAGGTTTCTTGGTGACTAATAAACTCATTCAAGTCGTTATCAGACTGGATGTTAGCTCTCAATGGATGGGGAAGTTTGTAATATCCCGATTTTGACCCCATTACATTAAAATATAAATGATGTAATATTATTATAAAATCATGGTGAGGAGCTCAAGTCCAAGGCCCCGCCATCGATTTAGTGATTCATATGGTTTGTGTGCTAGCCAACAACAATGGAATTGCAGATATCATGTAAATATGCATTTTAATAAAATACCCACAACTAGCTATGCAATGCAACAAGAGATGGGGTATGATTTTGACAAGGAATTGGGAGGGAAATATTCAAACCCTTGGAGCCAATCAAGTCAAGCCAAGTGTCAATGAGAGAACCCATAAACCCTCAACTACCCATGTTGACCTTTGTACCTAATCACTTATTCTTCCAAGAGTTGGTTGAGGTAGTTAATGCCTTCGGGAATGGAGATGTATGGCTGTCCAAATTCGGGTATGGGAAAGCCATCAGTTTTTGGAAAAATGTGTTTGGATTCTTGGGAAAGAAAAGATCCATGAATTTGATCCCCAAGCCATTCTTCATACATCAGTTTTTCTCTCTCACGAGTTCTGAGCTTGCTGGGTGTTTTCCCTCTACATTTTTATGATTTTTCCTTGTTTTCTAGCTGAGAAGAGGGCGTTTTGGTGTTGCAGATCTGTTGGGAGGGAGGGAGCTCAATTTAGGGTTTCATTGAGGCCATTTTTTCCATTTGGAATGCTCATAACCTATGGGAGAAATCAGTTTTTCTCCCTGTGGTCGAATTCCCCTTTCCACAGTTCGTTTTGGGTGAGCCACGATTTGGGGAAAACCCATGGACCCTGTTTTACAAATCCCTTTTTTGAAAATGTGTATCCATGCCCAATGATTGTGTTTTCTATGTGTCGAAAGAGTATGATGGGGTATGGGTTATGGGTATCCATTGTTTTGGCTTGAGCTTGAGTACAAGTATCCATAAATGAAGAGGGTTCAGATTTATCCTGATAACCCCATCCATGGACTGGCTTGGCTTAAATGTGATGTTTTCTTGGGCTGTGCTGAGCTTGAGAGTCCCCTTTTCCTTGTAGAAATCATGCCCAGCTCGGGGGTGGCAGTTGTGTTGAGATATTGATGAAAAAAGCTAGCCTATGGTTGGGTGGAACGTCGTAGCGACATAGTTAGTTGCTTGGGACAACTTCATAATCAAGATAAGTATTCTCTATGTGTAATTACTTTTTCAATGTTTTAATTTGATGACTGTTATTGATATGCTGAATGCATATGAAATGTGTGTGGATGATGTTTTATTCCGCTGTGCATGTTTGCTTTGATTTGCATCTGCACACATATGCATTTTATTTGTAATGCCATCAATTTATTCATGATGAATGGGGCTGAGTTTTGTGTAAAAAGCCCAAGATATGTAGTCATGTCACCTTCCTCGCATTGGATCGATGGGAGGGGACGTGACAAAGTTGTTGTACAAAGTTGGGTATTAATGGTTGGGGTGGAGGGCCGATGGAAGCTGGAGGGGTTGGAAGAATTTCTTCTTCCATGACAACGGTCGGGGATGGTAGAGGTGGAATTTATGTGAGGTTGACATGGGGCTCAACCACATGATTTATTTTCTTCTGTGGGGGTGGTGTCAGATCCTAAATATTTTCATCTTCCAAAAATTTCTTAAACTCTTCTTCGACTGGAACCTTGTTTCCGGCAGCATCCGCTAGGATCTATGTAGCAGAGTCATAGATTTCTGCGTTCTCTTCTTTCGTCAGCTTTGGAATGACAAGCTTACACTTCCCTTTTCCTTGTGATTTATTCCTCTTGTTTTTCTGGGATTGGAATATGTCTTCGGCCAATTGACATATATTTTCTGTGGTAAGGGCATATTCTGGATGTGAACTATCCAACTGTGTGCTTTCCCCCAACTTTTTTGCTATTTCGGGAGGATCCTGATGTGTCATCATCGCAATCCCTAGGGGATTCATCTCGAAAATTTGCTTGGCTTGGAGAGTAAATGTGTTTTGGTGAAGTCGAATCTCGTAATCTTCTTCTTTTTTGGCATCCGTCAAGGGTTCGACTATTGTCATGTCGACTTTTTGTGCTTGTCGAGGAATTTTGAGTCTTGTGTTTGATTGTCTACTGAGTTCTATAAATACCTCCTCGAACGAAGGATAGAATTCCAATGATTTTGCTGCTCCTGCCACTCCTTGTAAGTTCAAGACCAACGTGTGATTGAGGGCCAGTTGAATGTGCGTAGTCGGCGGTAGACTTCGTCAGAAATTCTGCGGTACACGCCATCTGGTTGTCTGAATTTTAAGGTTTTGGAACCAGTTGTCAAGCAAAGCTTGGGTGTCGTTTCCCCAAGCTAACATCCTCCCTGAGTGAAGCAACAAAAACTTTCCATTAATGGTCCTTTTGGTTTTGTAAAATCTCTGTTTCTTGTTGGTCGGATATGCACCATAGCAATCCAAATTAACAGTGACGGTTATCGAATGCTCAACCCCTCTTCCTAACATTTGTAGCATATAGTCCTTATGATGTCGGCTAAATGGTCTGCCTAGTTGTAGAATTTTCCGTGCGATGAAACATTTTGAACAACCTCCAACATGTCGAGTTTGAGGTTGTACCCTTGAACAGAGCTTGTTAGAGTAGTTGACATAGTTCGTGCTGCTATCTTATGTGTGCCATAGATTATATGATTTACCATCAACCCTATGAAATTCTTTCCTGTGCGGGTGCCACTGAATTCCTTGACCAAGGCTGGATTTGGTCGCATGGGAACCATGTCTCCCTTTTTTGATAGACTCGTGATATGATGGATGAGTTCACCATTTATTTCGACAGGTGTGTCAAAATAAAACTTGTCGTTATGGTATCTACTTACCATGAACTGAGCAATTATGTCTTTTAAATCGACGAAGTTTTCTACTAAAGGTGCATGCATGTACTTCAGAACCGTAGCAGTCTGAAGTCTCTACGCTTATTCTCTCCATTTACAATTTGGTTCTTTCCCCTAGTCGACAATGTCATTCCAAATCCTTTTCCATTTCTGTTTCAAAACATTGGCATTTCGAACAAGCTGCAATCGGGCCTCCAATGGTGTGTGGGATTTTTCTAGCTGTCGAACTTTAGTTGCTGCGGATCTGGTCGTCGTCTGATATTTCTTGGGTGCCATTGTTGTTGTAGGGTTCTTAGGTTTAGAGATTTGTTTGAACAGTTCAGGTTGCTCTGTGTTCTGGAGTTCAAGCTCTTGGAAAAATAGTAACCAAGAGTCCTCGAGCTCTATATTTATAGCTGGGTAGGCCGACACGGGAGAGCGCGGAGTTGGTAGCAAATTTTTTTTTGTAACTAGGGGAATCGGCAACTGGAGACTGGGCTAGTACTTGCGTGACATAGGGTACATGGATCCAATCCCGCTACCACTATACCCCCAGGTGCCCCACACACCCTACAAGCATGGGAAATGGGTAAAGACGGGTGTGATTTGAACTCGTGACCTCCATTTACAACTGCGACTTCATAACAACTAAACCGCCAATGAGCTACACCCATGCAGGCGAGTTGGTAGTAACATTGATTGCAGGTTTGGCGAGGAATTTAATTTTGAATGACAGCTTGTCGGGTCCTCGTCTGGCACACTTCGAATTTTCTTCTCTACATGTCAGACTTCACGAATGCTCTTTTCTATTGTTTCTTCATCGGCGTGATTTCAGTGCACATCTTTTGATTTGTTATGTCGGTTGGAAATAGGTTGTCGCGGTTGGGGGTCTCTTTCGACATGTGTGCATCGACTTGTTTCTTCTTGCCTGTTCCTTTCATACCATTGGTCACGGTTTGGACTTTGTTGTATACAGCTTTTTTCATTTACTTTGCCAGAATTATCTCTCCAATCTCTCGTCATGATGTCGTTTTATAAGACTTTCTTTTGAATGGTTGCTTATAATGATTCTCTCCTAAGTTAGTTATAACCGTCTTTTTTTTTCATGCATTATACTTATTCAGTCGGGTGCCATTGACAAGTTTCTTGAATACACTCCCTTGTAGTTCCTAGAGTCGGATTGAGCCATTGGTATTGATGTCTTCGACAATATACGGACCCATCCATTCCGTGTGCAATTTTTTTGGTTTACCTTTTACACGACTGTTGTATAACAATGCCAAGTCACCAACTGATAGATTCTTGTGCTTGATATTTATATCGTGCCAGGATTTTTGCTGCTGCTTTTAGATTTCTTGGTGATGTATAGAAATTTGTCGACTTTCGTAGAGCTTCAACAGTTGGAACAATCGTTCTTTTCTTGCATTTTTGACATCGATGTGTAATACTTCAACAGTTCTTGGAGATTGTCGTCGGAAGTGCAAGGGGATGACTGCTTCTTGACCGTATATGAGCGTGAACGGGGTCTGGCCTCTCGTTCTTTTATAAGATGTTCTGTATGCCCATAGCACGACAGGTATCTTGTCGTCCCATTCATCCTTGTCGATATTGCACATTTTTGTTAAACCCATAGTAAGTGTTTTTATTGAAGGCTTCTACGACGCCATTTGACTGCGGGTGATATGAAGTACTTATCCTGTGCTCGATTAAAAATTATTTTGTAAGAGTGGCAATTGTTTTACAAACAAAGTGAGTTCCCTGGTCACTGATCAATGTAAGTGGACATACAAACCTTGTGATAATATTCTCATATATAAATTTTGCATCTACCTCGCTGGAACACGTTTTGACAGGTTCCGCTTCTTCCCATTTGGTGACATATTCAACTACAGTGATGATATACCTTGATCCTGTTTGTATTCCAAGTATTGGGAATGGCCCAATAAAGTCTATTGCCCACATTTCAAATGTCCAACTTGGATTTAATAGCACTAGGGGCATTTCTGTACTTGGAAGAGGTCGGACCAGTCGCTGACATCTATCACATTTACTCACAAAATATTGACAATCTTTGTGCAGTGTCAGCCACCAAAGTCCAGATTGTGCAGTGTCAGCCACCAAAGTCCAGATTGCAGAATATTTCTTGTTGTGATGTCAGCTTGAGAATGTCCTCCTGGCGGTCCATAATGCGCCTCCGTGAGTATACTTTGTCATTCACGGTCGAGCGCACATCATCGTAATATGTCGTCTGTTAAATTTTGAGCATTAATTCACAATACTCTAGGCTCTTCACTGAGAGAATAACATATACAGTATATCAATGCATGACAATCACAATAAGCATGACAAGCATCACAAGAATCAAAAGCATGAGAGACAAGAGACACATAGTTTCCATGGGGAAAACCCTAAGGTGAAAAACCCCACAACTTCCTCAGAGATAGAGAGAGCAATGGCTCAACCAAAGTACAACCAAAATACACTGAGATAGTCTCCTAGTAGCAGATGACCCTCCTCCTCACTAGTGCGCCACTTTCTGAGTGAGAGAGAGATAACTTTCTGAATGATCTAAATAGAGATCACCTGATCTCTATTTATACTAACCTGTTTGCCCAGTGACCTTATGGGGCCGACTTGTCTAGCTAGGTATATCCACATTATAATATATATATTTCAGGGCCGACCCCACACATGGTGGTCTAATAACCCATCGGCAAGTACACACACTTGCGACACTTGTCAATCCACATGAAGACACTTCCTTATAAAGGAATAACACATCTCTAATAAGGGTACAATAAATATATATGAAATACATAGATGAAATACATTTCGAAGTTACATATACATCAACACTCCCTCTTAACTAGGAAGGTATTTCTCGACATAGATCTGCTAGACAAGTCTTCTTCTCGGGATCATCGTCATCATCATCGTCACTGCTGCTGCTATCTCAACCAATCTCTGAGTCTACTCATCATAGGAAGTTCTACAGAGCCAATCCTTTTTCATACTGGATGTAGGCCCACCACCTGCAGGTCTTCGTCATCACTGGCCATACTGTGGAATCCTCAGGACTTATTACGTGCATCACAAAACCTCGAAAGAGCATCCCAAGCTATTACAAGCACACGGCTCTACCTATAGGATCTCCCAGGGCCATATTATATGTGACCTCACCACGAAACCTTGCAAGAGCATCCCAGGCTGTTACGGGCACATAGCTCTACCTATAGGATCTCCCAGGGACAGATTATATGTGGTCACCACAAAACCTCGCAAGAGCATCCCAGGCTGTTACGAGCACACAGCTCTACATATAGGATCTCCCAGGGACATATTATATGTGGTCATGGAAAAACCTCGCAAGAGCATCCCAGGACTTATTACGGGCACACAGCCCAACCTATCGGATCTCCCAGGGACATATTATATGCCATAGGACAAAACCTCGAAAGAGCATCTACCAGATATCCCAGGGCCAGATTATATGCCATAGGCAAAACCTTGAAAGACTATCTGCAGATCTCCCAGGGCCAAATTATATGTCCTCCCAGAGCAAAACCTCGAAAGAGCATTTGACAGATATCCCAAGGCCAAATTATATGCCATAGGCAAAACCTCGAAAGACTATCTACAAATCTCTCAGGGCCAAATTATATGCTCATCTACACAACCTGATCCACGACCATAGAGTATCAACCTGATACTCACCATACATCATCCTGATGTACACATGATCATCCTTATCATCATCATTGCAACATCCTGCTGCATGTCATCTGGAGCAATATCCTGAAGCTCGTCATCCATGATCATCCTGATCATACAATGCATCTACCTGATGCATACCAAGTATCTACCTGATACATATCATCATACATGATCCACCTGATCATACAAAGTAGAAACCAGAACATCATCCTGATGCTCATCATCCAATGCTTACATCTACAGCCATGTGAAGGATCCTCCTTCCAACATGCTTGGAATGGCTTCAGCAAATGTGTCCATCACTTCTTCCTTGAAGTGTCATCAATCTGAAGAACACCAAGCCTCTCTCTGAAGTACTCGAACTTCATCCTGGCTAGTGGCTTCGTCAGCACATCTGCAATCTGCTCGTCCGTCGCAACATACAGGAGCTTCACAGCTCCTCTCTGCACCATATCCCTGATATAGTGATATTTGATCTCTATGTGTTTCGACCTCTCATGAAACACTGGGTTCTCAGACAGCTTCACACAACTTTGGTTATCACAGAAGATACCAGTAGCATCCAACGGGAGATCAAATAACTCAGACAGTAGCTTCCATAGCCATACTGCCTCACAACTAGCTGAACAGGCTGCAACATACTCTGCCTCAGATGTACTCAATGCTACGCAGGGCTGCTTCCTGCTAAACCAAGAGATCACACCTGATCCCATACTGAAGAAGCATCCAGATGTGCTCTTCCTATTTGCACTACTGCCAGCCCAATCTGAATCAACATAACCCTGCAGGTTAAACTTTTGATTCGCTTCATTCTTGAGCCCATAATCCACTGTACCCTTCAAGTACCTCAGAACATGCTTTACAGCAACCAAGTGAACACTCCTTGGATCTGTCAGGAACTGACTCAATGTGTTCACCGCAAAGAAAATATCTGGTCTCTTGTTCGTCAGGTACATCAAGGACCCAATCATCTGACGATACATAGAGACATCAACCAGCTCAGATGAAGCATCACATAGAACCTTAAGACTCGATGCCATAGGTGTGGCCATGGCCTTGCAATCCATCATCCCGAATCTCTTCAGGATATCTACTGTGTACTTCCCTTGACCAAGGAAGATCCCACCTGCACTCTGCCACACCTCCATACCTAGGAAATAATGCATCATTCCCAAATATTTCATATCGAACTCGGCAGCAAGCTTCCTCTTAGTATCTGCAATCAATCTGTCATCTCCTGTTACAAATAAGTCATCCACATACAGGAGTAGAATCACAGGATTCCCTTCCTCAACCTTGTAGTAAAGGTTGGAATCCGCTTTACTCTTGGTAAAGCCCAAACTAGATAGGAAACTGTCCATCCTACCATACCAGGTTCTGGGAGCTTGTTTCAAGCCATACAAGGCTTTCTTCAATCTGCACACATATGACTCCCTATCATGTATTTCAAAACCGAGTGGCTGCTCCACATATACTTCCTCTTCAACTACACCATTCAAGAAAGCAGTCTTGACATTCATCTGGTATATTTTCCATTTCATTGCTGCAGCCAGGGCAAGTACTGTTCTGATGGAAGTATGCCTGGCTATAGGTGTAAAAGTTTCTTCATAATCTATTCCCTCTTTCTGGGAGAAGCCACGAGCTACGAATCTTGCCTTGTATTTCTCTACACTGCCATCTGCAGCATGCTTGATTTTGTAGATCCATTTGGAAGTCACAACATACTTCTCTTTAGGTCTTGGGACAACATCCCAAACATCATTCTTCATCATTGATTGGTATTCCTCAACCATAGCATCCTTCCATTCTTTCTTTTCCGCTGCTTCTTCATAACTGGAAGGCTCTTTGTTCATAATGTCACAGAGTAAAGCAACATAGCTGGTATGTGATCTGGTTCTCTTCTTTGCTTTGTGTTCTTCTTCTGGAATGCCAAATCTTTCTGCATCTTGAATGAGCTCTCTAGCCCATGCAGGTTTCCTCTTGTGAGATTTATCCTCACGGGGTGGATCTACAGGTTCTTGTGGATCTTCAAACTCATGAACAATTTCTGGAACTGCTTCAGTCATGGTAGTGTCTTGAAATCTAGTTTCCTTAGGTTCTTCATAAACTTCAATAGGTGCCTTCCTTGATTTGATGAATGCTGAGTTTTCATCAAATGTTACATCCCTGCTGACATCAATCTTCTTGAACCCTGGAAAGTATATTCTGTAAGCCTTTGAGCTTTCACTGTAACCCATAAAGATACCCTTCTTTCCTGAAGGATCTAGTTTAGTCCTCTTTTCCTTTGGGACATGAGTGTATACTGGACAACCAAATATTTTGAGATGGCTCACTTCAGGTATCTTACCAGAAAAGGCCTCTTCTGGTGTCTTGTTGTCCAATATCTTGTGGGGTGTTCTGTTCTGCACATATATAGCTGTTCTAGCTGCTTCTGCCCATAGATGCATAGGTAGATCCTGGTCATGCAACATTGCCCTTGCTGCTTCCATGATAGTCTTGTTCTTCCTTTCTGCAACTCCATTTTGTTGAGGATTATAAGGAGCAGTGAACTCCCTCTTAATCCCTGAATCACTACAAAGCTTCTTGAATTCACCTGAGGTGAATTCTCCACCATTGTCGGATCTAAATTTTTTGATCTTCTTGTCAGTTTGATTGTCCATCAAGGTTTTGAACTCCTTGAACTTATCAAACACCTCATCTTTGTTCTTCAAGAAGTATACCCAAGTCTTCCTGGAGAAGTCATCAATAAATGAGACATAGTAAACATACCCACTAAGAGAACTGGATGACATAGGACCACATACATCTGAGTGGATGATTTCCAGGATATCTTTGGCCTTGCTTTCATTGCTTGGGAAAGCCTTCTTAATGTTCTTATCTTTTGCACATCCTTTGCAAACACCTTCATGTTTGGTCTTGATTTCAGGAAGACCTTCTACAGCCTTGCTTGCAATTGGAAGTGCCCTATAGTGCATATGAGCAAGTCTTCTATGCCAAAGTTCACTTGGCTCCATGGATTCATGTACCATGGCATGTTCAGGTTGTGCCTTCAATTTATACAATCCTCCCTCTTGCTCTCCAATCACCACTGCATCATCTATGGTCTTTCCCTTTGGCCACATTAGGACTTGGCCATCCACAAATGAAACCCTCATACCTTTTGCATCCAATGCAGAGATGGAGAGTAATTTATTCTTGAGCCCAGGTACATAAAGGACTTCTTTCATCTTCAAAGATTTTCTAGAATCTAGGTTGTAGGAGGCTTCACCACTTCCTTTGATTGGGTATTGATAATAATCCCCAAGTTTCACCTTATGGGGTGATTCATGTTCAGATAGATTCACAAAAGATTCCTTAAACCCGGTCATGTGTTTGGAAGCCCTACTATCAATCAACCAATCATTTCAACCATGGGAGATAGTACCTGTGAGAGTAGAGATTAGAACATTCTCTTCTTCACTTGATGAGTCATCATCACTTTCTGCCCTAGCCTTCTTCTTTGGAGGTTCATCATCTTCGGCAGCATGAGAATGGAACTTTCTTTTGTTGCCCTTCTTCTTCTTGCTGAAGTTGTTGTTATTATCCCTTTTGTTCTTGGGACAATCTGAAGCAAAGTGACCCTTCTCATTGCATGTGAAGCATCTTAGATCCTTCTTATTCTTTTGATCGGATCTTTTGTAGCGAGAGTGCTCCTTCTTGGGCTTAGTTCTTTTGGTGTGAGTTGCGAGAGCTTGATATTCACCTCCCATATTTTCCTCATGAGCTACAAGTCTAGCTTCTTCTTGAGAGCATTCCTCCCATAGTTTACTAAAAGAGATCAATTTCTTTCTTGCACATATTCCTTGAATAAAGGAGTCCCATGACCTAGGTAGGCCATTCAGAGTGGTCATAACAACTTCACCATTGTCCACTACTTCATCCACAGTTTCAAGTTGTTCCTTGATCTAAGAGACCTTGGAGAAGTAAGATTGAATGGTTTCTCCATTCAACATCTTGACCCCTTTCAATTGATTCCGCAGAGTCATCTTCCGATTTATGTTCTTCCCTTCAAATAGCTTGGTCAAAGAGTCAAACATTTCCTTGGGTGTCTTTAGAGAAGACACATGGGGTATGAGATGATCTTTGATAGAATCAACAATGATTCTCTTTGCCTTGACCAAGTTCTTCTTATGCAATACCTTGGCCTCTTCATCCTCTGGGATAGGGATGTCTTCTTTTATATATGAGTCCAACTCATTCTCTTCTAGGATTAACCCAATCCTATACTTCCAAGCTCGGGAGTTATAAGCCCCTTCAAGATTATCCTCAAGCTTGGTGTGGTGAGACATCTTAAAGAGTACTTCAAATGGAAATAGAAAAGATTTAGGTCTCACCACTTGAAATGCTGAAAATTGGATCTGGTCCCGAATTAGGGTTTGTCGAAAAAACCCTAAAAATTCAAAATGTGAATTTCAATTTTCTTAAAAGATAAAAAGATGCGCTTTGATGAGCTGATCATCCTGGTGCATTCAGAATTTGAGATCAACAAAGTTTTACCCTTCAGATTTGCCTTTTTGTCCTCCCGGGTTCACTTGGGAGAGCCCTGGATTAGGGTTTGAGTTTCTCAGAGATCTACCCAGCCAAAAATCTCAATCCAAAGCTCTAAACTTTGATTTTTGCAAGGAGCTTCCAGCTATGTCTTCAGATTTCAGAAATTCCTATTTTTATGGAAACCCTAATTTTTAGGGCCAAATCTGAAAATGCTCAGAATTGAATTCTGATTGGACAGATAGATTCTCCTTGATGAGTAGAGTCAATCTACTATACTTCTTTTCCAAAATCTATGGAGAGAAACCCAATAAACAAGAAACTCAAGTTTTCGTCACTGCAAAATGTCTTCTTCTCAGGTTAGCTCTGATACCATGTTAAATTTTGAGCATTAATTCACAATACTCTAGGATCTTCACTGAGAGAATAAAATATATAGTATATCAATGCATGACAATCATAATAAGCATGACAAGCATCAGAAGAATCAAAAGCATGAGAGACAAGAGACACAGAGTTTCCATGGGGAAAACCCTAAGGTGAAAAGCCCCACAACTTCCTCAGAGATAGAGAGAGCAATGGCTCAACCAAAGTACAACCAAAATACACTGAGATGGTCTCCTAGTAGCAGATGATCCTCCTCCTCACTAGTACGCCACTTTCTGAGTGAGAGAGAGATAACTTTCTGAATGATCTAAATAGAGATCACCTGATCTCTATTTATACTAACCTGTTTGCCCAGTGACCTTATGGGGCCGACTTGTCTAGCTAGGTATATCCACATTATAATATATATATTTTAGGGCCAACCCCACACATGGTGGTCTAATAACCCATCGGCAAGTACACACACTTGCGACACTTGTCAATCCACATGACGACACTTACTTATAGAGGAATAACACATCTCTAATAAGGGTACAATAAATATATATGAAATACATAGATGAAATACATTCCGAAGTTACATATACATCAACATCGTCAAGGCTGATTTTATAAATGAAATCGTTGATTAGAGTGTAGGGTGCATCCTTCATTGCTAGAATCTTGTTTTTCTTTTCCGGCATTCCTTCTAGTGCTTTTCCATCCTCTAGAAATTGTGCAATCTCCGCTAGCTTTGAGGGAACAACTCCAACTCTAAACAAGTGTGCATCAGATAGTTCATATTCAATTCCTTGTTGGAATATTGGTCAATAATGAGAGGGGGGGGGTGAATCAGTATTGTTAACTTTTTACCATTTTAAACCACTTATTAAACTTAATTAAAACATGGAATCAACAAGATACACGTAACACAAATTTTTATCGTGGAATCCCAATTGGGAAAACCACCAACTCTTTCTATACTACAAAATTATATTTACAATAGTTTTTGCAAGCTACCAGTTGTTGGAGACAACAATCCCCAAGTTTCTTAGCTGCAACTGAAGGATGCTACAACACCCTGGTTTCTGCCTGCTACAATAGACAAGGATGCTACAACACCCTATTTACTAGCAACCACTGGAAGGAGGATACGACCCCCTGGTTTATCAGCCACTACTGAAAGGATGCTTTGGAACCCTATTTACTAGCTACCACTGGAAGGAGGCTACAACCCCTTTGCAGGTATGTATCCAACCCTAGCACTACCCTGCCACCCTATTCTGATTCTTATCAGTCTTTCAGATCTTCCTCAAATATTGTCATTGGTTCTTTCTTCACTTTGCAAGTATCTGTATTCTCATGCTTCTACATAGATCTGGACAGCATACAACTTCAGTTCTTCTCCTTTATACTATGTCTACTATTATGCACTTCTTCATTTTGAATGTGCACTTAGTCTGGTCTCTTCCTCTGGTCTTCAATGCTGCTTCATATATGCATTTTATAACCCAACATACACTTCAGTTTCTATTCCTTACTGAACCTTCAATAATACATCAGATACATCTTCTTTCTTATTCAAGTGTTTGTTTATATATTATTTATTTCATCTTTGAAATAGTGTATCTCTTCAAAATGAAGATGTGTCTTTTCAAACTTGTGTCTTTTCAAATATTTAATTTATAACTCTGTATATTTCTGATTATGTCTTCATTTAATCTGTAGCATTCTAGTTCTTTAATTAATAATAATATACTCCTTTTTGTTATTTATCTCTGTCTAGTTAAATCTCTGTTTTGCTAAACTATGTTTTTCTTCCTATAGAATTTATTCCTGTAGGTTACATCTTTTAAATTCCTGTTTTTATGTTCTTGTAACTTGTCCCTATAACAATAAACATTCAGATTTTTTCTCTCAATACTATGACTGATATTTTTCATCATATTCTTGTAGGTATATTTCTCTTCAAATTATTACAATCATTGGTTTTTTTTCTTAATTATGTTGGAAATGAGTTTTTCTGGTAATACTTCATTTATTTATACTATCATAATTTTTCTCAATTTTGGCAAGTTAATTTCTTGCACATTTGACCACCAGAGTAAAATAAAACCATGAATGGATAGACTCATCACCAGAGAACATATTCATGCCATTAGATGAATTTATTAGCACAAGGAGAACATCTGGCAGGCATTTTTCTAAGGCCACTAAGGCAGATTTTCCAAACAACAAAACAATAAAACAGCCCGATACCTCATTTTGGCATGCCTGTAATTTTTTCTTCAGGAATTCTTTACAAAAACTGAGACGATGTTCAGGTGTACAATTCAACATGATACAACATTATACTCTTAGATAATTTTTATCATTAACCTAGAAAATATGGTGGGCATTTTACAGAGGCCACTTAAGTAGTTTTACCAACATATTTTACACTTGGACAATTTGTGCCATTTTCAAGGTGGATTTTTTATTTCACCAAAACCATGAACCAATGTTGCCAGATGATGTAGAATATCTAACTAAGCACAAAAAAACTCATTTCACCTTCAGACTCTTCTTCATTTTCCCGGGGCAGACATTTTACTGAACTTGGTGCAAAACTGCCTAAAACCCTGTTTTGGCAGATCCATAAATTCTTCCTCAGGCACTTTCAAGTCAAAGTGAGAATAGGGTCAGGTAGACAAAACAACTAACTGCAAGATGACCATATGGTGCAGGCATTTCTTTCAACCCACAAATTATGTAGGGCGTTTCCCTGAGGCCACTTAGGTAGATTTGCTATTTTGGTGTAAAAGCAATCTGAAACCCTGTTTGGCAGGTTGTTAACTTTGTCATCGAACACCTTCTGTGCAAACTAAGACCATGGAAAGATAACCTCTTTTCAATCTAGATCATGATGGTTCCAGATAATTTTTATCATTCTCCCATGAGGTACGACGGGCATTTTCCCAAGGCCACCTGAGCCAGTTTTCCTACACTTAAGTCATTTTTCAGGAATTTCTCCAAAGTTTATCCTGAAACCCTATTTTGGAAGATCCATCAATTTTTCTTCAGGCATGCTTAATGAAAACTAAGACCATGGTTAGGTAGACAAATCAACAAAATACAGCCTGACCATATGTTGCGGGCATTTACTTTAACCTATGATTTATGGTGGGCATTTTCCTAAGACCACTTAGGTAGTTTTACTTTCTCTGGTGCAAAACCCTGTTTTGGCAGACCTATAATTTTCTCCTCAGAAGTGATTAAGGAAAACTGAGACCACTAATAGATATCCACTTCAACAAGATAAAGTCTGGTATCATGGTGCATGCATTTTAGTCAAACCATAAATTATGGCGGGCATTTTCCTAAGACAGTTTTGACTAATTTTTCCATAGTCAATTTTCTGATTTTCACCAAATTGCCATATTTGTCAGAATGTTGTCAAAATGCAACAATGAATTCCTGATAGCACCATAATACCATCAGATGTATTTTCAACTTCATGCCACATCATCATACATGTCATGCCATGTCATCATATCTACCACATCATCATATAGGCCATGTCATCATTCTCTTTGTTATTCCTTTGTCTTTTACTGATTTTTTCTTGCCATCCTGTCCTTGGTTATTCCTTTGTCATTTCTAAACTCCGTTGACATCAATGAAAACCACATTCAAAATTCTCCCCCTTTGGCATTGATGTAAACATCTAAATATTCTCCCCCTTTGACAACAATGACAAAGGATAACTTGTTATGCCCTTGCTGCAACTATCTTGACATAGAATTTCCAATCATTCTCCTTTTAGACAACTACCCTTCTTTTTCCAATATACTTCTTCTTACCTCTTTTTCTTCTCTTCCTCTTGTTAACTTAGACTTGGTGCTGACCATTTTGAATGATAATTTAGTTAGCATCCTTCTTTACCTTCTTGTAGCTAGTATTTGAATGAGAACTCAAATGATGAGTTCATAGAATCCTCCTATCACAGTGCTCTTCCTCTTTCCAACACATTTTCTTTTCTTTGTGACAAAGTTTATACTCATTGGTTTATCTTTGAGTTCTTTAATTCAACCCTTAGTTTTCTTCCATAGATTTTTAAAGATACATCATATAACTTGTTCTTCTTTAAGGAGTCTTCAATCCCATACAAGCAATTTCTCAACTTTATGTTTTTGCTCCCCTTTTTGACCAAGGATCAAAATGATATGCACTAGCTTCATTCACACTATACTCTTCTTACAATGTTACTAGGATCACTTTATTTTATAGCCTTCACCATGATTTCTTAGTCTTTGCTACAACTTCAAAAAAAAATTCAAAGAGAACTTCATCAAACTGATATGTGTCTGAATACGATTTTTTCCTTCGCAATCTTCAACTGTTGAATCTCTGGCTGAAGTTCCACATAATATGCAAAATTTGAATCTGCAACCTTCTCCTCTTGATTCCTAGGATGCAATATTACTGCTACTTTTACTCGTCCTGGCACTTTCCAATAGAAATAATGACTGTTTATAATTGCCCCATCAGACAGTCCTTAAGATTACCTAAATCTGCTCTTGTATTAATCTTTACATGTGCTCATCAACCATGAAGACATGATTATCAAATTCTCCAAGTGTAAAATGTGCAAGGTCATCCCAAATCAATGTAATCAAATGAATACTTTTAGGATGGACAAAGTTTTCAATTAATGTGTCATGAATCCATATTTTGTAGAATCATATAGCACCAACAAATTGCAACCATTCATCATTCTAGAAAACTGTATATGAACTTTCATGAACCCACTGACTTGAATAATAAGGATAATCCTCATTTTGGATTACAGACTTCATGGTCTTCAGGTATCTCATGGATCACACATTTTAATATTTTCATGTTACTTACACTTTGTTCTTTTCCAACCATACACTAGCCTTACGATCATCTCTTGTCTTTTCTAATTCTGCTTCTGACTTTATTACACTTCAGCTATTTAGTATACTTCACTTTGTCACATAGATTGTCTCTAGCAAAGTCTTCTTTTTCAATTTGTCATTTCTACACTTCTTCTTGTCTTTGAGGAAGATAGCTTTTACCAAGTATTCTTATGACTCTTCTTCTTCTTGTTTTGATGGCAACCTCAAAACATTATTTTCTTCTCACCAAAAGATATTTTTAAGTACCAATTGCAAATTTCTGATATTAACTCCCCTTGAGTATATGATCCCTTCTAATGCTCATTTCAGGGTTCTCTTCTAGGTCATGAGAGTTTTTAGAAAAGACATCCATCTTCAGTTCCACCATCATCACTAACTTCTTCTTCATCATCTTCATCTCCATCGGCATACTCTTTTACATCTTCATCTCGCTTTCCATCATAATTGTTATAGGTCAAATTTGCACTTCTCCGTCCGTGATCACATTGCCCTGTCTATCACACAAAAGGACACTATGGATGGAAGAGCTGGATTGAACTTGGATGAGTTACTACTGAGATCACACATCTTCAGCTGAAAATCATATTTTTTGTGTAGTTTTCACCATGTGTGCGTTACTATTGCCACTGACATCTAGCGTTCTAAACGCTGGTTTTGCTGAAGAGAACCCGTGCACTTACCTCAAAACATGTGTGCGCTGGTCATAAAGAGCATTAGTTGCATACTGTGTGCTGGTTTACTATTATGATACCCACGCACATGTTAAGATGAATGAAAAAATATATTAAGATTACGAATTGGGATTAGTTGAGGTTGGTTCTGTAACTCCCCCAACCTCGCAATTCAACTGCCTCACGAATCTAACTTCCAACCTTATCCCATAAATACAAGGGGAAGCCATGAGGGAGAGGCCAATGAAGAAGAAGCTACTGTTACGCTGAAGGATTTTCTAAGTCATTGTGAGGAGTAGGAGCCCAGGACTCGGTTGCATAAGTGTTTGGATAGATCAGGTATATCTGTACTTAATCACATTTCTTTGACAATAAAAGGTGTGAATACCCTTCCCGTCCCAAGGGAATGTCTATTTTATTGAATGTATGATTGTAAATTGATTTCAATTTCATTATATATGTTACAGTCAAGATACGCTGAGGAAGGTTGATTTGTTTTGAAGGTACATTACTGTGTAAGATTGGGCGAAAGCTAGGACCAACCGTCATTAAAAAGGTACTATTTTCAGAATCCTAATCTCGTTTCATTCATAGTAATTAGTGCAAAACATAATGTATTTACCTGTCACCCCATGTATGTTGGTAGTGTCATCTCCCCCACTATAGGGTATATTCCTGCACAACAGAACTGGCGACTCCTCTGGGGAGCACCGGTTGTTTCTACTCTGGGACCTTGTCTAGGTTTTCTTTCAGTTTTTACAGTCTGTTGGTTTTCCGAGAGGTTTTTATAGGTTACTTTTCTTTTCCTTTTTATTTTGATTAATTTCAATATGACCGAGCAAAGCTCTATTTATTGCTTTAAGTCCCCATATGCTGGTCTTCTATGCATATAGAAGCGCATTTTCTGCCTTGTGTGCTAGTTTCCTTGAAACATAGCCGCGCATTTTGTGTTGCAGGTGTTGGTTCTTATGCCAGGTAGAAGCACATCTTTCCTGTAGGTCTAAGCCTTCCACTAGGGTTTGGTTTCTAGGTTGTTGGGTCTACTTTTGGAATTTTCCTTGCTTCCCTGACTGTTATTGAGACATCTTTGTCTTCTTTGAATCTTGTTTAACCTCTTGAAAGTCCTCTTTGGATTGCTTCACTTACTTTCAGTACTTGTTTTATGTGTCCTTTCTGCTTTCTAGGTCTTTTGAACCTGTGCACGACTCCCTGCTAGTTACAGTAGCGCACCTTTTTCCCTAGACGTGTGTTGCAGTACTACAGACCTGTGCACTCAACGCTTGTTGTCTGTTGCAATACCTGCACACTTTTACTGAGTTTTTTCCTTATTTTTTAGGTTTTGCCATCAGTTTGAGTTTTTAGGTGTTTTTGAAAGTTTTGATGGTCTGGATACCTTCTGAGCTTCTGTTCAGGTCAGTCTGAGTTGGTTCAAGTTTTTATTGATAGATTTTCCTTTTGAGTTTGTGTGGTGATAGAGTTGCTTTGGTTTGCTTGCCTGCCCTATCTATTTGGAAGATGCTTTTCTTTGGTTTTTGATGCTTAGGAGCAGCCTCTAGGTCTGTCTTTCCATTGCATGCATCAGTTTTGCCTTTTCTTTTACATCTTGTTCCAAATCTAGATTTTTTTCACATAAAGAACTCTGTAGGTCAAGTCTTTGTCATATTTGGATTTGTTTGCTTTAAGCCATTAAGTTCTTATCTTTACCCACACTCTTGATAGATCTTGCTTGTTTCCTTTTTTCAGATTCATTTTCTTTTGCAAAATAGAAGAAAAGATAAAACTGAAAAATTGGTAACCTAGTTGAAAGATTTGCCATTATTTTTCGAAGTAGGATAGATTGTTTTGCTATTTACTTTGAAAATTAAAAAAAAAGAAAATTGAAAAAAGAAAAATGTTTATGCTTAGGATTGCCTATCTTTTGTTTTGAAAGACATAAACGAAAAATGAGTCTTTGTGAAGTTTTAAGGCATCATTTGTACAAACTTTGCTTTCTGTCATAAACCATACCACACATCACTACCCTTTTGACTAAAAAGTAGCCTCTAAAAAGAAAATTTAATAAAATTAATTAGCAACTTTTTCTTTTTAGGTTTGACACGACATCAACTAGCTTAGGCTAGGATTTCGGGGTAAATCAACTTAAACTTCCCAAAATTGGTTTCATTGATCGATAATCGTAGTAAGACAATCTCTTAGGAAAACCCACTTATTACAAAATATCCTAGGAATTCTCTACTCAAACCAGAGTTTAGCATGAGGCCGTGTGAGACTGGAACTATTGAGGATACCCCCTCACTTTCCTTTTGAACATAAACTAGAGCCGATTCGCGTATGTGGGTCCACTAGTACTTTTAGGTGCTTTTGGATTTCGGGATTTGCTACCCTACCCATGCGTCTTGACTAGGATGGCGACTATTCCCCCAGGTATTTTCGTATTTTTGGTATCCTTAGTATCTTAACCCTAGGGCTCTTCACAGGTATAGTGGAAGGCTATTTCCACTGCAACTCGGACAGACATGGAAGGTAACCCTTTGTAGTAATCCCGGGAGGGCGGTTTGGTGATTCAAACGCTTGCACCCAGAGGACCTCCATTGGACGCCATGCAACTAAACATCGATACTCTATTGGTTTGCTCTGGGCCCTCATCATCCCAGACTTGCTTCTGAGAGTATTAGCTTTGTTTGCCTGGTTTTGATCACTGTAGGACATTTTTAGTGGTGTGCTCTTTGTGCTGCTTGCTTTTAGTTGGCCTTAGAGATTTCTAGCTCATTGATTCAGAAACTATGGATAACATCCCGGTGAGCACTAATCAAGGGACCCCTGTTCAAGGGGCTCCTTGTGCTTTTCCATTCATTGGGAACATTGGTACTCCCTTAATGGCTACGTTGAATCTTCTGGGATTCACTATAGGGCTATCGGTTTGGTTGTTTTCCACTCCGAATGCCTTGCATGCTCCTACTGATTCTCAAGTAAGAACTTCAAATCAAGAGCATCAGAACCCTATGCCTATCTCGCTAGTAACATCTTCTCCTCCTCTTTCTACCTCATGTGGTGAAAGTAGTAATACTAGTAACCAGTAGTCTAAAAGGAATAGACAGAATAAGAATAGGGAGAAGATGCCAAAGCAAGTGGGAAGCCACCCAGCCTCTGGAAGTCATGCTGGCGGCACCTACCTAGCCTCTGGAAGTGACGCTGGGGGCACCTACCCAACCTCTAGAGGTCATGTTGGGGGAACTCATTTAGTCACTGTAAATCATACTGAACCTATGCAACCAACCTCTGGAGGTCATGCTGGGAGCAAACTTTCAGTCACTGCAAATCACATTGAAAGTATGTATTCAACCATTGTTATTCATGTCGAGGACACGTCATTGATCACTGCTAGTCATATTAATGACAAGTCACCAGTTACTGTGAGTCATACTGGAGACACTGAATCAACCACTGCAAGTCATGCTGAGAAAATTGACATTATCGACAAACCTAATAAACAAAAGCTTAAGTTCCCTTGTAAGTTTTGCGAGGGAGACCACCTGACCTATTTGTGCCCTGTACTTCCAGAAGTGCAAAGAGTGTGGTCCATAGTTCAAAATTCTTTTGCTTCTGAGCAACTAGCCACTGCAAGTCATGCTAGGGGCAAGATGTCAGCCAATGATAGTCATGCTGAGAGTACTGTTGTTTTAAACGAGTCTAATTTTATAGGATGCAAGCCAAAGTTCCCTTGTACACTTTGTAAGGGAGATCAACTTACTCACCTATTCCCTGCTATTCCAATGGTGTGGAGAATGTGGTCCATGTCTGAAAAATCCTCTGATCCTGAATTGTCTATAGATTCCCAACAGCTTGATCAACCTTTGGTTGATAAAGTGGTTCAACCAATGCAATCTTTGGTCAACCCCACTCTTTCTTCAGAGAGTGAAGTGATTGAATTGATGCAATCCTCGACCGATCCCATCAGTCCTTCGGAGACTGATGCACCTGTCCCTAAAGTATTCTGCGTTACCAATTCAGATGTTTCTCAAATGGGGGGCACTTCACTTGTGCCGAGTGAACCCCTACCAAGCTCTGGGATCATTTCCTTTGATTGGAATAGTCTAACTGGGCCTCACCTTCCTTCTGCTACACCTTTCCATATAAAGGTTGATATCGGAAACCATGCGGTTCATCGATGTATTTTAGATGAAGGAGCTTCTGTTAGTATATTATCCCCCTATGCCTGGAGAGATTTAGGTTTCCCTAACATTGTTCCAACTGTTAATTGGCCGTTGACTTTCGATAGAAGACCTAGTGAGCTTTTGGGATTCCTCCCTCAAGTACCCGTTACTTTGGGTGGAAAAACAGTCTTAGTTGATTTTATGGTTTTAAAGGACCCTATGGATTTTGATATGATCCTAGGGTGTGATTACATATATGCTAGATGCAGGATGTGGTGTCTACGCATTTTCGTGTGATGTATTTTCCTCATAACGAAAGCATTCTCACTATCTATCAACTTACATTTGTTGATCCCTCTTATTACCCAACTATAGACCAAGTATATCCCCCGTCAGTAGGCACTACCATGTCACAATCAAATTATGTGGCATATTGTTGCTTGAGTCCAATTGCTACTGAGAAGAAGCCTTTGAATTCATGCTTACCTTCTCGGGACTGGGTCCTGACAATTGACCAGGTGATGACTCCATCTGAATGTTTAGATATGTGTTCTATCTGGGATGATATAGTTCCCTCTGATGAAGTTTTCCTAGAGACTATAATGCAGTCTGCCATTCATTTGGACATTCATTCACCATTGATCATTCTTCCACCTTTTCTTTGAGCTCGTTAAAAACAGTAAGGAGGCTACAATCACTCTTCCACCTTCACTTCAAGCTCGTTAAAAACAGTAAGGAAGTTATGAGCATTCTTCTGTATCTTCTTTGAGATTGTTAATAACAGTAAGGAGGTCACGAGTTTACTTTTTTCGGGCTCATTAAACGTTTACGGAAAAGATTTTTATGGAGTTCTCTCTAAGCTCTTGTTAGACTCGTTAAATATGACAAGATTGCTGAGTATAGTTGTCTTTTCAGACTCATTAAAGGATTTGAAGTGACATCCGCTTAAGTATAAGTTTACCCCTTTTTCCATAATTTTGTGGATTATTTACAAAAAAGGTATAATAATCTAGTCATACGTGACTAGAAGAGTTCTTCTCTCATTGTTTTACACTTTTTCGGGTGAGGAGACTAACTGTACGAAAAATGACCTTTTGGAGTCTTCTTTAGGGTTTTCAGACTCTCGAAACATGAAAATACCAAGCGAGCATTCACCTACTCGGGATCGATGTGAAATCCATGAGAGGGTATATAGAGGATTGTTTAATTTTTTCAGACTCTATAAACAGGAAAACATCGACGAGCATATACCAACCCAGGCTTGATACTAAAATCCACGGGTAGGTGTATGGAGTTACTGTTTAAGTTTTTCAGACTCCTTAATATTGAAAACACCGGCGAGCAAGAACAGATCTCAGCTCGATATTAAAATCCAGAGATCAGTATTATAGAGTATTCGTCTATCTTTTCTTTGAACTCTGTAAAAAATGAAGAAAGACTATTGAGTTTTCTTTCTTGGACTCATTAAAACAACAAGAAGGATATTCTTTTATAAAAAGAATAAGGGAAGAGAAGGGTATCATACATATTTTCAGTTTCAAAGGAAGCTAAGTCAGTCATGTCCTTGAACACAACACCTATTTGAGTCCATCATTCAGTTGGGTTTTAGTATTTGACCTTAGGGTGAACTTGATATCCGAGTTTTCACTCCCTCGATTGGTTATTCTTCCAATCATATGGAGGATCTGCTAATGTCTCCTACATTGCAGGTTTATATCACTTTCCCCTCATGTTAAAAGCTGCCTAAGTCACTTTGTTTCGTGCTCACTGTTCAAGGATACAGCTCGTGTCGGCCATTCTGCAGTTACCTTGACCTCATGTGTCGGGCATCCTGGTGTCGGTTTGTTTCATCTTGTATCAGTCCTACTCCAAATCAACTCAAACTTTTGAGTGTTCCTCATGTTGTATGATGGAGGATGCATTAAGGCCTCCCTTCCACCAGACTTCTTCCCATCGAATTCAACTCATCATGCTCTGGGAATGAAGTTTATATTTTTGGTTAGTACCTCGGGGATTGCAGTCATCAGTGGCAGTTTCCCTCGCTGTTGGATAATGGGAATACATTAATGTCTCTTATTCGATAGGTTCTTCAAGTGTTCAACTTCAAGTCCACTTATTCACACTTGTTGGAATGTACTAGGTACCTTGGGCCTCATTATCATTATCAATGGAATCCCTCGCATTTGTTAATGGTATACATCAATGACTGGTAATCAAACGATACCCCCCATGTTCGACTCCAGCTCATTTATTCACATGGTTAGGGTTTGCACCTTGGGTTGTTTGGATGAAGACCTTGGGATTCTGATAGCATCACCATATTTATGTTATCACCCGAGCTGCGCAAGACTGAGCCACACTCATTTTTGGCTCTTCATGAGACATAGATCCAACTTGTTTTTATGGCTATGATCTCTCATCTTTGACATGGATCCACGCTTGTATTTTAGTGGCCATGCTATATATACATCTCCCAGTTATGTATTGGAGATCATGTTGTATCACACCGAACATCTATATGATGTCAATATTGTAATTGATTGCTGACCTTGATCGTTGTTTTCAGGTACTTTTGTGACTTGGTCCTGTGGATTCTTGCTACTCCTTTGACTTAGAATTATAATGTATTTCGGCCATCGTTTCCCTATGACCTCACACATTAGGGGGCATCTGTTATAGGTCAAATATGCACTTCTTCGTCCGTGATCACATTGCCTTGTCGATCACACAAAAGGACACTATGGATGAAAGAGATGGATTGACCTTGGTTGAGTTACT
Organism: Larix kaempferi; assembly: GCA_027924585.1. Classification (NCBI taxonomy): domain Eukaryota; kingdom Viridiplantae; phylum Streptophyta; class Pinopsida; order Pinales; family Pinaceae; genus Larix; species Larix kaempferi. The sequence goes on along the minus strand of BSBM01000049.1, from coordinate 2,865,710 downwards.
GCTGAGATCACACATCTTCAGCTGAAAATCATATTTTTTCTGCAGTTTTCACCATGTGTGCACTGCTATTGCCACTGACATCTAGCATTCTAAACGTTGGTTCTGCTGAAGAGAACCCGCGCACTTACCTCAAAAGATGTGTGCATTGGTTGTAAAGAACATTAGATGAATACTGTGCGCTGGTTTACTTTTATGATACTTGCGCACATGTTAAGATGAATGAAAAAATATATTAAGATTACGAATTGGGATTAGTTGAGGTTGGTTCTGTAACCCCCCCAACCTCCCAATTCAACTGCCTCATGAATCTAACTTCCAGCCTTGTCCCATAAATACAAGGGGAAGCCATGAGGGAGAGGCCAATGAAGAAGAAGCTACTGTTATGCTGAAGGATTTTCTAAGTCATTGTGAGGAGCAGGAGCCCAGGAATTGGTTGCATAAGTGTTTGGATAGATCAGGTATATCTGTACTTAACCACATTTCTTTGACAATAAAAGGTGGAAATACCCTCCCTGTCCCAAGGGAATGTCTATTTTATTGAATGTTTGATTGTAATTAATGTTAAATTGCTTTCAATTTCATTATATATGTTACAGTCAAGATATGTTGAGGAAGGTTGATTTGTTTTGCAGGTACAGTACTGTGGAAGATTGGGCAAAAGCTAGGACCAGCCGTCGTTAAAAAGGTACTATTTTTGGAATCCTAATCTCGTTTCATTCATAGTAATTAGTGCAAAACATAATGTATTTACCTGTTAGCCCATGTAAGTTGGTAGTGTCATATCCCCCACTATAGGGTATATTCCTGCACAACAATAATGGATGTCATTCTTATCTACAACACTATTATGATTCTCATCATCTTTGGAAACTTCTTTGATGTTTGAAATATTTGTTTCTTCTAAATATTTGGAGTCTTCCTTTCTTCTACACATCTTTCCATGAGGTACTCTGCTTACTGGTCTTTTATTTATGTCTCTTTGTTTTTATCTTCCATACCTTTTCTTGGGTTTCCTTAGACTGTCTGCATGTACGGTTCTTGCAATGTTTTGCAAAGTGTCCCACATTGTGACATATGAAACATGTAATAAGTATTTCTCAATTTGATATGTTAGTGTCTTCATCCTTTTTCAGACCTTGATCTTCTTCTTTGATTTTAAAATCAGCAGCCTTGTGACCAAACTTGTGACATCAATGACAATATCCATAGAATGTTCTTTTATATTTGGATAATCTTTGATCTTTCTACTTGTAATGATTATTCTTATTGGCATATCTTCTGAAATTTTTTTATCTTAGGATAATGAGCATAATTCTGATGACTGGAATTTATCTCCTTGTGATTCTTCTGCTGCCTAGGTATATTTTTTGAAGCATCATCCCAACATTTAACCTTTTCAACATCCTCTTGAGTGATGGATCTTGATCCTTTAATGACCTGTTCTTGATCATATCCAAGACCAGTTTTATCCCTAGGGAATATTTGTAAGCTGAGGAATTTATTAAGTGCTTCAGTACTTTCCTGGAACTTCTCACTAACAGTCAGCTGATCTTTTAGCTTCTTTACTTCTTCCTTGAATTCAACAACTTGTTGTTTTAAGCTCTTAGCCTCTTTCATGCTAGCCATCACTTGTTGTTTTGAATTGTGCATATATTCTTGGATGTTCTTGACTTCCTCTTCTTTTGACTTCTGCTCTTCTTGATACTTTGACAATTTTTCTTTCAGATAATTGTTCTTCATCCTTCTCTTTCTCAATTCTTCAAGGGCACTTATGAGTTCTGGCTTTAGGTCCACCTCTCCTTCCAAAACTGAATTATCTTCTGAAGCTTAATCTTTACGTGTTTCTTCATCTTCATCTTTTGGAATCATAGGGATTGCTTGTGCTATCTCTTCAAGTGAATAAAACTTCTCCAATTTGAACTAGAGTTCCTTGGATGAGATACATGGTCCAATCTTCTTTTTGACAGATTGAGGTAATCCATCCAATATGGCCTCTATTGGCCTTGAATTATTTTTCTCGGACTCTTTCTGAGATGTAGTCATTATTCTCTTTGGTGGGATGTAATCAGAGATCAATGCATTCCATACACCACATCCTAATGACTGTAAGTAAACTCTCATTCTTATGCTCCATTGTTCATATTTTTCTTCATTAAGTACTAGAGCTCTGTTGGAAGCCATCCTTTCTTGTTGATCCATAGTGGTTTTAATTAGGATCTCCCTTCCAGTGGTTTAGACTGTAGTGAAGGATCCTTATCTGATACCAATTTTTGGAATATTGGTCAATACTGAGAGGGGGGGGTGAATTAGTATTGTTAATTTTTTACCATTTTAAACCACTTATTAAACTTAATTAAAACATGGAATCAACAAGATACACAAAATACAGATTTTTATCATGGAAGCCCAATTGGGAAAACCACCAACTCTTTCTATACTGCAAAATTATATTCACAATAGTTTTTGCAAGCTACCACTTGCTGGAGACAACAATCCCCAAGTTTCTCAGCTGCAACTGAAGGATGCTACAACAACTTGGTTTCTTCCTACTACAACAGACAAGGATGCTACAACACCCTATTTACCAACAACTACAGGAAGGAGACTATGACCCCCTGGTTTATCGGCCACTACTGAAAGGATGCTTCGGTACCCTATTTACCAGCTACCACTGGAAGGAGGCTACAACCCCCTTACATGCATGTAGCCTGCCCTAGCACCACCCTGCCACCCTAGTCTGATTCTAATCAGTCTTTCAGATCTTCCTCAAATACTGCCATTGGTACTTTCTTCACTTTGCTGGTCTCAGTCTTCTCATGCTGCTACATAGATCTGGACCGCATATAGCTTCAGTTCTTCTCCTTTATACTCTGTCTACTATTCTGCACTTCTTCATTTTGAATGTGCACTTAGTATGGTCTCTTCCTCTGGTTTTCAATGTTGCTTCATACATGCATTTTATAACCTATCATACACTTCAGTTTCTATTCCTTACTGAACCTTCAATAAAACATCAGAGACATATTCTTTCTTCTTCAAGTGTTTGTTTATATATTATTTATTTCATCTTTGAAACAGTGTATCTCTTCAATCTGAAGATGTTTCTTTTCACACTCGTGTTGTTGATGTATATGTAACTTCGGAATGTATTTCATATATATTTATTGTACCCTTATTAGAGATGTGTTATTCCTCTATAAGGAAGTGTCGTCATGTGGATTGACAAGTGTTGCAAGTGTGTGTACTTGCCGATGGGTTATTAGACCACCATGTGTGGGGTCGGCCCTGAAATATATATTATATTGTGGATGTATCTAGATAGCCAAGTCAGCCCCATAGTGTAACTGGGCAAACAGGTTAGTATAAATAGAGATCGGGAGATCTCTATTTTGATTATTCAGAAAGTCACACTTCTCTCACTCAGAAAGTGGCGCACTAGTGAGGAGGAGGATCATCTGCTACTAGGAGACTATCTCAAGTGTATTTTGGTTGTAATTTGGTTGAGCCTTTTCTCTCTCTATCTCTGAGGAAGTTGTTGGGTTTTTCACCTTAGCGTTTTCCCCATGGAAACTCTCTGTCTCTTGTCTCTCATGCTTTTGATTCTTATGATGCTTGTCATGCTTATTGTGATTGTTATGCATTGATATACTATATATGTTATTCTCTCAGTAAAGATCCAAGAGTATTTGTTGTAGAAATTTCTCCCTACGGATAGGTAGAAATTCTCTTAGGTTAAAGTAGACTTTAACTGACTCTAAACTAAGATAAAAGGATAACAAATGCTACCTTGAATTCCTAGATCTAAACAAAACATTTCAAGATTAAACTGCTGAAAGAAATGGAAGAGATCTAACTGACCTTCAATTCAATTGCTCGTCTTAATGGTCGCTCCAATTTCCAAGTCCTCGTGAATGAACCTGTCAAAATGAAACCAAGATACAAGCATATACAATTCTCTAGCAACTTGAAATATGAGTTAGGATCTAAATCTATAACAGATACAAATCATATAATTGAAACAAAATCAACACATGTGATTTGGGAAACAAGACAAGTTATGTTCTATTACCAACTTGAAGTCACTTACAATGGTTGCTTGATATCCAAGCCAACTCCCAGCTCCAAGTGCTTCCTCCTCTAGATATCTCCACAAAGATTCAAGATCATAAGTTTGATGTCTCCAAGAGTCCTCCCCTTTGCTCATGGAATGTCTCTCTCTTATAGTGTGTAGTAGGGTTAACCAACAAGAGAGAAGGATGGATCTTGGGAGTGTTTAGTGGATCAGGCCCACTAATATGAGAAAGTGATTTAGGATCGAGTCAGGAATACCAATCCTCAAAAATCTCTCGAAGATCAAGATCCCATAAGCCATGGCAAAAAGGCTAAAAAGGGAGTACCGCACCTCTTAAACTGAGCATAGCGCGGTAGTACCGCGTGGTATAGAAAGAGCATAGCACGGTAGTGTGGACTACTGCGCAACTAAGCTGGAGCAAAGCACGGTAGTGTAGGTATATGAAGTCTCAGCTAGGTTGATTCTTGACAGGATAGGTTTGTCTTCAAGGATCACTCATCTCTTCTGAGTGTTTTAAGCAGTAGGGGAGGTGTCGTCAACTATTTTTATGGTGAATATGCGACACTGTGAAATATGGAGGTATAACAGTATTGTGAATTAATGCTCAAAATTTAACATGGTATCAGAGCTAACCTGAGAAGAAGACATTTTGCAGTGACGGAAACTTGAGTTTCTTGTTTATTGGGTTTCTCTCCACAGTTTTTGGAAAAGCAGTATAGTAGATTGACTCTACTCATCAAGGAGAATCTATCTGTCCAATCAGAATTCAATTCTGAGCATTTTCAGATTTGGCCCTAAAAATTAGGGTTTCCTCAAAAATATGAATTTCTAAAATCTGAAGACATAGCTGGAAGCTCCTTGCAAAAATCGATGTTTAGATCTTTGGATTGAGATTTTTGGTTGGGTGGATCTCTGGGAAACTCAAACCCTAATTTAGGGCTCTCCCTAGTGAACCCGGGAGGACAAAAAGACAAATCTGAAGGGTAAAGCTTTGCTGATCTCAAATTCTGAATACACCAGGATGATCAGCTCATCAAGGCGCATCTTTCTATCCTTTCAGAAAGTTGAAATTCACATTTTGAATTTTTAGGGTTTTTCCATCCTAATCTGGAACCATATCTAGTTTTCAGCATTTCAAGTGGTAAGACCTAAATCTTTTCTATTTCCATTTGAAGTACTCTTTAAGATGTCTCACCACACCAAGCTTGAGGATAAGCTTGAAGGGGCTGATAACTTCCAAGCTTGGAAGTATAGGATTGGGTTAATCCTGGAAGAGAATGAGTTGGACTCATATATAAAAGAAGACATCCCTATCCCAAAGGAGGAAGAGGCTAAAGTATTGCATAAGAAGAACTTGGTTAAGGCAAAGAGAATCATTGCTGATTCTATCAAAGACCATCTCATACCCCATGTGTCTTCTCTAAAGACACCCAAGGAGATGTTTGACTCTTTGACCAAGCTATTTGAAGGGAAGAACATAAATCGAAGATGACCCTGCGGAACCAATTAAAAGGAGTAAAATTTCAGAATGGAGAAACCATTCAATCTTATTTTTCTAGGGTCTCCCAGATTAAGGAACAACTGGAAGCGGTAGATGAAATGGTGGAGAATGGTGAAGTTTTCATGAACACTCTAAATGGCCTACCCAGGTCATGGGATTCCTTTATTCAAGGAATTTGTGTAAGGAAGAAGTTGATCTCCTTCAACAGATTGCGGGAAGAATGCTCTCAAGAAGAAGCAAGGCTTGTGGCAAGAGAAGAAAAGATGGGGAATGAAGATCAAGCTCTCACAGCTCACACTAAGAAGGGCAATTTCAAGAGGGAGCCAACCCATCACAAGAAGAAATATTCTCATCATTATCACAAAGACAAGAAAGATCTAAGGTGTTTCACTTGTAATGAGAAGGGTCACTTTGCTTCAAAATGTCCCAAGAACAAAAAGGACAACCACAACAACAACAACTTCAACAAGGAGAAGAAGGGAAACAAAAGAAGGTTTCATGCTCATGCTGCTGAGGATGATGAACCTCCCAAGAAGAAGGCTAGAGCAGAAAGTGATGATGATAACTCATCAAGCGAAGAAGAGTATGTTCTAATCTCTGCTCTCACAGGTACTATCTCCCATGGTTGTAATGGTTGGTTAATTGACAGTGGGGCTTCAAAACACATGACTGGGTTTAAAGAACCCTTTTCTAACCTATCTGAACATGAGTCACCCCATAAGGTGAAACTTGGGGATGACTACCAATACCCTATCAAAGGAAGTGGTGAGGCCTCCTACAACCTAGATTTTGGAAAATCTTTGATGATGAAAGAAGTCCTTTATGTACCTGGGCACAAGAATAACCTTCTCTCCATCTTTGCATTGGATGCAAAAGGCATGAGGGTTGCATTCGTGGATGGACAAGTCCTAATGTGGCCAAAGGGTAAATCTATTGATGATGCAGTGGTGATTGGAGAGCAAGAGGGAGGATTGTACAAATTGAAGGGACAACCTGAACATGCCATGGTGACATGAAGACAAAGATTCATCCATAGTCATGAATCACATAGAGGTATGTATAAATTGTTTTTGAAAAGGTTAACTTATGGGTTATGCAGGACATTAAAGAGAACAAGAAAACATTGCTAGACATAACTAGCAAATATGGTGAATAGGTATGTTTTCCTTATATCATAGGATCTCTTATGCATGGCATGATTGATGATGATTGTTTGAATAATCATGGGTATATGCATATTATGTGTCTTACCTTATTTAATATTATGACTAACCAAGAAGAGTCATAGGTTTGGGTGATCACAGGTTTAGACATGTTATGACTAACCATAAGAGTCCTATATAAACCTTGAATGCTAATGCTTATTATTTCTGTTTGAAATAATCATGACTATACATGCTTGAGATTATTGTGTTTTGATAGTATTGAGAATATACTAATGAATGTATGATTTTGTATGAGATCACAAGGATAACACAATCATGATACTAATAAGCATGCTTAGGGACCAAGGATGAATATAAGTTCAAGGACAGGTGATCCAGGAAGCAAAGATCACAAGGGAGCACACTCCAGTTGCCCCTGCAAGGAAGCAAAGATCAAGAAGAAGCACACTCTAGTAGTTCCTGCAAGGATGCAGATATTCAGAGGGAGTTGACCATCTTTCTACATTTCAAAACATAAAGGTGTAGAAGAAGATACTTCAGATTAGGAATCCAACAGCTCCTGCAAGGAAGCAAAGACTCAGAGGGAGTCCATCCAACAAACAAACAAAGATAAGTATTTCAATTATCATTTCTTGAATATTTGTTTGTTTAAATAAAATTGTTCAATGATGTATATGCTCATGTTCCTAGACTTAGGATGTGTATTATGCATATTAGAATAGTTGCATTGATGAACGATATACTACTAATATACATGGGTAAGTGTCCTATGGCACTGTACAACATTCCATTGCTACTAATCTAGAATGAAACCTCTTTGCTGACATGTTGGGAGTTGTGCACACTCTTAACAATGTTCTGGTAGAGATTGGAAGGCATCTAGAAAGTTACGGGATATGGATAAATGTTGTATTGAAGCATTGGATAAGATAATTGCATGACTGTATGACATATTTCTTTATGTGTAAGAATTTGTTCTGAAAACTACAAGATGTTTTCTAATCATGTAATTTAACTTGTTGTGTAGGAAAGATCGTATACCATCACCTACAAAAGAAGAACTACAACATTTGTTCAACAACAAAATTATCTATTGAAGATATTGAAGTTCCCAGGATATGGGGAGAATGCCATGATCCATCGATCATGAAGAATGATGTTTGGGATGTAGTCCCAAGACCTGAAGGGAAGTTTGTTATGACTTCCTTGTGGATCTATTAGATCAAGCATGCTGCAGATGGTAGCATAGAGAAAAATAAAAGTGATGAAATAAAATATACACCAGATGGATTTCAAGACAACCTTCTTGAATGGTGTAGTTGAAGAAGAAGTGTATGTGGAGCACCCACTTGGTTCTGAGACACATGACAGGGAGTCATATATGTGCAGAACTTGGTATGGTAGGATAGACAGCTTTCTATCGAGTTTGGGCTTTACCAAGAGCAAAGCAGACTCCAATCTTTACTACAAGGTTGAGGAAGGCAATCCTGTGATTCTACTTCTGTACGTGGATGACTTATTTGTAATAGGAGATGACAGATTGATTACAGATACTAAGAGGAAGCTTTTTGCTAAGTTCGACATGAAATATTTGGGAATGATGCATTATTTTCTAGGTATGGAGGTGTGGCAGAGTGTAGATGGGATCTTCCTTGGTCAAGGGAATTATACTGTAGATATTCTGAAGAGATTCGGGATGATGGATTGCAAGGCCATGGCCACACCTATGGCATCGAATCTGAAGCTTCTATGTGATGCTTCATCTGAGCCGGTTGATGTCTCTATGTATCGTCAGATGATTGGGTCCTTGATGTACCTAACGAACACGAGACCAGATATTTGCTTTGTTGTGAACACATTGAGCTAGTTCCTGACGGATCCGAGGAGTGTTCACCTGGTTGCTGTAAAGCATGTTCTGAGGTACCTGAAGGGTACAGTGGATTATGGGCTCAAGTATGAAGCGAATCAAAAGTTTAACTTGCAGGGTTATGTTGATTCAGATTGGGCTGGCAGTGCTGCAGATAGGAAGAGCACATCTGGGTGCTGCTTCAGTATGGGATTAGGTGTGATCTCTTGGTTTAGCAGGAAGCAGTCCTGCATAGCACTGAGTACAGCTGAGGCAGAGTATGTTGCAGACTGTTTAGCTAGTTGTGAGGCAATATGGCTACGAAAGCTACTGTCTGAGTTATTTGATCTCCCATTGGATGCTACTGGTATCTTCTGCGATAACTAGAGTTGTGTGAAGCTGTTTGAGAACCCAGTGTTTCATGACAGGTCGAAACACATAGAGATCAAATATCACTATATCAGGGATATGGTGCAGAGAGGATCTGTGAAGCTCCTGTATGTTGTGACAGACGAGCAGATTGCAGATGTGCTGACGAAGCCACTAGCCAGGGTGAAGTTCGAGTACTTCAGGGAGAGGCTTGGTGTTATTCAGATCGAGGACACTTCGAGGAATAAGTGATGTACACATTTGCTGAAGCCATTCCAAGCATTTTGGAAGGAGGATCCTTCACATGGATGTGGATGTAAGCGCTGGATGATGAGCATCAGGATGATGTTCTAGTTTCTGCTTTGTATGATCAGTTGGATCATTTATATGTATATGTATGTACACATCATGTTGGATGCTGGATATGATCAGTTGGATCATTTATATGTATGTACGCATCATGTTGGATGCTGGATATGATCAGTTGGATCATTTATATGTATGTACGCATGATGTTGGATGCTGGATATGATCGATTGGATCATTTGTATGTATTTTGTATATGCATCATGTTGGATGCTTGGACCATGTATCTGTATATGTATCAGGTGGATACATTGTATGATCAGGTAGATCATGTATGTTGATATATATCAGGTATGATCAGGTAGATCATGTATGTTGATGGATACATTGTGTGGATCATGTATCTATGTATCAGGTGAATACATTGTGTATGATGATATGTATCAGGTAGATACTTGGTATGCATCAGATGGATGCATTGTATGATCAGGATGATCGTGGATGACGAGCTTCTCCAGATGACATGCAGCAGGATGTTGCAGTGATGATGATTAGGATAAATCAGGATGATGTATGGTGAGTATCAGATGATACTTTGTGGCCATGGATCAGGTTGTGCAGATGAGCATGTCTAGGAGATCCTATAGGTCGGAGTTGCATACCCATAACAGCCTGGGATGCTCTTTCGAGACATTGCTCTGGGAGGACATGTAATTTGTGCCCTGGGAGATCTCCAAGTCGGAGTTGTGTACCTGTAACATCCTGAGATGCTCTTGCGAGGTTTTGTCCTATGGCATGTAATTTGCTCCTAGGAGATCTGGACAGGATGAAAAAGGCCTCATATGCTTCAGCTAGGTTTTGCCACGACCACATGTAATTTGCTCCTAGGAGATCTGGATAAGATGAAAAAGGCCTCAGATGCTTCAGCCAGGTTTTGTGGTGGACCATATGTAATTTTCTCCTGGGAGATCTGGATAGGATGAAAAAGGCCTCAGATGCTTCATCTAGGTTTTGTGGTGAGATCACATGTAATGTGCTCCTGGGAGATCCGATAGGTAGAGCTGTGTGCTCGTAATAGCCTGGGATGCTTCAGCCAGGTTTTGTGATGGGTCACATGTAATGTGCTCCTGGGAGATCCGACAGGTAGAGCTATGTGCTCGTAATAGCCTGGGATGTTGCAGCCAGGTTTTGTGACGCACGTAATAAGTCCCGAGGATTCCACAGTATGGCCAGTGATGATGAAGACCTGCAGGTGGTGAGCCTACATCTAGTATGAAAAAGGACCGGCTCTATAGAACTCCCTATGACGAGTAGAGGCAGAGATTGGTTGAGATTGCAACAACAGTGATGATGATGATGACGATGCATCGATGATGATGATCCCGAGAAGAACACTTGTCTAGCAGAACTGTGTCGAGAAACACCTTCCTAGTTAAGAGGGAGTGTTGATGTATATGTAACTTCGGAATGTATTTCATATATATTTATTGTACCCTTATTAGAGATGTGTTATTCCTCTATAAGGAAGTGTTGTCATGTGGATTGGAAAGTGTTGCAAGTGTGTGTACTTGCCGATGGGTTATTAGACCACCATGTGTGGGGTCGGCCCTGAAATATATATTATATTGTGGATGTATCTAGATAGACAAGTTGGCCCCATAGTGTAACTGGGCAAACAGGTTAGTATAAATAGAGATCGGGAGATCTCTATTTTGATTATTCAGAAAGTCACACTTCTCTCACTCAGAAAGTGGCGCACTAGTGAGGAGGAGGATCATCTGCTACTAGGAGACTATCTCAAGTGTATTTTGGTTGTACTTTGGTTGAGCCATTTCTCTCTCTATCTCTGAGGAAGTTGTGGGGTTTTTCACCCTAGGGTTTTCCCCACAGAAACTCTGTGTCTCTTGTCTCTCATGCTTTTGATTCTTGTGATGCTTGTCATGCTTATTGTGATCGTTATGCATTGATATACTGTATATGTTATTCTCTCAGTAAAGATCTAAGAGTATTGTGAATTAATGCTCAAAATTTAACACGTGTCTCTTCAAATATTTAATTCATAACTCTGTATATTTCTGATTTATGTCTTCATTTAATCTGTAGCATTATAGTTCTTTAATTAATAATAATATACTCCTTTTTGTTATTTATCTTTGTCTAGTTAAATCTTTGTTTTGTTATAGCTATGTTTTTCTTCCTGTAGAATTTATTCCTATCGGTTACATCTTTTAAATTCTTGTTTTTATGTTCTTGTAACTTGTCCCAGTGACAATAAACATTCAGATTTTTTCTCTCAATACTATGACTGATATTTTTCATCATATTCTTGCAAATATAGTTCTCTTCAAACTATTACAGTCACTGGTTTTTTTTCTTCATTATGTTGGAAATGAGTTTTTCTGGTAATACTTCATTTATTTATACTGTCATAATTTTTCTCAATTTTTCCAAGTTAATTTCTTGCACACTTGACCACCATAGAGTAAAATAAAACCATGAATGGATAGAATCATCAATAGAGAACATATTAATGCCATTAGATGAATTTAATAGCATAAGGAGAACATCTGGCAGGCATTTTTCTGAGGCCACTGAAGCATATTTTCCAAACAACAAAACAATAAAAAAACCTGAAACCTCATTTTGGCATACCTGTAATTTTTTCTTCAGGAATTCGTTAGGAAAAATGAGACCATGGTCGGGTAGAAAATTCAACATGATACAACATTATACTCTCAGATAATTTTTATCATTAACCTAGAAAATATGGCAGGCATTTTACAGAGGCCACTTAAGCCGTTTTACTAGCAGATTTTACATAGACAATTTGTGCCATTTTCAAGGTGGATTTTTTATTTCACCAAAACCATGAACCAATGTTACCAGATGATGTAGAATATCTCACTAAGCACATCACACCTCATTTCACCTTCAGATTCTTCCTCATTTTCCCTAGGCAGGCATTTTACTGAACTTGGTGCAAAACTGCCTAAAACCTCGTTTTGGCAGATCCATAACTTCTTCCTCAAGAACTTTCAAGTCAAAGTGAGTGTTATAGGTCAAATATGCACTTCTCCGTCCATGATCACATTATGCTATCGATCACACAACATGACAACATGGATCGAAGAGCTAGATTTCCCTGGATGATGTATGGATTGAACCTACTCTCTTCAGCTGGGAATTTCCCTGATTTACCTGATCTTTTAACATGTGCGCTACTATGTGGGAAGAAGACTAGCACACATCTGCTAGTATGCCCTACTTTTCTTAAGTGAAACTAGTGCACACCTTGGAAAATTTGCTGGCACTTGTTGTAAAACACTAAAGTTGCGTCCTGTGCACTACTATGCCTTGAGGAAATTCGCGCACATCTTAAGATGAAATAAAAAATATATTAATTTGACGAATTGGGATTAGTTGAAGTTGGTTCTGCAACTTCCCCAACCTCCCAATTCAACTACCTCTCGAATCCAACTGCCTACCTTGTCCCATAAATACAAGGAGGATGCATGAGAGAGACTAGACTCAAATTAGTCATAATGACCTAGAAGAAAGGCTTTGAGAACTGTTACGCTGGAGGAAAGTCCCAAGTCATTGTGAAGAGTAGGATCCCAGGGCTCGGTTGTAGAAACATCTCAACACGTCAGGTATATTGTACTGATTCATGTTTCTTTGACAATAAAAAGGTCGAAATACCCTTCCTATCCCAAATCAGATATCTATTAGATTGTATGTCTATTTGGCTTAATGCTTGATTATATTTGATGTTAAATTGCTTTATAATTTCATCATATGTTATATGGTCAAGATACCCTGAGGAGGCCTTTGTATTTCAGTTTCATCAAGCGGGAGATCCAGTGAAAGATAGGACCAGCCATCGAGTAAAGGTATGTCTTTTGATATCCAGATCTCTGTAATTTGTAAGAACTAGTTGTAATGCAAATAATGTATTTACCTGTCAAGCCCGCCCAGTTGGTAGTGTCCATATCCTCACTATAAAGTAGAAATCCTGAACAACAGTGAGAGCAGGTTTAGATAGAAAAAAAACCCACCTGCACGATGACCATATGGTGTAGGAATTTCATTCAACCCACAAATTATGGCGGGCATTTTCCTGAGGCCACTTAGGCAGATTTGCTATTTTGGTGTAAAAGCAATCTAAAACCCTGTTTTGGCAGGCTATTAAATTTGTCATCAAACAACTTCTGTGCGACCTAATACCATGGAAAGATAACCTCTTTGAAAATCTAGAGCATGATGGTTCCAGATAATTTTTATCATTCTCCCATGAGGTACGATAGGCATTTTCCCAAGGCCACCTAAAACCCTATTTTGGCAGATCCATAACTTTTTCTTCATGTATGCTTAATGAAAAACAATACCATGGTTAGATAGAAAAATCAACAGAATAAAACTTGACCATATGTTGCGGGCATTTACTTTAACCTATGATTTATGGAGGGCATTTTCCTGAGACCACTTAGGTAGTTTTACTTTCTCTTGTGCAAAACCTTGTTTTTCCAGACCTATAATTTTCTCCTTAGAAGTGATTAAGGCAAACTGAAACCATGAATAGATATCCACTTCAACAAGCTAAAGCATGGTATCATGGTGTAGGCATTTTAGTCAAACCATAAATTATGGCGGGCATTTTCCTAAGGCCATTTTGACTAATTTTTCCATACTTGGTCAATTTCCTGATTTTCACCAAATTGCCATATTTGTCAGAATGTTGTCAGAATGCAACAATGACTTCCTGATAGCACCAGAATACCATCAGATGTATTTTCAACTTCATGCCACATTATCATACATGCCATGCCATGCCATGCCATCATACATGCCATGCCATGCCATGCCATCATACATGCCATGTCATCACTCTCATTGTTATTCCTTTGTCTTTCACTGATTTTTCCTTGCCATCATGTCCTTGGTTATTGCTTTGTCATTTTTGAACCCCTTTGACATCAATGAAAACCACATTCAACATTCCTGTCGGCTTTTCTCCCGTGTCGATTCATGACAAGTGGTTGGGTCCTACATTTGCTTTTCTTGGCCGAACTATAACTTCGAATTCAAATTCATGGAATAGTAGAAACCAACGACATAATATTCCATGGTGTAATGGATTATTGACTAAGTATTTGAGTGCTTGATGGTCTGTATAAAACAAAAAAGGGTTATCCAATAGATAGTGTCGATATTTCTGCAATGCAAATACCATGCTCATCGCTTCCCTTTTTGTCGTTGAATAATTTCTTTCTTCTTTTTTCAACTTTATGCTGCTGAAGGCATTGGGGTAATTCATTCCATCATCACTTGGTTGCGTTAAAATTGTGCCAACTACTATGCCTGACACATCGATATGCACACGGAGCTTGATTGACCATTTCGAGAATCAGAGTATAGGTGCTTTGACAAGTTTTCTTTTCAATATGTCGAACGATGTATTACACTCATCAATCCACTTGTGTTATTGATTTTCTTTTAGTAATTCATCCAAGGGATACGTCGTGTTGGAGTAATGTCGGATAAACTTGCGATAGTATCCCGTGTGGCCCAACATGATTCACACTTGCTTAGAGTTGATTGGTGGCTTTAGGTCGAGAATGACCTTGATTTTGGCATAGTCGACTTTGATGCCTTCCTTGCATACGACATGTCCCAATAATATTCTGATAGGAGTTGCTAAAGTACATTTCTTGATTTTCAATGAGAGTTGAATTTGTTGACATCTTTCTAGTATCAGTCAAAGCCATTTGTAGTGATCCTTGATCATGGAGTATATCGTCTAGTCGTCAAAGTATACAACCATGGTTTTATAGATATATTCTTGGAATGCTTTAACAACAATTTTGGAGAACACAGTCGGTGCATTCTTTAGACCAAATCACATGACTTTATAAGCAAATGATCCGAATTCACATACAAATGTGGTCTTCTTCTGATCTTCTTTGGCAATGGGTACTTGGTTGTACCCAGAAAATCCGTCCGTGAATGAATATCACTCATGACCTGCAACTTCATTAATAATTTCATCAGTGAAAGGAGTAGGAAAAGGGTCAGTGAGTGTTACTTTATTAAGTTCTCGAAAGTGGACACATATTAACAATCACGTCGGATTGTGCTTCTTTGGTTGTACAACCATCGAACTTGCCCATTCTGATTGATCGATCAGATAGATGATTCCTGCGGCAAGCATGCTATCGATATCCTTTTTGACAATTTATTTGTATTTGTGTGCAAGTTTGTATGGTCTTTTCTTTACTGGCTTGGCATCTGGCTTGATATCAATATTCTTCTCTCCCATTTCCTGGACTAGGCCTTTGAGATCATTACTATCCCACGTGAATACATCTTGAAATTATGTGAGGAGGTTTGTAATCTTTGTTGTTTGCTCCTCATTCCAATAATCGCCAAATTTCTCCGATTTTGGTCTGTCATCGTTGGATATGTCGATTTATTTTATTTTGACTTTCGTATCCATCCATTTTGGTGCTCGACTGTCATTTATTGGTCGTTCACCTTCTTTGCTCTGCATGAATGCCAGTGGAAATTATTTTTCAGTTAATCTTTCGGGATCTTCTTTTTCTGCAGCCTATACTTTGAAAGTCATTTTGACTGGCTTTGACGTGGCTGGATGATCGTGTTTCCATTGGAAACTCTTTCCGATTGTTTTCTTTGTTTCTATTCATAAGCGTGTCGAATGCCGGACTTTTGTCGACTTAATGTTATTGAAGGTAATGGTTTGTCGAAAAAGTGGCTTCTTATCTGCTAGTATTGCATTGTTCGTTGGTTGCATAAACCTTTTGACTTGGTTACTCGCTTCAATTAACTGCTCTTCCTTTTGAGAAAAGTGGAAATCTTTGATGAAATTTTCTTTTAATTATTTCCAAACGAAGGTCTCTCCTCTTGATTCTTCCATATTGTACCATTTGTTTAGAAAGTCACCGAGTGAGTTTAGAGAGAGATGCGGCCATGCTCTTTCATATTTATAACCCAGTCGTCTCCACTACCTTTCACAGTTGTTAACATGAATTTCAGGGTCTTGCCCTTGTGTGAATATCGGGATTATTGCTTGAGCTATCATTTTCTTACCTCCAAACCTTTCAACAAAATATGTTGATGCAATGGTCCATTTTTGGAGTCTTGACTGATGTGTGTCCCACCATCTCGAAGCTTATTCTGTAAATTTCTCGACCATACTCTGTAATCGCCCTTCTTCTCTGACATTCTTTGAAACTTCTTCGATATGTATAGATGTAGATTCTCATTCTTTGTATCGTAGTGATGCAGGAGTATCGGAGCCTAGGCAGATCAGTCAAAGTTGATCGACATGAACAGTCGACCAGGGGGAGTGTCGACGACCACTGGTGTAGAGAAGATTAGCTGTCGAAGTTAATAAGTCGAGAAGGATCAGTCGATATGTGATCGACAGAAGATGCGAAGGTTGAGAGTCGACAGGTTGGGTGTTGACATATGACAGGTTGAGCGGAAGGCGTCGTAGGTCAACATGTGTCGAACCATGACACCGACAGGTTTGGGCATAATCCAAGCGATAAGGAAGGGGCGGTCTGGTCGAGACGTAGAACGACTACTATAGCAGTGTCAGAGAAGTCAGAAGATCAGGGCGAGTACTTGGTAGCCATTCGGGGTTGCTAAGGAAGTTATGAGCAGTTATTGCAGGTGGTTGGGATCTTGACAGATGTCGACACAGGCAGGGATTGTGCATCACGGTAGAGGAACTGAAAATTGCAGGTCTGCAGGATCTGGGGGATTCAATGGATAGAGGAAGAGTGTCTTAGGTGTTGGAGTATACCTCGGGATGCGCAGCAGCAGCAGAGTAGAATACTTGTGCGCAAGCACAAAGAAGGGGGTTCCATTCTGGAGAGAACAGAGCAGACTTCGGGTAGTTGATGGTAGATTGGATAGAACAGTCACACATCAACCGAATGCAGGAAGATTAGATCCATAGCTTAGGGAGTGCATGCATTCAGTAGTGGCTGTGAGAGGGTGAAGGTCGACACATAGAGAGAGCACACCATTTTACTTATGTATTGTAAAAGGCTAAGGCCAACATAGATTAGTTGTTTACATTCCTTGTTTTTCCACATTGTAACAGATTGATTTGAAGTAATAGAATCCACTTCTGTAATCTTGTTTACATCTGGTGTGAACTTGTGGTTGTGTCGTGTGTTATTGTTAAGTAATAACATTTCGAAGGAGACTTGTGTCAAGTGGTATCCAGTGGCAAGTGTGTTGAAAAATTCCAGCTGCAGTTGGGTAGAGTTGTGCATGACTTGTGAAAGTCCGGTTGCGATTGGACAAGTGGGAGTTTCAGCTGAGGTTGTAAATGGCTCACAGAGGCGTTAATGTTCGAGGTACAAGATGAAGATCGCGTGGTGCAACAGTCACAATTGATCGTGAAATGTTCGACGAGTGTGTACGAACAATGTGAAGTTTGTTTAATGAAGTGGCAACGATCAAAGAAAGTCAAAGAGGTGGATGCATTCCTGATGCAGTAGACCGAAGTGAGGAGGAAGTCGAAGAGGTGGAAGCATGTGAAGAGGTAGTTGAGGAAACATAAGACAAATTCATCAAGATTCTGAAGTAGATGAGAGGTTGGATAAAGATAGATGTGCATACCTACTCAGGAAGTTTGGATCCAAAAGACTTGATCGACTGGGTCAGAGAAATGGAGAAATACTTCGACATAGAGCAAATTGAGGACCCCAGATGGGTTAAGACTGCATGTTTGAGGTTGAACAGTCACGCCTCATTGTGGTGGAACAATGTGTAGGCTGACTGAGTCAATAAAGGCAAGGAGAAAATCAACTCTTGGGACAAGATGGTCGCCAAGCTGAAAGGGAACTTCTTGCCAGGAGACTATGTGATTTACTTGTTTCGAAAGTTACAAAACTTTTGACAGAAAGAGATGACTGTGAAAGAGTACACAGAAGAGTTCTACATACTGTCGATTTGGTTGGGACAAACTGATGAAGGAGAAGAAGTTGTCGCTAGGTATGTGAATGGCTTGAAGTATGCGATACATGACGAGTTGAGCCTGTCAAGATTCAGAGAAGTCGGTGAAGCTTATCAACTAGCTCTGAAGGCAGAAGAGAATCTGTCAAAGAAATCCACAGCGACCAGAGGTAGGATGACTGGTTGGGGTGCGAAGACTGTTTCAGCGAAAGGCCAAAGTAGCGGAACCAGGAGGGAATCTGTCGAAGAAAACCGCCATGGGGAAGGGACATCGACTAGGGAGAAAACACAAGAGAACCAACGCGATGGTCATGAGAACCACGGTCAAGGTGCGTATGGTCGAAGTGGTCCATATGACGGAAGAGGAGCTGACATACTAGCCATAGTCTATTATAAGTGTCTTGGAGTTGGACACAAAGTGTATGAGTGCCCAGAAAACCTACATACTGTAGAGGAGTTGAAACCCAGACATTGAAGATATGAGCAAGTCGATGAGAGGGAGGAGTCGACATCCCGAAGCAGTGGAGATGGAAAAAAAAGAGTCGAGCCATGACAACCAGGAAGACGTTGGTTCTGGATGACTGACACGATGAGAAAGAGCCATCGCAGCGAAAGGCTATCTTTCGAACCATAGTGCGGATTGGCGATTGGTATTGAAGGACCATAGTTGATGGTGGCAGTACGGAGAATCTTGTGTCGATAGAGGTCATCGACAAAGAGGGTTTGAGATTTCGGGAACATCCTCACCCATACAAGATATCTTGGTTGCAGAAAGGACATCATGTCAAGGTGACCAAACATTTCCTGATTAACTTCAAGGTCGGGAAGCTTGAAGACAGTGTACTATGCGACGTAATCCCAATGGACGTATGTCATATGTTGTTAGGGAGACCATGGAAGTATGATCGGAAGATGATATATGATGGTCGAGACAACATAGTCACAGTGTGGAAAAATGGCACGCGGAGTACTTTGAAGCCGAAACTGGAGGAGAAAATCGACTATAAGCAGGGCAAGAGCAACTATTGGGAGAAGCGAGTGCTGATGTGCACAACGAAGGAATTCCTCGCGGAAGAGGAAAAGCAGTCGGGGTGTTTTTCCATCATTTTGAAGGGACCATGTGTTGAGAGATAGACGATGGAGAGAATTCTGGTTGAAGTTGAAAAGATGCTCGACAAGTTCAGGAGCATAGTAGTCGACGAAGCACCGACGAGATTGCCACCAACAAGAAGCATATCCCATCAGGTAGTCTTGATTCCAGGATCAAGTTTTCCAAACAAGGCACCGCATAGGATGACTCTAGCAGAGGGTCAGGAACTCAATCGACAGGTCCATGAGTTGTTGGACAAAGGATTGATCAGAGAGAGTTTGAGCCCTTGCTCGGTAGTAGCAGTATTAGCGTCGAAGACGGGTGGAGAATGGAGGATGGGTACAGACTCCAGAGCTATAAAAAAGATCACGATTAAGTATCGGTTTCCATTGACGAGAATGGATGACTTGATGGATTGCTTGAGTGGAGCGAGATACTTCACAAAGATCAAGTTGAAGAGTGGTTATCACCAGATTCAGGTTAGAGAAGGACATGAATGGAAAACATCGTTCAAGACGAAGGAAGGGATGTATGAGTGGTTAGTCATGTCATTCGAATTGACTAATGCACCCACTACGTTCATGTGATTGATGAATGAGGTACTGAAACCATTCCTGGGAATGTTTGTCGTAGTCTACTTAGTCGACATTCTGATTTTCAGTCGAACCAAGGCAGAGCACTTGGAGCACATTCGACAGGTATTATGGAAGCTGCAGGAAGAGAAGCTGATGGTGAACCTGCATAAATGTTTCTTCATGAAGGAAGAGCTGGTGTACTTAGGATTTGTAATCTCGGGTAAAGGGTTGGTGATGGACCCATAAAAGGTGAAGGCAATATTGGATTGGCCGGAACCAACAAGTGCGATTGGAGTGCAAAGTTTCCATGGAATTGCCAGTTTCTATAGGAAGTTCATTCAGGGATTTAGTCGAATTTTTGCACTGTTGACAGAGTGCATGAAGAAAGGGGAGTTCAAGTGGAAGGAAGCTGCCTAGAGAGCTTTTGACAAGTTGAAGGAAAATGTCACGGAGAGCCCAGTGTCACCGCTCCCAGATTTCAACAAAGTTTTCCAAGTTGATTGCGATGCGAGTGGGATGGAAATTGGAATAGTGTTGAGCCAGGAGGGCCTGACCAATTGCATTCTTCAGTGAGAAGTTGGATGATGTGAAGCGGAAATATTCGGTCTATGACTAGGAATTATATGCTATTGTACAAGCATTGAAGAAGTGGAGGTATTATTTGTTTCCCAAGGAATTTGTGTTGTACACAGATCACCAAGCATTGAGGTATTTGAGTACTCAGTAGAAGTTGAATCAACGACACATGAAATGGGTCAAGTTCCTGCAAGGATACACCTTCATGCTATGACATAAGTTGGGCAAGTCGAATAAGGTTGCCGACACACTGAGTCGAAGAGTTGCATTGCTGAACACGACGACAGTTCAGGAAACAGGAATAGAGTCGGTGAAGACAGAGTATGAGACCGACGAGGATTTTGCGAAAGCATGGGAGGCTTGTCGTGAACCATTGAGTGTCGACAGAACTCCATACTAGGATTATTTCATCCAAGAGGGATACAAGGGACAACAATTGTGTATTCCCAGAGGATCCATAAGGGAGAACCTAATCAGAGATCTGCATAGTAGAGGATTAGCAGGTCATTTTGGCATCGACAAGACTAGGGCATTGGTCGAAGAGAAGTATTATTGGCTAGGAATGATGATAGATGTCGGTAAGTGGGTACGAGAGTGTCGATTTTTCCAGTTGGAAAAGGGAAGAAGTCAAAATATGTGGTTGTATACATCATTGCTAGTACTGAATACCCCATGGGAGCACCTAAGCATGGATTTTGTGCTAGGATTGCCGAAGACGCAGCAAGGAAGCGACTCAATCTTTGTTGTAGTCGATTTTTTTTTGAAGATGGAACAGTTTATTCCATGTCAGAAGACAAGTGATGCCACAAGCATTGATGTTATATTATTTAAGGTGATATTCAGATTGCATGGGTTGTCGAAGTGTATCACATCGGACAGAGATACCAAGTTTATGGGGCATTTCTGGAGAACCCTATGGAAGAAACTAGACACGAAGTTGCATTTTAGCTCGACATATCATCCACAGACAGATGGACAGACCGAGCTGGTAAATAGAAGTTTGGGAAACCTTCTGAGGTGTTTGACGGCCGAAAGACCCAAGCAGTGGGAGAACGTGTTGGCGCAAGCAGAGTTTGCGTACAACAATTTTGTGAATCGGTCGACAGGTTTAAGCCCATTCCAGATTGTTCAAGGATGAAGCCCACATAGAGTGGTATATTTGGTCAAGTTACCGACATAAATTAGGAAAATCCTAGATGAAGAATCATTCGTATAACATATGAAATAAGTGCATGAAGATGTGCGAAAAGCATAGAAAAGAGTGTCGCAGCATACAAGTTGAAAGCCGACATAAATAAGAGGTTACAGTCGTTCAACGAAGGAGACTTAGTTTATGCACATTTGCAGAAGGAGAGATTTCCGACATGAACATATAAAAAGATGGAGCTAAAGAAGATTGGACCATGTAAGATTCTGAAGAATATTTTAGACAATGCTTATGTGTTGGAGCTGCCGAAGGACTTGAGAATTTCACCAACGTTCAATGTCTCAGATTTGTACAAGTTTGAAGAGGGTTCAAGCAGCAAAAGTGTCGAAAATTGACTGGACAGTGCAGATTCTAGACCGACATAAAGAAGAAATCGTAGAATAAATAGAGGAACGCGAAGTCGGATGGATAGACAGTTCGAGAAGGAAATAATACTTAGTGCGATGGAAAGATGATGAGTTGTAGGAGGCAACATAGATTTCCAAAGAAGAGTTCAGGAGACTTACGGAGCAGTCGAGTTTTTTTCACCTGGGGATTCTGATGTAGGAGCATCATAGCCTACGCAGATTAGTCGAAGTTGATCAACATGAGCAGTCGATCAGGGGGAGTGCTGATGACCACTGGTGCGGTGCAGATTGGCTGTAGAAGTCAATAAGTCGAGCAGGAGCAGTCGATATGCAATCGACAGAATATGCAAAGGTTGAGAGTCAACAGGTTGGGAGTCGACATACGACAGGTTCAGTGAAAGGCGTCGTAGGTTGACATGTGTCAAACCATGACACCGACAGGTTTGGGCATACGCCAAGCGAGGAGTAAGGGGCGGACTGATGAATCCTAAGTCGCAAAGTGAAGCTGACAGAAGGCAGTATGGTTGAGATGTAGATCGAATACTGTAGCAGTGTCAGAGAAGTCAGAATATACTGGCGAGTACTTGGTAGCCATTTGGGGTTGCTGAGGAAGTTATAAGCAGTTATTGTAGGTGGTTTGCATCTTGACAGATGTCAACAAAAGTAGGGATTGTACAGCATGGTAGAGGTGCCAAAAATTGCAGGTCTGCAATATTTGGTGGATTCGACGGACAGAGGAAGAGTTTCTCGGGTGTTGGAGTAGACTTCAGGATGCGCAAAAAAAACAGAGTAGTAGAATTATGCGCAGGAACATAGCAAGGGGTTCCATTCTGGAGAGAACATAGCAGAGTTCGGGTAGTTGATGGTAGATTGGAGAGAACAGTCACACATCAATCGAACGCAGGAAGATCAGATCCATAGCTCAGCGAGCGCATACATTTAGTAGTGTCCGTGAGAGGGTGAAGGTCGACATATAGAGAGAGAACACCATTTTACTTTTGTATTATAAAAGGCTAAGGCCGACATAGTATAGTTGTTTACATTCCTTGTTTTTTCGCATTGTAACCAACAACTAATGGAAGGAGGCTACGACCCCATGGTTTATCATCCACTACTGAAAGGATGCTTTGGAACCCTATTGACTAGCTACCAATGGAAGGAGGATACAACCCCCTTGCAGGGATGTAGCCTGCCCTAGCACCATCCTGCCACCCTAGTCTGATTCTTATCAGTCTTTCAGATCTTCCTCAAATAATGTCACTGGTTCTTTCTTCACTTTGTTCGTCTCTGTCCTCTCATGCTGCTACATAGATTTGGACTGCATACAGATTCAGTTCTTCTCCTTTATACTTTGTCTACTATTATGCACTTCTTAATTTTGAAAGTGCACTTAGTCTGGTCTCTTCCTCTGGTCTTCAATGCTGTTTCATATATGCATTTTATAACCCAACATACACTTCAGTTTCTGTTCCTTACTGAACCTTCAATAAAACATCAGAGATAGCATCTTTCTTCTTCAAGTGTTTGTTTATGTATTATTTATTTCATCTTTGAAACATTGTATCTCTTCAATCTAAAGATGTGTCTTTTCACACTCGTGTCTCTTCAAATATTTAATTTATAACTCTGTATATTTCTGATTTATGTCTTCATTTAATTTGTAGCATTCTAGTTCTTTAATGAATAATAATATACTCCTTTTTGTTATTTATCTATGTCTAGTTAAATCTCTGTTTTGTTATAGCTATGTTT
The DNA here is from genome assembly GCA_027924585.1 of Larix kaempferi. Lineage (NCBI taxonomy): Eukaryota > Viridiplantae > Streptophyta > Pinopsida > Pinales > Pinaceae > Larix > Larix kaempferi. The sequence goes on along the minus strand of BSBM01000049.1, from coordinate 2,841,915 downwards.
TTATTCCCTTAGAATTTATTCTTGTAGGTTACATCTTTTAAATTCTTGTTTTTATGTTCTTGTAACTTGTCACTGTAACAATAAACATTCAGATTTTTTCTCTCAATACTATGACTGGTATTTTTCATCATATTCTTGCAGGTATAGTTCTCTTCAAATTATTATAGTCACTAGTTTGTTTTCTTCATTATGCTAGAGATGAGAGTTTTTCTGGTAATACTTCATTTATTTATACTGTCACAATTTTTCTCAATTTTGGCAAGTTAATTTCTTGCACATTTGACCACCAGAGAGTAAACTAAAACCATGAATGGATAAAATCATCACCAGAGAACATATTCATGCCATTAGATGAATTTATTAGCTCAAGGAGAACATCTGGCAGGCATTTTTCTGAGGACACTGAGGCATATTTTCCAAACAACAAAACAGTAAAACAACCCGAAACCTCATTTTGGCATACTTGTAATTTTTTGTTCAGGAATTATTTAGGAAAACTGAGACCATGGTCAAGTAGACAAGTCAAAATTATACAGCATTATACTCTTAGATAATTTTTATCATTAACCTTGAAAATATGGTAGGAATTTTACAGAGGCCACTTAAGCAGTTTTACCAGTAGATTTTTCACTTAGACAATTTGTGCCATTTTCAAGGTGGATTTTTTATTTCACCAAAACCATGAACCAATGTTACCAGATGATGTAGAATATATCACTAAGCACATCACAACTCATTTCACCTTCAGAATCTTCTTCATTTTCACTAGGCGGGTATTTTACTGAACTTGGTGCAAAACTGCCTAAAACCCTATTTTGGCAGATCCACAACTTCTTCGTTAGGTACTTTCAAGTCAAAGTGAGAACAAGGTCAGGTAGAAAAAAAAACCACCTACAATATGACCATATGGTGCGGGCATTTCCTTCAACCCACAAATTATGGTGGGCATTTCCCTGAGGCCACATAGGAAGATTTGCTATTTTGGTGTAAAAGCAATCTGAAACCCTGTTTTGGCAGGCTGTTAACTTTGTCATCAAACACCTTCTGTGCAAAATAAGACCATGGAAAGATAGCCTCTTTGACAAGATAGAGCATGATGGTTCCATATAATTTTTATCATTCTCCCATGAGGTACGACGGGCATTTTCCCAAGGCCACCTGAGCCATTTTTCCAACACTTAGTTATTTTCAGGAATTTCTCCAAAGTTTATCCTGAAACCCTATTTTGGCAGATCCATAACTTTTTCTTCAGACAAGCTTAATGAAAACTGAGACCATGGTTAGGTAGAAAAATCAATAGACCACAACCTGGCCATATGCTGCGGGCATTTACTTTAACCTATGATTTATGGAGGGCATTTTCCTGAGACAACTTAGGTAGTTTTAGTTTCTCTGGTGCAAAACCCTGTTTTTCCAAACCTATAATTTTCTCCTAAGAAGTGATTAAGGAAAATTGAGACCATGAATAGATATCCACTTCAACAAGCTAAAGTCTGGTATCATGGTGCGGGCATTTTAGTCAAACCATAAATTATGGCGGGCATTTTCCTATGGAAATTTTGACTAATTTTTTCATACTTAGTCAATTTCCTGATTTTCACCAAATTGCCATATTTGTTAGAATGTTGTCAGAATGCAACAATGACTTCTTGATAGCACCAGAATACCATTAGATGTATTTTCAACTTCATGCCACATCATCATACATGCCATGCCATGTCATCGTATCTGCCACATCATCATACAGGCCATGTAATCATTGTCTTTGTTATTCCTTTGTCTTTCACCGATTTTGCCTTGCCATCATGTCCTTGGTTATTCCTTTGTCATTTATGAACTCCTTTGACATCAATGAAAACCACATTCAACATTCCTGTCGGATCTTCTCCCGTGTCGATTCATGACAAGTGGTCAGGTCCGACATTTGATTTTCCTGGCCGAAATATAACTTCAAATTCAAATTCCTGGAATAGTAGCAACCAACGAGATAATATTCCATGGTGTAATGGCTTATTGACTAATTATTTGAGTGCTTGATGGTCTATATAAAACACAAAAGAGTTAGCCAATAGATAGTGTCGGTATTTTTGCAATGCAAATACCATGCCCATCGCCTCCCTTTCTGTCGTTGAATAAGTTCTTTCTTCTTTTTTCAACTTTCTATTGCTGAAGGAATTGGGGTAATCCATTCCATCATCACCTGGTTGCGTTAAAATTGTGCCAACTACTATGCCCGACACATCGATATGCACATGGAGCTTGATCGACTGGTTCGGGAATCAGAGTATAGGTGCTTTGACAAGTTTTCTTTTTCAATATGTCAAACGATGTATTACACTCATCGGTCCACTTGTATTCTTCATTTTATTTTAGTAATTCATCCAAGGGATACGTCATGTTGGAGTAATGTTGGATAAACTTGCGATAGTATCCCATGTGGCCCAACATGATTCACACTTGTTTAGAGTTGACTGGTGGCTTTAGGTTGAGAATTACCTTGATTTTGGCATAGTCGACTTTGATGCCTTCCTTGCATATGACATGTTCCAATAATATTCCAATAGGAGTTGCTAAAGTACATTTCTTGATGTTCAGTCAGAGTTGAATTTGTTGGAATCTTTCTAGTAGCACCGAAGCCATTTGCAGTGATCCCTGAGCATGGAGTATATCGTCCAGTCGTCAAAGTATACAACCATAGTTTTATAGATATATTCTTGGAATGCTTTAACAACAATTCTGGAGAACACAGCCGGTGCATTCTTTAGACCAAATGACATGACTTTATAAGCAAATGATCTGAATTCACAGACAAATGTGGTTTTCTTATGATCTTCTTTGGCGATGGGTACTTGGTTGTGCCCAGAAAATCCATCCGTGAATGAATATCACTCATGACCTGCAACTTTATTAATGATTTCATCAACGAAAGGAGTAGGAAAAGGGTCAGTGAGTGTTACTTTATTAAGTTCTTGAAAGTGGACACATATTAACAATCACGTCGGATCGTGATTCTTTGGTTGTACAACCATCGAACTTTCCCATTTTGATTTATCGATCAGATAGATGATTCCTACGGCAAGCATGCTATCGATCTCTTTTTTGAAAATTTATTTGTATTTGTGTGCAAGTTTGTATGGTCTTTTCTTTACTGGCTTGGAATCTGGCTTGATATCAATCTTCATCTCTCCCATTTCCTGGACCAGGCCTTTGAGATCTTTATAATCCCACGTGACTACATCTTGAAATTATTTGAGGAGGTTTGTAATCATTGTTGTTTTCTCCTCATTCCAGTAATCTCCAAATTTCTCCATTTTTGGTTTGTCATCGTTGGATATGTCGATTTATTTTATTTTGAATTTCGTATCCATCCATTTTGGTGCTCAACTGTCATTTATCGGTTGTTCATCTTCTTTGCTCTGCGTGAATGCCGGTGGAAATTATTTTTCAGTTAATCTTTCAGGATATTCTTTTTCCATGGCCTCTACTTTGAAATTCATTTTGATTGGCTTCGACGTGGCTGGATGATCGTGTTTCCATTGGAAACTCTTTCTGACTATTTTCTCCGTTTCTAGTCATAATCGTGTCGAATGCTGTACTTTTGTCGACTGAATGTTATTGTAGGTAATGGCTTGTCGAAAAAATGGCTTCTTATCTGCTGGTACTGCATTGTTCGTTTGTTGCAGAAACGTTTTGTCTTGGTTACTTGCTTCAATTAACTGCTCTTCCTTTGGAGAAAATTGGAAATCTTTGATGAAATTTTCTTTTAATTCTTTCCAAACAAAGGTCTCTCCTCTTTCTTCTTCCATATTGTACCATTTGTTTAGAAATTCATCGAGCGTGTTTGGAAAGAGATGCGACCATGCTCTTTCATCTTTATTACCCAGTCATCTCTACTACCTTTCACAGTTGTTGACATGAATTTATGGGTCTTGCCCTTGTGTGAATATCGGGATTACTGCTTGAGCTATCATTTTCTTACCTCCAAACCTTTCAACAAAATATGTTGATGTAGTGGTCCATGTTTGGAGTCTTGACTGATGCGTGTCCCACCATCTCGCAACTTGTCATGTAAATGTCTCAACCAAACTCTGTAATCGCCCTTCTTCTCAGAAATTCTTTGAAACTTCTTTGATATGTACAGATGGAGATTCTCGTTCTTTGTATTGCAGTGATGCAGGATCATTAGAGCCTAGGAAGATAAGTCAAAGTTGATCGACATGAGAAGTCGACCAGGGGGAGTGCCGACGACCATTGGTGCAGAGAAGATTGGCTTTTGAAGTCAATAAGTTGAGCAGGAGAAGTCGATATATGATCGACAGAAGATGTGAAGGTGGAGAGTCGATAGATGACAGGTTGAGTGGAAGGCGTTGTAGGTCGACATGTGTTGAACCACGACATTGACAGGTTTGGGCATAAGCCAAGCGAGGAGGAAGGGGAAGATTGGCGAAGCCTAAGTTGCAATGTGAAGCTGACAGAAGGTAGTATTGTCGAGACGTAGACTGACTACTGTAGTAGTGTCAGAGAATTCAGAAGATTGGGGCGAGTACTTGGTAGCCATTCGGGGTTGCTAAGGAAGTTATGAGTAGTTTTTGCAAGTTTTTGGGATCTTTATAGATGTCAACATAGGCAGGGATTGTGTAGCATGGTAGAGGCGCTAACAATTGCAGGTTTGCAATATCTGGGGGATTTGAAAGACAGAGGAAGAGTGTCTCGGGTGTTGGAGTAGACCTCGGGATGTGCAACAACAACAGAGTAGAAGACTTGTGCATAGGCACAAAGCAGGGGGTTCCATTCTGGAGAGAGCAAAGAAGAGTTCGGGTAGTTGATGGTAGATTGGAGAGAACAGTCACACATCAACCAAACGCAGGAAGATCAGATCCATAGCTCAACGAGCGCATGCATTCAACAGTGGCTGTGAGAGGGTGAAGGTCGACACATAGAGAGAGCACACCATTTTACTTCCTTCTTGTAAAAGTCTAAGGCTGACATAGATTAGTTGTTTACATTCCTTATTTTTCCACATTGTAACCGATTGATTTGAAGTAATAGAAGCCACTTCTAGAATCCTGTTTACATCTAGTGTTAACATGTGGTTGTGTTGTGTGTTATTGTGAAGCAAGAACCTTTGCAAAGGCGACTTTCGTAAAGTGGTATCAAAGTGGGAAGAGAATCCTATAAAGTGGAAGTATCCTGTGAGAAGGAGAGTGTCAAGTGGTATCCAGTGCCAAGTGCGTTGAATAGCTCTAGTTGCAGTTGGGTAGAGTTGTGCACGACTTGTGAAAGTCTGATTGCGATTGGATGAGTGGGAGTTTCAACTGAGGTTGAAAATGTCTCACAGAGGCATTAATGTCCGAGGTACAGGATGAAGAGCGTGTGGCGCAGCAGTCACAGTTGATCGTGAAATGTTCAACGAGTGCGTACGAACAATGCAAAGTCTTTCTAATGAAGTCACAGCAATCAAAGAAAGTCAAAGATGTGGATGCATTCCTAATGCAATAGACCACAATGATGAGGAAGTCGAAGAGATGGAAGCACAGGAAGAGGTAGTTGAGGAACCAAAAGACAAATTCATCAAGCTTATGATGGAGATGAGAGGTTGGACAAATATAGATGTGCATACCTACTCAGGAAGTTTGGATCCAGAAGACTTGATCAAATGGGTTAGAGAAATGGATAAATAGTTTGACATAGAGAAGATCGAGGATCCCAGTCAGGTTAAGACTGCATGTTTGAGTTTTAAGGGTCATGCCTCATTGTGGTGGGACAATGTGCAGGATGACAGAGTCAAGAAAGGCGAGGAGAAAATCAAGTCTTGGGATAGGATGGTCGCCAAGGTGAAAGGGAAGTTCTTTCCAGGAGACTATGTGATTTCCTTGTTCCAGAAGTTGCAAAACTTTCGAAAGAAAGACATGACCATGAAGGAGTACACAGAAGAGTTCTACAGACTGTCGATTCGGTCGGGACAAACTGATGAAGGAGAAGAAGCTATCGCTAGGTATGCGAATGGTTGAAGTATGTGATGCAGGACGAGTTGAGCCTATTAATATTCAGAGAAGTCGGTGAAGCTTATCAACTAGATTTGAAGGCAGAAGAGAAACTGTCAAGTAAATCCACAACGACTAGAGGCAGGATGACTTGTTGGGGTGCGAAGACTGTTTCCGCAAAAGGCCAAAGTAGTGTAAATAGGAGGGAATATGTTTAATAAAACCACCGTGCGGAAGGGACATCGACTAGGGAGAAAATGAAAAATATCTGACGTGATGGTCGTGAGAACTGCAGTCGAGGTGCGTATGGTTGAAGTGGTCCATCCAATAGAAAAGGAGCCGATAGACCAGCAGAGTCTCCATTTCTATTATGGATAAAAATTCCTATGGCTTGGGGTAGACCACAACAGACAGCTAACTACCAGAAATTAACTCAATTCTCAATGCTATGTTATATAAATGACAATGCTAATATAATGGAGAATATAACCAACCTCGATCTGGATGTTCAATGTAGATCCCTGTTGAAGCTTTCAATTCGTGCACTTGAACCTGCAAATTAGTCTTGACAGCCAATATAGAACAAGCGCATATAATATATGAAATACATTAACATCATCAATAGCAATGGTCCAGGATATCATAAGTAAATGCAACCCAATGTAATATAAACAACATTCACAACATTAATGGACGGGAATATGAGTATTTCTATTAATAAATAACAAGAAGTAAAATGTGATACGACCTCTTGTCGGCAACCAATTTGAACCAAGAACTGGGTCTCTCCACTTGTGCCTCCACCACTTCAATCCTCCATGGAATGGCAAACTCAAACTATGATAGGAGTTTGGAAGGTGAACATAAAGGGTTCACAACAACAAGGATCAATGAGTGTAGACTCAAGATGCGACAAAAATGCACTAGAGTTATCTTGCTCTCTCTTTTTTCCTCTCCTTCCATATGCCATATGTGCTCAATATATTGTCCTTCCAAAGGTAAGTGAAAGGACACATCGAGGCGTTTCGGGGAAAATGGAGGGCCAAAGGTCACCCTAAGACCGCTTTTTGGGAGTAAAAAGTAATTTACTAGTGACTTTTACCATTTTACTTGTCACCCGCGGGCTATAGTGGTGTAGCTCGCAGGTACGCTAGCTAAAATGTAACAGCTAGCGTACAAGAAGAAAAATAGGGAAATAGTGTGTCTGAAGGACATAAAGTGCCTCTAAGTCAGTGAATTGGATCCTGAAGGCCAAAGAGTGCTGATGTTCACAAGGTGGAAAATTACATTATAACAGATGCCCCCTAATGTGTGAGGTCATAGAATGGTGCTACAATGGCCGAAATACATTATAAATCTCAGATGTGGAGTGATGGAGACACAAGTGGAAGGAGCAGCTCACTCGTCATAATACAATAGTATATTTGAATACATGTCGCTATAGTACAAAAATATGATACAATGGCCATGAATAGGCAATACATAGTGAACATTTGTCATCAATGATCATAGCCATGATCCCTCTACAGTAAGATATGGTTCCCTGCTGGAAAGGAAACAATTGGTGCAAACTAGAGGTACAAACTGCTGATATCTGAGAGGTGATATCTTAGATGTAAAGTCACGATCATAAGTAGCATATTGAATGCCACTATCACCTGGGTCTTCTACATCAGTCATCTACGGTGCGAGTCCCATCAAGTGAATAAAGGAGTTGAGGTTGAACCTGATGTGACATCGTCTAATTACTAGTCAATGATGTATATCATTAACAGATGCGAGATAACCCACCAATAATGAAAATGGGCATCAAGGCACAGAGTACAATCATCAAAGTGTGAATATATGTGTTGAAGTTGAACACTAAGATGAATCCATCTATCAGGGGACATTGATGTATTCCCAAAACTATCGATGGCGAGAGAACCTACCACTAATGACTGCAAGCCTCAAGGTACTCAACCGAACTCTAAGTCTCAAATTCTGGAATAAATGGGTTGAAGTCGATAGAATGAAAATTGCTGGAAGGAGGGCATTAATGCATCCACCATCAAACAACACGAGGTACCAGCTACGCTGAAATATTTAGAAGAACTCAGGTGAAACAGATTGACTCAATAAGGATGGCCAACATGCAATAGTCAAGAGATATGAGGAGTGTCTGACTCTGGTTTCAGGACTTCCTTTGAACAAGAGCATGAGTAGATGGATAGACTTAGGCAGCATAGACTCGATATAACTGTGTGATGCAGGAGGCATCACAAAGGGCTCCATAGTGATTGGAAACTTAACCAATCGGTGGAGTAAGCTGAGATACAAGTATAGCTTCTAAAGTCCAACTATAGTCCCGACTCATATTGTACGGAGTGGAATGAATGCTCTGTTCAAAGGTGACACAACAGCTGCCAACTAGAAGTAGTAACCATAATCTCGTCTGACTTTTTGGAATATCTGATTTTTTTTTGTCTTTTTCATATTTGGAAAAGCTTGAAAAAGAATAAAATTGCTTATAGTACAAAAAGTGAGGGAACGAGTGTGAAATTGAGAGAATATTAGTCCCAAGCAATGGAACATACCTATGATCAATGCAAGGAAGCATGTGCGGGATGTGGACTTTCAGGGGGGTGTTCCCTCAAGGTCAAAAGGTCATCAAATTGTGAAGGACAAATGGAATCTCTGTAGGGCTTGACAGGGAAAGTGCTCAGGCATCGGGCTAACAGTTGAGTAAGCGGGAGCCGACACAAAGCTCAAAAAACAAGCAGGATGATGCAATGCAATCACAACTTGATATAAATGGGGGAGTCCTTATGGGAGATGGCCAGCATAAGACAAAGTAGAGTATGAGTATTTATCACAAAGTCATGGCGTAACTATGAAGAACTTCCAATCCTAAGGACAAACAACGACATGGGCACCATAATGCAAAATGGGTTCTAACTAGGGCACCCATGTTTGGAAAGGTCTTACCACCACATAACGACACTTCTATAACAGTGTGAAGGCTCCGTGTCGATTAAGAAGTGGGGTCACACTTAGGGTTTATGAAGATGGTCAAAAGGTCGAATGCATAATGCATGTGAAAATGACACCTAACTTATATGCTAGGTGTGAAATATACCTGTCGTAGGTGCGGAATGATAAAAAACAAATCTCGCTGAAGAAATCTGGTCAAAAAAAGCTACTCCAAGACATTATATTAGTCCAAAATAGCTTAAAACGGTGAAAACTATAGACAAGTGGGTTTACAAATTTATAAATAGTAATAAAAATTTACAATTTACAATTCATTTTAACTATTCACCCAAATTGAAGTTTTTGGTTAGTTTTCACCTCGAAGTTCAATCGCTGATTCTGGGAGCTATGGGCATTCGTTTGTCGAGCCGTCTGGAGCAGGTTGGTTGTGTCATCCATAGCTTTCATTTGATTGTTTTTATTTGAATTTTCATTGGTTAAAAATTTTAAATGGCCAAGCCCTAAATGGTCATGGCAGTACCAGCGGGCTACTAGCATACAGGTTGTAGGTAGGGCTAGGTACTCGTGGTCAACGCATGCGTTGACCACAGGAACCCACCTCTGTGAGTTAATTAGCTCGTGGGTACAACCATGGAGTTTGTTTTTTAAATAAAATTGACTAAAATCTTTCTTTCTCTTCCTCCAGGATGGTTCTAGAATGGAGAGAAAGGGAACATGACCTTGTGTATGAGGCCGTCTGCAATGATTTGCCTACAAAACAAGCTTTACAAGCATGTGGGCTTTACAAATTTGGGAACATAGGGGGTTTGAGGGCCCAAAACCTATTGCTCCGTCGTTTGATATATTATTGGGACATAGATGCACAAAACTTCAACCTGGACGGGCAAATACTTTCCTTGGAGGTTGATGATATCTATTTCATTACTAGTTTGTCTCGTCGAGGTGAGGTGGCAAGCCTTCGATATCGTTCTGTGGGTGTGGGATCACTATTCCCAATTACATTGAGCGGTACTCTATTCCCAATACTCGGACAGTGGGGAGTCAATTTCCCATCAGTGCCATAGTCGATCTAAGCATGAAGGTTATAGTGGCTACCCTAGTGTGGATTACAGGTTCGGCAGCTCTTCACCAGGCTTCGAGGCCAGTGATGTTCTATGCGTCACAGTGCATGCATCCCATGGTATATGAATGGTGCACAACGTTATTGGGGTCCATGAAGACCCAATTAATGGAGTGCAAGCAAGGGGAGGAAAAAAACTTTGGATATGGCAGTATCTTATGCAGTTTCTTCTTTGACCGAGTTTCGGGGCTTAGTTTGAGGGTTGAAGTCCCTCCTCATAGTCTCCGCGAACCAGCCCTGACCCAGTGGGAAAAGGTCTTGACGCGATAGGGTGGTGGCTGACAAGCATCACTATACACAGCTGAGTTCTTTCACAGGTGGGACCGACAGGTCATAGCTATAGATGACTACCCCTATGCAGGGATAGACTTCCATTAGGATCATGACATGCTGCTTCCACCAGGAGCAACATTTGGAGACGTTGGTGAGTTACTCTTTTTAGGTTTCTGTGTATTAAATTTTTGAGATTTTTTATTATAAATGTGAATGCAAAAATATTTTTGGGGGTAGTATCACATATTAATGTTTCACTGTTTGCTCGCAGACAAGGGTCCAGTAAGACCCCAGGGCTTCTCGAGACATCGTCGATAGGGCAAGGGTGATGAGGTGGTGGGTGTTGCAACAAATAATACACTACAGACTATGAGGGTCAACCTATCATGGATGACCAATAGGGTACCAGGTATAGAGATAGCACAACTACTAGAGGATATGCAGCGCCATGTGGTGGGGGTATCGAGCAACTGGGTGTGACTACTGTAGCGTATAGCGAATGCAGTACATTATTACTATCAGATGCATCCTACTGAGGAGGAAGCTAGGCCTCCTCATAGGGCTTAGACATATTAGAGTCCCATTTTTGTATCGATATGTATATTTTTGAGGGCTACGGGCTCCAGTTTTGTATCATGACACTACCATTTTGGACATATTATTTATAAAAAACTATGGTTCTCCGGTTCTACTATATGTGTGTATGTTCAAATGAATGAATGTATCTTTTATTTGTGTGCTTCATTATGAATGTGACAAATGCCAATCTAGGACATAGTTAGCATATGCATCAGATATATGATTAAAACTTCTCGGAACATGAATTTATGTAATGTAAACAAAATGTCGTTCCAAGAGTCTTACCCTTAAGAATTTTCATAGTAACGTAGGATCCCTCACATGGTACTAACCATTCAACTGAGACACAACTAGTTGTAAGTCGAGGCAGACTTCTAAAAATTGGATACCATGCGAAATAACATCCTGAAGTAGCTAAATCATGGCACTATACTCAGCCACATTGTTATATGTAGGGCCGAGACAAGCACCTCTTGAAGACACAACTAGGTGGTCAGGTGAATAAATAACCTAGGAAGCAAAAGCAAGCTGCTGCGTATGACGGCTAGCACCATCCACAAACGCTAAGAACATAGGATATTTTGCTGACATTTGTTAATCAAACGGAAGTGAATCAACATACCTGAAAACCAAAAGAAATCTAAACTATGTACAGAAGCAACTATACAATAGTATACAAAAGTATTAGCTCGAACTAGAAGTTCAAGCGTAATACTGCTTGAGGTAGAGCCCATTTCTAGGCTCCTTCAAGACATTCCCCTCATAATCCTCTAATTCATAGGATCCTTTTTCTAGGACACGCCTCACGATGTAAGGACCATCCACATGGGGTTAAACTTGCCTGCCCCCAGGGGTTCTGTAGCTTGGTCATATAAGAGGACCAAGTCACCTTAAGCATATTGCCAAGGAAGGACAGACCTATCGTACTGAACCTTGACACGACGTTTATTGGAATCTATGGCCATAGCGGCATCTCGACGCTGCTCGTCAATATGCTCAAGGTGGATTAAGCGTTGCTCAATACTCGACGTAGTAGGGAGGAGCTCTATGGATATTTTTAGCGAAGGGATTTCGCATTCAATCGGTAAAATTGACTCCACACTGTGTACAAGCTGAAACTGTAAGAATCCGATGGTAGTATTGACTGTGGTTCGATATGCCCACAAAGTAGGATATAACATAAGATGCCAGTTTTTCTTGCTTTGTTGGATGGTACGTTGGAGAATGGCCTTTAAAGACTTATTGATTGCTTCAACCTGACCATTCGCTTGGGGGTAGTAAGAAGATGAGTGTTCTTGATGAAACCCAAGCTTGAGTGACAAATCCTCCATCATTTTGTTCTCAAAGTGACTGCCATTGTCAGTGATAATCTCTTTCGGAATACCGAACCGAGTAATAATCTAATTGAACACGAAATGGACTATTGTAGCACCATCGGCTTTTACGGTAGGCATGGCCTCAACCCATTTGGAAAAGTAGTCCATGGCCACTATGATATGGTGATGCCCCCCACCCGAAGTTGGTTTGCAATCCATGAAATCCACCCCCTACTTGGTGAAGGGACCGACGGTGACGACTGGATGAAGGGACGCTGGATGCGAGTGTATATTTTGAGAAAACACCTAGAAAGGGTGACATCTCTTCACAACGTTTATACAATCTTTAAAGATCGAAGGCCAAAAGTAACCAGCTTGCATAATGCGTTGGGATGTAGCAAGCCCGAATAAGTGACTGCCACATGCCCCAGCATGGAAATCATTAAGCCCACTCCCCGCTTCTTCGTGAGTCAAGCAACAACAGATAATAGAATCCTTTCCTTGATGATAGAAAGTGTCATTGACGATAGTATAATATTTAGCGTGATGTTTCACACGCCGTCGCTCGTCCCGTGAATAATGTGAAGGAAACTTCAAAGTTTGGAGATATACAATGATATCCCCATACCAAGGGTCCTCTGACGAGATAAGAAATAAGTGTTCATCCACAAAGGAATCTTCATGGACAACATCCTCATCAAGTCATGGAAGGTCCGACATAAGCTCAGCAAAAAAAAAGGATTTCACTGATTTCACTGAAACAAAATCAAGATCAAACTCCCAAAGGATCACAATCCATTTATTGTACTTCCCCCCTATAAGACGTTGTGATAGAACGAACTGAAACAGATTGATATGTGCTATAACTGTGGTTGTTCTAAGCATAATATAGTGTCGTAACCGTTGGACTGAATGGACAGTCACAAGTGCCAACTTTTCCACGTGAGTATATCTTAGTTCAATGTCTACTAGATTTCGACTAAGATAATAGATCACATGCTCCACGAGCACATCATCAACCTAAAATAAGACCATGTCAATTGTCTCTTGAGACGTAGCCACATAAAGTATAAAATCTCATGCAAAGTTGGGTGGACTAAGCATAGGGGATGATACCAAAGCTTTCTTAAGGGTATCGAAAGACTGCTGGGCTCACTCATCCCAGATAAACAATGTGTCTTTCTTCAACAAGCGCACGAAACCTTTGGTAAGATTAGCATAATTAACTACAAAATGACGTAGAAAAGTAGCTCTCCCTTGGAGGATTTGAAGTTGAAACAAGTTGCGTAGAGGAGGAAACCAAAGTATTGCCTCAACTTTAAGAGGATCGACTCTAATATCCTCTTTCGAAACTATGAATCCTAGAAGGTGACCTGAGCTCACCGCAAAGATGCATTTATTGGGATTCAACCGAATCTTGTAGCATATACATCGTTCGAGAATCCAACGGAGGTGCTTGGGGTGGTCCACTCTCTTGCGAGAATGGCCAGCAAGATCATCCAAGAAAACCTCCACTATACTTTTAAGGTCGTGAAAGGCATAGGTCATGGCACGCTAAAACGTAGCTCTGGCATTTTTAAGGCTGAAGGGCATTTTCTGATATGTAAATGTATCTCAAGGACAAATGAAAGTAGTCTTATGTTGGTCCTCGGGTTTGATTTGAATCTGGTTATACCCCAGAAAGCCATCCATGAACGAAAAAATTTCACTTCCCGCACAAGCATCCAAGATCTGATCAATGAATGGAGTGGGGAAATTACCTTTCAGACATGCACGGTTTAGGTCTCTAAAATTAGTGCATACACGGATCATGCCCTGCTTCTTGTCCACAGGAACAGGGTTTGACACCCATTCGGTAAGGGGAACATGGTAGATAAAACCAGCTTTGAGCAGTTTCTCCACCTCTGCCTTGATAGCGGTTTCCTTCCTAGGGTTAATGACACGAAGATGTTGTCGAACCGGTTTAGTATGAGGATACGTTCTAATCTCGTGTTCGACAATACTGGGTTCTATTCCTGGCATCTCCTGATATGACCAAGTGAAAGCTTCCCGAAGTTCTGTAAATAATTCAGTGTAAATGGAAACCTCCTCAGAAGAGCAATCATCACCGATGTAAACGTTCTCAATCTTTTTGGGAGTGTGAGAGATGTTGATCGGTATAGTTGGCGAAATATTAGCCATATTCCCCTCCGCGTAAATCTCATTTGAGCCCAAAAGAGCCACAGGGTGACCAACCATCTCGGCAAGAGTCATCCTAAACTCTTCTTGCTCGGTGAGGTCGAGGTTGGGAAGAAAATGAGAGTGATGATGCATATCCTCCCAAGGTCTCTCACTACCACACATAGCCTCGATAATAGCTTCATCTAAAAGCAAAGTATCATCAAGGAAATTGTGCGAACAAGACGAGTTGGTTTCCCAAACCGACAGCATAACAAGATCTTCCTCTTCTGTCTGAGAATAGGAGATATCTGACTCTACTGTGGCTTGTTGAATATCTTGATAAGCAAGCTCAACAGCATATAGTGGCATAAACATCTCGACGTGTGCAATGTCTCCATACGTAGAACTCGTGGGCGGTAAGGTCCATGGATCATCAAAATATGAAGTCCGGAACAGTACATTATGCAATGGAGGAGATGCATTGTCAGAAATGGTTCCAATAAAATTAATGGGTGAAGGGAAATCATAAGTTCCCATCAATAAAGGGTACAATCTGACACCCATGTTCCCAGTTGCCGGCTGAGAATCTGTAACTTGGGGGACCACTGATCTCGTGGATGCTGTGGGAGAAGGACTAACGAAATCCAGCTGATCGATTGTCACAATCTTGCCTTCGTGTGGAAAGCAAATAACTCTGAATACGGTAGATGCGACATATTTCATAGCATACATCCAATTCCTACCTAAGAGAAGGTTGTAGTCGATGTGCGCATCGACCACCTCAACTTCAATAGGCACAGGTTTACCTCCCAAGCGAACAATAAGGGAAGGGATAATCCCATGCGGCTTAAATGATCGATCGTCAAATGCAGTGAGAGTGGTCCTAGACGTGAGTAGAGGAGGAGAGCTAAGAGATTTCCAACAAGATAAAGACATCATTGACGCAGAAGCACCTTCGTCAACCACCATTCTCTTGACGAAATTCTGAAGGCACTCCACATGGATTTGAAAAGCCACGTGGTAAGGTAAGCGAGGTTGAACATCAGTAGTGTCAAACTTGATAATTTTGTGACTTCCCCCATCCTGAACTCCTAAAGCACTCAAAAGGGCATACCTTTGAGAAGGACACACCTGTAAAAATTCAAGAGTCGACATGGCACATGGTGTTTGGCCCAAATCTTCTACAATGGAGTACTTCTGGGTGGCTTGAGCATTGGGATTATGCGTAGAGCGCTTGAGAACACCTTTCGGTATCCGCGGCATAGTAGAGGGCTTCTCGATATGCAAGGAATTATCAAGAGGAGGGGAGGCTCATTCCCCATATTAGGTTGTGGTGCACCATAATCGCATTGACGAGTAGCAACACTAACCTCCGATTGGACCATATTCATGCATCCATAGCCACTTGCATTAAAAGAAGACGTTGTAGTCTTATTAGGTCCATAACCAGTAGCGAAAGCATGCGAAGCCATGTTTTGATGATGAGGAAGGGGATCCTTCAACACAGCTGGGCTTTGTGCAAGATGTTTTGATGCTTCTTCGATTCGAGGACACAAGTGAGTAAGATGATCTTCCCCACAAAACTTGCAAAGGAATTTCACCTTACGCCTAGGAGTAGGGTGTTTGAAGTGTGTTCGATTCTACCCAATGGAGTCGTAGGGATTTATCCTGTGCCAGAATGTGTAGTCATGACATCGATGACTTGGAGGGATCCCGCCGACGTCCCCTATCAACACAGCGTGTAAGCTTGGCAGCCGGTAAACCAACTAACCGATGAGATTGGCAGAGAGCAGGACTATGCGCCACGATATCTTTGGAGAGACTATAAAATCAAAGCATCCCCTAACGGCCAAACTATCAATCAAAAACAAAAAATCAAGAGCACACACCTAGAGAAAATACAGCCAAGAGCAGACAAACAGAGTGGCTAAATGAGCTCCTGACACTAGAGCCGGTATGTCTCTCCTAGGAGAGGCTTGAGACTCCCAAACTATACCCGGAGGTAACATAATCAGTTATAGAGGTTATGAGGATTCACTGTGTGCAAAGGGTCGGAACCCTCAACAACAAACAACTGTGCTGTCCAACCCCTATCTGACTTAGGATGCAAACAGTATAACCATTGCAAGCACCCTGTACGATACCTAGGCAAGGAAACTATGGTCACCACAGTATAACCAGTGCTCATGGGGACAGTCGCAGGTGGGATCCATCATATGGGCAGGGTAACTAAGCCCAAAACTCAAGAGGGTCAAATCCCCCAAGAGTCTCTAGATACGAACAAATCCTGGAAATATCTCCCACGTTTGGTCAGTATTGGAGGGCTATCTCCGCAACCAACCTCCAGTGACCTCGTGCTTAACTCTTGTCTGAGTAGAGCTTCTTGAGAACATCGATGTATACCATGGTCACCACTCCCTGGTCAGACACATAATGTTTCATCTAGTGGTCTTGGATTGTTTACTCACAATGATCTATTCCAAGACCCTAAACCTATGCTAGTTGGTGTACCCTATAAATAAAATCGTTCTAATCAATTTTAATATTAAGCGTTAATTTTAATGGTTGTGGTTACTCAAAAGATATGGTCATGAAACTAATGATGTATATGAATCAATAGTATTCAAAATCATTAAACTCTAGACTCATCTATCCAATAAAAACAATGCCACTAGAATGAAAATCAATCCAACGGTTTCAAAAAAATGCAACTCTTTTATATTTTCAATGCACAAGCAGATCCTAGATGAAAGCACAAGCACTCATATGCAACATGTAGTACATAAAAAAAAAAAAAACATTATTTTGTATTTTCACTTATAAGCAAAAGGAAAATGCAAAACTATGTTTTTGTATTTTTCAATATAATGAAATGAAAAATGCAAGCAAAATATCACTATTTAGTTACAGAAATGCAAAGGAGATCACTCAGACAGCCTAGTAGATCCCAAACAGTAAGACTCAGTTGATGTAATGAGATAGAAAATTAAAAATGGGTAAAAACCAACAAGGCTCAAAACCAAGAGAAAATAGGAGTTCTGGTCACGAACAAGGCATGTAACCGTCAGGAACAAGGCCAAAGAAGACTTAGGAAGATTCAAAACAAACCCAGCAACTACCAAAGGCCATAAACCAATCACCCCCAGAGTTGTACGCTACTGTCGAAGGAATAACTGCGGGTACCCGCGGGCTATAATGCAGACAGAAGCGGGTAGATGCGGGCAGAACTAGGCTCACTCGCGTATAGGGAAAAGAAAATGAGCAAACAAAGAGTCCAATGGCTCAAAAAAAGGTTGTTTTCTATAGTGTATCATAACGACCAATCAATGACACTTAGAATCGACACACAACAACTCTAAATAAGGACTAATGCCTAAAAATCCCGAAAAATGGATGTTCTCCCTAGCGGAGTCGCCAATTCTGTTGCAGAGAAAACTTCATATGGCTTGGGGTAAACCACAACAGACAGCTGACTACCAGAAATTAACCCAATTCTCAATGCTATGCTATATAAATGGCAATGCTAAGATAATGGAGAGTATAACCAACCTCAATCCGGACGTTCGATGTAGATCCCCATTGAAGCTTTCAATTCGTGCACTTGAACCTGCAAATTAGTCTTGACAGCCAATATACCACAAGCACATATAATATATGAAAGACATTAACATCATCAATAACAATGGTCCATGATATCATAAGTAAATGCAATCCAATGTAATATAAACAACATTCACAACATTAATGGATGAGAATATGAGTATTTCTATTAATAAATAACAAGAAGTACAATGTGATACGACCTCTTGTCAGAAACCAATCTGAACCAAGAACTGGGTCTCTCCACTTGTGCCTCCACCACTTCAATCCTCCATGGAATGGAAAACTCAAACTATGATAGGAGTTTGGAAGGTGAACATAAAGGGTTCACAACAACAAGGATCAATGAGTGTAGACTCAAGATGCGACAAAAATCCACTAGAGTTATCTTGCTCTCTCTTTCTCCTCCCTTCCATATGCCATATGTGCTCAATATGTAGTCCTTCCAAAGGTAAGTGAAAAGACACATCAAGGCGTTTCAAGGAAAATGGAGGGCCAAAGGTCACCCTAAGACCGCTTTTTGGGAGTGAAAAGTAAATTTCTAGTGATTTCTACCATTTTACTTGTCACCCGCGGGCTATAGTGGTGCAGCTCGTGGGTTCGCTGGCTAAAGTGTAACCACTAGCGTACAGGAAGAAAAATAGGAAAATAGTGTGTCTGAAGGACATAAAGTGCCTCTGAGTCGGTGAAATAGATCTTGAAGGCCAAAGAGTGTTGATGCTCACAAGGTGGAAAATTACGTTGTAACAACGGTAGAGGTGCATATGGTCGAAGTGGTCCATCGAACAGAAAAGGAGCCGATATACCAGCCATAGGATTTTATAAGTGTCGAGGAGTTGGACACAAAGCGTATAAGTGCCCAAAAAACTACATACTGCAGAGGAATCAAAACCTATATGTTGAAGAGATGAGCAAGTCGACGAGAGGGCAGAGTCAGCATCCGACAACATTGGAGATGGGAAAAGAAAGAGTTGGGCCATGACAACTAGGAAGACGTCGGTTCTGGACGACCGACGCGATGAGAAAGAGACACTGCAATGAAAGGCTATCTTTCGAACTAGAGTGCGGATTGGCAATTGGTATTGAAAGACCATAGTTGATGGTGGCAATACGAAGAATATTGTGTCGACAGAGGTCATCAACAAAGCGGGTTTGAGATGTCGGGAACATCCTCACCCAATACAAGATATCAGGGTGACCAAATAGTGCGTGATTAACTTCAAGGTCAGGAAGCTTGAAGATAGTGTACTGTGCGACATAATCCCAATGGACGCATGTCATCTGTTGTTAGGGAGACCATGGCAGTATGTTTGGAAGATGATCTATGATGGTCGAGCCAACACAGTCATTGTGTGGAAAAATGGCACACGGAGTAATCTGAAGCCGAAATAGGAGGAGCAAATTGACTGTAAGCCGGGCGAGAGCAACTATTGGGAGAAGCGAGTGCTGATGTGCAAAACCAAGGAATTCCTCGCGGAAGAGGAAAAGAAGTCGGGGTGTTTCACCATCATTATGAAGGGACCATGTGTCGAGAGGTCAACAATGGAGAGAATTCCGGTCGAAGTTGAAAAGATGCTCGACGAGTTCAGGAGCATAGTAGTCGACGAAGCACTGACGGGATTGCCACCGACAAGAAGCATATCCCATCAGATAGACTTGATTCTAGGATCGAGTTTTCCAAACAAGGCACCACATAGGATGACTCCAGCAGAGGGTCAGGAACTCAATCGACAAGTCCATGAGTTGTTGGACAGAGGATTGATCAGAGAGAGTCTGAGCCCTTGCATGGTACCAACAGTATTAGTGCAGAAGAAGGGTAGAGAATGGAGGATGTGTACATACTCCAGAGTTATCAACAAGATCACAATCAAGTATCGGTTTCCATTTCCGAGAATGGACGAATTGATGGATTGCTTGAGTGGAGCGAGATACTTCACGAAGATCGACCTGAAGAGTGGTTATCACCAGATTTGGGTTAGAGAAGGAGATGAATGGAAAACAATGTTAAAGATGAAGGAAGGGCCGCATGAGTGGTTAGTCATGCCATTCGGATTGACTAATGCACCCAGTACATTCATGAGATTGATGAATGAGGTACTGAAACCATTCCTGGGAAAGTTTTTCGTAGTCTACTTAGACGACATTCTGATTTTCAGTCGAACCAAGGAAGAGCACTTGGAGCACATTCGACAGGTATTACAGAAGCTGCAGGAAGAGAAGCTGATGGTGAACCTGCAGAAATGTTTGGATTTGTAATCTCGGGTAAAGGGTTGGTGATGAACCCATAAAAGGTGAAGGCAATATTGGATTGGCCAGAATCGACAAGTGCGAAGTTTGCATGGACTTGCCAGTTTCTACAGGAAGTTCATTCGAGGAATCAGTCAAATTTTTGCACCGTTGACAGAGTGCATGAAGAAAGGGGAGTTCATGTGGACGGAAGATTCCCAGAGATATTTCGACAAGTTGAAGGAAAAGGTCATTGAGAGCTCAATGTTAGCGCTCCTAGATTTCGACAAAGTTTTCCAAGTCGATTGCGACGCGAGTGGGATGGCAATTGGAGCAGTGTTGATCCAGGAGGGCCTACCAATTGCATTCTTCAGTGAGAAGTTGGATGATGCGAAGCGGAAATATTCGGTCTATGAATAGGAATTCTATGCTATTGTCCAAGAATTGAAGAAGTGGAGGCATTATTTGTTTCCAAAGGAATTTGTGTTGTACACAGATCACCAAGCACTGAGGTATTTGAGTACTTAGTCGAAGTTGAATTAGAGGCACATGAAAGGGGTTGAGTTCTTGCAAGGGTACACCTTCATGTTGCGACATAAGTCGAGAAAGTCGAATAAGTTTGCTGACGCGCTGAGTCGAAGAGTGGAATTGTTGAACATGCCGACAGTTCAGGCAACAGGAATAGAGTCGGTGAAGACAGAGTATGAGATTGATGAGGATTTTTCGAAAGCATGGGAGGCTTGTCGTGAACCATGGAGTGATGACAGAACTCCATACTTGGATTATTTCATCCAAGAGGGATACATATTCAAGGGACAACATTTTTTTATTCCCAGAGAATCCATAAGGGAGAACCTAATCAGAGAACTGCATAGCGGAGGATTAGCAGGTCATTTTG
This sequence comes from Larix kaempferi, assembly GCA_027924585.1. Classification (NCBI taxonomy): domain Eukaryota; kingdom Viridiplantae; phylum Streptophyta; class Pinopsida; order Pinales; family Pinaceae; genus Larix; species Larix kaempferi. The sequence goes on along the minus strand of BSBM01000049.1, from coordinate 2,820,786 downwards.
GCATCAACAAGACCAAGGCATTGGTCGAAGAGAAGTATTATTGGCCAGGAATGACGATAGATGTTCGTAAGTGGGTACGGCAGTGTCGCTTTTTCCAGTTGGAAAAGGGAAGAAGTCAAAATACAGACTTGTATACATTGTTGTCGGTACCGAATACCCCATGGGAACACTTAAGCATGGATTTTGTGTGAGTATTTCTGAAGACGCAACAAGGAAGAGACTCAATGTTTGTTGTAGTCGACAGATTTTTGAAGATGGCACACTTTATTCCATGTCGGAAGACAAGTGACGCCACACTCATTGTTGTTCTATTCTTTAAGGAGATAGTCAGATTGCATGGGTTTCTGAAGAGTATCACATCGGACAGAGATACCAAGTTTATGGGGCATTTATGGAGAACTCTATGGAAGAAACTAGACACGAAGTTGCAATTTAGCTCAGCATATCATCCGCAGACAGACAGATAGACCGAGGTGGTAAACAAAAGTTTGGGAAACCTTATGAGATGTTTGACGACCGACAGACCCAAGCAATGGGAGAACATGTTGGCGCAAGCAGAGTTCGCGTACAAAAATTCTGTGAATCGGTTGATAGGTTTGATCCCATTCTAGATTACTTAAGGACGAAGCCCACATGGAGTGGTAGATTTGGTCAAGTTACTGACCGAAATCAGGAAAAGCGCGGATGCAGAATCATTTGCAGAACATATGAAAGAAATGCATGAAGATGTGCGAAAGCACATAGAAAATAGCAACGTGGCATACAATTTGAGAGCCGACAGAAAGAAGAGGTTACAGTCGTTCAGTGAAGGAGACTTAGTCTATGCACATTTGCGGAAGGAGATATTTCTGGCGGGAACATATAACAAGCTGAAGCTGAAGAAGATTGGACCATGTGAGATTTTGAAGAAGATTTCAGACAATGCTTATGTGTTGGAGTTGCCGAAGGACTTGAGTATTTCACCAACGTTTAATGTCTCATATCTATACAAGTTCGAAGAGGGTTCAAGTAACGGAAGCGCGGAAGTGTCGAAAATTGACTGGACAGTGCATATTCCAGACCGACATAAAGAAGAAATCACATAAGTAATAGAGGAACATGAAGTCAAAAGGATGCGCAGTTTGAGAAGGAAAGAATACTTAGTGAGATGGAAAGATGATGAGTTGCAGAAGGTGACATGGATATTCGAAGAAGAGTTTAGGAGATTGATGGAGCAGTCGAGTTCTTTTCACCTGGGGAGTCTGATGCAGGAGCATTGAAGCCTAGGCAAATCAGTTGAAGTTGATTGACATGAGTAGTCGACCAGGGGTAGTTCCAACGACCACTGGTGCAGAGCAAATTCACTATCGAATTCAATAAGTCGAGAAGGAGCATTCGATATGCGATTGACAGAAGATGTGAAGGTCGAGAGTCTACAGGTTGGGATTCGACATACGACAGTTTGAGTGGAATGAGTCGTAGATCGACATGTGTTGAACCATGACACTGAAGATGTGAAGATGTGTCTTTTTACACTCGTGTCTCTTCAAATATTTAATTTATAACTCTGTATATTTCTGATTTATGTCTTCATTTAATATGTATCATTCTAGTTCTTTAATTAATAATAATATACTCATTTTTTTATTTATCTCTGTCTACTTAAATCTTTGTTTTGTTACAGCTATGTTTTTCTTCCCGTAGAATTTATTCCTGTCGGTTACATCTTTTAAATTCTTGTTTTTATGTTCTTGTAACTTGTCCCTGTAACAATAAACATTCAGATTTTTTCTCTCAATACTATGACTGATATTTTTCATCATATTCTTGCAGGTATGGTTCTCTTCAAATTATTATAGTCACTGGTTTGTTTTCTTCATTATGCTGGAAATGAGTTTTCTAGTAATACTTCATTTATTTATATTGTCATAAATTTTCTCAATTTTGGCAAGTTAATTTCTTGCACATTTGACCACCAGAGAGTAAACTAAAACCATGAATGGATAGGATCATCACCAGACAACATATTAATTCCATTAGATGAATTTATTAGCACAAGGAGAACATATGGTAGGAATTTTTTTGAGGCCACTGAGGTAGATTTTTCAAACAACAAAACAGTAAAACAACCTGAAACCTCATTTTGGAATACCTGTAATTTTTTCTTCAAGCATTCTTTAGGAAAAATGAGACCATGGTTAGGTATACAAGTCAACATGCTACAACATTATACTCTCAGATAATTTTTATCATTACCCTAGAAAATATGGCGGGCATTTTACAAAGGCCACTTAAGCAGTTTTACTAGCAGATTTTACACTTACACAATTTGTGCTATTTTCAAGGTGGATTTTTTATTTCACCAAAACCATGAACCAATGTTACCATATGATGTAGAATATATCACTAAGCACATCACAACTCATTTCACCTTCAGAATCTTCTTCATTTTCCCTAGGCGGGCATTTTACTGAACTTGGTGCAAAACTGCCTAAAACCCTGTTTTGGCAGATCCATAACTTCTTCCTTAGGCACTTTCAAGTCAAAGTGAGAACATGGTCAGGTAGAAAAAAAAACCACCTACAAGATGACCATATGGTGAGGGAATTTAATTGAAACAAAAAATTATGGAGGGCATTTCCTTGAGGCCACTGAGGCAGGTTTGCTATTTTGGTGTAAAAGCAATATGAAACCCTGTTTTGGCAGGCTGTTAACTTTGTCATCAAACACCTTCTGTGCAAACTAAGACCATGGAAATATGGCCTCTTTCACAAGCTAGAGCATGATGGTTCCAGATAATTTTTATCATTCTCCCATGAGGTATGGTGGGCATTTTCCCAAGGCCACCTCAGTCACTTTTCCAACACACAGTCATTTTCAGGAATTTCTCCAAAGTTTATCCTGAAACCCTATTTTGGCAGATCCATAAATTTTTCGGACATGCTTAATGAAAACTGAGACCATGGTTAGGTAGAAAAATCAACAGACTACAACCTGACCATATGCCGTGGGAATTTACTTTAACTTATGATTTATGGAGGGCATTTTCCTGAGACCACTTAGGTAGTTTTACTTTCTTTGGTGCAAAACCCTGTTTTTCCAGACCTATAATTTTCTCCTCAGAAGTGATTAAGGAAAAATGAGACCATGAATAGATATACACTTCAACAAGCTAAAGTATGGTATCATGGTGTGGGAATTTTAGTCAAACCATAAATTATGGCGGGCATTTTCGTAAGGCGGTTTTGACTAATTTTTCCATAGTCAATTTCCTGATTTTCACCAAATTGCCATATTTGTCAGAATGTTGTTAGAATGCAACAATGACTTCCTTATAGCACCAGAATACCATCATATGAATTTTCAACTTCATGCCACATCATCATACATGCCATGCCATGTCATCATATCTGCCACATCATCATACAAGCCATGTCATCACTCTCTTTGTTATTCCTTTTTCTTTCACTGATTTTACCTTGCCATCATGTCCTTGGTTATTCCTTTGTCATTTTTGAACTACTTTGACATCAATGAAAACCACATTCAACATTCATGTCGGCTCTTCTTCCGTGTCAATTCACGACAAGTGGTCGGGTCTGACATTTGCTTTTCCTGGCTGAACTATAACTTCAAATTCAAATTCCTGGAATAGTAGCCACCAACGAGATAATATTCTATGGTGTAATGGCTTATTGAATAAGTATTTGATTGCTTGATGGTATGTATAAAACACAAAAGGGTTAGCCCATTAGAGGAAATTTGGGTAAAAAATGGGCGTCCTAAGGAAAATAATAAAATAATAGTAGAGAGAGAGTAAAAGAACTACTTTTTTGGATTGTATTTTCAACTTATCTCCTTGTAGGTTTACTCAAATTTCAAGCGGGAGGACTCATTGGATGCATAATTAAATTATGCATCCAACGAGTACCCATGTTTCATACTTTTAACAACATCCGCACCCTAAAAAATTGAAAATACATTAAAAAATGTGTTTCTAGTGAGAGAAAACACGTTTTAATGTATTTTCAATTTTTCATGGCGTGGATGTTGTTATAAGTATGCAACATGGGTACTTGTTGGATGCATAATTTAATTATTCATCCAACGAGTCCTCCCGATTGAAATTTGAGTAAACCTACAAGGAGATAAGTTGAAAATACGTTCCAAAAAAGTAGTTTTTATTTTTTCCCTCCAATTTTTTTACATGCACCTTGTTTGTATTTTAAAGCATTTTGATTGGCTAATATGTGATGACAAGAAATTGTACTTTAGGGTTAAAAGGCCCATTTTTCATCCAAATTTCCTCTAATTGAGGTTGTCTACTTTTGGATACACAATGAGTCTTGGATTAGTAACTGTCTCTTGGAGATCACACAAATAGACAGTTTTGGTAGATTTAAAAATAGAGGAAGAATATGTGGCGGCTTTAGGAGATATGAAAGAGATTGTGTGGCTCCAGAAGATACTGGAATATTTCCAAGAGAAATAAGAGAAATCCACTCCCTTATTGATCTACAACACTTATGCAATCAAGTTGGCCAATAATACTTGATTCCATGATAAAGTGAAGCACATCAAAACAAAGTACCTTTTGATTCGATAGCATGTAGAGTCCAAGATAGTCCATCTACGACATTGCTCCATGAACAAGCAAATTGTAGACATATTCACCAAAGTGCTTGGATGAGAAAAGTTTGAAAGGTTTAGAAACATGCTTGGACTTACAAACACCCCTTCAGATTAGGGGGGGGTGTTGGAAACCTAATCCTAGGGGATTATGGTTCCACAAAATCAATTTGTAAATAGATTGTAAATAATTGAAGAAAATGAATAGTCTCCTAAGGAATCCAAAGAGTCTTTTGGAACGTGAAGTCCAAAAATCATATCCTTTGTATAAATACATTATTTTTTATCATGAATAAACCATCCGGAAGTTATTCTTTAACACCTTTTAATGTTGAAAACCATAGATTTCATGTTGCTTCCCTTATGTTTTATGTGGATACAAACTCTAGCATTACGATTTTTCCCTCTCTAATATTTCAGAATGAGATTTTTTCTTCTAGGCAATGGATATTTAATGGATTTGTGCATATATATTTTTTGTAAATAATATGGGATCCTTATATTAAAAAACCAAAGAATCAGAGATGCAAAGGAAAAGAGATTATCCTACTCCAAAGCGGAGCATTCAAACCATCTCCGACCAATTATTTCTTAAGTGTCAGAGAAAAACTAAGGCCCACCCAAGAACAAAAAACCAAGATAAAAAAAATTCTATCAACTGAAATGAGTTATATAGACCATTCATGCTATTTAAGACTTCCCTTATCGATAAAATAGGAATATAGCAATTTCACAAAACAAATCCATGTATCCCACATGAATCCTAAAGAAAGAAACATAGAGGTGTTCCTGAAGTTTACCCTCCTCTCTTATGCCTACAATTGGTGGTTCTCACCCACATATTGTACTCGCTATCCCTAACTAACTAGTAGCTTGCATTGTGACTTCAACCAATTCATATAACTTCCTATGGACATTGTTCAGGTCCTCCGTAATGCCACAAAAAATCCATAGCATCACTGCCTAAAAGAACTCCTGCTGCATCTAAACCCAAGCTAATATCATTTTAACTGTCCAGTAGGGGTTGATGGCCTCATATTGCTTAGGGTCCTTTTTATGTTCCTGAACAAAAAAATCCTCTACTCCATCATTTCAACAGTAGCTTGGATGTGGGTAGGTACAACTTCCTTCAAGGAAACCATTGGATTTACAAATTTTCTCTCCTTCTTGGAGTGACCACTTCCACTCCTCCTGCTCCTAACCCTCTATTAAGGTGACATGATCAAAACTCACTAAAGGAGGCCACATTCAACCATGTGATTCCTTCTCAGAATGACACATCTTATATACCAATGATCTTCCCTGATGGTGTTGTGAAAATGACTAACAATACTTACCCTTTCCATTCTCTACTCTCTAATAAGCTAAGCAATACACACCCTAAGCCTTATCATTCCACTTTGTGCTCACTCAATACATATTTCATCCCCTTCCATACTTTCCTTTTATGTGCCTCATTCATGTTGGTTTAAGTCCACGTTCAAGATTAGTTCATCCGCCATCAATTCTCACACATATGCTTCCAAGTGGAAGGAAGGATGAATTCCCTCCATATTTTCAAAGCATCGACATTCCATATTGTTAACCTTCCATGCACCATATGCCTATGAACACATTAAATTCTTGCATGTGGATATGCTATGTAGGCGAATGGAAATTAAGGCACCTATGGCCTCACGCTTACCATGTGTTCTATGCCAATTATGCATGACCGGTGGGGAGGTCGTCCTCCCATTGATCACCTGCATCCACAGGACTTCAGTTTTGAGTTGAGAGGTTGAGATAGTTTTTTTTTACATTACTTTCCCCATTCTCCTCAAGAGAAAGCTCCCAAATTTCTTGTTTTTGATTGATTACTTTATTTGTGAGATATTCGGCCAGTTTTTTGCCTTGTCTTTGGATATGACTAGTCATGATGATATCCATTTGATCGAGAAGATTGGCAAGAATTGAATTCTTCTTTCGAATCGCCAGTTTTTTTATAAGAGGTGTGTTGGATTTCCATTGAGAAGGCTTGTTTGCATCTATATGATAATCTTGAAATCTCCTTCAATAATGAGTTTGAGAAACCTTGCCCTCTTGGTGATGTTGAGACCTTGAATGAGACCGTATATTTTTCCCATGTTATTGGTTTCTTTCCCAATTTAGCCTCCATATATTCTTATAATTTTCTTGTTCTCCTATCAGAAGACTCCTCCAAAGTAAAAGGTTCCTAGATTGCCTTTAGAGGAACCGTTAAATTAATCTTTAGGAATCCTTCTGGAGGGGGATTTCACCATGAAGGGATTGGGATATTCAGGAGAATTCACAATTTTTTCACTTGTTCTTTATGGGAGGCATGTGCTAGGATTCAAAAATATATTTCTCCTTCTCATTCATTTCAAAATACTTATCCTTCCAAGGAGATATTTGTAGAGTTTCATAGAGACGATCCTTAATGATAACCCATATCTCCTAATTATTTTTACTTTGAACTCTAAATATTATCTTGTTTCGTTCTTTCCAAAATTTCCATACTAGTAATCCTGGCATAAGGTGCCATAACCGATTAAGGATGGAATTACAAAAGGTATCAATAATCCATTTTGACATGGTGAGGGTTGGGTCCCCTCTTACTTGATCCATCTTCCAGAATAAAATAAATGTTTTTTCCCATAATGCAGAAGCAAAAGGGAATAAGTCAAGAAGGTGCATTATGTTTTCCTGGTCATTCATACATAAGGGGAAGAGAGACCACCCAATGAATCCCCTTTTGAGAATATTGTCCTAGGTGAGGATTTGACATTTTATCATGATCTAGAGGAAGGTTGCAACCTTTGGCCATAAATTGTTTGTCGATATTTTGTGCTAGTTTTGGTCTCTCGGCATATATTGTTGATATGTGGCCAAATAGTATGCCTCTTTGGTAGTGAATATCCCCCATGGGAGGTATCCCGATTGTAGTTTGTCTTATCCCTCTTAATTTTTGATACCTTCATCTTATAATTCCTCCCAAAGTGTTTTTTTGTCCTCCCGTGGAGATCTCAATGCCCATAGATCATGATGCTTCCATATTCTCTAGTTGCCTCCCTCTATATGCTTCCAATATTGACAAAATTGCACCATTCCAATATCCTGCAACTGTTATTTGGTGTTGTGGATCTGATTTGTTTTCCACAAGTAGGGAAATTGTTTCCAGGACTCCTCCCAATTTAAAGGAGGTTGTTCTACCATTCTTAATCTCCCAAAAGTTATGTTCTTGGATCAATTCCTTGTTCTAAGAATCCAAGTTCTATATTAACGAGCTCTCCATATTTTCTACAATATGAATATTCAACTCATGTCTATCCAAGTGTGGAACATGTTTTGTGTGCCACAAAATTTCACATGGTTCTGTTTTGTGAGTGACCCATCTTAACCCATACATGATTCCCAAAAATTTGCTCATGTCTTATGGGTCTCATAATCCAAGTCATCCCACAAGCTTGGGATTGCATAATGTCTCCCACTTTACTAGTTCCCATTTTCTATGATCATTTGAACCTCCCCATTGAAAATTTCTTTGAGGATTGTGGATATCTTTGATGAATTATTTCAAGAATTCCATTTCCGAGAATAGGTATAGAGGCATTGTTTGAAGGATCGATTTGACTAAGATTAGATAACTAGATAAATTCAAGGGACGAAGGGACTAGCTTGAGAGCTTTTTTGAGATTTTAGCTAGTATTTATTCTCAATATGATATTCTAAGTATCGAGTATGTGAGAGTGGATCCTAAGTATTTGGATGGAAGGGATATTCATTGAAATCCTAAAATGCGGGAGATATTTCTTTGGGTGACCATTGAAGTGTTAAATAAGTAAAGATGATATTTTTCCATATTGATAGAGGTACTAGAAGCTTTAGTGAATAGTCAATGTGCCAATTTAAAATATTTGGCTTCTTTAGTTGAGGAATAGCCCATGAGAAGCATGTTATCTATGAATTGTTGGTGAGTATGAGCTTTATCTCTAGGATGGAGAGATAGGCTCTTGATGTCTTGTATTGATGCCATGGATTTGATGGTTCAACTAAGTCTTTCTGCCATAACAATGAAGAGGAAGGGAGAAAACAAATCACCTTGTCTTATGCCTCTTGAAGGATAAAAATGATCATATGGTGATCCATTGACAAGGATAGAGAAGAAGATAGAATATTTTAATTCCATTATCCAGTTTCCAATCCTCTATAAACCCAAACAATAGAATCATCCTTCGAATGTACTCCCAATTGAGTTTATCAAAGGATTTTGGCATGTCTAGCTTTATTAACATCCTAGGTTTCCTAGTAGTTGTAAGAGAATGGATCAATTCATGGGACAATATTATGTAGTCAAGGATTTGTCTCCCCTCCACATATCCTAGCTGCTATGGAGAAATAAGATGGGGTAGGAGCGGTTTAATCTTGTTTGCAATTACTTTGGTAATGATTTTATATATAACATTATAGAATGAAATAGGATGAAACTTACCTGGGATCACAACATTGTTTTCTTTGGGTATGAGGGATAGAAACGTCACATTAAATTCTTTTAGCACACTTGTGGTGACACTCAAATCTTAAAAAATATCCCATATATCCTACTTGAATGTTTTTCGACAATAATTAAAGAATTCTATTGTAAACCTTTTTGGTCCAGGATATTTTCCATCGGCCATTTGTTGGATTACAAGATCCACTTCCCTAATCTCGGCAGGCCGCATCAGCCTTGCATTCAGATGAGAGATGGTATGTTTTCCATTTAATTATCTCTATCTGGTTGTGGTTCTGTTAGGATATCCGCAAAGAAACCCACTATTTTTCGCCCAATGTCTTCATGTTTGGTTAAGACTTTATTGTTGCCATTTTTTAGTTCAAAAATGTGTTTTTTTTTGTTTATGTTGGATCATGGATTGGTGAAATAATTTTGTGTTTCTCTCCCCTTCCTTCAATCATTTCATTCTTTATTTCTTCCTCCATAGCACCTACTCTTATTGATCCCTTTCCTTGAATTAAGAATCCAGATCCATTTCCTCCTTCAAAGTAGTGTATGTATAACCTGAATAAATAATCTCTTATTGAAAGTTTCACATTCTCTCCTCTATATTTTCCTTTTCCCTAAACATGTTCCCAAATAATTCCATGTTTCGTATCTTGATTCCTGCTTCCATCTCCTTTAGCTTCTGTTGCAATATGTACATTTTTCTTCCCCTAAGGGTTTCAATCTCCTCCCAACATTGTTGAACTGTCTCCTGAAAGTTGGGATGAGAAAGTCAAAAATTTTCAAATCGGAATGGATTTCATGAAGGGACTCCTATTCAAAGCCATTGTAAACATATTGGCTAGTGATTTGAACTTGTACCTGGAAGGATACTAGTCAAGAGCTCTACCCCTTCTTTTAAGATGGAGTCCAAGATCAAGAATCTATCTGGACATGAGGAAACTTGACTACTTCCAAATATTTTATTATTCCATGGGAAAGTTCCATTGTTGGTTTCCAAGTCAATTAGGTTCACTTGATCGATGACTTCTTTGAAGGATTTTCCTTCCATATCTAGTCTTCTCAAACAAGCCTTCTTCTCTAAAAGGGAGGTGATCATGTTGAAGTCACATCCTAGGAGCCAATGTCGATCATTTGTTTGTTCTTTGATCCATCTTACCATTTCTAAAAATCATTGCATTCGTTGTGGGGAGTGCAGTCCATAGACATTTTTAGCCACACCAGTCATTAGGGAAATTTGTAAGGATCCATAATTTTCTCAAAGTGTAGAAACCTTGGAAAATATTACTAATTCTTAAATTTGAAACCATAAAATGTTTGGCGATTCTTTTTTAATACTCAAATTTCTAAGGAATTTATATAGTTTTTGGATAATTTTGACAATTTTTAGAGAAAAAAAAGTATCCCATGGAATTTGGCCGAATTCTCTTTGAAAAGAAGGGAAATTGGAAAATCCCTTTTTGGAAAAAGGCTAAAAATTAGCCCATGGGATAAATTTCACCCCTATATTTTTTCTTGCCAGTCAAATATGTTCATGTAATGTGAAAGTGTGCCAATAAGGTATAAGGTATAACAAAGAAGTTCGATATTGTTACCTCGTGACAATGACCATGTTGGCTGCAGATCCTTCGGTGTATATTGCCATGCATTGGATTTATTTGCAAATCCTTTTGATTGTTTCCATGATTCCCGTGATGGGGAAATTTGTTTCTTGAAGTAGTAATATTGATGGCTTGTCCTATATTATATTATTTTTCAAGATTCATTTTTTTCGAGGCTCGTTCACACCTCAAAAGTTCCAAGTGATTAGATTCATGAGGAGGGAAAAGGATTAACAGAGAAGAATCCCATAATATGATCATATTATCTAGATTCTATGAGCTTAGCACATACTTCTTAAATCCTCTGGTTATTACTTTTGTGCCCCTTTTTTTCCCTTCCTTATGCCCCTAGGTCATCTCCTTTCACTTCTTTGATTCAATCCCCAGTGGAGTCACCATGCAAGTTCGGAGACATGCTTCTTTTAATAGTTCCACCTAATTTATTTGAATGGATCTTGGATCTTGTTGTTGGCATGATTCCTCCAGGATTTGTAGATCCAGGTCATCGAGATCCATGTTTTTGGCCTTGTCTTCCTATATATCCACATCGACACCCTTCCGTCGCTCCCTTGAGGTTTCTATTTCATACTCATGTTTGTGGCTATGGGTTGTTTATCAATCTTATTGCAGTCAATACCTTTAGTATTTAGGATAGGATCCCCCTTGGGTAGCTCATTGTTGTCTTTCATAACCTGATTCAATGCCTCGAATCTATTGAATAGTTAAGGCTTCTTGTACTCTTCTACATTATGATTCTTCCTTGGTAGTATTCTTCTGCTTGCTACCCTCTGGAACCCATCCTCATCTTTGTCTTCGTCCTTCTTACTTCATGGAAGTGTTGAGTGGGAAATCATGGTAAAAATGTCCATGCTCATGACATATTCAACAATGAAATGACACATGCTCATAATATATGGTATGAATCCATTCGTTGTCTTCATGGGTCAGATTGATGGATTTTGGAAGGGATTTTGAAATCTTCATGTACAAACAGATCCGAGCATACGAGGTATACCTTCCAGATATGGTGATTTCAAATACCCGGACGAAGGATCTGAGAGTGTTTCCAATCCCCTCCAATGTTTCCTCTTCCCAAAAATCCTATGGAGAAAATACGTGCAAATCCAAACCGATGCATGTGAGAAATATTCCTTGTCTAGATTGAAGCGCTCTAACTAATATTTTAGACACAATCTAGCTGAGTTGAAGAAATATGATCCATTGTAAAATATTCGGTTTTGGTCCTCCAGGATTGAAAAAATGGCCGTAAAAAACCCCTTTGATCCTAGATAGAGATCATAGTGTGCAAGGGGATTCCATCTAGTGTTGATCCACCAGATCAGGTCCTTCTTGGTTGATTAGATCCCAATAAACTTGCCAATAACTACATGATCCTTCATGAACTTTATCTATGCATTAATACTTATTTAATTAACATGTTAACTTGGCATTTGTGCATATTTCGAGACACATTGTCTTGGATTGCGATTTATTGCATCTTCTCTAGTGGAATCTCCCTTCAATCATGATCCCTCTCCTCCCGTTCTGGTGGTATTGTCTTCCTTCTAAAGATCTGATGGATATTAGGTGCCATAACTACCTAGATCACTTAGATCTATCATGGAGAGGGATGGATCTACCATCCCTCCCCCTTGGTTCTCCATTGTTAATGCTCACCTCAACAAAGAAAAGTCATTATTTGTAGGATAAGGAAATGTAGAAAATAGATGTATTGAAAACCCTATGTGGATGCAACGCAACTCTTAAAACTATCCTTCATATTCGTTTATTAATTTTTCATTGTGAATTCTTTCACTTTGTGTATATTTATACAAGGCATTGGGTATCTATTTCATTGGTATTACTTATTGCAACGGATCCCAAAAAATTTCACTGACAATTTAAAAAAAATGCTTTCATTGTAACTGGTGGGAACTGTACATTATAATGCAATAACCCCCTTTTAACAAGAAAGAACACCATTATAGTTTTAGTTTTCATTAAAAATAGTTTTCATGTTTGATGGTGTGAAATATATAGAAACTATGCATTAGTTCATTTAATAATGTATGCATTGCATTACTTAAAGTTTATGGAACAATAGAATTCTACCAGTGCATATTAATGTTTAAGATGCATTGGTACATTCTAAACTAAAAATAGAACCATTTCAACTATAAAAAATTATTATCAAGTAAAAAAATACCAGTTCATATAACTATGTATGATGCGTCGTTGAATATTAGTGTATTATTTGCACTACTTAACCTAAAAACATTTTTAGTTTGAAATTCATTATTTTATTTGTAAAATATATTTTAGTTTCTATATTTCATGATGTATGGATTTTGTTGATACAAAGGAAAATAACTTGTTGCAATGAGCATGATGGGAGCTCATCCCCAAAAGAGAATAAGACAATTTCCTTAAAATTTTAGTTTAAAATTAATATATTTGAATCATGTCTAAGTTTAAATGATGTGCATTGATAAATTTGTGTCATGCAAATAAAAAACTTGAAGAAACTCGATAATATTGTTTGCAATCTAAGTGAAAAAGAGCATAAAACCTTTGTGAAATTGTTGCAAAGAAAGCAATCAAGTTAATCAAAAAGTAATCAACATGAATTTTTTGCTTTAGTTTTTAGTAACAATGTATTTTTTAATAATAGTCACTAACATGTTCCAATCACTATATGTCACATTTGTGAAATGTTTTGCATAGACGAACAACAAGAGAAGGGAGTGTCGTCCTAAGAAGATAAAAAATATGAAGGATATATAAGATGATGAGTTGGTCCTCATTTTATCTTGATTCATTTTGGATGTTAATGAAATGAGGGTATTTTTATAAAACTATGAGGGATATAGTGAAAAGAACATATAGAGTTAGGTTCTCTTTATAGTACAAAAGTCAATCCAATCACTCCCAAAATAAGGTTATATATAAACTACATGAAGCAATTCAAGAGCAATGGTTGATGAGACCTATATTCATACTTGCAACACAAAACACACACACATACATAGAAAAATGTATTATATTCATAATCATGCTTTTCTATAATATGTATAAATATGAAATTAATATTTTGGCTATAGTTAATTTCATATAAATATAATTTGTTTTTTTCTATTTTTTTAGGAAGATTATGAAAATTCCAAAAGCAAATGGCCAAAGAAAAGAATGTGCATCAATTATATGTAATCATTTATTTTTTCTTTGGGGTATAAATATTTTAACTATTTCATGAAAATGGAAAATCATTGTCTGAAATATTAATTTTCAATTCTTTTTGTCTTAGAAAAGAAAACAAAGTGAAACCCATTCAAAACATAATATAGGATAATTATACGGGAAGGGCTTATTATGAAGTTTGTGAGTATTTGTGTTTTGATTAATCAACATTTCATATTTGTTGTGATCTTTATATTTTAATTAATTTACACTCTTCCATGGATGTATTCTATTAGGTGCTAACATACAAAGAACAACCATGCAAATAATTAATTGACATTGGGTTAAGTATGGGTTGTGAGTATATTTTAGAGTATCAAAGGTTGATAGTGAAATTGGTATGTTGTTATATTATTTTAAATCCCTTAGTTTATAATTAATGGAACAACAAGAAACATTTATATTAATTATATCTATTATTTTTCATGGCATATAAAACATGCAAGGAACGAAGTATTGAGTGGATCCAATGAAAGAGTTGTTGAGAGATGGCATGACAAAATGGATTTGAAATAATGTGTATTTTTTATGAGTCACTTCTTGCTATGGTATGTTATTTTATTTACACAATCATGTATATTATATTTTAAATGTAGATATACTCATGATACATTATTCCTATGTTTGTAAATGGAACTTAAAGAGGATGAACAAAATCAAGTCAATCAACAAAACATTTGGTTAAATAACCCAAGTACAGTATTTCCTACAAGCAGTGAACTCAGGAATGCAAGCAACTTGAGTAATGATAACAATTCAAGTGAAATGTTTGTCTATGGAAAGTATTATTATTTTTAATGCACTAGGAATAATGTGCTAACTGTATAATGATAGATTACCAATAAGTGTAACAATTACATACTAACATTTTGATTATCATGGACCTTTATGGTTCCTTTATGTTGTCCCCTTTTTTATAATGCAGGGTTCCATTTTGTCAGATAGATGTCTATTGCATTGTCCAATGTTGTAATGTTACATTATTGATTAAATATATGGATTTTTTACATTCTTATAATGAATATATGTGTAATACAATGGTATAACACATTAATGCAGTCATTATATCCAATGGGATAACTAAAATCTAAAAATCAATATTATTATAAAAAATATTTTATTTATGATTATTAATTTAAATATAGACATGACATTGCAATGCATTTTTTGAGCTAACTAAATGTTGTGGGTATACATAAATAGTAAACACAATTGCTATTATGCACTAGTGATTTTAATGACCACATGAACAATGTTCCCATTAATGATATTGCTATTGTTGGAATTAGTGCAACTTCGGAAGTCATTCTTATTGTATTTTATTGTACCTCCTATGGGAGAACATATTGATGTAATTAATCATGTAAAACCCTTGAAAGAATCAATGTAAACCTTGGGGATAAATTACACAAAGAAAATAATTAATAAACATTATTCTATTTGTCCCCAAGTCAAGTCGGCCCTGTTAGTTAGACAAGTCAGCCCAGTTAGGGAAACAGTCATTTTTGCAAGTGTATAAATAGAGAGGACAAGTGCCTCATTTGGTCACTCACTCATCAGAAGCTAGTTAGCACTAGTAGAGGAGAATTTTGCATCTATAGCAAGCAAAGTTATTTTTGGGGTTTTCACTTGGAGATATTTTCCATTTTTCTCTCTCTTATTCTTGTACTCTATTCTCGAAATTGATCATCTCTATACAAAGGTTGTTGGGTTTAATCCCTATTGGGTTTCCCAGCATAAATTCACGTGTTCATTATTTCTATGCTTTTTTTCTTCTTCAAGTGATCATATTGTTTACATGCAATTAAATTATACTGTTATAACTGTATGAAAATCTAACATGGTTTCAAAGTAGTACTAGAATAAGGGTGGCCGCACAAAGATGCTCCCCAAAAGTATTGCAACGGGGACGCGCTAGCGGGGATAAAACAAAGCCGAGAACACACCTAAGGAAGAGTGCACATGATGTTAGTTTTGGTACCGAACTGGGGCGCATGCGCGTCTTTAGCATGTACGAGCTCAAAAGTGTGCACGCGCTCCTATTAAGCTAATTAAAAAGAACAGGGTAGATTTGTTCTATTTTCACCCAACTGGCCGAGCCTCACTCACCCATCGCGTACACAAAGCAAGAGAGAACCATTTTCACAATTTGCACTAAAACATGCCCTCAATCTATCCACCAAGTGATCAACAAGTGCATTGGATAGGTAAGATCCATGTTTTTGGTCATTTTATTGGTTTTTTTGTCATTTTATTGATTTTTGTTTGTTTATTAATTTTTTAATAATTCCCAAATTAGTAAAATAATAAAGAATTTTTCAATTGGAGAGTCTAAACCTATACAATGAATGAACAAAAAGTTAACATGGAGTCTGGTGGAACACAAGAAAACACAAATCTTGGAACCAATGAAAACCCTAAAAAAAATCAAAATGCCGAAGAAAATCAAAACCCCCAACAAAATTTCGACCAAGACGACTTGAACCATTATGTAAATGAAATGAGAGTGCAAACTCGAGAACTAAGAAACACGGGGGAACCATCTCGAGTTTCCCTTTCCACCTCAATTGAGAGCTCAATTGACTTCCTCATCCATGCACATCGCCAATTGACTGACATGACTGAATATAGAGCTAGGATGCGAGAGTATTATTCGACAGGCATTTCCAAGGAGAAAATAAAATATTTGAATATTACAAAGGCCCAATTATACAGTATGTTCACCGATCCAAGAACACAACAACCACCGGACATTTGAAAGCCACGTGTCTGCATGGATTGGTGTCATTTCCAACCATGGAGGGACAATTGGATGCATTGGTGGTTCATGGTTTACGATAAACCTCCCTGCAATAATAGGGAGGTTCCACAGTACTTCCTTCGGCAACTGTGGGCTGAGTTTGCACTCAGTTTACATGTCAACTATTTTGATATAACCGAGTTCCAGAGTGTTGGGCGTGGCTCTTCCCAAGATTGACCTGCTTCCAGGAGGAACCCACTAAGAGGGCCACTAGCTCCTAGGATCGAGCCCAACCCCTCTCCCCATCCACCTCAGTTACCCCACAAAATTATCATATTGAGGGGGCAATGAGGAGTGTTGCATGTGGAATACTTAGACACATCGCCTTTGTAGCAGCGACTATAGTGGAGAGACAGGTTGGCCTTGATAGATACTCAGGTGCAGGGCCTTCATGATAGAGTCAGGATAGACCTATGACTGGTGGTATCCATGCTGGGCCTTCTAGTTCGACTGGGACAATGCCACATCTTTGTCCCCATTGTGGGCACACTTTCCTTGGCCTGATCGAGGGATGCTATATGGAGGAGGTTAGCACTTTTTTTAATGTGTTTTCAATCATCACTTGATAATTTGTAAAGTAATTTTAAAGTATTTGTGTTTGAATTAAACTATTATTTCAATGTACAGTTATTTAGAGCTGAGACGCCATGATGGGAGAACATAGGATCTCCCAACTTGGACCCAGCAATGGTAGCTGCAACTGAAATTGTGGCACCTCACATGGAGGTATTTTTAGTACCTCACACAATATTGTTATTACTTACGACATTTCTATTATTTATGTTTTTATATTTATGACATACATGATGATAGTTCCTACAATATTTTTGAATATTTTGATTGCCTAAATAATTACTTGTTTAATATGTTCATAACGTGCATGCATTTTGGTGTCCATAGGTATTCCCAAACTACGCTGATCAACCATCTCCTCCAGGGATCGATAGATCACCATATACACAGGTACAATGTGTAGTTAAAAGAATGCTTTTAATTTGAATTGTTACGACTTACTATGGTTTAATTTTATTTTTGTTTACTAAACTATGATATTACATATGTGTATGCAAGGTCCACCAACAGCTGCAGGTGGCATAGTTCCCTGTCCCCCATTTAGTCCCATGTTTCCACCCTCTCACATGAGTCACCCCCCTCGATTCCATCCAGAACCCTCCCTCCTTCCACCCCCCCCCCCGCTTCCATCCATCCTCCCCTCTCCATCCATACTCCCCCCCTCCATCTATCCTCCCCCATTCTTATACGCCCTCCATCTATACATCCTCTCCCATTCATCCACGCCCCCCATCTATCCATACTCCCCCATTCGTCCACTCCCCCCCTTCCATCCAGCCTCCTCCATTCGTCCACAACCTCCCTTCTATCCATCCTCCTCCCTCTATCCAAGACCACCCTCCCATTCACCATCCCTCTACATTCCCCCTAGCCCTTTTGGTTCAATACCCCTATCGTACAACCAGTAGGGGTTCATCATCCACGACGTCCTCCCCCACCCCATACCACCATATCTTCCCTAGTTCCCGCCACTATTGTGGAACCTACTCTTCTAGTATCTGCCCATGTATCTACAGTGGTTGCACCCATATTTGTTGCAACTACATCTGCACCCCCTTGATGACTGCATCGAAGCAGGTTGTCCAGTCAACTGCTCCACCTGCTAGCCCTGAAGCCCAGTCATGTCCATTGTCGGATGTGTTCACGGTGAGAATCAAGTTAATTTATGAAAATATTTTGATGCATTAACGAAAATTAATTTAAGCAATTATTATTTTTCAATGAAATGATTGTCATAAATGTTGTAGGTTGGAATTGTTGAGAGGCTCAAAAGATCCAGGACACTTGCCTCACGCCTCCCACTCGCATCAGCGGTGAGTTATTTAAGATTTGAATTCTACATTAATTTTATAAATGTGGTAAATGTTACAAATGCTTAAAAATGATGGTATCTTATATCATTTGTTTCAGAGCCTGGAGAGACGGTCTACTCCTAGACGGAAGAAGACTCGAGATACCAGTAGCTCCAAGAAGAGGAAGATCAATTTTGGAGATGCGCCTAGGATTAATGGGGGTGGTCACAATGCTTGACACACCATGTTTTGTACATTAGCCACGATGTGGCACTTTTGGGCACCAATTTCCATGTACTTGGTATCTACGACACGAGTTTCCATGTATTTTGGATCTACGACACAAATTGCTGGATTTTGTATAAGGAACGAGTTGCCATGTATTTTGAATCTATGACATGAGTTGCCAAATTTTGTATAGGGCACAAGTTTCCATCATATGTACATTGGGAACCATGTTCCACTATTTGATAATAAAATTTATATGTTTGTTCAAGTTTTGCATCCTTGATGTACATGGATTTCTAGTTATGTGATTTATATATCACTTGTCTATATTTGTATCTTGTTGTGTCATGGTGTGTTAGGGTTTGTTTAAAAAACATTGAGTTATGGAGTTATAACATGGCCAACTTTAGAAACATAAGCATTAAAACAAAGGACATGAAAGAACATGTGCATAATAAATCTAAAACAAAAACATACATAGCGTTGGGAGCCTTATGTGCATATGTATAATTTACTAAAGGAGATACACTAATCTATGAATTCATGAGAAGGTGGAAGTCCCATTCATTCATATATTATAAGAATGAACATGTACTAAGGATAAGAAGAGTAAAATTCGTCAATTTAACATATGAAATAAATCCTAAATCACATATGAAGCCTAAATCATTGTATACATCATTATTGGATATTCTTACTAATTGGTGAAGACCTTCATTTAAATTCAATGTGCAACTAACCAACTCTATCCTTGAATCCAATCACCCTTGAATATAATACGTTCACACTTGATTGATCATCCCCTTTCCTATAACACATCTCAGATTCCTCATTCCAACAATGAAATTCATCTCACATTCCTCATTCCAACAATGGCATTCATCTTCTATGCAAAGGTGAACTAAAGCATCATGGGGGGAATTTATTTATAGTTACCATTGCATCTACACTTTGTGGGAAATAATGGGCAATTTCAATTTTCTTTTATCTAAAAGGTTTGGAAACATTCAGAAGGTTTGCTAATAAGTAGTGGGACTATCAAATCTACTTTCCATGGAAAATTATGCATAGCACAAACCTATAGGCTAGCTCACACTATTCATGGATACACCTTGATTTCCATTACAAACAAGGTACTCATCCTTCATGATGACCAATCAATATTGGTCATCAAAATGGTTCTTCTAATAAAAAAAGCACATCCAAGGCATCCAACAGCCTATGTGGATGAACAATAGTCATGGATTATTATTTTTATGTTTGGCTGCTCCTAAAATGATGAACAAGGATATGAACCTTGAAAGACCAAAGTGATTTTTTTGTGTAAAAAGGAATCACTTGTACATTTTACATTTTATTCCTCATTCTTAAATATTTCCAACGATTTTTTTTTCTCAATTTGTTCGTATGTAACTCTAGATATGGCTTCTTGATATTGGAGTTACAAATATAATTGAATGATTTGTGAGTTCAAACTAAATCACCATCGCCATTGAGAGGCATTGAAATTTTTTGACAAAGCAATGCAATTTCATAATCTTGGATATTCTTGGAGATATTTCTCTTGTGTGATGCTATGGATTGCATCATCCAGATATATTTTCTTTTGGATGATCGTTCAAGAGTCTATATATTGGAATGTGATATGCATAATATGCTTAGATATGTGCTCATACATGGTGCCATCTTAGAAACTAGGGTTTTGCTTAGTGAAGGCCATCACAATCTTGATCAAGGGGGTCATTTATGATATGAAGGTTCCCGGGTGTGTGTTTCCATTGTGAACACATTCACAATGGCCAAATGCACGTGTGGGAGATGAAAATACCCAAGTATGCTCTCTGGTTTGGGTTCCATGCCCCCAGAGAAAATACTCAAAGTGTCCCTGAATGGCCACGAGGTTCCTGACCAAGATTCTTGTAGCACCAAAACCGTGAATCTGATTGCCAATTCGTCGATTCTGATGGATCCGAGATGTCGGGTTTCAGCTAGGGGTCCCCCCACAACGTGCCTCCAACACTCAGAAACAATGCTATTGTGTCATCTCAGGAACTAGGGTTTTTCTCAGTGAAAGCCATGCCAATAATGCTCAAGGGGGTCATTTATGATCTGAAGGCTCCCAACGTATGTGGGCATTATGAACACATCCACAATGGCCATGTGCACATGTGGGAGTTGACCAAACCCAAGTCCGCTCACTGGTTTGGGTTCCATGCCCCCGGAGCAAATCCTCAAAGTGTCCTTGAATGGCCACAAGGTGCCTGACCAAGATTACTGTAGCACCAAATCAGTGGATTTGATCGTGAATGCATTGATTCTAATGGATCCGGGGCACCAGTTTTCATCTATGGGATCCCCCACACCGTGCCTCGAACGCTTGGAAACAGAGCTATTGTGCCATCTTTGAAACTATGGTTTTGCTCAATGAAGGCCATCGCAATATTGCTCAGGGGGGTCATTTAATATAACTTGGCTCCCATGCATGTGTGTCCATCTTTAACACATCCACAATGGCCACATGCACGTGTGGGATCTGACGGAACACAATTCCACTAGCCGGTTTGGGTTCCGTGCCCTCGGAGAAAATCCTCAAAGTGTCCCTGACAAGGATTCCTATAGCCCCAAAACCATGACTCTACTCATGAATATGTCAATTCTGATGGATCCGAGACACTTGTTTTCAGTTAGGATCCCCCCACAATGTGCCTCGAATGCTCGGAAATAGTGCTATTGTGCCATCCATGCCAATATTGCTCAAGGGGGTCATTTCTGATTCGAAGGATCTTGGGTGTGTGTGTCCATCATGAAAACATCCACAATGGCCACATGCATGTGTGGGAGCTGAGGGAACCCAAGTCCGCTTGTTAGTTTTGGTTCTGTGCCCCTGGAGCAAATCCTCAAAGTGTCCCTGAATGGCCACGGGGTGCCTGAAAAAAGTTCCCATAGAACTAAAACCATGACTCAGATCGTGAATCCATCAATTCTGTTGGATCTGGGATGCTAGGTTTCAGCTAGGCCCCCCCCCCAATGTGCCTCCAATGCTCAGAAATTGTGCTATTGTGCCATCTCAGGAACTACGATTTTTCTTAGTGAAGGCCATCACAATCTAGCTCAAGGGGGTGATTTAATATACCTTGGCTCCCGTCCATGTGTGTACATCGTGAACACATCCACAATGGCCACATGCACATGTGGGATTTGACAAAACCCAAGTCCACTCTTTGGTTTGGGTTCGGTTCCCCCAAAGCAAATCCTCAAAGTGTCTTTGAATGGCCACGGGGTGCCTGAAAAAAATTCCTGTAGCACCGAAAACGTGACTCCGATCGTGAATGCGTTGATTTTGATGGATCTGGGGCGCCCGGTTTCAGTTAGGACCCCCCCCCAACATGCCTCAAATGATCGAAAACGGTGCTATTGTGCCATCTCCGAAATTAGGGTTTTGCTTAGTGAAGGCCATGGCAATCTTGCTCAAGGGGGTCATTTATGATCTGAAGGCTCTTGAGCATGCATGGCCATCGTGAACACATCCAAAATGTCCAAATTCACGTGTGGGAGCTGACGGAAACCAAGTCCGCTTGTCGGTTTTGGTTCCGTGCCCCCGAAGCAAATCCTTAAAGTGTCCTTGATTGGCCACAGGGTTCCTGACGAAAATGCCCGTAGGACCAAAACGGTGACTCTGATCGTGAATCCGTCAATTCTGTTGGATCCAGGACATCGAGTTTCATCTAGGGGACCCCCCACAATGTGCATATAATGCTCATAAACAATGCTATTGTGCCATCTCCTAAACTAGGGTTTTTCTCAGTGAAGGCCATGTCAATCTTGCTTAAGGGGGTCATTTATGATCCGAAGGATCCTGGGAATGCGTGGCCATCGTGAACATATCCAAAATGGACACATTAACATGTCGGAGTTGACGGAATCCAAGTTCACTCACAGGTTTCGGTTTTGTGTCGCCGGAGCAAGTCCTTAAAGTGTCCCTGAATGACCACGGGGTGCTTGACCAAAATGCCCATAGCACCAAAACCGTGACTCCGATCGCAAATCCGCCGTTTCCAGTGGATCCGGGACATCGGGTTTCAGCTAGGGAACCCCCCACACCATCTATGGTCAAGAAAACATTGGCTTTCCAAAACAACCACTCATCCTATTTTGCACCTAGAACTGGCCTAAATGGCCTTAGGAAAATGCCCACCATTTCTCACCTATGAGGGATAAAAAAAATTTGAGAGCATAAGTTTGTAGGTGGATGATTTATTCACTTGACCATTGAATCATTTTTTAAAACAAGTCTCTCGTCAAGGAGATATTTTCCTTCCAAAACAACCATTCAGCCTGCTTTTCACCCTGCCAGAAAAATGCTCGCCATTGGCAAAATTTGTTAAGTATTGAAAAACGGGCCTAAGTAGACTTGGAAAAATGCCCACCATTTCTCACCTGTGAGGGATAATTTTTTTTTTAAAGCATCAGCTTGTAGGTGGATTATTTATGCACTTGACCATTGGATCAGTTTTGAAAAAAAGTCTATGGTGAAGAAAATATTGGCCTGCCAAAATAACCACTCTTCTTGTTTTGCACCTAGAACTGGCCTAAATGGCCTTAGGAAAATGCCCACAATTTCTCATCTGTGGGGGATACAAAATTCCTGAGAGCATAAGTTTGTAGGTGGGTGATTTATTCACTTGAACATTGACTCATTTTTTAAAACAAGTCTCTGGTCAAGAAGATATTTTCCTGCCAAAACAACCATTCAGCCTGTTTTTCACCCTGCCAGAAAAATGCTTTCCATTGGAAAAATTGGTTAAGTATTGAAAAACGGGCTTAAGTAGGCTTGGAAAAATTCACACCATTTCTCACCTGTGATGGATAAAAAATTTCTGAAAGCATCAACTTGCAGGTGGATGATTTATGCAGTTGAACATTGGCTCGGTTTTGAAAAAAAGTCTATGGTGAAGAAAATATTGGCCTGCCAAAACAACCACTCATCCTGTTTTGCACCTAGAACTGGCCTAGATGGCCTTAGGAAAATTCCCACCATTTCTCACCTATCAGGGTTAAAAAGTGTCTGAGAGCATAAATTTGTAGGTGGATGATTTATTCACTTGACCATTGACTCATTTTTTAAAACAAGTCTCTGGTCAAGGAGATATTTTCCTGCCAGAACAACCATTCAACCTATTTTTCACCTTGCCAGAAAAATGCTTGCCATTGGAAAAATTGGTTAAGTATTGAAAAGTGGGCCTAAGTAGGCTTGGCAAATTGCCCACCATTTCCCAAATACATTGCAGCTAACATTGATATAATGGTCAACATAAGTCATTTGACCATTGTTGCCTTAAGAGGATAAATATGTCCCAAGCATTTCATTGTTACTGGACAATCCACTCGAGTGGACGCGAGCAAGATCTCCCTAGCTCAATGTGAGTCTAGAACAAATAGAACAGACTACAAGTGCATTTCCTAGATCTACTTAAGGACCAAGTACTAGATGTCTTACCTTTTTACTACGCAATCCTTTCTCCCGAATGTTGATCCACGTCCCACGGTCGTCAGATCCAAGCTGCAAGACCTGTCTAGACACAGAAACAAGAGAAATGAGTAAAGAGCATCTATACAATAAGCGACCTAAGTAAACAGTTAAGCAGATAAACTACACAATATCATTGCACATAAGAACAATATTGGTGGAAAGCATTTGTATTACTACAAATAGAGGAGTACATGAAAGAGATATAGAACTACAACCAAAGACTTAACATAGTAGCCTTTCTCCAACCAAGCCAATTGCCATATCCTTCCAAGGAAGTATGAGCTCTCCAATAGGTCAATGGAGGTGTCTTAAGAGAGATTTCACCAGCATGTAGATACCATAGTCTTCCCCCCTTTGGGATGGGAGTGAGCCTCACTTATATAGGACTAAGTGGATAGGGTATGGATAGGATAGGTTGAGAGATGATAAAAGAGAGATAGGGGATCTTCCCAAAGAGTTAGGGGTCGAGTACCAACTCTCCTAAAGGTTAGGGATAAGCCCCTAAATGGGAAAGTTTCAAGAAGGATCTCGAATGGGCTATTTTTTCCCATTAACAGACCTTGTCACACTCTACAGTGTAGCAAGTTGCGACATCGCATGTTGCTAGTGTGCAACCTGCGACGACCTCTCAAAAGTTTGCAGGATTGAGTGCAAATCCTCCCAAATGAAAGTACTTAGTCCAGGTGACTTCAGGGATGTATACACTGAATCTAATGATGGGTAGATTTTAGGTGTAAAAGAATGCCCCCTAAAGCATGAAGCTGTTAAGGATGTACAGGTGAAGTGCTTTGAAAGAGATAATGGAAATAGGCTCGATGGATGAAGGACAATGATGCAGTACAACTGACTCTGAATGGACAATCTCATATGAAGTACAACATGGCTGCCGACCAATACATTGCAAATCCATGGTAGTAATGACCAACTGAACACAATCATGGCTACTAGACACAAGCGCATATCCATGATGAGATGATAACACAGCCACGACCAATACAAAAATGGATCTATGTAATATGACTCAATACAAACTCCATCGCAACCTTGGTAAAACATGACTCCCCAGGGTCTTCAAGTTGAACCCGCAATGATACGAATCTATCCATGTGATTACAAGTGTCTTGACGTCGAACATGGTAGAAACCACTTGATTACCGGCCATAGATGTAAACCGTTAACAAGTGCGAGGGAGATCACCATTGATGTCAATGATTCTTAAGGTATCACAGTACATATCATCAAGCGTGAATAAATCATTTGAAGTCGAACGCAAGATGAAATATTTCAATCAAGAGTCAATGATGTAAACTCATGATGAAAGCAAGGTAACCTGCCATTGAGGCATGCAGGGCCAAGGTACTTCGTTGGTTTCTAGATTCAATCCTTGGATGATGTGTTGAAGTCGACAAGGATGAATCCATCGAAGGAGGGCCATGATGAATCCCCCATCAATCGACACGAAACACGAAAAAATATGTGTAGAGTGGATTGGATGGTACAGTAACATGTAAGACTGACTCAAAGTAACAACGGCATGATGATGTGTGTACTGACTGTAAATGATAGATAGTGGATGTGTTCTAGAACATGGGCATGGCATGACTTGGCAGTATTGACATAATGAGAATGACGCAAAATTCTAATGCAACTGATGATGGAAGCTTTCTTTGAATGACTCAGAGGAGTAACAGGACTTAGAAAGTAAGCGGGGACTGGTAGACAAACAGATGACCCAAGTACTGTATGCAAATGCAGATGAGTGCCATGTTCAAGAACGACTATATACTGCCACTAAGGTACGTAACACAAACACTTTCCTTTTTCCCCATCATGAATGATGAGTGCCTCATGTGTTTTTTACAAGCTTGATGAGGGTAACCAGATGCTTAGTATAGCTCATCTCATATATGAGTCCAATCCCAAATATTTTCCGAACCTGGGATAGGAGGGGTTCGTCCCATGACAGGCCCTTCAATGTGAAAATTTAACGAGTCCATAGAAGGTAAACTCAGTCGTCATTTCATGTTTAGAGAGTCTGAAAAGAACTAAAGAAGACTCCAACGATCCTTTTTCGTAAAGCTAGCCTCATCGCCCGAAAAAGGGTAAAACAACGCGGGAGAGGACTCTTCCAGTCATGATTGGCTGGAGTATTCCTTTTTTGTAATTAGTGCCTCCTGGTCCGAAAAAGGGGTAAACTATCACCAGGAATACGACCATTCAAATACTTTAACAAGCGTGAATGCAACAAGTTCGTTTGGCGATATTTTCATATTTAGGGAGTATGAAAAGAGCTTAACTATGGACTCTGGGGGGTGTCCTTTTCCGTGGAAGTTTAACAAGCCCGGAAAAGTGATAAATCATAACTTGGTACTTGTTCTCATATTTATGTGAGTACGAGAACAAACGAAGAGTAAACTCATCCTCATGCAATAATTACGACTAACCAAAAATAATAATGACAAAAAATTCAAAGGGGTGTTCATACCTGTGGTTACCGTTGGTAATGCGAGGAAATGGCACAAAAGACCACCTTATGACTCCTATACACTAGAGAAAGTGTCAAATAGTCCCAAATATAATGACAAATGGTCGAAACTATAGTAAATGGCCCAAAAGCATAAAAATATTTGAAAAGGAATATTCCATTCTATTTATAAATAGAAATATGGGCCAAAAATAGAAACATTGTTCAAATTGCCAATTTGGGTGGAGAAGTACCAATTTGGAGCCAAAACTTCCTTTGCCGATTTCGGGAGCTATGATCTGCCATTTCACCAACCGTTCGGACCAGGTAGGCCTAAATCTTATCCAGCAACTTTCTAGTGGTTTACTTTTTTATTTCTTGTCCATTTTTTGGGTTTTTGGTGATTTGGGGAAGGGCCATTGTGCCCTCGGCTCTTTGCAAGTGGCCCTTTCGGGACTTGCGACGAGACCCTTGTCGTCGCAAGCCTCGAAAACGAGACCTACGACGACAATGCCCTGTACCTAAAGGTACAGTGCGACGGCGGAAACCCAAAACTCAAACATAAAAAATAATCCAAAAAAGGAGTTTGTGAAAGTTGAGGAAGGGCCTAATAGGGTTTAAATGTCCCTTTTGGCAGGTTACTAGCAAGCAAAAATGGTATTGGAGTGGCGAGAGTGAGAACATGAAGTGGAAGATGAGCAAGCTGCAAATGATCCACAATGCGTGGAAGCTTTTAGAAACTACGGGTTGCTCAAATTCTTTGAGATACAGGGGATGAGAGCCCAGATCCCACTACTGACACACATGCTCCAAAGTTGGGATGCAGCCCAACAATACTTTTTGATAGGTGAGCATATCCTCACGATTGACATTGAGGATATATACTTTTTGACCAGTTTGTCCCGAAGAGGGGACGTTGTACAACTCACTGGGACACGGGCCAGTGACTGTACAGTTGAGGACATGGTGTCACAGCACTGTGTTGCTACTTCTCATCCTTCCAGCGGGAAGATACTCATCAGAGATGTGGTGAGCCCTCCACTGCGAACCATATTGCTTACCATTACTAGGGTGGCGGGTATCCAAGCCCCACACACGTCTACTCGAACCCATATGTTGTATGTAGAAAGCTATGGTGCTTCATATTTTTGTAGAGACTCACTAAAAGCCATCGTGCTTCATATTTTGTATTAGCACTACTTTTTGAGCGATTTATATATATACAGACATTATCAGCGATTTATACATTATGTGTTTTTAAAATGATTAGTGATGTGATCTTGTTTACATGTTTGCTTTTATACATTATATTTACATGTTGTGAATGCTTTTACATATTATGAGTATTATGTGTGTGTGATGTACCAATCCAAAATGAAGTTGGCCATCGAGTCAACAACTATGTTTAACTCCCATGGAATGTGCAGGTATTGAACGGATTCAAATGACCTTTCTAGGAGACGTACTCGTCTGAAGAGACGGAGTAAGGTGGGATCACAGATGGCGTATACCCGGTTCAAATGGGAAACCACTAATTGAGAATCCATGTGGATGACAATGTGGTCCATACCCAAGGAAATGGCGTTAGCTAGGGTTTCGATTACTGCCTAATATTCTGCGGCATTATTGGTCGCAAACCCTAGGCAACTTCCTCCTGAGCAAATGAGCTCACCTGTTGGGGAATATATTACCCAGGCTACCGAAGCAAGGTTACGGGTATGTCGGATGGCGCCATCCGCAAATCCATAGCACATTGCCATCTGCACACGCAGACAGAACATGGTATAAGAAGCGGAAACAAGATCAAAAGACACTCGAAAGAAATGCGTCACACCACACAAAAACACGCCATGTACAGTATATACAAGCAAGGCTATGCATGAGGGATCAAGCATAGTATCTCTTTAGGTAAATCACATTGCGGGGTTCACCTAAAGAGATTATGTCATAATCTTCAAGCTCGTAAGCACCTTTTTCCAACACACCTTTTACAACATAAGGCCCATGCCACATGGACTCGAACTTCCTTGCTCCTAGTTTATCGTGCTTCTAGTCATAAGTGAGTACCAGGTCACCCTCGTTAAAGATACGAGGTTCAACTGACTTATCGTATTGGGCCTTGATGCATTTCTTGTGCGCTTCATTAGCGAGAGCAGCATCTCGGCAAGACTCGTCAAGTTTTTCTAAGTGCAAGAGACATTCTTCCTCAGTAGTAGTGTTAGGAAGAAGTTCGACAACGAGCTGTAGAGACGGAATTTCGCACTCTATCGGCAGAACAGCCTCCAATCCATATACCAATTGGAAAGGAGTGAAGCCTATGGCGGTTTTGACGGAATTTCAGCAGGCCCATAATGATGAAAAGAGCATGTTGTGCCATTGGACTTATGTGTCGCTACCATCCTTTGGACCATAGTTTTCAAGACCTTGTTAATGGCCTCGACCTGTCCATTGGATTGCAGGTAGTAGGGTGTTGAATTTTCATGGAAAAAACCCAACCTATCGCTCAATTCATCAACCATATGGTTCTGAAAATGAGAACCATGATCGGTCATGATTGCCTGAGGAACTCCGAACCACGCTATTACATGATTGAACATGAAGAGTGCGGCAATTTTGCCATCGTTTTGGTATGTAGGCATAGCTTCGGCCCACTTTGTGAAGTAATCCACAGCTACAATGATGTAACTATGCCCCCCGGTCGAGGTAGGCTTACAATGCATAAAATCAATGCCCCATTTTGCGAATGGGCCAACGGGAATAACCGGATGTAACGGGGCAGGATGACTGCGCTTCTTCGTATGGAAGTGTTGGCAAGAAGGACATTTTTTTACGGCCTCAATACAATCTTTGAAGATAGTAGGCTAGAAATATCCTGCGTGCAAAATATTCTGGGCTGTAGCCATCCCAAATAGGTGACCACCACATGCCCCAGCGTGACAGTCATTTAGAACGCGTTCAACCTCATCATAAGTGAGATAATGTCGAATAATTGAATCAACGCCATGACAATACAAAGTATCATTAATGATTAAATAATACTTTGCATGGTGACGTATCTTATGAAGGTCATCGCGAGAAAGTTGAGGATTGAAGCGTTGGGTTTGAAGATATAACAAGATATCTCCATACCACGGATCAGTCATACTGATGAGAAACAATGATTCATCCGGAAATGAGTCATTGTGCTCAAATTTTGCATTAAGATGGGGAAGGTCACAAATGAGCTCAACAAACACCAAAGACTTCTTAGACTTGGCTTGCTCGAAAAGAAGATCGAATTCTTGCAGTATCACAATCCAGCGTGAATACTTGCCCCCAAGCACTTGACGTGTCAATACGTGGTACATGGGGTTTGAGTTGGCAATGATGGTGGTGGTGCAGAGCAAAATGTAGTGCCAGAACTTCTGGACGACGATGACCGCCGCGAATGCGAGTTTTTCGACATGTGAATATCTGGTTTCAGCGTCAGCTAGACCCTTACGTGCATAGAATATCACATGTTCCTGGGCGTTCTGATCCTCCTGTACCAAAACCATGGCGATAGTGGTAGCAAAGCGGCGAGATATAAAATGTAATCTCGATAATAATTAGGCGGTTGAAGCACGAGGGCATGCATGATGGCATGTTTGATACTGTCGAAGGATTTTTGAGCTTGATTGTCCCAAATGAACAGGATGTCCTTCTTGAGCAGTCTTATATAGCCCTAAGTCTTCTCCGCAAAATGACAAACAAAACGTCGTAAATAAGTCGCCTTCCCTTGGAGACTTTGAAGTTCTGTCACATCAGTCGAGGGTGGTAGGTTGATGATGGCCTCCACCTTTAAGGGATCAATGTAGATCCCATCCTTCAAAATGATAAATCCTAAGAGGCGTCCAGACTCAACGCAAAAGATACACTTATGAGGATTCAAACGGATATTGTATTGTATGCATCTAAGGAAAATGGCTGTCAGATGATCAATGTGGAACTCGTACTGCTTTGAATGAGTAGGGAGATTGTCCAAGTAGGGTTCCACAAAGTCCTTAATATCGTGGAAGGCATACGACATAGCCCGCTGAAACGTGGTGCCAGCATTTTTAAGGCCAAATGGGAGTTTGTAGTATGCAAACGTTCCCCATGGGAAGATGAAATTTGTCTTATGTTGGTCGGCTAGGTTGATCTCAATTTGGTTGTAACTAGAAAAGCCATCCATGAATAGGAAGATGACGCTTCCGGCACAGTTTTCGATGATCTGGTCGATGAAGGGGGTCGGGTAATTGTCTTTTGGACAAGCCCTATTAAGGTCCCGATAATCATCACAGACGTGAATGCTGCCTTGCTTTTTGTTCACAGGAATGACGTTTGAGATCCAATTCGTCAATGGGACAAGATAAATAAAACCAGCCTTTAAGAGCTTTTCAATTTATGCCTTTATTACCGTAGTCGTCCGGGGGTGTACCGATCGCAACTTTTGATGTACAGGTTTGATGTCGGGATAGTTTTTTATTTTGTGAGAAACAATTGCGGGGTATATCCCAGGCATCTCCTCATAGGACCAAGCAAATACGTCTCGAAATTGCTTGAACAAGGCCATGCTAACAACGATTTCTTTAGGGGAACACTTCTGGCCTATGTGAATGTGTTCCACTATACCAGGTTTCACCGAGATGTATACCGGGGTGGTTGGCTCAATGTTGGCCAAGTTGCCCTCTGTGTCCGTAAGACATGTAAGAATGGGGGACTGAAGGGATGGGTAGATATCTGGTGAAAAGAGGGTATGGATGTTGTTCTCTATGTATTCCAAAGGAGGAAGAAAAGATGACCTATGATGGAGATCATCCCATGGACTGTCGTCAACATTCATTACTTCCATGATGGACTCATCTGAATGAAAAGTATGAAGTAAGAGATCAGGTAGAGAGGACGTCCGTCGTAGAGAATAGGATGGGGAGGCCATGGTTAAATGGTCCTCCGACACTGATTGGATAGCCTCATAAATACGTTCAGTGGGTGACAGAGGCATCATATCTCCAAGCAGGTGTGTTGTGGCTTCATCCAGTACAAGCCAAGCATCGTTGGAGTGAGATAAAATCTCTGTGGAGATCATGTTCACTGTAGCAACATGATTAGGGGGGTCCGCGGCTAGAAAAACGCACATGAGAGATGAATCTTTCAAAAGGCCAACCTCTACACTCTCATACTGTTTTGACATCTGTCCAATGGAAGGAACATGGTCACCAGGATGAGTAGTGGCATCCGGTGTACAAAAATCTAACTGGTAGATAGTAACAAGTCGTCCTTCGTGGGGGAATTGTACTATGTGGAAGATTGAAGAGGCTACCGCCTGCATGGTGTAAAACCGATTGTGACCAAGCAAGAGATTATAATCTAACGGGGCTAAGACCATTTCCACATTAATTGTTACGGTCTTTCCGCCCAACTCAACTGTGAGAGCTTGTAAGAGCCCATGAAGTTGAAAGCCATGCCTGTTGAATGCTTTCAACATGGTAGGAGAACGATTCAATTCGGGGGAGCCAATGTCTCTCCAACAAGCGATGGACATGACGGAAGTGGAGGCTCCTTCGTTCAAAAGGGTACGATGGATAATCTTCCCAGCAATGTTCACAGAAACTTGGAATGCGAGCTGGTGTGAGAGCCTCGACTTAAAGTTTTCAAGTTGGAACATGATGGTGTTTGAGGAATCCGGGTCAACTGCACCAATAGCCGCAAGGAGAGTTTTGCGTCGATTGGGAAAATTCTGTAAAACTTCCAGGGTAGACATGGCGCAAGGAGCTTGTGCCAAGTCCTCTACGATATTGTAATTTTGTGCCGCTTGAGCATTAGGATTGAAAATAGCTTTTCGAATCGCACTCTTGGGTGGACGCAATATTGAGTCTAAGGAGGGCTTCTCAATGGTGAGAGAAGTTGATGGTACAGTGACATGAGTTAAGGAGTTGGAAGCTTTTTCAGCATTACTTCCAGTGGATTCGTTTGAAGGGACTGGTTCGTAAGATCGCGAGCGAGTAGTCAAATTGATCGCCTCGTTATGCAACGTGAGAACATTGCGTGGTATTGGATGGTTCCCCCTGGGCTGGGGGGGTTTGAGAAATCATCTACTGGTTTTGAGCAGGAAATGGATCATTGAGCCCATGAGGTTGAAAGCCACGCCCGTTGAATGCTTTCAACATGGTAGGAGAACAATTCAATTCGGGGGAGCCAATGTCTCTCCAACAAGCGATGGACATGACGGAAGTGGAGGCTCCTTCATCCAAAAGGGTATGATGGATAATCTTCCCAGCAATGTTCGTAGAAACTTGGAATGCGAGCTAGTGCGAGAGCCTCGACTTAAAGTTTTCAAGTTGGAACATGATGGTGTTTGAGGAATCTGGGTCAACTGCACCAATAGCTGCAAGGAGAGTTTTGCGTCGATTGGGACAATTCTGCAAAACTTCCAGGGTAGACATGGCACAAGGAGCTTGTGCCAAGTCCTCTACGATATTGTAATTTTGTGATGCTTGAGCATTAGGATTGAAAATAGCTTTTTGAATCGCACTCTTGGGTGGATGCAATATCGAGTCTAAGGAGGGCTTCTCAATGGTGAGAGAATTCGATGGTACAGTGACATGAGTTAAGGAGTTGGAAGATTTTTCAGCATTACTTCCAGTGGATTCCTTTGAAGGGACTGGTTCGTAAGATCGCAAGCGAGTATTCAAATTGATCACCTCGTTATGCAACGTGAGAACATGCGTGGTATTGGATGGTTCCCCCTGGGCAGGGGGGGTTTGAGCAATCATCTGCTGGTTTTGAGTAGGAAACGGATCATTGAGGATTGCAGGAGTCAGTTTACCCCTAAGAAACTTTTGCACTTCGTCTCTATGGGGAAACTCTTTAGAGAAATGGTCATATCCGCACAGTAAACAAGGATACTTCAGTTTCCTTTTCTGCTTAGTATCGTCAGGAGTGCTCTTAGGTTCCTGCTGGGCAGAAGACTTTTTGGGTTTCCCCTTGTTCTTCTTCTTGCCATTAAACTTCTGAGATGAAGCTGATTGAATAGAATTCACCTCTTCAGTTACACCAGGAGTGGTTGACATGGTGGTGTTGTGTCCAGCCTGAGCTGGGTTGGATGATCCAACAGTGCTGGCAGCAGGCTGGGTGTTAAGGCAACCAATGATTCCATCAGTTTGAGGTCCCTAATGTGGTTTTGTGGGATCATTAACATCATGGGGTGCATCAGGTAGAATATTGAACAAAGTGCCAGATTGAGTGTAGACTAGGTCTAGCATATGGGCACTCGCGATGGCTTATTCTTCGGTGATAGCACCTCTCATGGTGACATCTTTTGCTATGGTGCGAATGAGCGATTTCGTGAAGCAGTCTGCTAGGAGCTGATCTGGAATTAGAGCCTTAATGAGACGTCGTGTCCTTCGCCACTCATGGATATGATCCGAAATGTGAGTGGCAGTATTCTAATGGAGTGAGGTTAAAAGATTAGTACCAGTCTCATACAGTATAGGCAATTGGAAGTGCGTCAAAAAGTTCATAGCAAGAGAGCCAAAATCAAGAAAAGAGTGCGGTGGAAACTCAATGTACCACTTGGCATCCAAACCGGTGAGAGTCCTTTGAAACAATCTAAGATGAATTGAATCATCCATTAAGGAATTAGATGAACACCATAAGTGGTATGTCATCACATGGTTTTTGGGGTCTTCACCCGGCTTGCCGTCAAACTTGGGGATACCAGACGGAAGTTTCACTGGAATCGGTGGCCAATTAGATCCATGGAAAATAGGATCGTTGGTTAAACGGGAGAGTCAGGTAGGTCTAAAGTAGCCAGAAACGGCAGCTATGGATTAGGTTGCGTGTATTGATAATACGGATAAGGCGTGTAGGGACTAAACTGACTGTAAGGTGTACCAGGATAAAACTGACCGTAGGGGGGTGTGCCGCTCGGACCGTAAGGAGGTCCGCCACCATAAGGTGGTCCATTCCAATAAGGTGGGGGTCCACCTCCACCTCAGGGAGGGGGTGGAGGTCCGTCGCCACCACTGGGAGGAGGTGGGGGTCCATAACAGTAATAAGGTGGCCCACCACCGCCTCCACCTGGAGGGGGTGGTGGACCACTTCCATCACCAGATGGATGGGGGCCCCCACCACCTCCGCTTCCATAAGGATGAGGGTTTCCACCACCATAGTAATTAGGTCCTCCACCGCCTCCGCCTGGAGGGGGTGGTGGACCACCACCGCCACCCGAAGGGAAATGTCCTCCTCCACCATGATAAGGTGGTCCCCCGCCACCTCCTTTTGGAGGGGGGGTGAACCATTCTTGCCACCGCCGGAAGGGTGAGGGATGTTGTAGGTAAAATGAGGTGGGCCTCCACCATTGTTAGCTGGAGGTTCGTCGCCTTTAGAAGGAGGTGGGGGAGGACCGATCGAGGGTGGTCGTACTTGAGGGATAGTCGATTGGGGTCTGTGTTGTAACACAGGATATTTCCCCCATAGAGTGTATGGATTCTCGGGATAAGGTATCCCGTATGGTGCATTTTCGGGATTAGGTTGGCCCGGCATAGGGTTGACAGAACCTGGATATGCTTGAATCCATGAGGGTTGAGTTACATTCGATGACCCTCCAACATGAGATAATCCCGTGGTGGATGGTCTAGCGGTTTGGGAATGTCCAACAGAAGGTCCGTTGGGGACTCCACTGCCTACGTTCTGGTTAGGAAACGGGGGTTTCCCCCCAACCACAATAGGTTGACCACTACTCAAAGGTTGAACCAACGTAGGTTGTTGACTAGCTACTGTGGTAATAACATTACCAATGAGATAATTCGTGGGAATGGAATACCCTCCCCTCGAATTCTGAGGTGGGGGAGGAACTGGTAAAGTAACCGTGGTAGTGACAGGTGTGTGGGACTGTTGTCCCTCCACCGGTTGGTTCACTTGAGGTGAAGGACTGGACTCTTGCGAGGGTTGACCAATCTCATTAGTGGTCATGTGGTGGGGTGGTTCAGGTGATCCGAAAGATATTGGACGAACTGGGATGTTTTCGTCATCAAATCTTATTTGGAAATGACGATTATGGAACTCTTCAGAGTGTTTCCTGAGACTTTGTCTTCAAAGCTCATCTCCTTTGATACGTAACTGTTCCAAACGTTCATGAATGGGGCCAAAAATCTCGGCAGGGTCGGGCCTATAGTAAGGCCTAGAGAACTTTGGAGTAGTCCAGTTAGGTGGGGATGACATGGCAAAATGAGCCACTGGGTGGTCTATAGAAGATGTCTAATAAGCTGCTGAAGGACCAACAACTGCTGTAGGGTCGTCCTGGGGTCCGTTTATCCATTCTAGCGATCCAGGTTCTCCTGGGATGACGGGAGAAAGATTTTGAGAAGTGGGGGTGTGTGCTTCTTCATCCTGCGGGGGATGAGAGGCAGGTGAATCTGGTGGAAACAAATGTCCACGAATATTCAAAGTGGGGTTCTCCACTTCAGTAGTTACGACCGTGTTATGATGATCCATTCTTACCCTCGAAATAACCTCTAGATTAAGGGGATATTCGGGTGGTAAGTTCAAGATCCTACGGGACCTTCTCCAGGTAAAATCTGCCAGAGTATCAAGAAAATCAGCCAGACAGGCCGAAATAGCGTTTCTCCTAAGGGTATGCTAAAAGAAAAGCAGTCCAAATAAACTACTCAAACTAAGGCAACAAGCAAACTTATGTGACAGAGTGGATTCAAAATTCTGGAACCTCATGGGATTATCAAGGCATCGCAAACCACGATATACTGCAGGGTCCAACAATATGATGTGACAAGGAGGATTGGGACCATACCCTTGCCTGCATACTTGATTACCTGGACAGTACGTGCGTGCTAATCTCCCCGGGTGCTGTTCTCGGTGTATTGCTTTTCCAAGACGGCCAAATGGTTAACTCGATTGGTTTTAGGAATCCTAATGGTGTCTCCCGATATACGAAAGGTACGTGGGAGCTCAAATCCGTAGTGGTGCTATCTAATGCATAGCCATTGGCACGAGACCTTCTGATATACGTGTCGAGTACGTGATACACCCTTCGAAATATGCCAAGTATGGATTATGGTACTTGGTGGGTACGTGAAAGAGTTCGATATACTGATGTACGTGGAATACTACAATACCCCCGGACTACAGTGCTGGAAAATAATGACAACTGCCATGCTTAACGATGCCGGAACACGTCTCTAACTTACACACAAGTTGCTAAAATTTTTACCTAGTTCTACTGTTAATTTTATCTTGGACTGTTAGGTGAATGCATGAGGTGAGTACATAATCGGAAGCATAATGCAAGCCCTGACTACATGCATGAAATGTTCTTTTCTTTCGATGAATTCTAGTTATGGAAAGGAGAAATCTTTTTCCAATGGTATTGCCAAAACAAACTCAATGCAACACAATTCCCAATGCAAACAAATTTGACAATGAAAGTATTCTTTTCCTTTTCAACGAAACACAAAAGTACACAACACTACTAAACCAAATCAAAACAACTTTTTATTTTCTTCTTCTTTTCAAAGTATAATGACACTAAATGATGAAAAGAGAGGATTCTGAAATGAGAAATGCAAGCTTTTCAATTTCAATGATCTAAGAGCAACAAGAAAAAATGCATCTATCTTTCCTTACAATGGAACTAGTTTTGCAAAGAATCGAAGCATGCTTTGAGCCTTTCAAGAAGATGAGCGATTCATAATTCGAGAAAAACACAAAATATCATACATTCATTCAACTTTTCCAAAACACAAATGAGACTTTTCCAATGCACAACAATCTTTCTTCAATAATTTTTTGAGAAACAATGGGAAAGAAGCATTTTTAATATTTTTCAATGGATGCATCAAAGAATAAACTTGATAGCAATTTTTCTCTTAGATCTAAATGACTGAAAAGAAACCACTACTCACAGCACTCATATATTCAGAAAACTCAAGAAAAGACGAGCACTCAACCAAGCTGAAAAACACACTTAACTCAAAATCAAGCAGTAGCAAGCAAACTAAGCAAGCAAAGCTCAAAACAAATGTAAATGAGGTCTGGCGGTTGATCCAATACAATGATCAGATCGGGGATGGAAGGAAGGAAATGCAAGAGTGAATGGATGAAGGTGGAGGAGACAAGAGTATCCACCACTACCGATTTCAAACTTGTCCAAGATGGAACCCAAAGTGAATCCAAATGAAACCAAACTCTCAACACACAAATAAAAAATGGGGTCTCTGGATGGATCTTGCAGCACAGAGGGAGTTCATACATCAGACCAAGGTTCAAACTGTCAGATGAGGGAAGGGATGCCAGTATGCCAACTTTTGACAGATCGACGCACTCTGTCTTCATACACAGTGCAATGTCGCAGTCTGCCTTCACGGGAGGTGCGACGATGTCGCAATATACCAATGTAAAGGATGCAACGGGTGACTAATAGGTGAAGACCAAAGGCTCAGAATGACACAGTGTCGCTTTGTTTCCACTGCCCAGGTGCGACAGGTGAGGTCTAGATTAAAAAATGAACTAGATCTCTCAATAATGAACCAAAAATAGGTTTGAAAATGAGTTGTATAAACTCAGAGGAAGCAAATCAGAGTCTTCAATGTGAAGATCTGATTGTGAAATCAATCATAAGAAGTAAATGGCAAAAAATGATCAAAGAGGCTTGTGTCAAGTAATCAACTGAAAATGACTCTTAGATTAATGACCACTAAACAAAACAACATCACTACTCCCCAGTATGGTCGCCAGATTTGTTACCGGATAATCCACTCGAGCGGACGTGAGCAAGATCTCCCTAGCTCAATGTGAGTCTAGAACAAATAGAACAGACTACAAGTGCATTTCCTAGATCTACTTAAGGACCAAGTACTAGATGTCTTACCTTTTTACTACGCAATCCTTTCTCCCAAATGTTGATCCACGTCCCACGGTCGTCAGATCCAAGCTGCAAGACCTGTCTAGACATAGAAACAAGAGAAATGAGTAAAGAGCATCTATACAATAAGCGATCTAAGTAAACAGTTAAGCAGGTAAACTACACATTATCATTGCACATAAGAACAATATTGGTGGAAAGTATTTGTATTACTACAAATAGAGGAGTACATGATAGAGATATAGAAATACAACCAAAGACTTAACGCAGTAACCCTTCTCCGACCAAGCCAATTGCCATATCCTTCCAAGGAAGTATGAGCTCTCCAATAGGTCAATGGAGGTGTCTTAAGAGAGATTTCACCAGCATGTAGATACCATAGTCTTCCCCCCTTTGGGATGGGAGTGAGCCTCACTTATATAGGACTAAGTGGATAGGGTATGGATAGGATAGGTTGAGAGATGGTAGGAGAGAGATAGGGGATCTTCCCAAATAGTTAGGGGTCGAGTATCAACTCTCCTAGAGGTCAGGGATAAGCCCCTAAATGGGCAAGTTTTGAGAAGGATCTCGAATGGGATATTTTTTCCCATTAACAGACCTCGTCGCACTTTGCAGTGTAGCAAGCTGCGATGTCACACGTTGCTAGTGTGCAACCTGCGACGACCTCTCAAAAGTTTGCAGGATTGAGTGCAAATCCTCCCAAATGAAAGTACTTAGTCCAGGTGACTTCAGGAATGTATACACTGAATCTAATGATGGGTATATTTTAGGTGTAACATTCATTCTCTCTATCGATCATATGGTGGCCTGAAGAGGAATATGTCCCAAATGTTGCATGCGCCCTATTGAGCA
The DNA here is from genome assembly GCA_027924585.1 of Larix kaempferi. Classification (NCBI taxonomy): domain Eukaryota; kingdom Viridiplantae; phylum Streptophyta; class Pinopsida; order Pinales; family Pinaceae; genus Larix; species Larix kaempferi. Next base: position 2,781,225 of record BSBM01000049.1, on the reverse strand, counting down.
TAAGATGTTTAGGAAACCCTGTAACACATCCCACAAGTAGATTCTTGGATTATATTTTTACAACAATAAGCAAATGAGAAATGTTGTAATCTAATTCTTTGTGTTCTACAAAACATTTAAAGTGCCCGCTTTCTAAAAGAGACAAACAAACAATACAAAGTTGTAGTTGTTTGTGGTCCAAAAAAGTGTCACTGCTTCAGATCAAGAAAAGCATCATTCGAGACTTGATCTTCTACACCAAACTTGAAATATGGCATAAGTTGTTTTGGAAACCCTATAACACATCCCACAAGTAGATGTCTAACCTAATAATGCCTTCTTTTACTAGTTCCTTGTCCTAGGGAACTTGGATTTTGGTCATCAGTGGATCCAGTGGATCCACCTTGGCATTACCTAGCCCAAATAAACCTTCTTTGGAGACTTGAAAATCGTAAAAATATGTTTTAATTTTTCATCTATAAAAAATTTGACTAATATTAGGTCGCTAAATTTTAAGGCCAATTCCATCCCACCCACATCTCTTGTAAGGTCACTCTTTTAGGAGACAAGATGCCTTGGGAATTTGAATTTAAATAAGCTTGGCAACTCTTTGGAATCAAACATTTACAACCATCTTCATATGCAAACATATAATTGTGGATTGTCATCAATGTATCAATCTTCACGATATTAACGTATCAAGAGTCTAGATATTACCTTTTTCACGATATTCCAAATCCACTTAATATTAATCTTTGAATCCAAGAGACTTAAGATAAATAAATATGAAATTTGTATGATAAGCCCTAGGATTAAATTTCTAGATTTTTAGCTAGATATAATCAATGGAGAACAAGTAGATATAGAATAACTCAGAATTCCAACTAACATTATTCTTTAGGGTTAGTAGATTTCATTTGGTACCAGTGTTATGGCATATCCTCTCTAATTGACTTATGGTAAAACACTTTCTTATGTGTTGACATAACAATAGGAGGTCAAAGGTCTTGCTCTATAATGGCTCACATATTCTCAATATTGTCTCAATAGCTTAGGGAGCATCATGATGTGGTTATAAGTGTATGACCTCTTGGGTGAGGTGTGCCCTTAGAAATTTAAGCAATCAAAACCCTCATTTCATCTCATTATCAACATTTACCTAGCCATTTTTCATATGTCATTTCACTAGCCACTTCACCCAATTTCATCATGTCCCCCTTTTGCAATAAACTAATTATGTGTCATGTTCTAAAGTATATGCATATTATTCCTATGTGTGGTGCCTAAATCAAAGTGAAAAGTGTCAAAGTAATATAAAGTAAATAAAACCAAATGATGAATGTGAGTTATACCTCCTTGCAAAATCCATGATCCTATGTTATAGATTAGCAAAGCCAAATCTAAAGCAAAGGGACTAAGCCAAAAAGGAGCCTAAAAAAATAAATAAAAAGGATCATAAAAAGTGGTGCAAGGAAAGAGTAAATATTGTAGCACCAAATATGTGACTCCGCTTGTGAATCCGTCGATTCTGATGGATCTGGGATGTTGGGTTTCATCTAGGGGACCCCCCACACCATGCCTCGAATGCTCAAAAATGGTGCTATTGTGGCATCTCCGGAACTAGGGTTTTGCTTAGTGAAGGCCATGGAAATCTTGCTTAAGGGGGTAATTTAGATCTAAAGGCTCCCTGGCATGCATGGCCATTGTGAACACATCCACAATGGCCACATGCATGTGTGGGAGCTGACGGAACCCAAGTCCGCTTGCTGGTTTGCGTTCCGTGCCCTCAAAGAAAATCCTCGAAGTGTCCCTAAATGGCCACGGGGTGCCTGAAAAAGATTCTTGTAGAACCAAATCCGTGACTCTGATCACGAATCCGTTGATTCTGATGGATCCGAGATGACATGTTTCAGCTAGGGGACCCCCCCCACTGTGCCTCGAATGCTCGAAAATGGTGTTATTGTGCCATCTCCAGAACTACAGTTTTGCTTAGTGAAGTCCATGCCAATCTTTCTCAAGGGGGTCATTTATGATCTGAAGGCTCCCGGGCATGCATGGCCATCTTGAACACATACATAATGGCCACATGCACGTGTGGGAGTTGACAAAACCCGAGTCTGCTCGTCGGTTTGGGTTTTGTGCCCCGGGAGAAAATCCTCAAAGTATCCTTGAATGGCCACGGGGTGCCTGACGAAAATTCTCGTAGAACCTAATACGTGACTCTGATTGTGAATCCATCAATTTCGATGGATTTAGGATGTTGGGTTTCAGCTAGGGGCCCCCCAACACCGTGCCTCAAACACTCGAAAACAGTGTTATGGTGCCATCTTTAAAACTAGGGTTTTGCTCAGTGAAGGCCATGGCAATCTTGCTCAAGGGAGTCATTTATGATCTGAAGGATCCTAGCCGTGTGTGTCCATCGTGAACACATCCACAATGGCCACATGCACATGTGGGAGTTGATGGAACCCAAGTCTGCTCACTGGTTCGGGTTCTATGCCCTTGGAGAAAATCCTCAAAGTGTCCCTGAATGGCCACGGGGTGCCTAACGAAAATGACCGTAGCACCAAATCCATGACTCCGACTACGAATCCGTCGATTCCTATGGATCCGAGATGCATGTTTTCATCTTGGGGTCTCTCCACACCGTGCCTCGAACGATCAGAAACGATGCTATTGTGCCATCTCTAGAACTAGGGTTTTTCTCAATGAAGGCCATGCCAATCTTGCTCAAGGGGGTCATTTATTATCCAAAGGATCCCGGGCATGCATGGGAATCATGAACACATAAAAAATTTCCACATGCACATGTGGGAGTTGAGGGAATCCAAGTCTGCTCGCTGGTTTGGGTTTCGTGCCCATCGTAACAAATCCTCAAAGTGTCCCTGAATGGCCACGAGGTGCCTAACCAAAATTCATGTAGCAACAAATCCATGACTTCGATCATGAATCCATCGATTCTAATGGATTTGGGACACCGGGTTTCATCTAGGGTACCCCCCACACTGTGCCTCGAACACTCATAAATAGTGCTATTGTGCCATCTTCGGAACTAGAGTTTTTCTCTGTCAAGGCCATGCCAATCTTGCTCAAGGGGGTCATTTATTATCCGAAGGCTATCGGGTGTGCATGGCCATCATGAACACATCCACAATGGCCATGTGCACATGTGAGAGCTGACGGAACAAATCTCCGCTCACCGGTTTGGGTTCCGTGCCCCCAGAGAAATTCCTCAAAGTATTCCTGAATGACCATAGGGTGCCTGACCAAAATGCCAGTAGCACCAAAATCATGACTTTGATCGCGAATCCATCGATTTTAGTGGATTCTGGATGTCTAGTTCTATCTAGGGGACCCCCCACATCATGCCTCCAATTCCTAGAAATGGTGTTATTGTGCTATCTCCATAACTAGGGTTTTGCTTAGTGAAGGCCATTCCAATTTTTCTCAAGGGGGTCAATTATCATCTGAAGGCTCCCAAGAATGCATGGCCATTGTGAACACATCCATAATGGCCATTTGCATGTGTGGGATATGACAAAACCAAAATCCTCTCGTTGGTTTGGGTTCTGTGCCCCAGGAGCAATTCCTCAAAGTGTCGTTGAATGACCACGAGGTGCCTAACCAAAATGCCCGTACCACCAAAATCGTGACTCCGATCGCAAATCCATCGATTCTGGTGGATCTGGGATGCCAGGTTCTAGCTATGGGACCCCCCCCGCCATGCCTACAACACCCTAAAATGGTGCTATTGTGCCATCTCTGGAACTAGGGTTTTTATTAGTGAAGGCCATTCCAATTTTTCTCAAGGGGGTTAATTCTCATATGAAGGCTCTCAGGCATGCGTGGCCATCATTAAAATGTCCACAATGGCCATGTGCACTTGTGGGAGATGACAGAACCAAACTCTGCTCATCGGTTTGGGTTTTGTGCCCTCGGAGAAATTCCTCAAAGTGTTTGTGAATGGCCACGGGGTGCCTGACCAAAATGCCCGTAGCATCAAAACCGTGACTCCTATCGTGAATCCGTCGATTCTGATAGATTAGGGACATCGGGTTCTAGACGGGGGACCACCCACACTGTGCCTCCAACTCCTAGAAATGGTGCTATTGTTCCATCTCTGGAACTAGGGTTTTGTTCAGTGAAGGCCATTCCAATTTTGCTCAAGGGGGTCAATTCTCATCCAAAGGCTCTCGGGTGTGTGTGGCCATTGTGACAACATCCACAATGGCCATGTGCACATGTGGGAGCTAATGGAACCAAACTCCACTACCTGGTTTGGGTTCCATGCCCCCAGAGCAATTCCTTAAAGTCTCCTTGAATGGCCACAGGGTGCCTGATAAAAATGCCCGTAGCACCAAAACCGTGACTCCGTTCGCGAAGCCATCGATTCCGGTGGATATGGGACGCCTATTTCTAGCTGGGCGACCCCCCACACCATGCCTCTAATGCTCATAAATGGTGCTATTGTTCCATCTCCGGAACTAGGGTTTTTCTCAGTAAAGGCCATTCCAATTTTGCTCAAGGGGGTCAATTCTCATCCGAAGGCTCCCGGGTGTGCGTGGCCCTCGTGAACATGTCCACAATGGCCATGTGCATGTATGGGAGCTGGCATAACTCCTAATGTTATGTAAACACATAAGAAAGTGTTTTACCATAAGTCAATTAGAGAGGATATTCCATAACACTCGTACCAACTGGATGTCCCCATTTTTATATGGCATATGGCAAGGTAGGCTAAGTAGATTTAAGGTAGACTAGAGGTATCTTTGAGCTGGTTGAAAGTGTCTCTATCAAGTTTCTATGGGAAAAACCATAAATCTAATTTGTGGAACTATTGGGTGTGGTGGGATATCACATAGGAAATGATGATTAAGTCACCCCATACATGTCTAGGGATAACAAGGATGATGTTGGGTCTCAATTCCTATATAAAGAGACTTTATCTTTCATTTATTTCATTGGTTGTTGGTTTTTTTTTGGTCCATATTGTGCTATTTGGAGACCTTCATTGAATACCAAATTCCAATGTAAAGAATACTAACCCCTTCTTTGTAGGGTGCAACCTTAAAGGAAAGGAGTGAGAGATATTTTCTTTTCCTTTGTGAAATTGTGTTGGTCCTCCAACACATCAAATGGTTTGAGGTTATCCTAAAAAAAAATATTTATTTTGATGAGATTTCTAAGGAAGGCCCTCTTAGTCCACCCCCTTTTGTATTTACTATTTGTCTATTTGGAATTTTCCAATGCCCAGTGGCATTCCGACATTTCTTTAATACATTTTGATTTTGATGACTTAATGAGAAATATAGTTCCAACATCTTGAGTTATTTCCCAATGCCTATCAAATTTTAATGCATCTACGTGTCTCATTGTGATTTGTGAATGAAAAATGTGTACTCATTAATGTGTATTGATTCTAATTTCTATTGAATATTATGAAATTTTATAATATAAGATGAGTTTTCAATCTTTTTTGTGCATGTGAATTTTTCCTAAAGGGATGGAAACTTGAATTGGAGTGGTTGGTGTAAAACATCAATGTACTGTAATAGTAACTTAAACATAACTCAAACATAAAAGAAACAATATAGGACAATGATATCAAATAAACTATCTAACATGAATAACATTATGCATGCATGAATAAACAATCACATGACTATACTATGTACCTCAATCAATTAGGCCTTCTGGATCCTCTCTGTTTTTTATTGTCTCAAACAACCTCTCGTGCTTTGCATGAGGTAGTAAGTATTGTACGTTATTTGAGGAAATCATTGACATTTTTTGTAGTTGGATGTTTGTACCAATGATAAAGTGCGTAAAGTGATACACCTGTGAACCTGGTCTATAATCCGTGTGTGTAGCCATTGCTCTTTGGTCCCTTTCCATTTATTGTAAGATATTCTCCCTAAACAACCATCGATCCAATCGGAAAGGTAATGCCGTCACTATCAGTTAATGATGTGAGGAGGGTTTGCTTCCCCTGTATGCATCGTGCCAACCAAGAATTTGTGCCAATTGCACTGTCTGTCGGGGTGACAACTACGTAGATGTGTCCGCAAAAATGCATTTTACGGTCATATTCCAACAAGTAGTGGTTTGATAACTTGGATAATTACAAAAAACAAGGAGGGAACCGGAATATGAATGCAGACTATAGATTTCTAACAACATGATTGTTGGCATCTGAATTTCTAACTAACTTTATGCCCAAAATTCTCCTAACATGAGCTAGACAATGTGATTTTAACAAAGCCAAAAACAATTGACATTTTGCTGCATCGGTTTTCGATTCAAATAATTATTTGATTATCCTGTTATAATGGAAATCAATAGTGTGTTTGGGAAAATTACCTTCAAGTCCTGAAAATGAACTTTCATCCACATGAATATGTCTCGGAGTTCTTCGTCGTCTGCTTGATAGTCGAGGCAAGGGAGTCGGAAAGGAAGTACAAGTCTCGTCACCAGTTTGTTGTGGCCCTTCATTCACAATTTGGTCTTGGAAGAGAGTGTGTTTGACATGTGTGTGCTCTTCTTGGGGAGGTTGCAAATTAACAACTTGTTCAACATCCATCCCTTCATAAACGACATCAACCAATATTTGATTGACTTCAACCACTTCGGCATTGCTTTTTGATGGATCTAAGGCACTAGCATTTTGATGCATACGGTTTTCCATGTACAACTTGGCTTTTTCTCTTATCTCATGGGCCTTTTTAGGGGGCAACTACTTCCTTCTAGACTTTCTTTTATTATTACATCTATTGCCCATATTCAATATGTTTTTTAACAAAAAAATAAAATATCACCCTTGCACGAATAAATAACAAATAAGATATTAAAACTCGACGTGCATGATTATTAAAACTCGATGTAGCAATTGATTATGTACAACAAAATCTAGTGGGAATGTTTTCATATAATCTTAAAAGCTATTGAGAATGCCCTAGATATAACAACAACATCACCTCTATGAACTCAATTGGATGGTATTGGATGGTGGTATGGGATGTTAGTAGGAGCACATTCCCTACAAAAGGAGAAGCTCCTACTCAGTTCATTTTCATGTTTTGGATGAGGAAAAATAGCCCCAAAAGATTAAGAGTTTGATTCTTTAGGTGTTTGTGTGAGTTGTTGTAGTGAAATCATGAGGAATTCAACAAATGTTTGTGTACTAGATGGAGTTATGTGATTATGAAAGGTTATTGGTGGTGATGCAAGTAATTTTTTTTTATTATCTTCATGAAAGGATGAAAGCATTGCTTGGTGCATGTTGTAGGATTTGTGGTAAGTTTTTTTTATTGTCTATGTTGAAGATTAAGAAGACTAAAATACATTTATCATACAATTCATGAGGAAAAACTAAAATAGATACAATTCAAACAAAGTGAATGAAGACTAAAATGCATTTGACAAGATAAAATTTTCACCATACCTCAAGGATTATGATTGCTCTTGGCTTCAAATGTAAAATTCTCTTTTGATGTATCCACTATATGTAAGAAGAGTTCATGTTTGTCCAAGCAGTGTGAGAATTCAATCCAAGGAGACAAATAGAGTCCAACTGGTGTGTATTCTATCCAAATTGTCAAAGAAACACCAAATGGTGTGTGAATTTGATCCAAAACGAAAATGGTTGTCGGACTATGCATGAAAACAACAAAAAATATGCGACAAATGAGAGAAAAAATCCGGGAGAAGAGTGCGGGTTATTTTCTAAATTTTAAGTTCAACAGAGGCATGCACACACTAGGAACATGTGTGCGCTAGAAGTGTGTGCACACTTCTACTGAACATTGCATAGTTCAGTGGGTAACGTTTACTTTATTTATTTCCCAATAAATCTATATTTTCTGGTTTATTCCTAGATCCCCTCCCCCATAAAGGCCTTTAGGCCCTCTTCTAAACCATAATCCCTAAATGCATAAGTGCTTCTAGGTGTTTAAAGGTTTTGGGGTTAGGGTTATAAGGATTGTAGGTTAAAAGTTAAAAGTTATATGGATTATAGGTAAGTTATGGGGTAAAACTTTATATAAAAATAAAAATCTACCAATATTAAAATGTGAATTATAATTGGTTAAAATTATATGAACTATGCAAAATTTAATGTACAAATTATCATGCAAATTTAACACATAAAGAAACCAAGATAACTTGAAATACATATTCAAAAGTTGATTTTCTATCAACCACACAACTTGACCAATATGAATGTAACATTCCTTTCAGTCCTGAGCTTCAAGTCTCTTACCATGACCATGTCCAAATCCCCAATTCCAAAGAATTGGATACATAGTACCATGGAATCATGGATATCCTTGCAAAGTCATACATGGTGCTTTGAGACATTTTTCATGGCTTTGGATGCCTCAATGGTTTCTTTACGACCAAATGCATGGTATTTTCCCCTCAAATTTCATTCCCAAGGCCTTGAGACACATACATATTTATCCAAGCCACCTAATTGCACCAACATCCCTAATCATAAGCCATTGGCACACTCAGGAATCCATGTGTCGTTGGTTGAGAAAACCTTCTTAGTATTTGATGGCTAGATATTTCTTCAAGGCCCATCATGTGGTGATCATCATCATCATCATCATCTTCATCATCATCATCATCATCATCATCGTCGTCGTCATCAGCATCTTCATCATCATCATCATCGTCGTCATAACCATCTTCATCATCATCATCATCATTGTCTCCATCATCACCACCACCATCATAATCATCATCC